>CAWUFW010000322.1:3958600-4558600 GCA_963921515.1 Calotriton arnoldi | reverse complement strand
AGGCAGAGGCTGACGTCACGCCTCCGGACTCCTCCTCCCGTACTCTCCATGGCGGTTTAATGGGGACGTCCACGTCCTGTACACGGAGCAGCAGGACATCAGTTTTGGGATATGTCAGCGAGTCCTGTCCCCGGTGTCCTCCCGACACACCCCTCCCCTAGGATTTCCCAGATCGGGTGAAAGAGGATAGCGGGACAGAAAATCAGCATTCCCCTGTTCCGAGCCCTTACGGTGACGGACCTCGAACTGAAAAGGCTGCAGGGCCAAAAACCACCGGAGCACCCGGTCGTTGCAGCCCTTGTTCCGTTGGAGTCAAGTTAGAGGGGCATGGTCAGTATATAACACAAAGGGCCTACCTTCAAGGTAATACCGTAACTTCTCAATTCCCCACTTAACAGCTAGGCACTTCTTTTCTATTGTGGGATAGACCCGTTCCCTAGGAAAGAGCTTCCTACTGATGTAGAGGACTGGTCTTTCGAAGCCCCCGTTGTCATGCTGGGACAGTACTGCACCTATACCCACCCCGGATGCGTCTGTCTGGAGGATAAAGGGCTTCCTGAAATCGGGTGTCATTAACACAGGGGAGGTGGTCAGGGCAGTTTTTAGGTTCTGGAAGGCCATGTCCTCAGGGGCCGAGGGAAGCGGAGCTGTGAAGTGGTGGCTGACTTCTTTAATAGGTCCGTGAGGGGGCGGCAATGTCGGAAAACTGTGGGATAAAGCGCCTATAATATCCCACTAATCCTAAAAGGCTCTCAGCTCATGTTTAGTAGTGGGGAATGGGGTGTCCTGTATGGCCTTCACTTTTTCCGTCTGTGGCTCTATCATGCCCTTTCCCAAGACATATCCCAGGTATTTCACCTTCTGAAAGGCGAACCTGGATTTCTTTGCATTGATGTGCAAGCGAGCGGCTCTGAGCTCAGAAAGGATAGCACCAAGATGAGCCAGATGTTCCTCCCATGATTTACTATACACTTCGATGTCGTCTAAGTAGGCTGAGGAGTAGTGTAGATGTCGTGCTAGAAGTGTGTCCATCAATCTCTGGAAACTGGCCGGGGCCCCGTGTCAGCCGAAAGGCAAGACAGTGAAATGGTACAGGCCGTCAGGTGTGGAGAAGGCCGTTTTTTCTTGACCGTCGGGGTTTAGGGGAATTTGCCAATAGCCCTTAGTGAGGTCTATCGTAGAGATGTAACCGGCCTCACCTTGGCGTTCTATTAATTCATCGGCCCTGGGAAGGGGATAGCCGTCTTGTTTTGAAATGCGGTTCACTGCCCTAAAGTCGATACAGAACCGGATACTGCCATCCGGTTTCGGTACCAGTACAATAGGAGAACACCAGTTACTATGGGATTGGACTACAAATCCCGACTCCAGCATCTGGGTTACCTCTCGCTGGAGGGCAAGACAACGTGCTTCAGGGACCCTGTAGGGCTTTTGTTTTACTGTTATTCCTTCTTGGGTTGGGATGGAATGCATGGCCAAATGCGCTCTTCCTGGCTGGTCTGAGAATATATCCTTAAAGGAAAGAAGGAGGGTGTGTATCTCCTTCTTCTCGCTCTCAGTCAGCTCTGTATTAATGATGGTGGCATCGACAGTGTGTGACAGGGTTTCCACGATGGAGACAATATGGGTTTTTCTGGGTGGAGGCCCTAGCCATTTTTTAAAAAGATTTATATGATACATTTGGGTCTTAGAGGGGGAAAGGCCCAGGACATACGTGGTTTTACCTATTTTCCTAAGAACTTGAAAAGGTCCTTGCCACTCCTTTTTTAATTTGTGAGAGGAGGAGGGAAGTAAGACCAATGCCCAATCACCTATACATAATTCTCTCCACCGTTTTCCTTTGTCATAGAAATATTTTTGTTTCCGTTGGGCCCTCTCTAGGGACTCATGGGCCAGTGTTCTCAGCTTATGGAGACGGACCTTGATTTGGTTGGCGTAGTCTAATAAGGACTGGGCTTCGTTAGCACCGTCCTTTTCCCAGCTTTCTTTGGTTATCTCCAGAAGCGTATGGGGTTTCCGCCCAAAGAGGAGCTCAAAGGGAGAAACACCAAGGCTGCTTTGTACCTGGCTTCTGAGTACGAACAGGGCCAAAGGGAGGAGTTGGTCCCAGTTCTTCCCATCCCCTGTTAACAGTTTCTTGAGGGTGAGCTTAAGGTTGTCGTTGTAGCGTTCTACAAGGCCGTCAGTCTGGGGGTGGTACACAGATGTTTTTATATGTCTAATGCTCAGTTGTCTACAGACCTGTTTCATCAATCTGGACACAAAGGGGGTCCCCTGATCTGTAATAATTTCGTGGGGAAACCCCATCCTTGAGAACACTTCTAAGAGTCTCTGTGCTATTGTGGTGGTTGTTGCAGACCGTAAGGGAAGGGCTTCAGGGTATCTGGTAGAGTAGTCTACTATTACGAGAACATACAGGTAACCCCGGGCGGACTTGGGGAGGGGACCTATAAGGTCCATGCCCACCCGGTCAAAAGGTTTGCTATTGATGGGAAGGGGATTTAAGGGTTCTTTCGGAGGGGTATAAGGGTTCCTCTTTTGGCAAATTGCGCACTCTTGGCAATACTTCTTTATCTGGGCGTGGACCCCTGGCCAAAAGAAGTTCTGTAGTATGGATTGTGCTGTTTTTTCTGCCCCACAATGACCCGCAAGGAGATGGGAATGTGCAAAGAAAAGGATCTGGTCCCTGAACCCCGCTGGAACCAACAACTGGGGTTCCTCACCCTCTTTGGCCACTCGATACAGAAGGCCATTTTGTTCAATAAAGCAAGGATATATTCTTCGCGGGGAATTAAGTTTGTCTCTGGCGCTCTGCCATGCGTTGCTAAGGCTGCTGTTGTTTATTTGGGCGGTTCTAAAGTGTGTGTCTATGGCCCAAGGCTCGGAGGTCAAGAGGCTGTTGTGGGGGTTTTCGGTTCCTGAACTATTCTTTAGTTTCCCTAACAGAAGGCTAGCAAAACAGGGATTATATATTCCTATTATGAGGGGTTCAGGAAGGGAGGGCAGGACCCCTACTTCGGTCACAGTTTCTATGCCTTGCCCAGTTTGGAGTCGTACTCTGGCAACCGGGTAGTCCTTTATGTCGCCGTGCACACACCTAATGCTAACAGACTTCCCGGGAATTATATAGGACTGGGGAACAAGCTCTTTCCTAACCACTGAATGCCTACAGCCAGAGTCTAATAGGGCGGTTACTGTGTGGTCATTCATACTCAAACTCACGTAATAGACTGGACCCGTTTCCTGGGCATATAGAATGGACCGGGGCAGATAGCTAACATCCATTGGTTCTTCTTCCGTTTTCTCTTTTCTCCTTCTGCAAAACTTGGCAATGTGCCCCCACTCTCCGCACTCAAAACACTGGGGACCAGAGGATGGAAAGGCATCTGGTCTTCCTGATCGCGGCCTTAGGGGCTCAAAGGGTGGTTTGACTGGTTTTCTTTCGGTTTTCCCGGTTTGGGGTGGTTTTTGGTTTCTCTCGGGTTCTCTTATCGTGTTACGGTTCTGTGCCCTAGCGTACGATGTGGCCATTTCTACTGCATGTTCGAGAGTCAGACCAGCATGTTGGCGCAGCCATCTTTGTGCCCCATAAGGCAGTGCCTCTAGATATTGCTCCAGATAGATCTTGTCCATGATCTCTTCCCGAGTGGACTCCAAAGGCTTGAGCCAGCGATCTGCGGCGTCTTTTAATTTGTAGAACAGTTCCTTTGGGGTGTCTCCTGGCGCACCCCTTTCTTGCAGGAACTTAAGGTAGTGTGCCTCATCGTCAACCCCCAGGCGATCCAAAATGAATTGTTTCACGTGCCCACAGGCAGCGGTGCCGTCCCTGTTGGCTATTTGGTAGGCCGCCTGGGCTTCACCAGTGAGTAGAGGGGCCAGGTAAAATGGCCAGCGGTCTGCGGCCCAAGCGCTGGCCCTTGCAGCCCGTTCAAAATTCAAAAAGAAGGAAACCGGGTCGTCTCCGGGATGTACTTCTGAAGAGGGATTACTGTTCCTGGTATCGCAGGTGCTCTCCCCTGACCCAGAGCCAGTAGTAGCTGTGATTGCCCTTCGGCCAGTTTGGTCATGTTTTCCGCCTGCGTCTGAATCGCGGATGTGAACACAGCCCGGTCCATCTCAGCTTGGCTGGCGTTTTTTTCCATAGCCCATTCCAGCTTGCTTCGTCCTGCCCTCATCTGGGATATTACTTGCTCCATCTTGTCTCAGACGGAAGTGCCTGCATTCGCCACCAATTTGTCGCGGGACCCTGAGGAAGGTTGCAGTCTAAGAACGCTCTGCCCCAAATGAGATTGTCAGACAACTTGTATGTCTTTTGGTTTCTTTTTATTTGCAACTTTGAAAGAAAAGAGGATCCGGTTTGAAGGCATCGTTCCTGCTCTTCACCGGTTCGTGGAAGGTCTGGCTGGTGCACACGGAGCTCCGCTGTCCTCCAGGCAGTCGTGGGACATATATAAACAAAAATAAAAATAAAACAAGCCACGGGTCAGTGGAACATACTGTGGGCTCCTTTATACAAGGAAGAGAATGTGAGGGACCACCGAGCGCCGCCACCATGTGAAGCCTAACTGAGGAGCAAAGAGTGGTGTCCACCCTCAAAGAGTTACCCGTTCCCTCCCAGTGCTTTGGAGAACCCCTGTATGCGGCGACGTACCTGCTCCAGCCACGCTCCTCCTGGAGAGTGGCGGGGCGATGCGTGGTGTCGTTGGCCTCCTGGCATTATCCTGTTTTACGGGACCTCCGGTGGGACTCCGGGACCTCCGGCGATATGGCGGTCTCTCCATGGCTTCTCTTGCGTTGTCCTCTCTCTCTGAGTTTCTCCCGCTTGTTCTCCGGAGTGCGTCTCCTGACGTACGGCTTCTTCCTCTTTCAGTTCGGCGTCTTCCCCCGATAGGAAGGCAGAGACTGACGTCACGCCTCCGGACTCCTCCTCCCGTACGCTCCATGGCGGTTTAAAGGGGACGTCCACGTCCTGTACACGGAGCAGCAGGACATCAGTTTCGGGATATGTCAGCGAGTCCTGTTCCCCGGTGTCCTCCCGACAGGGGCCTTCGGTGTTGCATAGACTACAGAGCCCTAAATTGTGTGACAATAAAGAACAGATACCCTCTGCCTCTGATTCAATCCTTACTCGATCAGGTAAACTAGGGCACCATTTTCACCAAGCTTGATTTGAGAGGCACCTATTATTTGGTTAGAGTAAGAGAGGGAGGTGAATGGAAAACCACCTTTTGTACAAAGTTCGGGCTTTATGAGTATTTGGTAATGCCCTTTGTGCTGTGTAATGCCCCTGCAGCATTCCAATTCTTTACTGACGAAGTATTAAGGGAGTCATTAGAAGTTAACACTATTGCCTACATAGATGACATTCTAATCTATTCCTCGTCAACCAAAGAACACATTAGACATGTGAAGAGCGTATTAAAACACCTCAGAGATTACAACCTTTATGTGAAACTAGACAAATGCAAGTTTCACGTTTCTGAAGTCAGCTTTTTGGGCTTTGTGTTGTCAGCAAAAAGAGTGACCATGGATCCTCAAAAAGTTGCTGCCATCACAAATTGGCCATCTCCTTGTTCTTTGAAGGAAGTACAGAGTTTTCTGGGCTTCGCTAATTTTTATAGACGATTCATAAAAGGATTTGCATCTTTGACATCTCCTATCACCAGACTATTGAAAAAAGGGATACCTTTTTTGTGGACACCAGCCGCTGAAGAAGCCTTTTCCTGCCTAAAAAATTCCTTTATCACTGCCCCTGTTCTGAAACATACTGACACTTCCCAACCATTCATAGTGGAAGCAGATGCATCCCAAGTGGCTATTGGAGGAGTATTATCCCAGAGAGACAGACAAACAGATCATCTACACCCAGTAGCCTTCTATTCTCACAAGCTCACACCATCTGAAATAAACTATTCAGTGGGAGACAGGGAATTATTGGTGATAAAACGAGCCTTTGAAGAATGGCATCAGTACTTACTAGGAGCCTCACACAGGGTTAGTGTTATCACGGATCACAGAAACCTACAGTTTATGAAGGCAGCCAGGGCCTTATCCATGAGGCAGTTACGATGGAGCAATTATTTCAGCAATTTTGACTATATCATACAATTCCAGGTGGGCACCAAACATGGCAAAGCAGACGCCCTATCCTGATATGGTTACGATCTGTCTGAAGACCTGAGTACACGTGACCAACCCTTCATCTTGAGTCCTGAACGTATTCTGGGAGGTACCTTTTCGGAGGAATCATTTCTGAAATACGTCCTTCAGGCACATGAATCTGAGGAAATCAAAGACTTTGAAACCAAACACAAAGGAGTTAGAATCCACAAACTAGTGTACATTCAAGGATGCTTAGTCCTCCCTACTAAAGAGTTACAGTTACAAGCACTTGAATGGTGTCATTTACATGTGTTAGCATGACACCCAGGTCATAAGAAAACCCTTGCCCTGCTTAAAAGATACTTTTGGTGGCCATCTATGAATCAAGACACTCTTTTGTATGTTCAACAATGCTATGCCTGTGCTCAGAGTAAAAGTTCACACCAGGTTCCGGCGGGGCTATTAACTCCTATGCCCACGCCTCCTACACCATGGCATTCCATTTCTATGGATTTTATTGTAGAACTTCCACCCACTAAGCAAGGGCATACTGTCATATTTGTAGTTGCTGACATGCTATCAAAAATGTCCCATTTCATACCTTTGAAATACTTACCTGACTCTGAAGAACTTGCTTGTATTTTTCTCCAACACTTGGTGCACCTTTGTGGTCTTCCTTCTGTTATTATATCAGATAGAGGCCCCCAATTCATGTCTAAATTCTGGATAGGTTGAACACTGTTATGAATAGATGTAATGCTCTTTTCTGCTCATCACCCCCAAACAGATGGCCAAACTGAAAGGGTCAATCAGTGCATTGAACAATACCAAAGGTGCCAATTATTGCACTTAGATAGAGACTGGGACACTTTTCTTTGGACTTCAGAGTTTGCATATAACAATGATGATCATACCTCCATAGGTGTTTCCCCTTTCTTTTGTAACTATGGTGTTCACCCCCGTTGTGGCCTCGTATCTCCTCAGGTTCTTACTGCTACTCCTGCTGCCTTAGACCTTGCTACTCGACTCCAAGATATCCATGTTGAGGCCAAACGGAATTTGGAGGAGGCCAAAAGTAGGTATAAGGATGATGCTGATCACCACCGGAGACCACCTCCGGATTATGCAGTTGGTGACAAAGTCTGGTTGCCTACTAAAAATATTAAGGTTAAATGGACGTGCAAATTTAAACCTCACTTTATTGGTCCCTATGCTGTTTCTAAAGTAGTAAACCCTGTTGCTATGAAACTCGACTTGCCTGACTCCTTACAAATCCATCCTGTATTCCATGTGTCTTTGCTGAAGCCTGTAGCCCCTGGTACTATCGTTCCTGCTCAACCTCCCCCTGTTTTAGTGGACGATGAACCTGAGTACGAAGTAGCCTATATTGTGGACTCTCGTACAGTAAGGCATAGGCTACAGTACTTGATACATTGGAAGGGCTATGGGCCTGATGAACAGACTTGGAAACCTGCTTCTCATGTTCATGCTCCCCGCTTTGTGCGGTTGTTTCACAGACGCTATCCCAATAAGCCTAAACCTGTTCGGGGGGTCTTAGGTGGGGTGTACTGTCATGCCGCATGTCCTGTGACAGCACTCTCGATCCCGCCTGCAGCCTCCTGCGCGACCCTGCCTGCCGACTCCCGTCAGCTGGCGAAGGCGGCGCTTGAGGTCATCATAAGGGAGGGGTCCGCAAGGGAAACGTGCTTCTCGTTCCATCACGGACCCCACCAGGCCTCCCTTGAATTCCCCGCTTGTCCTTACCTGCATTCTTGGATCCTCGCCGGAGAGTAGAGACGTCTTTGGTGTTCCTCTCCCGGCGTTCTCAGAGCTCTGTTGCTTCCAGGTTGCAGTTTCTTCTTCCGGGGCATAGTTCAGCCTTGGAGTTCCCTCGTCGGCAAGCCACATAGTTTCTCTCATGGAAGCAGCATTTCTTAACGCTGTAAATCCTGGTACCTGCCCATTTGAATACAAAGGAGGTAATTAAAGAACCATAGTTCTTGGCTAAGGTAGGATACACGTTATTTAAGAATCCAGTGACAATATTATACTTATCTGATTCAGTGCTCCTTCACTTGTTGTGGAGTGGGCTTTCAGCCCTGAACTTGCCTCATTTCACGATTACTTCACATCTCTCGCTGCAATACAAAAAGAGATTGTTTTTTAACCACTTCTACCTCAATATAATTATGCATTTCGACCCTGCACCTTTTTGTGCCATATTTTTTCCCTTTCTTTATTCTCCTGACTAGGAAAATAAGTTTTTTGGTTTTTTCCTAGCTTTCAGGCGATATAGATAATTTTTCATGGGTCTGTTGATTTCCAATGGTGGTTGTCGTTATGGTTGGTATGTTTCACACTTATCATTGTTTACAGCTTAAATTCTGCAGTCCTTATGAATAATAAGTGTATGTTTATTTTCTAGATACATTGTGTGAGTTTCACGCTCTAGTTGTTTGATATCTCCTAAATACAACTGGCAGAACATCCAACAGATAGAACACTAGAATAGCCAAATATCTATACAGCAGGCTCCTAGTTCTAAAAATCATACTTACCTTTGTGTCTTTTTCATTAGGAAACTTGGTGACAATGCACAGGATAGACCAGTAACTCTACTCCTTCTCCCTTTCCTTGTTTTGCTTCCCCTACCTCCCCACCTTCCCTCTTTGGCTTTGACTCTGTTGGGCGAAGGAGGTGGGTGAGGAAAGTTGGGACGTAACTTCTGTTCCGTCCATTTCGCCCCTGCGGAAAACCCAGGTGAGCCCCACAACCAGAAAGACCATGACAACTTGGTTCCATCTGTCCCTCTTGAAGAAAGCAAAACAGTTTCTCTCAAAATACAGCTTCAGAACAGCCATGCCTGCCTTAGTCCTCTCTTCCAATGGACAGAGGCAAGGCCATGCTGAGCAGTCTCCCTGATATCACTCTAGTACCACTCAAAGGTATCTGACTAACAGTGGTACAGCTCAGAAAGGGTTTTAACAAATTCAACTAGATAGTCCTCATGCTAAAAGACATACCCCAGCTCACCCTTCCAACTTAGATCATCTGCAAGACTAGCTGTTGAGAAAATCTTTGGGCTCTTGCAGTTTTATTTTTACAAATTAAGATGGGTTTACTTCCTGTGCACTTTTTCACAGAATTTCCTGTTGTATTTGGGTGCTTGGAGTTGGGCTGCCATGTTACAACACATATGTAAAGTTTGCGTTGAAATGTCCCAATTATCCATTGTTTTCAATAATTTTTATTAATCCATTTTTTTATTAAACAAAAAGGAAATTGAATACAGAGCACCATAATTCCTAATGACTGTTTTTACAATAAACCCTTATTAGAAAGCACAATTAATATAAAAAATGAAGAGGTCTGAAAATGAAAAAAAAATACAAAAATCAAAAAAACATTTTTTAAAGATGAGGGAGGAAACAGGAGAAAGAGTGTGTATACTTAATTGAGGCAAATTACAAGTTTGAACATTTGATCATGTGCTTTCGAATAGCGACTAAACTTGTTTAAAGTGCCTCGTGCAATAGCTACTTGATGTTCTAACTCAGAAGCATCATTAAAATACCTTCACCACTCCTGAAAGGTGTGTGCTAGACTACTTCTGTAGCTTTTCCCAACCAGAATATGATCAATAGGCATAACATAAATGAATATGTCATCACAGTGTACCGCTAGTAAAATAACGCATGAGTCTGAGCATATTCAAAACTCCAATAAGCAACTGGGCTTCAGAAATGTTTGGCCCAGAAAGCTTCCAAGATAGGGCAAGTGGCAAACATACGTAACCTATCTGCTAGCTCACTTTGATGGCTCCATTTGGCCAATTTATGAGATAGGACTAAGATAAAGACCAAAAGACTTGGGTCTTAAGACAATTAGGAGTAATGAGGAGCAAGAATTCAAGAGTACAGTAGCAATTTGATCACCTTCCACTTTCTTAGTTAGTCATGAGACCATTTGGGACCCCATGTGGAAGATCGTCACTTTTGACTTTCCTAAAACAGGAATGGAAGTTTGAGATAGCTTGAGGAGTAACCCTTGACGTCACATCTAAAAACGGGTAGTTTTCGAATGCCACCGTAAGCCCAGTCTCCTTAAAGTAGTCTCTTAACTATAGGTTTTTAAAAAAAGGTATGCTTATGTAATCCAAATTCACACAGGAGTTCCAGAAAGGCCTTAAAAAGAAAAGAGAACCAGTAACCTTATAAGCCATGCAAGTATTATTTGTCTCTAAATATTGATTGGAGATGTGGGTTTCCTCATGGTATTGAAGTGGCATGAAGTTCAGCGATCAGAAGCAATCATCTAACCTCACTTCATACATTATATATTTTGTCAAGGTCTTAAATTCGATTTTTTTTTAAAGGATTTTGGATCCTCAAAATTGGGAAATAAATCTTTTCTATTATCATAAAAAACTGTAGATGCAGGAATCCAGGTGATAGCTATTTTCATTCAAGAACATTAATTGCTTACCCACACTGGGCCAATAATGTAGTCTCCAGTCAGACAATGTGCTCTATGAGAGTTCTTGTTATTCCAGATGAATCACAAAATTAAGAAATTATTCCAGGTCTTAGTCTTTTTTGTTACAGTCCTCTTTCCTGTCTTCCATCCCTTTTGGGGACTGCCATTTTTCTCACCTTCTGCCAGGACTCATGGTTGTTATGCTGTGGTTGTTGCATGGGATCTGACAGGTGGGTGCCTCCTGTGCCTTGCGGTTTTGTGGGTGAAGGGTCAGCACGAAAAGCTATAGAAAGGATAGAAGGGCTAAAAAAGGGTAGGTAGAAACGGTAAACAGCCTTTTCCCACTTGTAGCATAGAGGTTAACTGCCCTCACCTCACATTTGTAAGGACTGTGATGGGAAGAAGAAGTAATGAAGATAAGGAATGTGGATTTACTGCTAGGTGTATTGTTTAACTGGCTGAGGTGATCATGGCAGTACTCATCCTTATTCAAACTTGAGCCCATCATGCTTTCTGCCCTCAATTACATAGCCTTTTCGGAGAGTCTTGATATAGTTGATAAATTGTCTATGTTTCTCTTGTTCTTTTTCAGTTTTTTCCAATGTGGGAGTTGGTACCGCCATGTCAGGAATGGGCTACAGCAATAGTCAAATGCCCTCATTCTTAGAGTCTCTGAATTCCTAGTTCAGCTGATAACTCAAATCACATGCTGAATTAGAAATTCTGACTTGTGTGATGATTCCATATGTGGCAAGCTTGTGTATAGAATTATCCAGAGTTTTTCTGAGGACACATTTGTCAGGTCAAACCTCACATAGTTGTCACAGAAAAAGCCTGTAATTGGAAATTACTTGCAGAAATTACTGTGGTAGCAGCGATTTCCAGGTAAATCCCTGGGCCTTGGTGTAGAACGTGGACAGGTCTGCATCCCAGTTTCATGTGAAAAGTTATTGCATTGGATTTTCTAATGCACTTGGAATTAAGTAAGTCCTTTGTCTGTTTTTTATTGTGGAGAATGGTCTTCCCCAGAACATGAGTTTAAGGGCATGCCACCCTTACTGTATTTTCTCTTGCACCAAGGGTATATTTATTGTTCGAAAATAGACATTCGTTCATATTAGTTTGCATCCTATTGTCCTCATCCCATTCATCACTAATGATGTATTTCTACCTCACAAGACAGAAAAACACAAGAAGAATGCTACGTATATGCCCCTCCCACAAGGCGTCAGCCTATAAGACTATACTCACCCAGAATTCCTCCTGAAATCCCAAGTCTCCACCATAGAAGGCTGGGTTGACAGGAGTGCGGGATGGGTGTGACGAATGGGATGAGGACAATAGGACCAGGAGTAATGAAGATTACTGGTAAGAAGTATGATAGTAATCCAATTAGCCTGTGCCGCTACAATAATGGTTAGGTTCTATGGGATGAATTGATAGCAGCATGATGAAGACCTACCCACCAAACAACTGGGCTGCAACATGATTCAGGGATCGGGTCCTGGACCCCGCTTTGTTGTTGAGATAAGCCATAACCACCATATTATCCATCTGGACCATCAGTTTGCACCCTTCCAGAAGTTGACGAAATCCCAGAGAGCCGGAAACACTGCCCTGAGCTCCCTCCAGATGGCAGAGCACCTGCTGTTCTGGAGGGACCACTTGGCCTCAAGAGATCTTCCCTCCAGAGTAACCCCATCAACCAAATGAGCTGGCATCCGTCGTCAAGACTTTTGGGGGATACAGCTGCAGCCAAACCCCTTCGTTCAGAGAGGAGGAGGAGTCAAGCCACCGCCGAAGTTTCTGCAAAATGTCCAGAGTCACTGGAACCTGAGCCTCGTAATCTGCTGATGCAGGATGCCACCAGATGTGCAGAAGAGTCCAAAAAGGCCAGAGGTGGAACCTGGTCACGGGACCGTGAGCATTACTGCTGCCATGTGCCCCATGAGCAATAACCAAACTTTCACTGGAAGAGACTGGCTGTTGAAGGCATGGAGAGCCAGAAAATGCACGCCCAACACCTTGGCTTCTGACAGGAAGACCTTGTTGAGGTCGGTATGAAACCTGGCCCCGATGAAACACATATCCTGCGAGGGGACCAACCAGCGCTTCTTCAGATTGAGGAGGAATCCATGCCTCTGGACTTCCCTGCAAACCACTTCGAGTTACTGGCACAACAGGGCCCAGGAAGGAGCATGGAGAAGTCATTTGTCCAAATAGGGGTAAATTCGAATCCCCTGAAGGTGGAACAAGGCAATGAGGGGAGTTCCCACCTTGATGAAGACTCCAGGTAACACCTTGAGACCAAAGGGAAGTGCCTGGAACTGAAAATGCTGGTTCTGAATGCAAAACCTTAGATACTTCTGATCACTGGGATGGATAGGCACATGGTATTATGCATCCTGGAGATCCAGCATACACATGAAATGGTTCTTGATGACCAGAGGGATCACCAGCTGCAAAGTCTCCACCATGAATGGCAAAGTCTGCACAAATGTGTTCAGTGCCTTCAGATTCAAGATCATCCGAAATCCTCCCAATGATTTCTCCACCAGAAAGAACGAGTAATGCTCCTGACCCCTTTTGGCCAGAGGTACCCTCACAATAGCCTATTGCAGGAGCAGGGATTCCACCCCCTGAGCCAACTCCACCTGCTTCTTCTTCATTCTGGGCCATGGATTCAGCCTCATTCTGGAATCCCAGCGGGGGATCACAAACTCGATCATGTACCCCTCTCTGATGGTGCGAAGAACCCATTCATTGAAAGGAGATTCTTGCCACACTGCACTGAAGAGAAGAAGCCTGCCTCCTACCGCATATCCCGGAGAAACTGTCATATAGTCAGGAGAGCTTCAGGGGAGATTGCGACTTCTTCTGGCCACCCTTCTTAGGATAGAATCTCTTCGGTGGAGTACGTTGCTGCTGCTGTGGCTGATGACAAGATGGTTGATGAAAGAAGGTGGCCTTCTGAGTGATGACTTTGTCCGAACCCGACTGCTTCAGGGAAGTGCAATGTTTCTTTTCCTTGTATAACTTATTGTGGCGCTCCTCCAATTCTGGCCCAAACTTGAGTACTCTGAAAAGGCAGTCTTAAAGCGGAAGATTTTGGGGCAACATCAGTACCTCAATCCTTCAGGACTAGATTTCCCCTGGCAGCAATACAAGCACCCCCAGTCAGAGCGGAAGCCCGGACCACATCAAACACAATGTCAGACATGAATTCCACCTATTTCTCTAGGTTATCCTTCAAAGAGGAACAATCAGAAGAGTCATCAACAGCAGAGAATAACTTCTTGATATCTGACAACAAAGATTGAGAAACATAAGAACCATAAATTCCAGCTTGCAGCGCCAAATGCGAGCCAGAATGCACCTTCCTGAGGGCTGAATTGACCTTCTTATCGGTTGCGTCCTTAATAATGGCATCCTCCGTCGGGGAGGTCCTGCCCACCAAGCTGCCCACAAAGGAATCAATGGCGATTGAATCTGGTCAACTGACTGCTGACTCGGGATGCGGCTAGAGCAAGGTAAGTGGTTTTATTTATTTTTTTGTTTTGCTTTCCCTATCCTGTCGTCTGTCCATTCCCCCCTCTCCCTAGGGTGACCAGGCGTCCCGGATTTGCCCGGACGGTCCAGGTCTTTCACCAGCTGTCCTGGCAGATTTCAGGAAATTTAGCTCTTGTCCTGGTTTTTAGAGAGGGTTGACTGAAAACGGTGGGATGTGCTTTTTATGTTTTACAAAACAGGGATAGTTAGCAGTTGTTTCAAGAAAGCAAGTTAATTAACAGGCAAGCTTCTGGGTTTAAAAATTGCATTTTATGTATGTTCTAAGTGCCTGTTCTGTAATTCTCTTCTGAGGAGCGCTGTCATTCTTTGCACTCGCTTGAAGTAAAACTGTAGTCCTTCTTCTATTTTCGTGAAATGTCCCGGTTTTTGGCTTTACAATTCTGGTCACCCTACCTCTCCCCCCCCCTCCCCCACCACCACCTCACCGCTGTTACCACTGCCGGCCGCGCCTGCTGGGATGGTATGAGCTTGACTGCATTGCGGTGGGCACACAATTTGCTCGCATCAAGTAAATGCAACATCACAATCACTTGACGCAAAGAGGTGCATAGCATGTCCGTGCCATAGGCTATACAAACCGTCACATAATACCAGAGATCAAGAAGAGGCATTGGTTTGTTTTAAAAAAAGCTTGTTGTTTCACCTAAATGTATGGGATTATGGTGACACTCCTCTTTCAGTTGCTGATATTTCCCAGGTTCGGGAATTTTCTCAAAGTTTGCTTCATTAGACGCCTTTATTTCGCATTCAAAAATACATTTGCTTACTCAATGTACGTATCAAGTATTCCACTTTCATGAGGAATACCTTCCATGGCTGGAACTGAGTTGGAAAAGCTGCGTAATATGTTTAGGGGCGCGATAAACATCTCACTCCCACACAGCTCCGCGTGCTCCTGCGTAAACATGTGAAATTATACAAAAGCGCCTAATGCTTGGCGAGTTTTACCCCAGAGAGGCCAGGCTCGTGTCTACACTAGACGGACTAAATTTAGCTGTATTAATTGTATTCAGAATATAAATGAAGGCAACCTTTTGACATGCAGTTAAACACATCCTGTAAACTCGAGTTTTGTACTTCAAACATGATTACAATTAGTATAGAATCATAAAACTGTATAACTGTCTGGAATGAACTATGGGAGACAATGTGCCCGCACCTGATTGGGTGAAAGAACGATTTCTATAATTATTGGCGAGTTACTTTACTAGATTGTGTTTATTAGACTTTATAAAGCTCATAGGTGTAACAAAGTGAAATCACATGCCAATTGACCCTCCTAATTATACCACAGGACATGATGTCACGTGCCCTTTATGTTCGATTCCATCTTAAGTAATGAAATTACACATTGCGTGACACTGAAGTAATCCCAGGAAGTGAATACAAACATACGGCAGTACATTTAAGACGAAAACAACACTACACAATTTCACAGCAGGCCAGAAAAGGCTGGCACAGGGATTAACAAAAGGAAAGAAAAATACTGCATTAGGAGCTTAGCTGCATCGACAGTGCACAATATACTTAATTAAGAAAACACACACACAGTACCAGTATTGAAACCAAATACAATAAATTAACATGTTTAAAACATATGAGACATGTCAGCTACTATCTTAACAAGCCTTCCAAAAGACAATCGGTTTTACTGTTTTATAGTGCATGCCCACGTGCATACAGACTCAAAATGTGCTGCCACATAATGACATAGATCACACATTCGTACACTTAAGCAGAAAGAGCAATATACCCACAGATATGCATCCTCTCAAAGATCATCAAAACAGCAAACACCCAAGCACATACACCAGCAGGCAAGCAGGCACCCACACATACTTATTCTCCGGCACCCAGACACCTAAAACCACGCCATTAATAGGCCTGACCTGCAAGGGCCAGAGGTATTTACAGGCTCAATGTCCCCAGTAATAATTAACCTTCTATGGTCCTAGGCAGTAATTAAAATCAGTTGTGGTAGGTATTAAATACATGTATGGTCCCAATCAGTACTGATCCTCAATGGCCCAAGGCAGTAACGAGCATCATTGGTCCATTGTAGTAATGCACATCAGTTGCATCAGGCACCAATGAGCATCATGGAAACAAGCTAGTAATGAGAACCTCTGTTCTACTCCATTTGTAGCCTAGGCAGATGCAGTGAAAGTTGCCTCAATCTAAGAAATAGTGAAGTGCTGAAAAGCAGTACAAGTGTTCTTTACACAACAACAAATGTAACTGAGATAGCATCCCTACACACACAGAACATGCACACAACCTGCAGTGGCAATGCAAAGTTTTTTCCCCAACAAATAACATGAACAGATAACATAGCTTAATGTTGATAAAGCCGGATTCCACTCTAAAAATTTACTAGGAACCCTCGGTCGACTGGATCTTTTGTTACCTGCTGAGAAGTGTAAAGGGGAGAAACAATGTATTCTTAACAAGCTAACTTGCATCAATTTAATCAAAGTTCTGAAAGGATTGCTGACTACGAATTCCAAGTTTAAGGGTTTATTACAGAACCAAAAATAGCTGAACGTATACAGACACCTCAGAACAAGGTTGCAAAAATACAAAGGCACTAATACAAAGTCCATCCTACGCACCAATCTAATTCGATATAGCATAAAGAGAATGAGCAATTCCAGAAATACTAAACAAGCAATAACTGCACCAACATCTATATTAGTCTTCATTGAAAACAGTAATGAAAATCCGTTAGTCTATCCCTACACTATTCTAAAGGGGCATCCCTACTTAACTTTACCCAAACAATGTCAAGAAAAAGTGTCAGCTCGTGAAGACTTCCTCAGAAGTGCACTCACGATGTAAAAGACCGTCTAAATCTTCATCCTAAGAATCGATCCCTTCCTTTTACCCTCTTTGCTCACTCTACCTCTCCTCAATCTGCTCCTGCTCAATCTGCCCTCTCTGCTGACTGCCAACGCCACTGACTGCTGCCTCCACCCTCGGGGCACTGTCCCTAATACAAAATGGACGTTCAATATGCCAGCCCAGGTAACACCTCTCCTGGCCAGGCACCTCTCGTAGGTAACTTTCCACTAAAACTTGAACTCAGTCCAACGACGGTTGAAGTGTCCTTGGGTCTCAGGCTTCTTCAGCGCAACTTCTAATTATCAGCATTCCTGATACTCTGTAGCGGATCTCCTCCATACCTAACTCCTAAAACAAAAGCATTATTCTAACTAACGAAGACAATGTCCTTGCACCTGCAACGAATGCATGAGAACGAAACAACCTTGCACACACATGAATTTCGCTGACTGTCTTCAAATGAGAGCCTCACCAGGGGAAAATACATTTCGGGCCTACATAAACCAGCTAACATAAGGAAACAAATAGGCCTTTCCTAGCACGAAGGAGTAAATACTCCATCAAGGCCTTTAACATCAACTTAAACACTCATTAATATCACATTTATAAGCACTACATTTCATCATTGTCAAACGCAATTAATTACTAATGCATGTGCAACTTCAACATGATGCACGTTTAAATCTACTACATTACATTACGTATAACTACTTCATTATGCATTTGCAATGAACATCGAAAGTTACATAATTCTCTATAAATGCCACTTTACGTTTCTTGAGTGGCACAACTCAACTTAACATTTCATTTACCACTGATTATTACAACACAAATTATCTAACTAAGGTTAACGCACACATAAGAATATATGCAGGTACGGACTACTCATGAATATAATGTACCCCTACAATTTTCAGAATATCTTTGCGCTCTATCAATGTCAGGTCTCTAACTTCTGATTACAGACCGAACATTAGGGACAATGAAATGAGGACTCTGCTCTTTTTTTCCTTTCCTCTAGTAATTCATCCTTTTATGTGGTTTGGTGCGTTACATTTTGCCTTCCACCCGGCTTTCTTAGCTACTGTGATGGTACTGCAGCCAACCACTCTTCTGTGAGATCATGTCAATTGACAAGGGAATGTTAAGGCCCCCTTAACTGCAGAGAGCTCTACATTCAATTTCGTTTAACATTTACTGAGTGTGACATACTAGGGTAGGACTGGGGCAGATGGCTTGTCATGGGTAGAAACAGAGTTCTCTTTAAGGCAGGCTAGGTGAGAAGTGTGTAAAACTGGGGCCTACCCAAGGGCTGTGGCAGAGTGAAGGACTGAGGGTAGAGCTGGAGATGGCCTGGCACAGGTTTAAATATAGAGTGTGGGGCAGGGGAAGGACTGGAAGAAGAGCAATGGGATTGGACAGGAATAGGAATGTTGCATAGGGGTTGGGCAGAGTGCTGGAAAGGTATGCATGCCAGGTCTTGAGCAGGGGCAGGGTACAGCTTCTCCATTTAGCCGGTCCTAGGCAGAGTCAAGAACTGGTTGGTGCACATCATGCTGCCTGGTCATCTCTCTTGCATCACCCAGAGGCAAAGATGCCACCTTCAGGGATTTCACTCCCATCTTACAAAGCAATACATTTTAAAGGGTAGGTGTTCCATTCTGCATAGACATGTCAAGTAGGAAAGCTTATTATTAGGCTATTGAAAGAGGTCTCCGCCGTAATATAAGCCTTGGCTGATCGTCTACAAAACAATCGAGGCATGTTAAGTAAACAGATTTCTGTCAGGGATCATACGCTTACCCTTGGAAGCTTAGGATAATCAGTAAGGCCTTCTTTGGAGAAAATTGCATGTAGTGAACAAACAGCAAAACCAAAATAACACTGCAGTTAAAAAAAAGTATATTAAAATTCCTAAACCAAATCAGCTAAACATAGTAACATGGAAGGATTAGAAAAGACACCAAGCTGAATAAAATTTGATGAAAGTATCAGGAGGTATAAAAATATCTAAACGTTTCCACAGATAACTGCAGGAACGCCATATTCCAATGTTAATTAATCTGTTGGATATTTGTCTGCGATTCATCTCAGACAAGAGTTTTACCTTTTGTCTTGGTCTTTTTTAAAGGAAATCAAAATGTGACTGGCTGTAAGGTGAAAAGCATTGGCCCAGTAAGACTCTGTGGGGCCACATGTTGATTTTGCCGTGTCCCTGGATCTTCGACATTTGTTACAAAGACTACAGAGAGGGGAGCGCCGTGTAAATTATAGCTGCTAAGATTACATCTTTTTTTCTGACCTTTGGAGACTTTTCCCTCTCTTCTGTACCTTTTAACTTTGAAACTTTTCAGGAAGTTGAGATCCTTCAGTTATCTTGTTTTCATGGTATTCATAAAGCGTCAGATCTTATAGCAAAAAACAATCTGGTCTTAGTTGGCTCTACTTGCCAAATTACTTCGATCTCCAGAAAAGTATGTAAGCCCTAACTTTCAGAACTTTTAGCAACAGTTCTGTATCTACTTTTTAGTTGCTCGAAAATTTCTCAAACGCTCAGCAAATGCTCCTCGAACCCCAGGTTCATGTGTGAAAAAGTCGGATTGCCACTGGCATTGCTCGTTTTCTTCCAGGCATGCACCTGTCTTCAATCCATATCTTGGATCTTCCACACTTATCTTGGAATTTGGGATTTAACTTTACAGCAAGCAAGCTCCTTCTGATCAAACCTGGATTCTCTTACTGTCGAATTTCAGCAAAAGGCAAGCTTTTCTGGCCATCTGAGAAGCATTTCAGGTCCAAAGGTTCAGTGCAAAGCAGGAGTCTCCAATTTTAAGTCCTTCACCAGACAGGAGAAATTCTTCCCAAAGGTAGACTTTTATTGCTTCTGTCCCATGCAGCTCTCTAACTAAACTGTGACTGCAATGCATTTCCGAGAGGGTCATTCAGGTCTGATTAGTGAGGCCCTCTAAACAAAAGATACTAAAAGTTCCAATATATCTTCAGCAAGATTTTAGAGACATATTTCTGGTATTTGGACAAAATATCGAGTTTTATATATCGTGTCACAAAAATATTGTCAAAAATGTTTTGTTGGGGCGTGGCCAACTGCGGAGGGAAATAGCTGCACGGTAGCCTAGCTCCGTTGCGCCACTCCCGATCAATCCGCATTGCAGCATCCTGCCCCGGCCAAAATTACATGGGATTGTGCCTACCTGGCCCTGGTATCGTGCCCATTAACTGTGCGAAATATCACCTTGATCGGAGGCGTCTGCAGGAGGGAACGTCGGCCTGAGTGTTACAGCGGCTCCGGTGGATCTGGGCGTGCCCCGTCACTCCCCGGACGTGCATGCTAATCTGCACCGCGGTCGCGGCGAGGTGTGTGGGCCTCCGCCTGGACTCAGGCGGCCGAGCGGCGATTCTAGCATCGGTTATAATGGCGGTGAGTGCGCCGCTCCTGCTACTGACTTTGTTCTGAGCCAACTGCCTTCCTGGGTGCCCCGGGCGCTGGAGTGCCCCCTGGGATGTCGGCGGCCCAAATGCTCCATCTCTGCAGGTGGCGGGCTTGAGCAGGGCCTGTTTTAAAGCCACTCCGAGCAGCCTCACGCCCTGGGGGTTCCCGGGGGCCACGGGAGGACTATCTGCCCTGCATCGATGCATCGCACCCGGCCCATTCCCTGCCCTGGGCCTTGGTAACGTGGGACGGTGCGCCGCGGGAGTGAGACACCCGGCGGCGCCGCCGCGTAAATACTACCACGCCACGGCGGTGAGCAGGGCCTAGGGAGTGGGCTTTGCGACCGATTGTGGATGTTTGGAGCACCTGAGAGACGCGCTGCCAGAGCGTAGTGTGGCCCTATACCCACGCTCACTTGATGGCCCGACGTGGGAGGACAGCCTGAGGGGCCCTGTTACTTTAACGTCCCAGGCGGTGGGGGCGGCGGCTCCTCCTGGGCAGTGCTGGTCGCCATTCCACCTACCAAGATTATTGTGGCCAGATAATCTCTCTGCAAAGGGGGGGAGAGTTGGACTCTGGCTCACGCCCCAACCGGGGTCCCCTGGTGTTTCGCAGTTGAGGCTCTCCGCTGTGCTGCCCGCTGGTCAGTTGCTATTGACTCCTCCTGGCTCCTGGGGGGTTTTCCTCCCCCCCCTCTTTTACCGGTGTGGGACTGCCTTGTGACTGTGCTACATTGTGGCCTGGGCCCTGCTGGCGGAAACCGACAGGCCGGTGTGGGCTCGTACTCACGGCAGGCGGCGGTGAGTAGCTGGCACGGCTCGGCCCTCTCTCTGCTATATTGCACCCACCGGCAACGTGATGGCGAGTGGCCGCAGCGCGACGCAAACGAAGCTGGAAAAATTCGCTTGGCAGAAGAGCCAGGATGAGACACAACCTAACCCCAAATCGAGTGGGGATCCACAGACCCCACGTTGCAGGACATCTTAACCGCCATAACCGCGGTGCGTACCTCACTGGAAGCCCGCATTGATACAGTCGCCACAGAGGTCTCCTTGATTAGGGCAGACATGCGGAAAATGTCTGACCTCATCGGTGCCGTCGAAAGCACCACCAAAGAACTGTCGAACGATACGGACCTGCTCAAACGACATGTGGCTGACCTCCAAGTTACGCAGGAGGCAATGGCCCTGCAACTCGACGATTACGAAGGCTACATGAGGCGTAACAACGTACGTATTTTGGGGGTGCCGGAACGGGCCGAGTGGCAGGCGACTGACCTCTTTGTCGAGGAACTGATAATCCAAAAACTCCAGCCAACTCCAAATGTTTCTCTATTGAACGAGCGAACCGAGTCCCTGGGGGTAGGCCCAAGCCTGGTGCGCCTCCCCGGCCTCTCCTGGCTAGGGTGTTTAACTTTCGAGATAGGGACGCCATATCCAGACTGCGAGGGCAGCCCCACCGCTGGCGATCGACAACAGCAAAGTCACCTTCTTCCCAGACTTCACCCTGCGAGTTCAGAAAAGGTGTCGCAGTTTCCTGGATGTGAAACGTGCGATGAGGGACCAAGAAATCAAATAAGCTATGCTGTTCCCTGCTAAGCTGCGGGTTGAGTCCGAAGGGAAATTAGGGTTTTTCACTAGACCCGAAGACGCGTGGGACTGGCTCGAAGGCTGGCGGACTGTTGGTAAACGTCCCCATCAACCTATGGGGGACAATGGTAAGGCTGGCAGACAACATCAGCAGCAGGGGTCCCCGTCTGACGGTGGCTCGATGACGCAAAGTCCGAATGGATAGAGGTTGGTGGTCGGCAAGTTCGAGAGACTGCCCGTTGGTTTAAATGACTTCTTGAGTGCCACTTTGAGGGAGGCATGCTGTTTTAGTATTCACCATCTATCGCACGGCCTCTAGCGTGCTGGAGTGCATATGAGTCTGGTTTTATGCGGTTGTTGGTTTCCTGTAGCTATGACACTGTACTCTTTTGCCTATTGATGGATATTACTTAATGAGTCTGACTTGCCAAACGTGGGGTTGAATGCCGGGGATGCTAAGGTTTTCACGAAATGATGCCCCAGGGAGTGGGGTTGGATCACGTTCTCGATATTGTTGAGGTTGGGCGACAGGCACTCTGCAAGTTGGGGGTGGCGGGTGGTTTTGAACCCGTTATGCAGGGAGGCAGGGTGGGTGGTAGGAGTTGGGTGTTGGGGGGAGGGGGGGTTTGTTTTCAGTCTCTTGTTTTTTATCTTTATGCAATGGTAATGTTTATTGTCTTTTTCATTGATGGGTCACGTCATACTGTCCAGCACTTCACCTCCTCTGTGACATGGTTAGTCAACACTCAGGGTTCCACTGCACCACCATGGAAGGCGCACAAAGTAATTTTGGAAAAGTCCATGGGTCCATTTGTAGACTCTAAGACCACGCGGTCTGATTTCCTGATGCACTGCAGGTCTGTATGCATCCCCTACCCCCGCGGACCAGCCATGAGCATGTCCCTTGTCTCTTGTCTCAGAACTCCTCCTCTGCCTATACACACATGGGGCCTCACATAGCACTTAAATTCCTCACGTGGAACGTTAATGGCTTGGGAGACAAAATTAAACGGGGCATAGTTTTGCAGTACCTGAAGCGCCAGGCGCCGGATATTGTTCTCCTACAGGAGACACACTTGGTAGGCAACTCATGTGGGGCATTGAATAGATGGGGATATCGGCTAGTCGCTCACTCAGGGTTTACTTCGGGTTCACGGGGGCTGGTGTGCTCCTGCGTAGGGGTTGTCCATTTATAATACACCGGACTTGGTCGGATGAGCAGGGCAGATATGTGGCGCTCTCTGGCACCTGGGAGGGGCAGACTCTCAACGTCATATCTGTCTATGTCCCCCCCGGGCTGCAGCGTCCCACGCTGCGAGATCTTGGGGCGTTTTTGCTTGATTTGCCCCTTGGGC
Organism: Calotriton arnoldi; assembly: GCA_963921515.1. Taxonomy (NCBI): domain Eukaryota; kingdom Metazoa; phylum Chordata; class Amphibia; order Caudata; family Salamandridae; genus Calotriton; species Calotriton arnoldi. The sequence continues at coordinate 4,535,216 of CAWUFW010000322.1, read as the reverse complement.
TATTGGTGCTGGGGGGGGGACTTTAACCTGACTGTAGACGGCTCCAGGGATCGCCTCCCGCCTCGCAGGGACCCCCCTTGGGGGTCTCAAGTGACTGAGTTCCTGACCGCTGTGGGCTTGGTGGATATCTGGAGATGGCTTAACCTCACCACCACACAGTTTACATTTCAGTCTGGGGCTCACAATAGTCAATCGCGCATTGATCATGTGTTCACGCATGCCCAGGATATACAGGTTTTCACTGATTCTAGATGCGTTGCGCGTGGAGTCTCTGACCATTCCCCTGTCTTAGCGACGCTCACACTCAGACTGCCCAAACGTCGCACTCCCCTCACAATAAATCCCTGGGCACTTAAAGTACCACACATTAGGGAAACATTGCTTACAGAAGATGACTATTATTTTAAGGAAAATGTTGGGTCGGTTACCTCAGCCTGTATGTTGTGGGGGGCGTTCGGTGCCGTTATAAAAGGCAGAGCCCTGGCGCAGATGGTCGGGCATAAAAGGGAACTTACCAAGCGCATAACGGAACTTGAGGAGGAGATCCTGACCAAGGAAAAAGCCCTGTCTTGCGCCCCGGATCCTGATGCGCAACACTCGCTAGCAATGGTGCGCCTTGACTATCACCAACCTTTGACGGATGCGGCCAAAGCGAGATATAATGCCACTCGCCATAAGATATATGAAAATGGTGAATGGACGGGTAAGCTTCTGGCCTGGCTGGAGAAAAAAGAACAGTTATCTAGGTGGGTTCCCTCAATATGTGGGACCAACGGAGACACGATCACTGATCCCCAGCAAATCGCCGAAACGTTCACTTCTCATTGGTATATACGTCCTCCGAGACGTCCCAGTCCTCCATGGTGGCGGACCTTCTGTCAACCATTAAAGTAGCCTGTCTACACAAGACAGAGACTCCCTGGAGAGCGACATCACAGAGGCCGAAATCCAGAAAGCAATTCAAGATGTGCGGTCCGGTAAAGCCATGGGACCAAACGGGCTCCCAATAGAATTCTTCAAGCCAATGGCTTCCAAACTTTCACCCCACCTATTGCATATGTATACCGAAAGTTTTGAAGTCGGGGTCCTACCGGCTGATGTTAGGACGGCGTCCATTGTGGTCATTCACAAACCTGGCAAACCCTCAGATGATTGTGGGGCCTATCGTCCCATATCACTTATCGCGGTTGAGGCAAAAATCTTAGCTAAACTATTGGCCAACAGGCTCATTCCCTACATCACCAAGCTTGTACACCTGGATCAATCCGGGTTTATGCCAGGGAGGAACACAGCCTTGAATTTAAGGTGACTGCATGGGGTCCTGGGCAGGCGTGACGCAATCAGGGAAGATGCGGCGCTGCTGTCATTGGATGCATCTATGGCGTTCGATACCATCGAGTGGGACTTTCTTTTTGCTGTACTGAAAAGGATGGGATTTGGGCCCAACTTTATCAAGTGGATCCAACTGCTCTATGCCCAACCGACCGCTCATGTGACAGTAAATAACCACGTCTCTAGGCAATTCCCGTTGCAGAGGGGCACTAGACAGGGGTGTCCCCTATCACCCCTGCTCTTTGCCCTGGTGCTGGTGCCCTTGGCTGTTTGGGTCAGGGGGGCCCTGGGATTAGAGGGCTGAGATGGACAGAGGATCACGAAGACCGTATTTCATTGTATGCAGACGACATTCTCCTATATTTGGCCTCGCCCTCACGGTCCCTCCGAAGGGTCCTCCATATATTTCATATTATTGGTGCCCACTCGGGGTATGCAATTAATTGGAGTCCCAACTCTATGTGTTGTGGGGTGCACCTCCATACAACCCTAGGGGCTATGATATACCAGTGGCATTCCAGGGCTTTAAGTACCTTGGTATATATGTTACACCAAACCCGACCTTATTCTATGAATCAAACTTGCTAGAACCCCTGACTCGACTCCGATCCGATGTTAAGCATTGGCGATCCCTCCCCCTTACTCTCCTGGGTCGGGCGGCACTGTTCAAGATGTTGGCGCTGCCGCGTTTTCTTTATGCATTGCAGAACACCCCCAATGCGATTCCCGACACTTATTTTGCCAGTATTGACAGTGTGGTGCGGGGGCTGCTGTGGGATGGTCGGGTCCCACGCATAGCCATGGGAAAACTGACTATGGGATGATATGACGGGGGTATTGCTCTACCTGACATGCAGCTTTATTATCAGGTGTCCCAGTTGGTTGCCATTAACAAATGGGTACATGGGGAATACGATGACCCCAATTTTCGCACAGATCGTTGGCTTTTGGGGAGGGGGGGTTACAATAGGGCACTCTACACAAACCCCCGCAAGCTTAACTTCACAGGACCCACTGCTCACACAGTGGAGATCTGGCATGGAATAAATAGGAAATGGGGCTGGCATAATAAACTCACGAAAGCCACACCGCTCTGAGAACCAGACATACTGGGTCAGCTTAGTAAATGCCCTGGGTTTGACAGGTGGGACATGATAGGCATCTCGACAGTGGGGGACATGTGGGTGAAGGGAAAACTGGCCACTTTTGCAGACCTACAGACCAAATATCAATTAGCGCACACCGAGACATTTAGGTATTTACAGATTAGCCATGCAGTCACAGCTGCTTTACCCAAGGATGTCCCTCTGCCCGAGTCCTCTCCGCTGGAGGACAGGTTGATACTAGACCTTATGCCTAAAAAAGCCATATCCCTCACATATAAAAAGCTGTTAAACAATCGCCCGGACCCCATGCTGCGCCTGCGGCAACACTGGGAGGCAGACCTAGGGGATTTCGATGAGGAGGACTGGCGTGAAGCCTTGGCTTCTCCTCGAGAAGTGGCTATCCCCATGAGACTGCGCCTGGTCCAACTGAAGATCCTCCACCGTGTATATTTGGATGCGAAGATCTTGGCCAAATTAGGTAGGAGAGCGGACCCCCTGTGTCTCCGGCAGTGCCACCAACCGGGAACCTTCTTTAATATCCTATGGGATTGCCCAATAGTGCGACAATACTGGGACAGAGTTACTGAGCAGATGGAGAGAGCGGGTGGCAAGACTCTGAAGGCCTCCCCCAGTTGTGTCTTCTAAATGTATGGGATGCCACAGATTGAACACAAACGGAGAAAACATGGGCCTCACTAGGGTGGGCCATCGCCAAACGTAATATTGCACAAAAGTGGGGGGTGGGGGCGGCCCCGACCAGGCGGGATTGGGCGGTTGATATGGATAGAGCAATGATTGCTGAGAAGGATGTATTCAAACATAGGGGGTGCCCTAGAAAATGGGACCACAAATGGGGGAAGTGGAATAGATATAGAGGCACTATCTGTTTATCTCCTACAGTTGAATTACAGCATGAACGGCATGCATTACTGGACCTCCCTGAGCTCGACCATGTGCCCACACCCGAAACTGATTAAGGTGATGGCTCGATTACTAAGTGTCAACTGGTGTGGGTATCAGGTTTGCACATTTTATCATTTATGTAATGGCCACATGGTGGATGTACTGGACATTCTCGCTATGTTTAACCGTAGGGGAGTGTATTGGACTTCTCAAAAACCGTCTGCACTGCACTGTGTTAAAGTATACTGTAGACCCAATTATTGTTTTGACATTGCATTATGTTTTTCTTTCTCTTTTTCTCTCCTTAATAAAAATTGTTCCAAAAAAAAAAAATGTTTTGTTGCTACAAAAATGTCATGGTAGAGAATAGCGTGGTCAAGAATATCATTTTTTCATAAGAAATATTGGTTTTAAATTTTTGTTGTTTTACATATTATTTTCATTAATGTAGTTCTAAAAATATTGTTTTCTAAATCAATGAATTGTGTTTTAGGTAATGTAAGAATTTAGGTGGTAATTTAGGGTCTCATTATGATACCGGTCAGACCGGCTTATGAGGTCCTGATGGAGGAGGTCCAACCTCCGCGGTATCGTTGGAAGTGGTCGGTCCGACCTCCGGATTGCGATGCATGCCTTCTGTACTCCGACCGACCGCTGAAAGACCGCCGACTCCGACAACCTTTCTCCGACTGCCGAAATGGCAGTCGGAGAAAAACAGCATCCATAGGGCAGTACATCGATCTCTGACTGTTTCCGGATTATGATGTGTGTTTCTGATGGCCTGACAGCGGCAGTCCGAACACTTGCCGCAAGTCATCAGAAACAATGGATTTGGGGTGCATACTCACCCAAATCAGCTTTTCTCCGACAGTCTCCGGTGTGGATCCCTTTCTCCAGGTCCCCCCTCCACAGTGGCAGCTGAACCCCAAAGACTATGACCCTTTGGGTGACGGAATGCAGAAAAGTCCGTAGGTGGCATGTATTCCCTTTGACTGGACTGTGCACAGATCGCCACACTCCAGCAATGGGGTACATGGTGCACAAGGCATATCCCCACATATGTCATGCATGTGTGTAAATATCACTTTTCCTGTGATTTTGCATGCACTTGCAGTGACATATTTGGGGGGTATGTGCACCGCCGTAGATAAGACCTCCTCGAAAGCAGCGGTTGCATCGTAATACGTAGGAGGAACTTTCCCGGCCTTGCTGGTTGGAATCGGATTGTGGGCGTGGCGGTCGGTCGGACTGGCATCGTAATAAGGCCCTACGTTAGTATAATTGTTATTTACTGTTAAAAATATAGTTTGTACTTTTAGAGTGTTTTAGTAATTTCTTTTCAAATTTCATTATGAATTGAAATTTAGTAGCGGGTTGTTGGGTTTGTAGGGGAATAGGGTGGAAGTTATTACACTTATAAATAATTTAACTTTTATGGTAGTTATTTTGCAATATAAAGTAATTATGTAATTTATTATTAAATATAGTAATTGCCACATTATATATTTTTAGTTTAGCTTGTTATTTTTAATGTATATGTTAATTTTGTGATTAATAATAGTCTGTTATATTTTTAGTAGTGGGCTGTTGGATTTGTGGGTGAATAGGGTGGGAGGTTAATTGAATTATAATTAATTAAAACTTAATGGTAAGTATTTTTTATTGTAAAATAAGTCAATTGATTACTAATTATGCTAATTGTTTAATTATTGCATTACGTTTTAAAATTTATTTTGTTAATTTTAATTAATATTTTGATTTTATTTTTAGTAATAGCATGTCATATTTTAGTACTGGGTAGTTGGGTTTGTATGGGAACAGGGTGGGAAGTTAATTAAATGAAACTTTTATTTAAAAATAATATTAATTTGTGTATGTGTATGTTGATGAAATATCTAATTGAATTTAAATGACTGAAATTAATTACCTTTTTATCTACTTGTTGGTTCATTTTATTATGTGTATTTTAATTTTAATATATTTAATATATATATTTTTGGGGGGTGTAGGGTGGGACAATGAAAGTTATGATATGTTAAAGAATTTTTAATGTACATTTTATTTTTTATTTGTATTAATTAATATATCTTAACACAAGCTTTAATTTTATATGTACTATAATTTATTATGTTATATTATGTAAATATGTGATAAATGATTTGAACCTTTATTGTTACACATACTTCTTTCAAAGTCCAACAGTTTAGTTGCTCCTACTCTTTTGAAGTCCAGCACTTTCCCTACTGTTGCTTAGACTGGAGTGGGAATAGTTAATTTTACTCTTTCGAAGTCCAACACTTTCTCTACTGTTGCTTAGACTGGAGTGGGAATAGTAAATTTAACCTCTCCGAAGTCCAAAGCATTGCCTACTGTTGCTTAGACTGAATGGGGAATAGGAAATCTAACCCCCATGATGTCCAACATTTTCCCTACTGTTGCTTAGAGTGGATGTTTAATATTGAATATGCTGTTGTTTACTGTTATTATATTTTGAAAGTATTTTGTGTTTAGAAATGTTTACATTTTTTTGTAGAAAAATGTTTTTACTATATTTCTTAAGTTAATATTTTAAATATATAGTATTTTAATTTTAATTTTTTATTTATATTATTATTTTTGAAAATTTGTAAAATTACTAAACTATTCTTAATATATGTTACATGAATTGTTTTTATTTCTAAAATTGTAGTACAGTATGAATAAGCAACATTTATTTTAATATGTTTACGTAAATATTTTAAGTGAAATATTTTTGTTGGTAGTATGTTTATTACATTTTATTTATTTTACTGTTAATAAATAAAATGTAAATATTTTAATATAGATTTCTCTCAGTGTCCACATTTCTCTTGAATCCAGCTTACTCCACTCACCAGCGGACCAAAAAACCCCTCCCCTCTTGGGCACATCTGCTGTCATCCCATATGGTGAAAAAGTCCTCTTTTTTTTTAAGGGCAGAAAAGTGTCCTGAGATACCCACTGACAGGAAAGGCTGACTCCAGAGAAAACATTGTTAAGTGTCATTTGGCTGCCTACATTTCAAAGGGAGAAGGTGTGAATGCCTATAATTACCTGTGAGCCCCAGTGTGATCTGCCATAGAAAGAGGATTAAGCGTATCAGCATAAAGTGGTCCACTAATAGACAGAAATGTTACAACTTGATAAAAGTCACCATAACAGCATTTTTGGAAAAAAATCCATCATGACTAATGATTATCATTTTTCATCACTGGCTATATGTCACCAGAATTACATTTCTACTAGATTTCTAACTGGTGTTAGCAAATTGACCAGTTGAAAAGGTGATAGCCAGTTGCAGGTACTCATATAAAATATGAGGTTTGTGCCACTTTTTCTAAATTGCACATGTACACAGATTACATTTCAGATTTAAGTGCTAAGTATCTTAGTATACTTTTATAAGTCACCAGTACAGCTAGCTTGCACAGTTTTTTAGAGCCATGTGACAGCCCTGCTTGGGATGCCACATGACTGTTCCAAACCACATGCTGCATGTTTTTTCTAAATATTAGAGGAGGAAACATTTCTCTGCAGATTTTTGTTTAGAATTTAGGGTCTGATTTCAAAGTCGGGCTGAATTCCTTCCGCCTGACACCGACTCGGTCCTGGGACTGACCTACACCCGGTCGGCGGTACAGACCGCCTCATTAGGATGCGACCGAACACTGTTCGGTCACATTCCTATATTTCACTATGGGAGCATGTATTACGACCGCAAACCGGCCGTAATGCATGCTCCCATAGTGAAATGGGAGGTGAGGTTCATCCCTGCACCCCGTGGCAGGCACAAAGATGCAAGGATCAACAAGGGGGCACCATAGGTGCCCCCTCGGCCTCCAACCGGAGGCTGTGCACCAAAGGGGGCCCCTATGGGCCCCCAAACATGCTTTCCGACATGGTTTCCATGTCGGACACACCAGCATGGAAACCATGTTGGAAACCGTGTATTGTAATCTCAAGGGCGGAAAGGCCCGCCCTTGAGATTACTAGCCAGCTTCCGACTGCCAGACGGGCTCTCCGAGTCTGTCGGATGTCAGCTGGAATGACCGGCCGGTTTCCTTTCCAACCACCTCCATCGTAATGAGGCGGTCGGAGAGGAAACCGAGCAGCCCTTTACGATGCGGCTGCGATCGGAGCCTTTACTGGCAGCATTGTAATTGGCCCCTAAATGTTTAGGCAACCTACACAATTAGTGCCCACCTTACAGATGACTTACATGAGGATCAAATATGGCAATCACATTTTTCAATGTTTTAGGGAAGGACAGATCCTGCTGAGAGCTGTTTAACTAGCATAAACTACCCATAGGTTCAAATAAGACTTATTTAGGGTCCAAAAATAAAACATTAAATATAGAGGACCTCAATGAAAAGATGGATTTTCAACATCAGCCCACTAAATCTCACCGGCTACAAGAGAAGGAGAGAAGCCCTAAGGGGCTCATTAGGATGTCGGGCGGACTCACGTAGTGGTCTGGAACCGCCCGACCTTAGGTCGGTGGTTCCGACCTCAGTATTAGGATGCATCCACCCATAGGGCAGTCGGAAACATCCATTGTACTATGGCAGCTTGTGCGGCGGGCAGAAAAGGCCTGCAGCACAAGCTGCCATAGTAAAATGGATGTTTGGAAACATCCCTGCACTGTGTGGCAGGCACCTCACAGTGCCTGCCACACAGTGCAGAGATGTTTAGGGGGGCATCCTAGGTGCCCCCCAGGCACCATAGTGGAGGGCCAGGGGGGCCCTGCTAGGGGCTCCCAAAGTCATTTTCCGGCAGACTTTCCATGTCAGAAAGGCCGACATGGAAAGGCTGTTGGAAAATGACATCATAACCCCGACGGCGGAGCCGAGGCCGGCTCTGTTGTCATTAAGGGATTATTTGCATTTTCAATGCTCCGTCTGGCTCAAGGAGCCCGTCGAACACCAGTGGATGGTCCCTCTGCCCGATGCCTCCACCCGCCGCATAATAATGCGGCAGGTGGACTGCAGGGGCAGATGTCGGACGGACCGCAACCGACGGTTGCTCGGTTGCAGTTTATCTGACATCATAATCAGCCCCTAAATGTGTTAGAAGGACAGAAAATATGTACAGCATGGAAAGGAGGGAGCAAGATGCTCGCATTGACTTTGACCTCAATCTTTAAGTGCAACATTTATTGTTCATACAACTGATCAAATAAAATAAAACGCTTTGGGGCCTATTCCGATGTCGGTCGGAACCGACATCCACGGTTTCACTTCAATTACAATCTAGGCAGTTGTAAGTGAAACCAGCCGGTCATTCCGGCTGGATTCCTAAGGGCTCGAGGAGCCAACTGGCCAGTCGTAACCGGCACGTAATCCCAATAGGACGGCTTTTCCGCCGTCGGGATTACGATGTCGGTTTCCGACAGGCTTTCCATGCCGGACTTTCCGACATGGAAAGCCTATCGGAAAGTGACTTTGGGGTCCCCTAGCAGGCCCTCCTTTTACCTGCGTCCTCTAGTTGGGGGCCGTGGGGCCACCTATGGTGCCCCCTGTTAATCCCTGCACCTTAAGGTGCCTGCCACATGATACATGGATTAACAGAATCTCCCATTTCTCTATGGGAGCTTGTGCTACGGCTAGTTTATGGCAGTAGCACAAGCTCCCATAGAGAAATGGGAGTATGCGACCGCACCATGTGCGGTCACATTGTAATTGCGGTGTCGGGACCGCCGACCAGAGGTCGGTCGGTCCCGAGACCGCGACGTTGTCGGTCGGAGGCAACTACGACCGCCATCGTAATGAGGCCCTTAATACTGAGCTAATCTCTCAGTAATAGAGACGGTGGTTGAGCTGGTTGTGATCCCTTGTTATCACCTTCAACTCGGAAGGCAACGAAGGTAGGAAACAGTCTCATGGCTGAGCCTCATCAAAGGCATATGGTGAGTAGTTTGAAGTATTATTAGCCCACTAGGAGGACATAAGATGGACCGTTGGGAAGAAACGATGAAGAGATGTACCTAATGAGCAACCAAATGCTTTACAACTGGTGCATGTGCTGCAAGATTTACTCTGCAGCATGTTCTAAGACTCTATGCTCCTGCTGCGCCTCAATGAATTCCTCCTGGGGCTTGCAGCATTGGCCCACATGCAGTAGTGGCCATCATAGGAAATTGTGGGTCGTGGTGGTGCTCCATGCTGGCCAAGCTGCTTGATAATACAATGACTTCCACAGCAACATCCAATTATTAAGCAACTCACTTGCGACATCAATATATAGGCTTTCTGTCACCTCCTACAGTGAAGATATAGCCACCCACTTTCAGAGTTTGGTTTTGTCATGCCTGCTGCAGTACTGGCTCTCTGATTTCTACTTTAATACCCCCCTCTCTCTCCTGGAGGAGCAAGCATGAAGTTTTTGACCAACAGGCCCTGCCACACCAACAGCTGAGCAGTTGACTCCTCAATTTATTGAATTGGTGCAAGCGCAAGGATGAGTTGCTCCGACCCCTGAGCGCTGGTGGCAGTGTTCTTGATGCACATAATATATCTATGCTCTTGTGCATGTATTGATGGCAGTCTTGGACCTCCTTGTGATAGTGAGGATGTCTGATGACAGAAACTGTCATAAAAAATACATGCACCCAGACCACACCTTCACATCAAGGACCATATAAAGTTCTTCTTCACTCGTCTTCTGAATTCTCTGATTACCCACCTTAAATCGCTGTCGTGTTCTTCATCAACAATGGCCATACTAGTAGTATCTACCATCAGGCTCATAGCTTCCCTTACTATTCCAGTTCCATTACTGTTAAGGAAAAGCCTGAGCCAACATCCCTTCAACCGACTGTCAGGTAGCAAAAAAAGGAAAATAAAGTGTACACAGGATTCTGGGTTCGTAATCCTAGTGCATTCTTCCCTTTGCAGGTGCTTCATATGGCAGCTGGCCCAGCCTAAATGTCCCATTGGGGAATGTGGGTAATAGACATAGTCACTCGTGAAACTTAAATAAGGAACCTGTGCTCATTTATTGTGCCACACACTGTGTAAAGACCAGTTCCTGTCGCCTGTTGATTAGTGGTGCTGTATGATGCACCTTTATTTTTATTCCCATGGGTGCGAGGGACTGGGGTCAGCTCATCTGAGGTTACTCTAACTCCTGCTGAACCCCAGATAATATTAGCAGTTTTATTGGAGCCATTACAGCAATTACATACTTCCATCCACCTCTTTTTACAACAATCACTTTATTAGTTAACTAATTAACTAATATCTTTCTTACATTGGTTTTTCCCCATAATTCATCCGAAAATTGGGTTTTTAATTGTAAAGTGTTACTTCTTGCACAAGACTGTGTCATTACACATAGGAGATTCCCTTTTTTGTGCCCATTCTTCCTAATACAGTGCCACCACATCAAAACGAAACCTCTTTTACTTAAGAAAAAAACAGGAAACTGTCTTGGCCTTTTAGTACATAGCAAACCCTCCAGCCTTCAATTAGTAATGCCACTTAGTAAGAATGCTCTCATGTTTGTAAATGCCTTTTGAAAATACTCTTTGAAGCAATAAGGAAAACACAGCATTCTAAATGTGCTCTTACAATATCTTGGGACCCACAAACCCAGTACTGCATCTGTTTATTTTCCTACTGAGTCATGTTGCTTGCCCTTAGCTGTATGGTGTAATCTGTGCACTAGTGCGGAAAATCCCAGTTGAACCATTTTTTGCTGCCCACGTAATAGAGAAAGTAAATTAACTTTTATCCAGATCATATTTCATAATAATGTTAGCACCATGGCAAAAATGAAGAAAACAGATTGCTCAATTAATTACATTATGTGTGCAGTAAAGATTATTTTAAGAAAGAAATCCTTATACATGAATAAGCTTTGTTAAAATTGATTTTTTTCTTTTTTTTTGTTGCTTACATATAAGAAGTGAAAACAATATATTTTTTTCTTTAACATGGTCTTCTTGCTCGAAAGTGGGCAACTACAACTTCTCCATTGCTCATTACGTAAGCACTGTAAAAACATTGGGACATCAAGTTTGCTTGATTTTCTTTGATGATGCAAATATTTAATTTTGTATTTATTTAGTTAACAGTTTTTTAAAGCACTGGTTTGTGATGGAGGTCACTTCGGAGCAGATCATTAGCGAAATGATACAATAACAGCAAAAAGAATTCTTTCATGGAAGGTACGGCACGTGGTTGAGGCGCTCTCGTGGAGGTTAACTCAGCAGAGTTTTTTCAAAGGTTCCTTTGTATACAATGGAGTCCTGCCCTTCTCTGGGTGGCATGGGGCCCCTGTCATTTTGTTAAAGGACAGGAAAGTATCTTTGAATTGAAAGACTTCTAAGTTTTCTGTGAACAGCACCGGATTTGGGAAGGTCCTCTTTATAGGTCTCAAAGGGTTCCTAGGCTGTTCTGTTTTCAGTGTATATTTTGGTGGATTTCAGTGGTGTTTTTTCAGTGTTTTCCAAACCTATTGAAATCAGCACTTATCAGTATTTATTGTGCTGCCTTGCCCCCAAAATAGACTAAAACTGTGCTTTTCAGTGTTTACAAAACATTTTGATTTTTTGCTGTGGTTGTTATAAAACACATATTGAATGTAAAGGAGAATTAATGCAGCGTATGTAGTGTGTTTCCATTTGCAGTGTGTCCAATGGACTTATGTTAGACTGTTTTAAGCATAGACAGTCTGTGCATTGCACGCACATTCCCACTCACATTTCGCTACCTCGTCCATTATCTCATTACCTCTCACACTCACTCTGTCTGGTTTACAGGACTATTAATGAATTAAAAAATCAGGAATGCTATATTCAAATGTTTTAATTAACAAATTCCTGGACAAAGTCACCTACTCCTTACTTATTATTATGACGTTGTTGGGGTGCTAACAGCATAGTACCTTTTGAAACCTTTACAATTTTGAATTACACCAGATTAATTTGTAGTCCAGCTTTTTAAAGCACCTGAAACTTGAAGCTTTAGGCATGTTTGCTACTCTTTTCTGCAGTCTTTGCTTAACTACATTAAGGTGGTGCTGCTGTTGTGTGGACATTCATAGCTACCAAGTGTCCCCATGGCAAATATCTCACTTTAAGTCAGACCTGACCTTCTAACAAACATCACGTATTGTGGGACTTGAAATTGTGATGTTAACATTGTAACTATGGGCTCAAAAACCCCAGCAGTAAAGTGCAGTGGGTAAAAAGCCAGGTTTATCTGAAGGTATCACATATAAAAATGGGACACCTTGTAGCTATGAATTTTGTTGGTATGTGGAATGGTGACATCACTCTTTTCACAGGCACCTGTCACTACACTTTTCTATGGATGTTAGGCTATCAATACTGACTTGTTTGATAAGTGGGTTGATATATCAGAGGGTTTTACCCATTCTGTGTCTGTGGGTAAATGTGACAGTGCACATTCCAAGATGTGCCAAGATTCTTATGGGCCAGTCAGTTCACCAATCAATTAAAGAATTAAACACTGCCAAAACATCAATATGATTTTAATATTCCACCCACTGAATAATTACTGGAATCAAGGGACCCTATTGAGTCATTATTGGTAGCTGGGGGACCCCGGCCTAAGCAATTTCTATGATTTGAACCACAAAACAATATACAGAAATACAGAAACAAGCATATAACAAACAAAAGCTTAAATATTGAAAAATCATGTTTGATTCACATCATATATAGAAAAAGTTTTCAAATTTCAAATTTTGCTTCTTCATTTGTATGTACTTTATTAATGTTAATTTATTAATTTTAATATTTTTTCATTTTGTAAAACTATTGCGGGCCCCTGAGCAGGCCTCGTGGATCCTCAGGGGACCTCGGACCTCAGGTTAAGAACCACTGCTCTATAGTACTATAAAAAAAAGTAGACCAGACCTCAAATATGCTTCTAAACCATGCACCTTTAATCCAACCCCACAAAACACGAGGAACCAGAAAGAAAAAGAAACAATATTTTAGTGACATTCCTAAACAACAAAACTCAAGCAGAATAATCTCAGACCAGTCTTTCTTGCTGCTGCCTTGCATAACAAAGTTACATTGTGTTGGCCTCTTAAAAAATAAAAATGTTTAATTCGCTCTCATTTTACTTTATTTGAATGCTATTTTAGTTTGTGGTCATGCAGATATTTATCATTGTTTATATATTTAAACTGATGAGGGCTGTTTCCTTTTCTTTGAGGTTTTATCAGTTATTATATGCTTAAACCTAAAAAAGAATAGCCTACACATTCCATAGTTCTTCTCCTAACACCAATAGCGATCTCCATCTGTGCTTCTTACAATTGAACCTAGATTTAGAGATCAGGCTGACTTTGCAAGATCTCGAGATGCGATTTGATATGATGAGAATAGAGCTTGAAGCTATTTTGGAACTCGTCCTTCCCTTTTCTTAAATGTGACTCAAGATAACTTGAATTCTATCCCTTGAGCTACAGGGAGCCAGTGCAGTTCTTTGAGATCCAGCGTGATGGAACAAATCTTTTTTCAGGTGAAGCAGATTCTGGCTGCTTGATTCTTCTATTGCTTTACTTTTGGTATCGCTTTCTTAGGAACACCACCATAGGCGATGTCACTGTAATCGAGTCCTGTTAAGACCTATGCATATGTTAGTTAAATGCAATGTGTTACTTAAAGCAGCAGATTCACCTTATGTAGAAGCATTAGATAGTAACTTCGAAGATGTGTTGGGCAAATCAAAGATTTTCATCTAAACATATTCCAAGATTTTCACATTTTGCGCTGGCATTAGGATGGTTGCTAGTTCTGTAGATTAGGTAAATGGTTGGTTCTTCTTGTGAGAGTTCTCAACTCTGAGAATGTCACTTGTGGTGCTGTTCAAACATAAATAACCCAAATCATACTCAAATATAAGTGTTTATGGAAAAAAGGGATGGTTTTGGTTTTTCTCCTCAGTTGCTCAGACTAATCAGACAATTAGTTAGAAGTAATTGTAAATCCTGTTTGCTCCTTACCATATTTCACAATCAGCAACCATTGAGTAAAATGGGTTTGCTCCATTTTCCGCTCTGTTCCACTCTTTATCTAATATAGCCCTTGGGTTGAACGCCAGTATTAAACCAAGATCTTTCTCAAGCTTGTATCTCTCAAGCCCATTTCATAATCTTTGCTCTTGTAATTTTGGACATTGTCTCTCCCACGGATGGCCCTACTTTCATTTGCTATCCAAGATCCCCTTTATCACCGCCTTGACTTCTCCACCCAGCATTATTCTAATCCTCTGCAAAGCCAGACAGTGCATGCAGCATGTCCTTCAACAAGGCGTCCTGCCTCATAATTGTATCATTATGGATCCCATAGTCATTATCTGGTCATCCATTACACCCTTTTTGAGTATTTATTTTTCACCTTTAGCCTGTCTTTTAAGAAAGATTTTGGGCCTGATTTAGATGTTGGCGGACTGGTTACTCACAACGGTGATGGATATCCCGTCCGCTGAAATCTAAATCCCATAGGAAATAATGGGATTTTGATTTCGGCGTACGGGATATCCGTCAGGTCCTAAGTGTTTTGTGAAGAAAAACTCCACTGCTCCAGTTTCTCCGGTTTTCTTTTTTGGTGAGGCTTTGAATTGCTGAATGCCTGATTGAGATCATAGCTTCTGTTACAGTTTGTTTCTTGCCCCAGCATTACATCTTCTCAATCTCTTTCACCTGCTTCAAAATTTGTACCTAGTTTTAAGTAGAATTAAGGCACCATATTTGCTAAATATGAACCCTAACAATAGATATAGAACTAACACATATAACTCATATTCTTCATCAACAAGTCCAGAACCAATCACGTGACTTGCTTCGTGCCCTTCTTAATAACTTTTGCCCACATCCCTTCCTTTTTTTAGTTTTAAGAAAGGATTTTATTTATAATGGAAAGATACAATGTAAATACATACAAGATAAAATCCATATATATAAAATTATTAAATCAGTAGATAAGGAATAATGATAAATAGAGAAAAAAAACAAATAATGACAATCATAAATATCCGACTCATACATAACCACTGTATAATAATATTCTGAAAGAACTGAGTAAATTCTTTTAAAATGTCTTCATTGTTATAAACCATACTATTAGTGGAGGTGAGAATAGATTCAATCTTAGTGCGTTCGTTTTTAACTTTGAGATAATTTTGCAAAAGCTTTCCAGCTTTGTTCTGACCACCATAGTATTTGGTAAAGGATTTAAGCAAAAATTAGTTGGCATTTTCTGTGGATAATTTATTAAAAGTGAATTTGGATTTGATAAGTTCCTCTAAACAAGTTTTAGAATTGTTGTGGAGATAAAATTTTTCTAGTTGTTTAATACGAGCTGTAAATGATTTCAATTGATCAAACAATGCTTTCTTTTTACGAGATACAAAGGAGATAATGAAATCTCTAGAGGCAGCTTTAAAAGTGTCCCATATAATCTGAAAAGAAATGGTCGGGATCTCATTTTTAAAAAAAGGGTCTTAGCAAAAGCCTTAAAGCTTTGAGTAAAGTTGGGGTCCAATAAAAGGGAATTATTAAATCTCCACCTTCTAGCACCTCGAGTAGTTGGAAAAAGATCCAAGTCCAAAATGACTGGTGCGTGATCCGAAATATGTATGGATCCTATACTTGAATTAGTAATGTGTTGTGTAAGTGATTTTGAAAGGAAGAGATATTCCAGTCAAGATTGGGAAAGATGTACAGGGGAGAAGAATGTGTATTCTAAAAGTGTGGAATTACATAATATGCAAGCATCCACTAAAGATCTTTGTTGAATAGCAAATGTAAATTGAGAGTGCATACGGGAAGGAATGAATTTAGATTTGGAATTTCGGTCATTTATGGGATCAAAAACCATGTTACAATCCCCACCAACTACTAAATAATCATCCTTGTAGAACATTAATGTAGACAGGATGTCAGGCCAACCCATTGCTATTTATGTTTAGATATTTCTTTGTCTAGAATATGAATTTCTTGCAGTAAGGCAATATAACATTTTAAATGAGAAATATGTGTTAATACTCTTTGTCATTTTATAGGAGAGCCTAAACCATTAACATTCCAAGAAATAGGTCTTAAAGCCATCTATAATGCATTAACAAAAATATATCTTTGGGATGAAGAACAACAGTGGTTAAAACATATCAACATTTTAAATGCAATGAGAACTGTTGAAAAACCATTCGCAATAAACCAGCAAAATTGAGTAGCATTTAAAAGCGACATACAGTTTTAAGGGTAGAAAAAATAAATGGCCAATATAAAAATAAACACAAAAAAAGAAAAGTGTGTAAAGGATACGAAAGAAAAGAGAAATATATAGTATTGAATATGGATTGTCAAAAAAGGGAAAGAAAAGAGAGAGAAAGAAAAATAGAAAAGCGAAGAGAACAAAAAACAAGAACCATACAAGTAAAGAATAAATTAACATACCGAATAAATTAATAAATAAATTAACATACCAAAAAAGACATAGACGAAATGGGGTTGGTGACGCCACATAAGGAAGACGACACAACCGACCAGAAAGCCCAAGGCAGATCAGAAGGGAGGGACACACCAGCCAAACAATTTGAAAAGTACAGTGATCAAATACCAGAACCGCACCTAATAAAAGAAACAACATGGAAAATGAGTAACAGTTAGTGACCACAATCACAATAAGCAGTTATAACAAACCACAAGGTAACAAACATTGATAACGTGGTACAACATATTCAAACATTGGAAAGCCTTGTAATATCCATATCTTCTTCCTTGCAATTGTCCAAAAAGTGTTGTAACAAAGCAGGATCCTCAAAAGTCGTAGTTTTATTTTTATAAGTTACTTTCAGAGGATGAAAGAGACCAAAGCGGACATTGATACTGCGAAGTGCAGGTATCATGTCCAAAAATGTCTCCCTCCTATCTGCTGTTTTTTTAGCTTAATCTTGGGAGAAGACAAGAATAGACCCCTGCCAAGAAACTCGACCCTTGAGTTTGGCTTTTTGAATAACTTTCAATAAGTCAGTAAATTCCAGAAAGTAGATGAAAACATCTCTTGGTTTGGTATATGAAGTCAAAGCACGGGAATCATGACCCAGGCAATGAGCTCTTTGAATATTTAGAACTGGATTGTCTGGGAGGTCAAGAATCTTTAAAGGAAAAGATTTAAAATATGAGATAGGATCCGGATCTTCCAAACCTTCTGCCAAACCATATATACGTAAATTGTTACGCCTGTTATGATTTTCAAGATTTTCCACTTTTTTTTTTAGATGAGCAATTTCCAATTGCACAGGGGGAACCTTGATCGCCATGGCTTGAAAAGAGTCTAGACGTTGTTCCATTTGTGTCACTTTATTCTCCATACATGACCACTTATCTTCTAGATTTTGAAGACGTTTATTTGTTTCCTCCATATATGGTCGAAGGGCTCGAATCTCCTCAAGAAGCAAATCCAAGGAGGTAGGTGGAGGAGAAGTTACAGGTGAAGGAGGATCTTTTTTGATGCGTTTGCCAGATACAAGTAAAGAGGAGGCAGCTGCTTTAGATGCATGTTTGACATTTGAAAGGGGAATATTCAATGATTTTGACATAGCCCCTATTGAAGGAGGTAACGTGTTACAGTCAGAGTCCTCCATGTCTGTCTGAAGGATATTAAATGGATTATAATCCTCCAGAGGTAATGATGGAGAAGAAGTAATGGGTGTGCAACGTATAGACTTCGTTCTCCCCATAAACAAGTAAAAGCGACCTCAGTTAGACGTTTATATAATGATGTAAGGTTAGAGTAAAAGATATTCCAAACTGCTGCATTAAGAGACACAAATATGAAGCTTTAAGGGGAAAAACATGACTAAAGCTACATGATATTGAAGAATTAAAGCCAAGCAACCAAATCAGTCATTGTATAAAATACAGGTGAGTAGTAGCGCAGGAAATCATGAAGAAATAGTAAAGACTGCCATATTAATGTCGCATTGTAATTCGTTCAAAAAATGTAGGTTTCATTCAGCAGTTATGTTATCTGAAACAAGAAATGCAGCTCTGTGTGTCTAAAAGAAATGGAGCGGCCGGTAGACAAAATGTGGAGCTCACCTGATGTTTCCGCAGGGACGAGATGGATGAACCGATGCTGGGTCCCAACTTCCCTCACTCACCAATTCAGCCCAACACCGTCAAAGCCAAAGAGGTGAAAGTGGGGAAGAGGGGAAACAAAACAAGGAAAGGGAAAAGGAGTAGAACACGATGGTACGTCTGGCACGATGTTCTTATGGGTTTGATTGCATATACCTCCTGATGGGTGAAAATGACATGTGGTAAGTCTTGTCCATACATACAAGGATAGCAATGTTAATAAGGACTTAATTTATATTTAGGAGGGATATACCTGATGGACATCCCTCTTCCAATTCAATTGAAGATATGGACGTGTAGGAAATAAAGTCAGAATTGTTGTATCTATAAACAAATATAAGTACTACACATTAACATTAGGACTGCAGAATTAGGCATTCAATCATGACAAGAGTGAACAGTACTAACCTTAACGAAGACCACCATCAGGATATGCTAGACCCAAAGAAAATACTATCCTGAACTACTAGGAAAAAAAACCCAAACTTATTTTCCTAGACAGGATAAGAAAAATAAAAAAATGCTTCACAAAAAGATGCTGGGTCTGGTTAGGATAAACTATCCTTAGAATTCACAAATAAATAACTGATTGCCACTCTCTTATTCAACAGCATAAGAGGAGATGCGGAAGAAAATCAAGGAAGAAGATTAACCTCCAAATTGCGTGAATTGTAGAGAATCAGATAAGTGACATTACATAATATTCAGGTTTTGTAATCCTACCATGAACCTGGAGGCTATGATTCTTTAAATAAACTCTTTCTGTCTCATCCTTGCAGGATCAGAAAACACTGTGCAGAGAGAAAGAGCTGGCGAGGAGAGACTGAAGGAAACCGAAGCAGCCGGTGAAGGAACACAAACACAGCTGCTGCCCCGGAAGAAGAGCTGTAACTTGGAAGGGAATGAGTCAAGGAGCCGCTGCGAGGACACGCTGGAGACGTCTCTGAGACTCGACATGTAGCTGAGGAGAACTACAGGTAAGTGTGGGAAGATACGGGAATGCGGGAGGGCGTGGCAGGAATCCATGACGAAACGCGAAGCGCATTCCAATCACAGACCATCCCCTTTAATGGCCCTAAGCGCCGCCCCTGCCCGCCGACGGACGTCGGTGGGCGGGGCTGCCATGACACAAAATGGGGGGCGCAAGTCTTGGTGAAAAAACGCGTCCGCCGAAACAACAATTACCGGCGCTCTCCCGCGCGTGTAAACCATGTTTCTGAAGTCCTACGAAGTCATGTTGCAACGGACGCCAGTTTCTGCAGCCGCCGGGGAGGTCAACAACCGTCCCGAACCGCCACGGAGCTCGCTAGCAGGCGTCCATCTTCGCCGGTGCCAAGCCATGCCCCCCACATCCTTTCCTTTAAACCAATAGTGGCATGAGAGACAGAATGTAACCTCTGAGCCTTCTTAGACATAGCAAACAATACCAAATAAAACATTCTCTTTGCCTCTTCTTACTTATTGAAAATAAAGAATCTAAACATATTGTAACATAACCCCTACCTTTTCCATTATAGGCCTCATTTCAGACGTGGTGCTGATCCGACTTCAGGTAAAAACTCCTGTATGCACATGAATGAGGATGACAATGGGGTGCAAATTGTGCAGTTTTTGCCTGCACGATTTTCCCCAGGTACAACCTGGTGCAAATTGTGAAAGAAAATAGTGCATATGTGATGGTTGCCCACTTTAAAACGGGGAACATCACGTTATTAGAATGTTATTCCTCATTGTGAGCTGTGTACATTGAAATTGGTCTCACATTGAGCACCCAGTGAATACAAGGCACCCTACAGTCAATATTTGCTAGGTGCTCAATTTGAACCTGGGAGGTTGCATAATTAGAAGCCCTTGTGGAATAAAGGCTGATGTCTATTCCTTTCGCATACACATGCATCCTTTAAGGGTTTTTGTGCAAAGACCGTTTTTTGGTGAAACCTTTCACGGTTTAGAGTGAAGCATGTGTGTTGCTTTTGTAACTGGTGTTGATAAAGTAGCATGCTCACTAGAACCAGGTCAGTCTATTTCTTTGTGTCTTCAAATTTTGAGTCTGCTTAGTCGTGGCACTTGGCAATTGGGTCTTTCTCTTGTATTTTTTAAAGTTAGCTCATATTTCTTTCCCCCTCTAGATTCTGTTTAGTCTTTTAAAGAATCCTATTTTGGTATTGTTTCATGCGTTGACGTGGGCCAACTGATCAGTGACGTCATAGTTTTGAGTTAACAACAATGGGTGACATCAAATTTGGATCACAAAATAGAGAACATTAACTTCAGATAAATTAATTACCAGAAAAATTTGAATTTGTAACTGGAAAATAATAAGGCATAAGAAATTCAAAGATGGCTGCTGTTAGATCTAAGGAAACGAGGCTCAAAACTAGCGCGCACCGCCGATCATCTGTTTCTTATATTTTTGAGTATATGTCAAACAGTTACTGAGCAGACGTTGGCACAGTACAGTAAAGCAGCAGAAATGTAATAAGGGACTAGGAAAAGCAGATAAAAACATGTGGAAGAGCACATGAGGCGTATGGGAAGAGTCTATACGGTCATGGCCATCATGGGTCTGGGCAGTGTTTTTCTAAAATGGAGACAATTTTTATACACTGGTCCAACGGCATGCATTAAGACGGGGAGGGTTATATCGAGAGCATGTGTTGTTGGAAAAGATATCAAACAGGGCTGCCTGCTTTCCTCAGTATTATTTACCATTGCAGTTGAATCGCTGGCCTTACCCCTCAGACAAGGCAACTACTTTCAGGGTCTGCACATTAATGGTACACCATTTTATATTTAAATATATGCAGACGTCATTTTTTTATATTGATGCAGGGAGAGGTCAGATATCATTAAGTGCTTGAGAGGCACTTGAGCGTTTTAGCAGTTTACCGGACTCCAGGTGAACAGGGGCAAATCTAATGGTTATTGGTTGCATCCTCTGATTGATGATTCCAAATTGCACCAACACATTGATTTCTGGCTCACTTTACCACTGTATGTGATGGGCTGGATAGCTCTTTTGATGATGGTTGTCCTCCCACATCTACTTTATTCCTATGCCATGCTCCCTATATGAGTACCTAGAGCTGTCTTCCGTGAAATAGACAGACTATTTTGGAAATTAGTTTGGGGTATGAAACGGTGCAGAATTACCCTGGCCAAACTATGGCTTCCCTCTAATGAGGGAGGGATAGAAGTTCCTGAGTTCCAACTTAATTATTTGGCGGTGCAACTCTTATGGGTGGCAAGATGGAGGGCTATTTAGTGGGAAGCCCCTGAGGTTGGCGAGTTGGCAGGGCTTTAAGTGGGCCGGGTCCTGACGGCAGCTCTAAAAAGCAGGTGCTGAGACGGGTCCTTAGCGGGCTCTCCATTGTTGCCCTCACCCTCAGGTTGAAAACAAATCTTAACGCTGCAGCAGTACTACCATTCCCTGCTTTTGATGTAATTTCAAAGACACTTGTTATAGTTCTTTCACAATCTCATCTTTTCAGAACTTTTTTTTTGCAGTTTTATATAGTGCGAACTCGACCTGAAGGTGCTGGAGCGCTTTACATGAGCACCAGTTACATTACACAAGGGCACATTCATCTTTTGAGTCACAGAATGTTGAGCCGATGTCGAGGCTCAAGCCTTCTTCCCGAGCTCTAAAGTTGGCAGCTCTGGCCGTTAGGCTACACATCTCTCCCGCAAGAACTGAGGCATTTGCAATATTATATACAACAACGCCATGGTAGTTGCTTATTTATCTTATTTATCTTATGCAACTAACAACCATTGACAAAGCCAATAGGTCTGGCTTGTTGTAGGTGTAATGATACTTGTTGTATTATATTTCTGGAGGCAATGACAGAAGCAGCAAAATACCCGTCGGACTGCACACTATGCTAAGCACAGATTTTTAGCTAAAGTGTTTTTAAGCCACGCCCTTGATTGCATTGGCATGCCCCTTTGAGAGACCCCTTAGTTTTTTTATCCCACTTAAAGCCCTGTGACTTGGGTATTCCCTCACAGGACTTATTGCTACTGCTATTGCTTAATTTGTTATACCAGCTCCAGTGGATGATATTCTGGTTAGCCTGCTCAAATATGCTTGGGTTAGCGCTTTACAAACAACTCACACCTGATTCTCATATGCACATGAACTCCTGATCAGAGCATTATCCACATTGCAGCATGAGTGTGACTGGAGAGGCTTGCAAGACTGGGAGAGAAAGGGATTGGACATGGTTGGTGCACTGTTTGAGAATGGTGTATTTAGGGAGTTCCAGTGGCATGTCGATGAGCATGAGCTCCCTCCACAAAATGTTTTGCTATATGGAGGGATAAAGGCTACAGTAGGTGCCAATTGGAGAATTGGCATTTCATAGCCCCCAGTGTTTTGTTTTGAGAGTAACTGAGCTTCAGAACGTGGTCTAGAGGTTGTGAACGAGTGGGAGGGCTCATGATGTCAGACGCCACAATCTAGCTGAGCCGTCGAGCCGGGCTGCTAGGCGGTGCACAGGCGGCGGCGGGCTGTGGCAGGCCTGAGGCCAACCACGACGCAACATACCGGGCCGGAGAAGGAGAGGATTTGGACTCAGGCTCGACAATCAGACATAATGAAGGGAGAACCGAGCAGTGCAGAGCGGGAGTTGAGTAAGGCCAGAGCGCGGTGGTAGTAGCTACCACTTGCTGAGTGTGAGCCCAGTCCAGCTAGGTCTGGGCGCAGCTTGAGGTTGGCCTGGTGAGCTCCCACTCTGAGCCCAATATAAAGAGCAGAAAGAATAGAAAATTTGTTTGGAGATTTGGCTTAGAGAAACTTGAGACTGTAGATTCTTATCTCTACTTGGGGAAATTAATAGCTGGTAACACAAAGGACAAATCTTACATTGAACACTGCTCTTGCAAGGCTGCCTCACATGCAAATGGGCTACGTGCATTTTATATTGTAATGAGTCGAAGGCATTTTCTGCATATGATATCTGTTTTTAAAATGAAAGTCCCTCAAATACTACTATATGGTATTGAATCCATCCAAGTAGGAAAATGGAGCTTTCTTGATAAGATAAAAGGCCAAATTGTGCGTAAATTATGCAATTTTAATACATTGGTCCCAACTCCAGCTATTCAATTAGAATTTGGTCTGATAAGCTCATTTGTCCAAGGATTAGCTCGTGTGATTCAGTGGGGCTATCAGCTGAAGAAAAGCTAATCGAATACAATAAAGGGTTTCTTGAATCAGGAAATTTTTGGTGCAAAAGCAGATAAATATTCCTTCTCCCATGATTTTGCCCTTGTGTTGAACTATTTTGACACACAGGAAGAGCTTGTGACTTTCCCTCCGATCTCAGAATTCAAAAACTTTTTTAAAAGTACTAGTTGTATCATTAGTTTCCAGAGAGATCTTAAGTATTGTAGGATGAAGAAAAGGTTGGAACCATCAAGTAACCCAAGAGATGCCCAGAAGTATTTAGCCTGGAATTTGGATCATGCTATTCGTCGCTTGTTGATTATATTTCGTATGAATTTACTTCCGTTAAATGATCTAACGGCAAATTGATGTAACCTTGTGAGAACAGGGAAATACTGTAATATGTGTAATTTGGGCATTCAGAACCTTAACCATGTTCTGTTTGTTTTCCGAGGCCTGTTACCACAACATCTTCGGCTGCTCCAGCCAATGTTTATACAGAATAATATTAAAACCTTAGCGGCAGCACACGAGTTTCTCTTTAACCCAAAAAATGAGATAAAATGCACAAAAATATTAAATTTTTTAAAGGAATTTTTGATCTGTTTTAACCGCTTGGTATATTGCTATCCGAGAGGAAGGAACACTAGGGGACTGTCTTGTAGTGGTATAAATCATTTATGTTGTTTACAGTCAAGAAAGGAGGAACTCGTACTAGGAGGTATGGGAGATTATAACTGAATTCCTGTTCACAGTTTCGGCCTGCGGTAATTATTATTCCCATAATATAAATATTGGGTTTTGTTGCAGACTTATGCTATGGCTGCCAGTGCTTTTATCTTTTTTGGAACAATTTTGCACATAACTTTTGCCGCTATGGGGGAGTGGATTTTTTTCTATAAAATTGTGTTGTTTTAGGAACTGGTTTTACTAATGAAATTAGGCATGAATGCCCATTTACTATCCTGGCTCAAAGTAACAGTTTTGACAAGATTGCAAATTCTTAGGGTATTAGAAGATTTTGCCACAACTGTTATTGATTCTACTTTCTCTGGAATAATTTGCACATAAACATTTGCTGCTAGGTGGGTTGGTCTATTTGCACAAAATTGTAACCTTTTATGAATTGTCCAAATGGAAGTTTTATAATAACTAATTACGTATGTATTTAACTTGATTTATCTGATGGCGGTATATGATTTAAATATGCAATTGTAATATTATTATTTTGATATAAATGTGACCAACATTTTGTATCTCCTGCTTTATTTTACTGTGGACCTCATTAGAGATCCAAATCTTAATAAAAGAATTGAATTGATTGAGAGCTCCCATTGCACGACTGCTTACAGGACATTTGCACGTCCACTGGCAGAAATCGAGCGATTTCAGTGCTGTATATACTGTGTTATTACAACAGACCAAAGGTGACCAGCTGGGATTGTGGGACCGTTGGCCTGTAGACATTAGCACACCAGTCTCTGACAGGGACTGGGTTAACATCCTAGACTCTGCACCGCGGACCTCAAGGAACTCTAGATTCAAATTGATACAATATTATTACTGGCACCAAGTGTACATCACCCTTAAGAGGATTAATCTCATGTTTCACGCAACATTCATGGAACCTGACACATTCCCAGATTTACAATGTTTTGTAAAGCTGGGAATGCGTCAGAATCGGCGTAGGAGTGGGGCATCGAGGCGAAATACTTTTATTTCGCCTCGTTTTTTCCTATTTCTATGCGTGCTGCATTCTGGAGAAGGACAGGAATGAGCCGTATCTTGTAGATGTGGCACATTCCTGCCCTTTTATTTTGACGCACGGCAGCGCAGCAGGAAGGCTTGCTGTGCTGCTGAAATATAGTAAATGAGGCCCTTTGTCTCAGAATCCATTGGCGGAATATGTGAAATCCCCAGCGCTCTGCCTGCTGGGTCTATTTCTGAGACCCAGGAGGAAAGATGTTATGTCCAGGTTCATAGATTTGGCACTAGTACTTGCTTGCTGCCAATTTGCCATTCCCTGTAAGAACCCAGACGAACCTGGGCTTGGGCATGGAGACAGGAACTGCTTAAATGGGTGGAATGTGAGGGGGTGATACTAAAGACAGACACGAAATGAGGGGTTAGAAACCCTGAATTTGTCCAGGCCTGGGACACCATTTTGCCAGATGGCTCTTGATGGACAGTTCGGGCAGAATCATTGTTACTCCAGAAGATGATACGGAGGGAGGTGTTTGAGCTTCTAGCACTTGGCAGTGCAGGTCGCTTCATGACCCAAATGCTGCAATATGTTTTCACACCTATCCAACTGGCATTTTGGGAAAGAATAGCATTCAAAATGCGTTGACTCCACTCTGGCGTTTTGGATATTGTCCAAATGTAATTGAACTTCTTCTCCAGTGGCTTATTTTTTTCTTTTGTATGTGTTTGTTCTTATTGATTTTTCTATCTTTCGCCCTGACAACCTGCCAACTATGTACTCTCCACAGCAACATCATATTAGGGCATTTATACTGTAAGTATTGCATATTGTCACCCTCTTCACACATATTTAGCCATGCTTTCTCGTGTACTTTGCGCATGGCCCCTTGTTCTGAGGTGACCGCATGCTTTGTGAGCTGGTGGAAGAGGCACTGTTATGTAACAAGCAAATCAATAAAAATGTGTTTTGAAAACGAGGATTATAGAAGGAGATTGTTTGGCAGGGAAAAGAACAAAAGAGAATGTGTGTGTCTCTTCTTGATGACACATGAAATAAGCATTGACAAAGCAATAGATTTTAACATTCAACTACTTCTATTTAATAAATCACTGTCATGCAAGAAAAGGTGTATCCGACAGAGCCCTGCTTTGACGAGGGATTATTACCACTGGGCATTGATAAGGATCAAATAGCTGGCGTGACAGATGCCTGTCTAAAAGTGCTCTATGTACAAACATCACTTTGTTTTTACAGTAACAGCTGTCCGTAAAACTCCATTCCGGAGCCATGACACTTGTTTATTCGTCGTTTCTCTAACAAATGAAAAGCAATTCTAGATGCAAACTCCCTAGCCCCTACTTGTATGTTATATGCAACAATATGTCAGATGTAAAAATGGGGTGGGTCTTAAACAGTGTTTCTCTCTCTCTCTCCCCCCCTCCCCTTTCCCACAAGAAGCTGCCCTAGTTGATAACTTACTTTAAAGCTTACATTGTAAAAGCTCAGGCGCAGTATTCGGAGCAGAAGGATTACTATGGTCAGCAGACCCACTAGAAGATGCTGCTACCAAGACCAGCCTCCACTAACATCTACATTTGGTCCTTGCCAGAGCAGCACTACCCAAGCTGAGAGAAAACATACATAATGGCCCCATCTTCTTCCAGCTGTACAACCAGGGGCATTGGAAAAACTTACATTTGCATCCACAGGTTTTTCCATAGATATGTGAAATTGTTATATGTATCACACTATCCATTACCAGCTACATATTTTATTTTTTTACAAACATAATTTTGTTTGTAGATCAAAAAAATCAAAACCTATTGAAATTAATGCCCTGGCAGTACACTGCCTTGACACAAATAAACTGGTCACCTCTCAACTGCTGAAGGCTTTTACCAGATAATGAAAAATAATCAAATTTGATAATTCACAAACATACACATCTGCAGCATGTTCCAAAGTTAAAACTATTATATGATGTTGAATTACTGTGTCACAACCAGATACCATGTGCAGAGTCATTTTAGGGCACGGACAAATAGGGCTATTTGAGCCTGGTCCGCACTTTCCAGGGGTCACCTCTTAAAATGTTTGGGGAAGTCAGAATTCAGCCCAGTAAATCCGCCTAAAAATGGTTCTGTTAAAAAAAAATTGTATTTTTATTTATTGGCATTTCAACAGTGTACATACACTCACATTCTTATGTGTAGAATTACGTTACAATTGCTTAGGTAACAGTCACAAAAGATAACATCAATTACAACAGAACAAAACTAGGTCCGAGCAGCGGTCATATATCGACATAGGTCCAGTTCACAGCATTGTTACAGTGTGCAAACATACCTCATTCTTATATGTAGAAGGCATTACATTCTTTTTGATACTTGTCGTCTGATATATCAGCGACCACACCAGCACAGGCACATACCAGAGGAACAGTCTCATATCACACCATTCTTCTCAAGCCGTGGCCCATTTTATGATCAGGTTTAAATATACTCAACAAGCCAGTGTAGTAGCTAAAGTACTGCGCAACATACCCAACTGTCCCGCCCGTCTCTCCGGGCTTTACTTGATGTGTGGTGAAGAGCCAATTATTCCCCCGCGGATGCCACGTCTACTGCGTTGGCCACCACGATGCTTGGGGGGTTAGTGTTGTCAGGTTGGAAAGTATGTAACCATGCAAGAACTCGCCCCCAGATGTCTTTAGGCCTAGATTGTGCTGGCATTAGTTCCCAGTAGGCAGACAGTTGGTTTTGGCAAAAAGTGATATCCTGTATTCAGGACTTAATCAAGGGTGCGCGTTTATCTCCCCAGTTCATGGCCACCCTGCGTTTAGCTAGTAACAGCAGCATAGCGTGGAGTTTCCTAACCTCTATCGGGGTATCCTTGACATATCCCAGTATCCCCACCATTGGAGTTGGTGTAATGTGAGTCCCTAAAATTGTGTTTATCTTAATAAAAATATCAGCCCAGTATTTAGCCATGGGGGGGCAGCTCCAGGCTAAATGCAAGAATGTCGCCGAAGCAGCGCTACATCTCCAACAACTGTCATCCGGCCGGAGACCCATGCGATGAAGCTGGGTAGGTGTTCTATAAAACCGATGCAGAAACTTAAAGTGAATTAAACGCAGCTTATAATTGGGAGACAGCATCTGC
The DNA here is from genome assembly GCA_963921515.1 of Calotriton arnoldi. NCBI lineage: Eukaryota > Metazoa > Chordata > Amphibia > Caudata > Salamandridae > Calotriton > Calotriton arnoldi. The sequence continues at coordinate 4,506,694 of CAWUFW010000322.1, read as the reverse complement.
AACTGACTACAGCAGAATGCCCATTGTTCATCTCTGAGTTGCTGGTCTAGCTCAATGTTCCAATCATGAAATGCTTTCTGCGTAACCACCGGTGCTGAGCTCTGCATTATGTTATAAAGCCTTGTTATGAGCTTCCCTGGTGATGATCCAGTTATTATGTGTTTGAGGGCTTGTAATACAGGTGGCGGATTGGGAAAGGTGTTGTGCAGCTGGCGGCATGATGATCGAATGCGGTGGTACACGAATAACTCGGAGAATCATGTAGCAGTTCCCTCTGGCGGTGTGGCTGGGGCACAAAAGCTGTCGTCTGGATATAGGTCAGCAAATGTAATTGCGCCTAGCTGTCGCAAGAGCTCCACTGCACCCCTGTCCCCCAGTGTGGGAATTTGTGGATTATATGCTAAGGGCATAGAGGGGGCATATAATAGGTCCAGTTGCGCTCTGTTACACAATCCTTTCCACGCCCAGCGCATTGTCTCTATTGTGTTTATTTCGTGTATGGGGCTCTATATGGCTGGTATAGGGCAACAGAAAGGGGAATGGGCGCCGCTCTGTCTGTCTCTACTGCTGCATGGGGCTGAAAAGGGGTAGGGTGTAGCCAATAGTGTAAAAATTGAGCTTGAGTGCAGTAGGTGTATAGCGGGACATCCGGTGCACTTAGGCCACCCTGAGCCAGCGGGAGAGTGAGTAATTCCCATGATACCCGGGCTTGTTTCCCAGCCCAAACTAGCAAAATCATGAGGGAGCGCATTTTTTTAAAGAATAGTTGTGTGAGGGGGAGATGGAGGTTGATGAACATATATAAGAATTTAGGTAATACTATCATTTTTGCTATCGCTATCCTGCCAACAAGGGAGAGTGGAAGTTTCTACCAGATTCCTATTTTACCCTCCAACCATGATACAGCTTGACCATAATTCATCCTCCACAGCTCCTGCAAATTCCAGCTCAGCCAGATCCCCAAACAGCGTACCGGACCATCTGCCCATTTAAGGGGATATTCTGCTATAAACGGTGCAGTTTCATCCATGAGCGGGAATAAGACAGATTTGGCCCAATTGATATGGATGCCCGTTACCCCCCCGAATTTCAGAATCTCTCGGAGTATTGGATGTAAGTTCTCCCTCGGGTTGTTTATGTATAAGGTAATATCATCAGCGTAGAGTGAAATAATGAGACCTCTCGAGGAGAACCCCAACCCCCTGGCTGCGTGATGTTGCCTGATCCTGGCAGCAGTGGCTCCATGGTAATGGCTAAAAACAGGGGGGAAAGGGGGCACCCCTGCCGCGTCCCCCGGGTGATCCGAAATGGGGATGAAATCAACCCATTTAAGAGGAGTCTGGCCGTGGGTTCAGCGTATAATACTTGAATTTGTTTGATAAATGTAGGGCTCAGTCTCAGCCTAGCCAGGATGGTAAATAAATAGGTCCACTCCAGAGAGTCAAAGGCCTTAGTGGCGTCGAATAACGCCGCCAGCGCCTGTGTGTTTGGGTCCAGGTAGTGTAGGATGGCAAAGAATGTGCGGAGATTATGCGCAGTAGATCTTCCGGGTATGAATACCGATTGGTCCGGGCAGGCTATCAACGGAAGCAGTGGCTGTAGTCTATTTGCTAACAGTTTCGCATATATTTTGGTATCCAAATTTATCCATGATAGGGGCCTATATGAGTCTCGCTTATTCGGGGGCTTACCGGGTTTTAGCAATGACCATATGATCGCTTCTCTCATAGTTGGTGGGATCACCCCAGATTTCAGGGCCTCCTCGTAGACCGATAATAGGTAAGGGCCCAGTACATCTGCATAGCATTTATAGAAAGCGGTGGTTAGGCCGTCAGAGCCAGGGGGTTTATCCGCGGGTAAACTATTTATTACTTGGATTATGTCCGCAGCGGGAAAGGGAACATCCAGGTATGTTCTATGAGCTCTACTCAACCACAACAGCTCGATGGAGTCTAGGTAGGTCCGAAGATCTTCCATTGAGTCAACTGGGGTGGAGGAGTACAAACCGGAGTAGAACTGAGTGAATTTATCTAATATGGTCTGTGGCTCTCTAACAAGTTTGTGATTGTCATCTAAGATTTCAGTAATGTAACTGGCGTTGTGCGGTGTTCTGAGTACATTAGCCAGTGTTTTATCCGGTCTGTCTCCCTCCCCATACCTCCTGGCTTGAGTATACTTGCCCAAGCACTTCACCTCCCTTTGGGCCTCCTCTTCGTATTCAATAATCTTCCTTTTTAGTACTGCCAGTAAGGTCTCCTTCTCAGTGGAATAATATTGCAGTTCTAGGTCCCTGATATCAGTTTCAAGCTTTGTGAGGGATTGCCTGATTGATTTTAATACTCCAGCCTGTCTGGCTATGCATTTCCCCTGGATGACCACCTTGAAGGCCTCCCACAGTGTGGCGCAGGAAGAAACAGACCCCGTGTTTATTTCAAAATATTCCTCAAAGTCCTTTCTGATCTCTTCACAGAACACTGCATCTAGTAGGGCATAAGGGGGAAGTCTCCAGCTAAACATCCGTTGCGGCCCCCCAGTACAGTCAGTCAAAAACAGCATGGAGTGTGATCAGACAGTGTCCTAGGTAAGTGCTCCACCTTAGTCGTCCAAGTCCCTAAATCACCGGAGAACAGCCAATAGTCAAGCCTAGACCAGGCCCCATCCAGCATGTCCCTTCGGATTGCCCCGGGTGCCGAGCCCGCCATACATCGACCAGATTTCCTTCTGGTATGATCTTATTCGGGGCATCACTAGATTTGGGGTGTAATTTGTGAGTAGCACCCATTCTATCCGTAGCGTCATCGAGAATGGCGTTAAAGTCCCCTCCCCATATTATTGTATCGCCCGCCATCGTGACAATCTTTGCCCATATGCTCTGGAAGAACTCCGGTCGGTCAACATTAAGCACATGTATTGCAGCCATTGTTATGCGCATATTGCCCAAATCACCCATTAGGATGACGAATCTGCCCTCTGGGTCTATATGTGAGTCAGTCAGTGTCCAGTCCAGACCCCTACGTATTAATTTGACTACTCCCCTTGCATAGTTAGAGAATATCGAAGAATATATGTTGTCCCAACGTTTGTGTTGAAGTTTGACAGTGGAGGTGCTGTTCAAGTGCGTTTCCTGTAAGAAACAGATGTCTATGTTGTGTCTGGTTAAATAAACCTGTATTAACCTGGTTTTTCTATAATCATTTAGCCCACAGATGTTCCAGGTTAGGTATTTATAGGAAGTCATTGTAATTTAAGCTGAGTTTGAAGTTCTGTGTGGCCATTTCTAGTAGTCCTCGTCCGTCCTGCAGCCTTGTATGTGTATGTTCGTTCCTTCTCTATGCAAATCCTGAAGCATGGCAGCAACCTTTTCCCAGAGCTATCTGAGAAGCTGCGATAACCTGGTAGTTGTTGATAACGTGCTTTTCAGACCCTAATAACAACATTAACAACCCCCATCCACCACCCACCCACACCAACGCCCCAACCAGGTTGTGTTAAAGAGCCCTCCCTTACCCGAGAACTTAACACAGTGCCCCAGCAACAAGCAAAGGGCCTAGAAGTGGGAGATCTCCCTGGGGGCATGATTGCGCCGGCTTACATCCCTGCCAAAAGGCAGGGTGGCCGTACAGATATTGGAGAAACAAAAGTCAATGTTCAAGGCAAGCGATCTGCGGGCGTGCTTTCAATTTTGTTACCTGGTATGTGCTTACCCATCTCGTGTGTCGACGTAGCGAGTTCCTTACGGTAAGTACTTACAGCCATAACCATTCAGAATGCTAAGGAGCATTGCCCTGGGTTCTTGTCTTAGTCATTGTCGCTTAATTCAGCTTCCGAGGAGCGTTCCCCAGTCGTTTTCGAGAGCATTTCCTGCTCCCTACATGCTTGGCGAACTTCATGGCTAATTTGGCATCTGTGAAGTGATGTACTGTTCCCTTGTACCTCACCTTGAGTTTAGCTGGGTAAAACAGCGCATACGGGACCTCTGCCTGTAGAAGGATGCGCTTGGCCGGTGCGAATTCATGTCTGGCTGCTTGCACCGCAGGTGTAATGTCTGGGTAAAACCATGTAGTGTTCCCTTTATGGCTGATGGTGTTCCGCTCTCTGGCCCATCACAGGATGATATTGTGATCTCGGTAATTCAGCAGGCAGGCAAGTATTGGTCTGGGCGCCGCGCCCACTGGCGGTCTGGGGCCCAGGGTGCGATGAGCTCTTTCTACTATAAGCATGGTGTAGAGATCTGAGCCAAAAAGTTATTTTAGTAACCCTTCCACATATGTCTCCATTTTAGATATCGCTGCGGTTTCCGGAATACCCGTTAATGCAAGGTTATTCCTACCTCAGCGGGCCTCAAGATCATCGTTTTTGGCTCTAATGATGGTGATGACTTTGTCCATTTGTAACAATTGTTCTTTTGTTTCTACTTGGAAGTCGTGGGCCTGAGAAGTACGGTTTTCCAGTTGATCCAGGTGATTTTCGTGGACATCTACCTGCTTCTTAACTTGATCTAATTGGGAGGTGAGTTTATCCAGCTTGGTGTCAATTGTCTTAAGGCTGGACTTCATATCAAGCAGGAGGGATCTGAGATCGTCGTTTTGGCCATCGACCTCTTCTCCCGATTCCTGCTCTATCTCGGGATCAGTGTCTACATCCTTATGCCTAGTGACCCTCTTATTTTCAAAAGTCAGTCTGGGCTGTTTGGGATCATGCTTCCCCATGCTGACCAATGTGGCTGGCTGAAATGTATCGTAGGGGCTGATCACTGTCTATCTATGCAGATCTACACTGCCTCCGGCGCCTCAGCAGACCCCACCTATAGCTGAATGCTGTGTGCCTCCAGCGCTCTTTACGGAGTACAAGGCTGGCCTTCCCTCAATGTGCCATGTGTAGCTTGATCTTGTGGTAATCGCTGCCTATATCGCCTCACTCCTTTCATGAGACACCACAAATTGTCTGGCATTAGCACACCCAGCCACAGGTCGTGTCCCCCCAAACAGGAGGGGAGGCAGCCGAGGTCTTCAGTCTTGCCTTCTCACCTTCCCTTCGAGCGTCCCGCTGCATGCCTACCGGCCTTGGGGGAAGCCCCCGGTATCTTCACTCAAAGCGGCCCAAATGCTTACCGGGCGCGCACTCCACCCGTGCTGCGTGCATGTCGTGCCGGGTCCTCAAGCCGCTCAGGAGTGCACTGCTCCGCTCAGTGTCCGCCCGCTTATGTCCTCCAGGGGGGGCACCTAATGGCGATTGTCCTCCCACGCCACCGCATGAATCCTCCCGGGTGGAACAGCGTCCCCCGCTGTAGCAGGGCGGGCCTTGTCCTGAGCTCTGCCGTCCGCCTGCCATCAGGAAGTTCGATGGACCAGAGTGTGCTCCCCCTGACCAGACCGAAAGGCCCCCACCGCAGCTCTTGCCTCCCTGTAGTACCTCTCAGTTGCGCTCCTCACAGCGGGTCGCAAACCACTTCGGTGGCGGGGGTCTTATTTCCTGCAGCCTCCAGGCTGCGCACCGCTGCGTTTCTGCAGAGCCCGCCACATGGCCCTGCGCAGCCACTCGGAAAAGCAGATTAGCGTATCGATCAGGCAGTGGATTCTTACTCAAGCAGAGCCAGCCACGCTCATCAGAGGATCCCCGTCTAAATCAGGTGTTTATTGCTTCTCCATTATCAGGATTTCGCGCTGATTTTAGTACGGCCGGCAGAGCCCTCTCACTGAGCGGCCATCTAGCTGCACGGCTCTACCACGCCCCCCTGGTTCTTTTTTAATTTGACAGCTGGGCAAGTGTGGCCTGCACAACCTTAAACCTCAAACCTCAGACTCTTTGGCAGATGGTGGCAATTAAATTTAAAAAACGAAAAAAAACAATCCTTCTAATTCTCTTGCATTACTTAACATCAGCCCTTCTACCTAACCCTCTCTCTCTTTACTTTTTTTCTCTCTCTCTCTACCTATCACATCTCTACATCTTGATGTATCCATCCCCCTCTCTCAATTCTCCCTATCACACTCTCAATACACTTCTCTATCTCCCTCCTCTTTCTACCTATCTCGTGTGAAATGACTTCTCTCTCAACCCCTCTATGTGCCTACCTCTACAGCTCTACCTGTCTAACTCAACTCTTGCTCTAGCCTTTGGCCATGCGCAACACAGTTTGGCAGCAGTTCTTGGCCTTCATCCTGGACTTGCTCCCATCCTGCCTTTGGCTAGACCCTGTGCCTAACCTGCCATATGTATCTGTGCCTGTGCTCAACCTACAGCAGGTGGCCAACCTCCACTGCACAGGGCTTTTGGATGCAGTAAGTCACTTGAGATATAAGCCATTCAGAGAAAGAGTATACTCATATGCTTTCTCGCATTCTACACTAACGCATAGGGTCATGAACTAACATAAACCATAACTATGTGTTCATTCACTTGTCTGCTATTATTTCTCTCCCCCTCATTTACTTTTACCCTATAATGGGATCACACCTACAGATTGTGACTAGAGGAGTCGCCCACCCCGAACAGACCATGAGCAATTAGCCTTTATACATTAAGTAATGATTATAATGTGTTGAGGGATGACATATGGGGCCCCAACAGTCATGTGTATTTTCACCTTTGCATGTGTGTTCTGTGTGAATGATTGCATTTCTGTCATTGTGCCACGTTAGTTATTATCTTTACGTTTTTATGTTTGGAACTGCCATTGTGCAGAAACAACTACGCTGCCTAGATGGGAAGGATTCCATTAAGGGCTGGGTTATATGTGTCTTTCTACCACCATTGCTACATATATGTTTATTTACCTCCCCCCCTGAATAGGTTAATGTGCCTGATGTTTTTGTATAAGAGAGGTAGGTCCTCTCTAAATACTTTTCTTGGTGCCCTAAACTATTAGTCTATTGGTGAGGGTATACTTAGACTCAGTCCTGATGAATGCCTGAGACCACTTGGCTCAACTACAAGGGCAGAAACATGTTGGCAAGTTCAGTCAGTAGCACATAATGGTCACAGCAACCACATACGTCCTCTGACAACACCTTACGTTTTTCAAATAAGCCTAGGATGCCAAATAAATAAAGGATACTTTGTGGATTATCCTAAGGCTTTTTTACCCTTTGAACTGGATCCAAGTTTTAAATAAGTAATTTCTAAGAACTCCCTCAGGTCAGCCCCACCCTGAGATCGAGTCCGCCCTGGTAGTACCACCTTACCAGGGTGGGATGAGGTGGCAAATGATGAAGCATGTCACATTATGTGAGTGAGCCTACCTCGTCTAATCCTTGGAATTGCCTTGTTTTACCTGGAGGGAGTGTAGCGGTAGGTGGTAAGACTGATAATAGATATAGGTGTCCTAGGAAAATAATTCTATGCACCAGAAAAGGGTGTCACGTCAATTTTTGTGTTTGACTGGTTCTTTGAGGCAGGCTTGAACCCAGTAGTGCCCCTGTCTCTCTCCGCATGTTATATCATATTCTTTGTCACCATTTGTTCCTGGCATGCATGATCATGCCTCTTCTTGTGTTTAGCCCGCCCCCCAGAGCATGGCCAAGTACTTGTAAACATCCATTGCTCCCTCTTTTACTACCATTGTTGGACCTACTAATTTCTTTCTTTTTCAGCACTCTACACAGTGCTTGTTCTTCTATCAGCTCTGTCTCCTCTCACCTGCCTTCATGCCCCGTCCACATATCACACCTTCCCATCTCTGCTTTCTCCCTCACACCTCCCAGTGTTTGCCCCATCCACAAATCAGCCCCTCCGCGACCCCGTCACTGCATTAAACCCCTATTGTAGTCTGTTTTGTTCTAGTGAGAAGTGGTGTTCTGCCTTTTAATGCCCCGTTAGTTTATAGCTAACGTGCTTATTGGAGCTGGTGTGCATGGCTGCTCTTACCTGGCACATGTGTAGTGTCTGTTTATTTTCTACGCATGTGGGCACTAGGTGTGTGTGTATTTACACCATATGTGGTCATTCAGCAACGGTGTTTATAGCTGGAAAATCAGACTTCAAGTGAATCAGGTATTTGTTATCACAGGGCATGTCAGAGCTTCTACAGTACATGTGTCTTCTGCTGTAATTGCATTGCTACGTTTCTCCTGTGCGAAATGATTGAACTGTTCGTATCTCACCTTGTTGCTTCTCATTTCATAGGGTGGGACTCTATTTCTTCACATTTCTCCCTTTGGGTCACTTTCTTACTTTTTCAGCATTCACTGGTGAAGTGTTTCCCTGCTCCATTGTTGCTTAACTTGAATTCTCTTCAAAGGATCCAGGCTGAGTCTTGATGTCATCAAGGTCTGCCTGCCCGTCAGTGTCCCGTCAGTGTCCATGGCAAAATTAGTCCTTTTAATGTGGTTGCTAATGCAATGTATTTCCTCATGTTCACTGCTGTAAACCAGCCTAACACTGTGATTCTTTCTGGGTTTTTTGTGCAATTTTATATAGCGCCAACACCACCCGAAGATAGTGGAGCACTTTACATTAGCCCCCAGTTACTTTTCTGTGCAGTTTTATATAGCACCAGCACCACCCAAAGGTATTGGAGTTAGCACCAGTTCCTTTACACAAGGACACATTCATTTTTGTAGGCATGGGGAGATTAAGTGATTTGCCCAAAATCAAGGATGTTAAGCCGATGCTGAAACTCGAACCCGGTTTCCCAGCTCCATAGTCGGCAGCTGTGGTCCTTACACCACATCCTCTCTCAAGAGGACACCGCATCGTCTTCCTAGCCTTGGCCTCAGTTCCACATTTTGGGCCTGATTCACAGAACTAACTTACGTCAAAAACGTAAAGTTAGTACTTTTTGGTATTCACAGAATACACTTACTCATTTTGGTATTCACAGAATGAACTTACTCATTTCGGTATTCACAGAAGTTAGTAGTCCTAACTTTAGGACTCCTAAATGCCTTCTGTGAATACCGAAAGTCTTAAAGTTAGGATTTTTCTCAGTTTAGGAGTAGTAAAGTTAGGAGTCTAACGTTTTTGACGTAAGTCAGTTCTGTGAATCAGGCCCTTTGTGATTATGCCCAAATCACTTAATCTCCCTGTGGCAGCCCACATTTACTGTTGGATGCCCGTCCACCTCCCTTCCATCACTGCTTGCCCAGCTGAGCTCCGTTGCACAGATTCCCTCCTCCCCTGAATGCATTTTACATTTTTTGGGGTACATTTTTACATAGTGCCAACAACACCCAAATGTATTGGAGCGCTTTATATTAACACCAGTTACTTTTCAAGAAAACACCATAAACTTAGGCAAATCACTTAATCTCCCTGTGACAGCCTGCATTTACTATGGGTTCCCCATCTACCTCTCACTCGTTGCTGCTTGCCCACGTTAAATTCCTATTGCACAGATCCCCTCTTCCCCCAGATCCCCTCCTCCCCGACTCTGCTTTTCACATTTGTTTTTCTTTGTGCAGTTTTATATAGCGCCAACACCACCCAAAGGTATTGGAGCGCTTTACATTAGCACCAATTACTTTACGCAAGGACACATTCTTTTTTGTAGGAATGGGGAGATTAAGTGATTTGCCCAGAATCAACTATGTTTTTTCTTGGGACTTGGACACTTCCTGGTTGACATTTTGGCAGCCAATCAGATCTCACCATGAGATCTGTGCTCAATCACTGCCCAGATCTCTATATTGCTTTAGTCTTTAATAACTCCAAAACTGCTGAATGGATTTACACCAAATTACAAAAAGGGCTCTTTCTGGACCAAGAGCTAGCTTTTGGCCGAATGTGGTGTAATTCCGTCCAGCAAAATTTTCAAAACTAGTTTGCCTCTCACTTCAGCTGCTGTCTTGAAAGTTTAAGGGTTGATTCTTCAAGCGGGGGCTGAGAAAAAGGGGGGTTTCCAAAATGCGATTTACCCATAAAATTTCCCATAGGGATTTTAGACACCAGTACAGCCTGAACTGCTGAACGGAATTACACCAGAAAGGGCAGAAAGCTAGATCTTGGTCCAGAAAGATCTTTTTGTAATTTAGTGTAAATCTGTTCTGTACACTGTTAAAGAAAAAAACATTTATAGATATCTAGGGGCGCAGAACCGACAGTTCTCATGCTGAGATCTGATTGGCTGCCAACACCTCAACCAGAAAGTGTTGGCAGCCATCTTGCAACTCAGACTTGGCCGAGTCCCAAGAAAATGTCACTGAACATGTCATGAGTGATGTAGTATGTTAGGTCATAAGCAGTGCATTGCGGGGGCGCGAGTTCTAGTTAGCTCAGCTAACTATAACTGCTGAATTTTTCTGGTTTTGTACGAGTGAAACCTGAGCCTAACTATAAAGTATCTGTAACCTTTGTTTTTTTCAGTGAATTTCTAAGGTTTTTTTAATTCTATTTCCTAACTATAATGTCTCTGGAACCTTTGGTTTTTCAGTGAATTTCTATGTTTTAACTAGTAGACACGTTTGCAGAGTGGTAGAGAAAGGGGATTTACTGCAAATTCTGTTAGGCATATCCAACTCTCTATTTCATTTCTTTCAATTTACCAGAGCCAATGAAACATCTATTTACTAATCATTTCCAAATCCAACCTACTTTTATTCACCTGCATATTCCCTCTATCCAATCAAATTTCAAGTTGTTTTTAAACCACCAGCACACATGCATTTTTACTGTCTTTCATAGTACCAACGGTGATATTCAGCTACAGACCTGTCATGTGTGCTACTCCTCCTTCCTACAAAATGCTTAGAGTGTGGATTGTGGGCCACAGCTATGTCTATTGGGCTAATGAGGCTGCAAAAAACAAAGGTATTGACAGAGACTTGGGTTTGGTAAATGTGGAGATTAGTTGGTTTGGCCAGAGAGGGTTAAAGTTTCATCAGCTGCTGGCTTTGGTTAAAAACATTGTGGATTTCCAAACTCCTAACCTCATAATTGTGCGCTGTGGTGGCAATGACCTAGACACATTGACTGGGGTAAGGCTGGAAATCCTAATGAAGGATACCTTTGCAGAACTGATGTGGCGTTTTCCTCACACTATGTTGATGTACATTAATATTATCCAAAGACAGAAATGGAAGTGGTCAAATCAATTCTGTTCACAGATTGACAAAACCAGGAAGCATGTCAATAAAACAGTTTCTGCTTTCCTCAGAGACCATAACATGGGCTCTATCTACAACAACTATCTGCATTTTAACATACATGGATTTTATAGAAGTCATGGAGTTCAGACAAAAGGAACAGGGTGTTTCTAGGCAACCTGAAACTTTGCATACAGTTTTATATGTAGCTGTCTTATACACACTCTCAACACAAAGGCTCTTGTCAGAGCCAGCCAAGAGCCCAAAATGTTGTTCATTTTCTTGTTAAATGATTTTGTTCTGGAATTTTTTAATTCGCTGTTACATCGCAATGATCGTGATCGCGTCTCAAAATCGCAAAACAAATGCAAACATTACACGACCGCTACCACATTCAAAAATTATATCTTAAAAATTTCATTCTAACTATTACAATACACACATTACTAACTTAAAGAACATGTTTGTACACATTTGTTTGTAGTAACTTTAAAAAAAACTGTGTTTGAACCCTATTTCCTGTTTTTCGCGATGACGCCAATAGGCGCGATGCTTTCGGCAACCGCAACAATCGCACCTTTTTTAAGAGGTGTAAAACATATATATGCACACATTTTACTGTATTTTAGACACTAGGGGTTTATTACTGCACTGTTTAAAGTCATATTTTTGTAGGGGTTTGTATAAAAACAATGATTTAAACCAATTTTCCGTTTTTGCGGTGACGCCGGGCATTGCGATGACATGAGTAGCCGCGATCGCCGCGAATACGCCACAAAATGAAAAAACAAATGCAGACATTCAATAGCCACCACCACATTCAAAACTTATAACTGCAAAATGGATTATAACCAACGGACTAAACACATTACTAGCTAAATGACTGTATAATAGCATGTACAACTCCCTTAATATCTCTATAACACAGTGCATAACTTGTTCAGTGTAATCTATAGCTGCCTGCATCACTGTATCAGTAAGTCTCTCATTCACTGTATAAGTATTTCAGTGAATCTCTAATACGGTGCATCAGTTTATTAATGCTTCTGTAACAAACTGCATGACTTCCTCAGTGCATCTATCAGTGGGTGCATCAGTAACGCAATGGGTCTATGATTGGTTGGATAAGTCTCACACTCAATCTGTGAGTAGGTGCACGAGTGCCTTTGTGAATAGTAAGTAAGTATATAACTAGATCTGTGAGTGGATACATGAGTATCTAAGTGCGTGTCTGAGTGGGTGAGTGAGTGGGTGCATGAGTGTCTGACTGGGTTTCTAATTGAGTGCATAAGTCTCTCAGTAGGTCTATCACTGGTAGCGTGAATGTCTGAGTGGTTCTGTCAGTGGGTGCGTGGGTCTCTGAGTGTGACTGTGAGTGGGTACATGAGTCTCTGAGTGTATAACTCACTGGGTGCATAAGTCTCTGAGTAGGTCTATGAGTGGGTGTGTGAGTGATTGTATGGGTGTGTGAGTGTCTGAGTGGGCCCATGAGCGGATGTATGAGTGTCTGAGTGGATCTGTGAGTGGGTGTATGAGTGTCTCAATGGGTCTGTAAGTGAGAGCATAAGTCTCTGAGTGGGTGAGTGAATGGGTACATGCGTGAGTGTCTGAGTGGGTGTGTGACTGGGAGGGCGAGTGTCTTGGTGGGTCTGTGAGTGGATGCATGAGCCTTGAGTGGGTGAGTGAGTGGGTGTGTGCATATCTGAGTGAGTTTGTGACTGGGTGTGTGAGTTTCTGAGTGTATGAGTGAGTGACTGAGTCCAAAAGTCTCTGGGAGGGTCTGTGACTGAGTGTGGGAGTGACTGTAGGGGTGTGAGTGGGTGTATAAGTGTCTGAGTGGATCTGTAAGTGGGTGTGTGAGGCCTCAGTGGGTCTGTGAGTACATATGTGAGTGTGGGTCTGTAAGTGGGTGCATGAGTCTCTGAGTGGGTCTGTACATGGGTGTGTGACTCTCTGAGTGAGTCTGTAAGTGGGTGCATGAGTAACTGAGTGGGTCTGTAAGTGGGTGCATGAGTGCCCATGTGGGTCTGTGAGTGGGTGTGAAACTGTATGCATGAGTCTATGAGTGGGTCTCTAAGTAGGTGCATGACTTTCTGAGTGGGTCTGTACATGGGTGCATCACTCTGCAAGTTAGTTTGTAAGTGGGTGTATGAGTACCTGAATGGTTATGTGAGTGGAAGCATGAGTATCTGAGTGGGTATGTGACTGAATGTGTAATTGTGTGAGTGGGTATGTGAATGGGTGTATAAGTGTGTCAGTGAGTTTGTGAGTGCATTCATGAGTGTATACAAATATATGTATGTTTTTATATTTTCAACAATATTCGCGATGACGTAGCGATATTCCCGATATCCCCACAACGGTACACGAGGGGGCCACGCTGGCAATTGCGGCATCGTTGCGAATATCGCTCGCGATCAAATAAATCAATTTTGGACACATAACTTGTGTCACTGACACTTACATTTCTGAAACATGGGGCCAGAGTACCTCGACCCTGACCCCTTATGTTTGCTTTCACAGAAACATTTAGCCCCGGTAACCGTTCCTGATAGATAAAATGGCATCCTCAGCTTTCTGTTCAGGTTGCGTACAGCCGATCAGAGCATTCCCGTTGGCCTGTTCATTCACAATTAATCACGAAATCATCGCGAAATATCCGCCACCAGAGATATTACTATAATTTCTGCTTGAATTTAGCAAAAAGCAGTGAACGGATTTGCACCAAATAACAAAAAGCATAATCTGCGTTACAACATGTACCTTTCTGCCAAATTTGATGTAATTCCCTCCAGCTGTTCGGGCTGTAGGTTTGACAACACGTTCCAATGGGAATTAACATTACAAATGCATCCTTATTTTGCACCCCTATTTCTAGGTCCCAACTGCACGGATCACCTCCAAACTTTCCATGACACACAGAGCCCACTTTGACACTGTTTTGGGAATATTTCATGCAGATTGGTCAAACAACGCCAAAGTTACAGGCAAGTCAAAAAATGTTTTTCCTATGGAAACTAGGTCCTAACTATAACTAACTACTGGCGACCGCCAGCAGGTAACATATATCTATATATCTATATCTATCTATATCTATATCTATCTATATCTATCTATCTATCTATCTATCTATCTATCTATATATCTTATATATTTATATATGTATATATTTCTCAATCAACTTGGTCCAATCGTAGTGCACCCTTCCCACAGGTGGTGCTGGCATAGGGAGTAGACCCCGAATAACAGTAAACCATCTAACTTTTACAACACTGCACTCTGGGAGAGTTGCTTTGTAATATGATTATGCTCCCAAATACACCACCACCACCACAGATATAGATATGCAGATATAGATATAGGTAGCTATATAGATATTGCACAGTGACAGTATCCACTCTGTAGTTATAGTTAGGGTAACCAATGACAGGAATTTTTCAGATTTCTGTACCTTTATAACTTTTCCCCTGTTTCACAAATGTGCGTGAAAAATTTGCAGACCTACTGCCCCTGTTTCATTTTGGGAGTACTGAAAGTTTCACGGCATTTGGTCAAGGAGGTGTAAAGAAAAAAGGGGGTAGTCCCAAAACGGGCTTCAAATCCAATGCATTTTTCATTTAATTTTGCATTTCGCATTGCGCAAAAACCGTCAGCTGGATTTTTATGAAATTTGACACTATTACATATTTAGGGGAGCGGATGTTTCTGTGGGGTACTGCAGGTAAGTAGAGTAAGTCAATGGTAAGTTATAAGGTTTTTCAGCTTAGCGATATCTTGTGGCACAATACTACTAAAAGTAGCAAGGAAGCCCAAAAGAAACTAGACTGTATATGTAAAGTTTCAGATTTACTACATGAACAACTAAATGACCCATTTACGGTCACATGCTAATGGAAACCTATAAAAATACATAACAAATAGAATACATCTTAATCAACATAAGTTTTCTTTGCATGCTCTCTGGCTCACAAAATAAAAGCAGTGAGCCAGCAAAATGACTATTTGGAGGACATGATAATTGGCCACTAGGAATAAAATAATAATCTCAATCTTTATAACAATAACAAAGACTGCCTTTCACTCACTTTGGCCTTCATATGTAGCACAATCCTACTAAAAGTAGCAAGGAATCCCAAAGAATAAAATGGACTGCATATTTAAAGTTTCAGATTTACTACATGGACAACTGAAAGACCCATTTATGGTCACATGCTAATAGAAACCTGTAAACAAATACATAATCGATAGAAGACATCTTAATCTGCATAAGTTTTCTTTGCATGCTGTCTGGCTCACAAAATACAACTGTGCGCAACAAGCCAAAAAAAACCATCTTCGGCTATTAGGAAAAAAATAATAATCTCAATTTTTATAACAACGATTGGCTTTCATTTACTCTGGGCTTCATATGTTTAAACTAAAAGTAGCAAGGAAGCCCAAAAATAAACTAGACTTCATATGTAAAGTTTCAAAATTACTACATGAACAACTAAAAGACCCATTTACGGTCATATAATTATGCAAACCAATAAACAAATACAATAAATAAAAAGAAATCACATTCAATCTGATTGCCACTCTGTAGTTATAGTTAGTATTCCCAACGATAGGAATTCCTTGGATATTACCTCTTTAATAGCTTTCTACCCGTTTGACCAATCACCACAAAAAACTTTCCAGACTTATAGCATTTTGTCCATTTTGTCTTGATGTCAATTTTTGTGGTGAATCATTAAGGGGTGCAAAGATTAAAGAGGGTCCCAAAACGTGTTTTTCCACCAATGCATTTTTCATAGACTATTGTTTTGACATAGTGCAAAAACAGTTCAACGGATTTACATGAAATTTGGCAGGATTATACATATGTATGGTCCTGAGTTGATGCTTTTTGGGTACTGAAGTTAAGTAGGGTAAATATTTTTTAAGTTAATATTCATATACATTTTGTGATATCTGTCACTGCAGTACTTTAGCAAAATTTCACAAAATGTTGTCAAACTATTGGGATACAGGCCGTAAAGTTATTTAAAAATATCTAACAAAATATAAATACATTTCCCTACCTATTACTACTTTAATGAAGTGCTAATAGTTAGGGACCTACTACTTGCCTATATCTAAGGCCCTAACACTGAACAACAGCCAAAATGTAGTAAAAGCAATATGGCTGCCTTTTCATTCTAAAAAAACAGCCATTACCCAATTGTATACTGGCTTGTCTTCGCCATGCACCAAGGAATACTGCAAAGTTATCACAGTACATCATGGCCCAAAATATAACTAAAGCCTAGCTCTATTATTGGATTGTGGTGCCCTTGCATCACAAATGGTGTCGCATGGGCAATATAAGACTTGAGTCAAATTTACAAAAGAGCACAAGGCCACTCCAGTCTATGTCACTCCACTGGACGCTACTCAACTATACGCTATTCCACTCTATGCCATTCTACTGTATGCCCTTCCACTCTACTCTATTCAACTGTATGCCAATCCACTCTACAACACTCTACTGTAAGCTATTCCACTGTATGCCACTCCAGTGCACGCTACTCCACTCTACACTGTTCCAGTGTATAGCGCTCCACTCTATGCCACTTCATTCTATGCTGTTTGATTGGGCTCCATTTCAATGTACGCCACTCCACTATATGCTATTACTCTCTACCCCATGCCACTGCACTCCAGTCTACACCACTCCACTGACCGCTACTCCACTATACACTATTACACTCTACGCCACTCCACTGTACAACACTCCTCACTACGCCAGTCCACTCTATGCTATTACACT
The DNA here is from genome assembly GCA_963921515.1 of Calotriton arnoldi. Classification (NCBI taxonomy): domain Eukaryota; kingdom Metazoa; phylum Chordata; class Amphibia; order Caudata; family Salamandridae; genus Calotriton; species Calotriton arnoldi. The sequence goes on along the minus strand of CAWUFW010000322.1, from coordinate 4,489,882 downwards.
GTATGCAACTCCACTCTAAGCATCTTCAGTGTATGCCACTCCACTGTATGCCACTCTGCTATACGCTACTCCCATATATGCTATTCCACTCTACGCCATTCCACTGTATGCCACTCCACTTTATGCTAGTCCACTGTGTGCCACTCCACTGTATGCTACTCCACTCTACGCCACTCCAGTGTATGGCACTCCACTCTATGCCACTTCATTGTATGCTATTCAATTGGACCCCGCTCCAATGTACAGCTCTCCACTGTATGCTATTACACTCTATCCCACACCATTGTACTCCATTCCAGTCTACACCACTCCATTATACGCCACTTCACTGTACGCTACTCCACTGTACACTATTACACTCTTCGCCACTCCACTGTACAAGACTCTGCTCTATGCCCCTCCACTCTACATTATTACACTTTACACAACTCCGGTCTGTGCCAGACCACTCTATGCTATTACACTGTATGCAACTCCACTCTATGCCTCTTCAGTATACGCCACTTCACTGTATGCCACTTCCCTATATGCTACTCCAATATATGCTGTTCCACTCTACTCCATTCCACTGTATGCCACTCCACTCCATGCTATTCCACTGTATTCCACTCGTCTGTATGCTACTCCGCTCTAAGCCACTCCAATATATGCCACTCCACTCTACCCCACTCCATTCTACGCTATTATGCTGGACTCCACTCTGCTTTACACGACTCCACTGTATGCTATTACACTCTAACCCATTCCAGTGTATGCCACTCCAGTCTACACCACTTCACTGTACGCTACTCTACTATAAGCTATTCCATTCTATGCCACTCTACTGTACACCACTCCACTCTACGCTATTCCACTGTATGCCGCTCCACTGTATGCCACTCCAGACTACACCTCTGCACTTTATGCCACTCCATTCTACACTAGTCCTTTGGACATCACTCCACTGTATGTCACTCCACTATATGCTGCTTCACTTTACCCCACTCCACTGTACACTACTCCAGTCTACACCACTCCACTGTATGCCATTCCACTCTATATTATTCTACTCTATGCTTTTCCTCTGTACGCTATTCCACTGTACGCCACTCCATTCTATGCTGATACACTGCACACAACTTCAATCTTTGCCCCTCTGCTGTATGGCATTGCACTCTACCCCACTCCTTTGTACGTCACTCCACTGTATGCTATTACACTCTACTCTACCACACAATACACCACTCCGGTCTAAACCACTACACTGTACACCACCCCACTACACTATACGCTATTACACTTTACGTCACTCCACTATACGCTACTACACTATACGCTATTACTCTCTATGCCACTCCAGTCTATGCTACTCCACTCTACGCTATTCCACTTTGTGCCACTCCACTGTACGTTACTCCACTCTACGCCACTCCAGTGTACTCTCCTCCACTCTATATAACTCTACTCTATAAAACTCTACTACACTCTATGCCACTCTACTAGACTGTACTCCTCTACTCCACTCTATCCCTGTACACTCCACTGTCCAAATTTGCACTCAACTCTATGCCCGTACACTCTATTGTACAGCACTCTACACCACTCAATGACAGTTTCAAACATTGTACGACACAGAACTCCACTCTACAGTATAAGGCGCCATTCCAATTTATAACAGTTTCCTCGACTCTACTTTACGCCACTTCAATGTATGCCACCCCACTCTACGCTAATCCACTGTACCCTACTCCACTCTATGCCACTCCACTGTACACCACTTCACTCTACGCTATTCCACTCTATGCCACTACACTCTTACACACTCCACTGTGCAGCATTCCACTGTGCACTATTCCACTGTATGCTACTCCACTCTACGGTAATCCACTCTATGGCTCTACAGTGTATGCCACTCCACTCTACACTGCTCATTGCATGACATTCTCCTCCACTCTATATAACTCCACTCTATAAATGTCTACCACACTTCATGGCACTCTACGACATTCTACTCCACTCTATCCTTGTACACTCCACTGTCCAACTCTATACTACACTCTATGCCCATACACTCAAATGTACAACACTCTATTCCACTAATCAACACTTTTCTATACGACACAGGCCTCCAGTCTACTGTACAGGACCCAACTCTAATTTATAACAGTTTACTAACTACTCCACGCCAGTACACTTCACTCCATGCCACTCTGCTCTATGATACACCAATACACTCTATTGTACTTTACTCCACACTACGTTACACTACACCACTCAACTCTACTCCACTGTATGAAACTTTACCTCACTCTATGCTACTATACAACAATCCACTCTACACAGCTCCACTGTTTCACACACTATTGCACTCTATGGAACTCCACTCTACAACACTCTACTATACTGCATGCCACTCTCTGACACATTACTCCTGTCTATACCCCTTAACGCCACTGTACAACACTGTACTATACTGTATGCCACAGTACAACACTCTACTCCACTCTACTCTATGATAATCTAGTCCACTATATGACACTGTACGCAACTTTTTGTATGCCACTGCACCCCACTTTACTCCACACTACTCAATCAATCAATCAATCAATCAATCAATTCTTGTTAAGCGCGACTTCTCACCCGTGAGGGTCTCAAGGCGCTGGTGGTGGGGGGGGGGGCTGCAGCTCCGAATGGGTGCTGAGGTTCAGTCAAAGAGCCAGGTCTTGAGATCCTTCCTGAATTGGGTCTGCGACGGGGATAGCTTGAGGTGGAGAGGCAGGGTGTTCCTGGTTTTGGCAGCGAGGTAGGAGAAGCATCTTCCTCTGGTCCTGGTCTTGCTGATCCGAGGTACGGTGGCCAGGGCCAGTTGGGCGGAGCGGAGGTGTCTGGTCGGTACATGGAATAAGAGGCGGTGGTTCAGGTATGCTGGTCTGACGTCGTGGAGGGGTTTGTAGGCGTGTGTGAGGAGCTTGAAGGTGACTCTTTTGTTGACTGGGAGCCAGTGGAGTTCTTGTAGGTGTTCAGAGATGTGGCTGCGGCAGGGGATGTTGAGGACCAGTCTGGCTGTGGTGTTTTGAATGTTCTGTAGTTTCCTGAGAAGTTTCTGGGTGACGTCTGTGTAGAGTGCGTTGCCGTAGTCGAGTCTGCTGCTGATGAGTGTGTGGCGACCGTCTTTCTGGCTGCAGTGGGGATCCATCGGAAGGCCTTTTGAAGCAGACTAAGAGTGTGGAAGCATGATGAGGAGACGACGTTGATCTGGCGGTTTATAGTGAGCGAGGAGCTCAGTAAGATGCCGGGTCTTCGTGCGTGGTTTGTGGGTGTGGGGAGGGTTCCTAATGCGGCGGGCCACCAGGAGTCTTCCCAGGTGGAGGTGTTGGGCCCCAGGATGAGGATTTCAGTCAAGTCTAAGCTGAGCTTGAGGCAGATGTCTCTCATCCAGGTGGCGACAGCCTTCATCCCGTAATGGAATTTGTTTCTGGAAATTGTGGGCTTGTTGGTGAGGGAGAGGATCAGCTGGGTGTCGTCGAAGTAGGAGATGATGTTGAGTCTGTGGTTCCTGACTATGGTAGCGAGTGGTGCCATGTAGATGTTGAAGAGGGTGGGGCTCAGGGCAGAGCCCTTGGGGACTCCGCTGCCGATCTCCGTGGGTTCTGAAGGGAACGGAGGTAGTCTGACTCGCTATGTTATACCGAAGGGGAAGGAACGGATCCACTCCAGGGCTTTGTTGTGGATGCAGGCGTCGTGGAGTCTGGTGCTGAGGGTGCGGTGGGAGACAGTGTTGAAGGCAGCTGAGAAGTCCAGGAGGATGAGGGCTGCTGTTTCTCCCCAGTCGAGGAGGGCTCGGATGTCATCAGTGGCAGTGAGGAGGGCAGACTCAGTGCTGTGGTTGCTTCGGAAGCCGGATTGAGAGGAGTCCAGGTCATGATTGGCTTCTATGAACTCAGAGAGTTGTGCGTTGATGGCCTTCTCGATGACCTTGGCTGGGAAGGGGAGCAGGGAGATGGGACTGAAGCTCTTGAGGTCTGTCAGGTCGGCGGATGGTTTCTTCAGCAGGGGGTTTATCTCGGCGTGTTTCCTGTCGTCAGGGAAGGTGTGGTCTCGATGGAGCAGTTGATGGTGCTGCGTAGTTCGGGGGTGATGGCAGCTCTGTGGACAATGTGGTGCGGTCAGGGGTCTGAGGGGGCTCTGGAGTGAATGCGCTTCATGGTCTTGAGGGTGTCATCCGTGTCGACTCTGACATAGTACTCCACTCTACTCCACTACTCCACTCTATGCCACTCCACTCTGCGCCACTCATTGCCATTGTACTTTATAACACTGCCAATCCACTCTACCACACTCCACTGTACTGCACTGTACACCACTCCATTCTACAAAAATCAACTAGAATGTATAACACTCTAGTCTACTGTAGTCTACATCACTTTCCAATACTGTACGACACCCCACTAGACTCTACTGTGTAACACGGGACTCGAATGTATGACATTTTACTCGACTGTATGCTACTCCACTCTACTCTCCTGCACTCCACACCACTATAGTCTACCACATAGTTACTCGCAAACATTTTCCCAGGGGCCACAAAGTTTGGTCTGTGATGTGACTGAGGGCCGCACTGATGCCAGCAGGGTGGCGGTCAGGGAGTGGGGTGAAAGGGGGTGGAGTTTGTGGCGTGGTGGGTGTAAGGGAAGTGAAGCATATACATCTAGTGTCTGAATTGCACAATGTAAAACAAAAAGCTTGGGATTACTCCTGGGATTAATCCTGGCTTCTCCACTTAAACAAATTGTGTGATCCTAGGCAATTGTTTTATTTCACTTTACCTCCTTTTCCTTCATTATCACATACATGACTTCAGGATGTGCTACAAAACCTTCTATGTTTGATTTAATAAACTATAATGTTCATGTATAATAGAAACACAGGCCACCCAAGAAGTTCACATAACAACTGACGTGCCTCTTAGTTCACTACTGGCATTGTTGTCAGGGTGGGAAAAGAATGTTTGTTTCTAAATTCATGTTTGAAAATTATTACTTTAAAAAAAAATACTTCTGAACGCACTGATATAATCTGATGTGCCAAGGTGAAACTGTTCTGCATGTTAACGAAATACACTTTTCAAATTTTAATAAGATTATCATACTTTAACACATTTGCTGCAAGATGTCTTTAAAAATGAAGCTGTTTGTAAAGTTTAGAGGTGCAGGACACCCTAGTTACTTCCTTTCTTTACCTTCAATTAACCTTTAAATAAATGATTACCCATTTATTTAGCATTTTTTTTATGTTAGTGCTTAGTCAAGTAAACAGCAGCCCAGTGCTACTGTTGACCAGGGGGCCACATATAAAGGTCAGTACCTTGAGTATCACCGGTCTACGACATGCCACTCCATCTATGGCACTGCACTTCACTCCACTCCACACTACCCTACTCCAGTCTACTGCACTCCACTATACTCCCCTCTACTACACTTTATCCCACTCTATGCCACTGTACTATACTCCGCTCTATGCCACTCCACTGTCCAACACTCTACTCCAATGTATATAACTCCACTATACAACACTGTACTATACTCTATGCTACTCTACTCCACTCTATTCCCATCCACTCTACGCCACTGTACTAAACTGTATGACACTCAATGACACGCCCCTCACCTTCTCTCTATGATACTCCACTCCGCTAAATGACACCACACTCCACTCCATGACACTCTCCTCCACTGTAGTCTACGACACTCCACTTGATGATACTCCACTCTATGACACTCTAATTCACCATAATCCACTCTAAAACACTCTACTCCACTCTATGACAGTCTCCAAAACCCTACTCTACTGTTTGACATAACATTTCACTGTACAACTCGATGCCCAGACTGCGATACTTGACTCCACTATATGAGACACCATGCCACTACACTATCTAACACTTTACTACACTGTACGATACGCTACTACACTCTGCTCTACACCACTCGATTCCAATCTACAATACTCCAGTCTATGACAATAGGCTTTACAACACTCTCCTTCACTTTACTGTACGACACTCCAAATAACAACTCTCCAATTCAGACACTGGACTCTACGATTCGAAACACATTTTTATTAAAAATTGAAAACAAATATTGAAATTCAATGGGAAAACCAAAGGTTAAATCTTAGTTATAGTTTGGAAAACTTATTTTCCCTATAAAAACCAAGTTTAAACCACACAAACTTTAAAAATTTTAAAGTTATAGTTATAATTTTCATTTACAATTTATCCACCACCTTCAAATTATTATATGTAGCAAACCTTGTTACACACCCTTTTTAGCTCGCCAACCAGACAACACTAACTATAACTGGCTACTCTACCATGCACTGTGTTGTGATAAATAATGTCATTTGAGAAATTGTAAGTGTTGTTATAAATCCTATGGTTTCACATGGTATAAGTGATGTCAAGGGGCATATTTACAAGACCCAATCGCCACCACAACTTCACTTTTAGTGACGTTGTGGTGGCGAAAGGGGCTTTGCCTTATTTACAAGGCAGCGTTAAGCCACTTAATGTGGCTTAACGCTGCCTTGTAAATAAGGCACCCTTTTACGCTGTACTTAGCGTGAAAGGGGAGGGCAATGGGTGTTGCAGTGGGCGTTCCACCGCAACACCTATTGATTTTGATGCTGCCCCTTATTTACAAGGGTGGCGTAAATAGGAGGCAGTGCCAAAATTAAGACCAGGGAAAACCTGGTCTTAAACAGGCGAAACGAGGAAAAATGCTTTATTTCTCCTCGTTTTTCCAATTTCCATGTGTGCTGCATTGTGCAGCACACATAGAAACAGCAAAAGGCCATTGATTGTTTATGTGCAGGAAGGTGACCCTTCCTGCACATAAATAATCAAAAATAAATGATGTTTTGCAACTTCTATGTGTGCTGCATTAAGCAGCACATATAAAAGTTACAAAACGCCATTTAAAGATTGTTTATGTGCAGAAAGGGAGACCTTCCTGCACATAAACAATCTTCCCCTCAACGCAGACACCCTTGCACTATTGTGCAAGGGTGCCTGCGTTGGCGCTAGGCTGCTAAATTTAGCACCAGCACAGGGGGTAATGCAGGGCTGCACCATATTGTTGGAAATATGGTGCAGCCCTGCGTTTCAGAAGTGGCGAAGTGCAGCGTTAAGCCAAGGAGGCCAACACCGCGCTCCGCCACTTCGTTGTAAATATGCCCCCATGTTACTCTAGATACTGAAGCCCAGTTACAGAACTAATGCCCTACCACGGACACTCTTCACCTATATCAAACCTGACAGTCACTGAACAAACATTGAGAAATAAAGTGGATATGAGTAGAAAAGTGGCTACTGTTAACAGTGTTTACTCTATGGAGAGAGTTTACTCTGTACCAACCTGTTTGCAGACAGTGAAACTCTCATGAGAAATACACCACTGAGCATTAAAAAGTACCTACTAAACCCGGTGTAAGCTCTGTGCAAAACTTGTCCATAAGGTGACTATTCACTTAAAATAACCAAGATCTGAAAGTGCTAAAGATCATACTACTTGCAGCCTTCCTAGTGTAATGAAAACTTTACAGATAGCTGATCTTCTGAAGCAAAACAAGCACATGTACATAGGTCAGTACCTGGTGCATACTGTCTTCTATGTTAAGTATAAATTGTCATGATGAGACAATTCTGTCTAATAACTCAAGGCTACTTACAATACTGGGTATGTAGTACATAGAATCTTTGCCCTACTCAAAACGTTTTCTGCAGTACTAAAAACCTTGTGAGTTACTCTTCAATACAAAGATTTATAACATACTCAATACCTCTACAAACCTATGGTGCATTAGGAGCACATGCGTTTTGTAAACACTTATACCATTTATCTGGACACAGGCTGTACACAATTAGGTAGAAAAGTAATATAGCAGTTACCTGACACTATCTAAACTATAAAAGAAACTAACACATTGATTATCAGTGATGTCATCAATGATGTAATTTGAGATGTCATCAGTGATGTCATTAATGAGTTCATAAAACATGTCATGAGTGATGTCATATGTGAGGTCATAAGCAGTGCATGGTGGGGGCGCAAGTTATAGTTAGTGCTGCTAGCTATTACTGGTGTTCTGTGTTTTGCTTAGTCCAAAATGTTAATGTTGTCACTGACAAATTCTCCTAACTATTACGCTGCTTTAACCTTTGTTTTTTTTCAGTGAATTACTTATGTTTTTTTTTTAAAAACAAATTTGGGTCTTTTTATCACACCTACTATGACATTAATTTAACGTTTTTTTTGTGAATTTCAAAGTTTTTTTTAAAAACAACAACAGATCTTTTTATCACACCTAACTCTAAAGTTACTTTAACCTTTGCAGTTTTCAGCGAGTTTCTAGTTTTCTTTAACATAAAGTAATATTTAATTACCATATGTGAATCTACCCCCCTGTCGTGCATGGCCTTTGAGCCTGAGGACAACACCCCACATAAAGCCAACCCCATGCTGCGCAGGCCTTCAGCCCCCCTTCCTTAGCCTCATTAGACCTTGGGAGCCCCATCCTCAAGGGCGTATTTTATTTTAAAGGGGAGGATGACGACATGGCCTCCCCTACCCGAGCCTCATTAGGCCCTGGAGACCCCATCCCCCAGGCCCTTGTTCATTTTAAAGGGAGAGGAGGGGGCCGTGTGACCTCCCCTTCCCAAGACTCATTAGGCTCTTGGAAACCCATGCCCAGGGCCTTTTTTAAATAAGGGCAGAGGGAGGCCTTGGGTTGGCCCTCCCTGAGCCTTGTTAGGCCATGGTGACCCCATCTCCTATATCCATTACTAAATATACACCCCCCCCCTCCCAGAGCCTTTTTAGGCCCTGGGGAACCTATCCCCCAGGGCCTATGTTAAAAGGGGAGGGGGCCACATGGACGCCTCCCCAAGCTGATATCGGCCCCAGGGAACTGGGCCTGCCTTTATTTTTAGGGGAGGAGGCACCCCCCCCCATCCCAGGGCTGATATTGGCCCTGGGGACCCATCCCCTGGAGCCTGCTGTCATTTTTAGGGGAAGGGGGCACACAGCACCCTTCCCCAGGCCGATTTTGGTCCCAGGGACCCTATCCTGGGGGCCCCCTGTTATTTTTGGGGGGAGGTGGGTACGCAGCCCCCCTCTCCAGGCTGACTTCGGCCTCATGGACCCCATCTCCAGGCCCCAGCACCGTTAAAGATGGGTGCTCTAGTGCCCACCCAGGACACCCACCATACTGTTCTTGGGGGCCACGGGAGAGCTCTAGACTCCCTGAATCCACAGGGGCATATGTGGCCCCCCTTCCCAGGCCAACTTTGGCCCTGGGGACCCCATCCCTGGGGCCTGACATTAATATTTGGGGGAGGGGCACACCCACTCACACAACCACTCACACCCATACACACCCATACAGTCACTCACACACCCACTTAGAGATGCAGAAAAATCACACACACACCCATGTAACCACTCACACACCCACTCAGAGACCCAGAAAACAACTCACACACCCACTTATGCACTCATGCAGCCACTCACACACCCACTCAGAGACCCAGAAAACCACTCACACACCCACTTACACACTCATGCAGCCACTCACACATCCACTCAGAGAACCAGAGAACTACTCACACACCAATTCACAGACCCACAGAGGCACTCACACACCCACTCACACACCCATGTACACACCCATACAGCCAGTCACACACCCACTCACAGACCCACACAGCCACTCACACACCCACTCACAGACCCAAACAGCCAGTCACACATGCACTGATACTCCCACCACACACTCACACACCCATTTACACGGCCACACAATCACTCACACACCCAGGTTACAGGGACGTTATAGTTAGGAAATAGCATTAAAAAACATAGAAATTCATTGAAAAAACCAAAGGCTACAGGGATGTTATAATTAGAAAATAGAATTTAAAAAACTTTAGCAATTCACTAAAAACTAAAGGTTAAAGGAACCTTATAGTTAGGTTCAGATTTTGCACACACAAAATCATAGAAATTCAGCAGTTATAGTTATTTCAAATAACTGCAACTTGTGCCCTAAGGTAAGTATAACTCGCGTCCTCGCCATGCACTGCTAATTACCCCACATATTGCTTTACTCATGAAAACTCTATGCCATCACTATTGATAATATCACAGCAGAATTTGCAGTGAAATTATTGATGAGAAATCTGTACGTGGCGAGGGCACGAGTTATAGTTTTAGTGAATTATTATAATTATTAGTATTAGAAAACAAATTGGAAAAAGCTAAATAAACTTATGAAATCAGAAAAACAGATGAGACTACCAGCATGTTTGTGTAACCCAGTCAAAGATGGTCAGCATAATGAACCTGACAATCTGGCGTCTAGCTGTAAAAATAGTTTGTAAATGATGCCAAAAGCAAAGTCTCTCAGTAAGGAAGTCGGATTAACATGGGAGCTCATTTTGCATGACACTGCACTTATAGAATCAGATGGACAGACAACTGAAGAAAATGATATACAACATCACTCAATAACAAATGCAGAAAATTAACTAAATGAAGAAAATTCCTATAACAAGACCATTGGTCAAATCCATAAAAAGCAATCAGTGTTAAATATATTGAATAGGATGTTCATCATAAATTATAGGGGCTTCTCAGTACAAGAAGACAAAACAAGGCAAGGAATTCAATGCAATTTAGCATCAAATGAGATGAAAAAGACATATCGAAGACACTTAGAAACATGTACGACCGCCAGATTTTGCGAGTTCCTGTTTGCGACTCGCAATTAGGGAGTCACAAAATGCGATGTACCAATTTGTCTCAGACACATTTAGCGATTCCTAATGGGGTCACAATTGACCTACCTCATCGATATTCATGAGGTAGGTCGCAAATTGCGACCTATTGGTAATTGCTAAAAACACAGGGATGGTGGCCTGCTGGGGACAGTAGACCACCATGTCTGTGTTTGCTTTTATATAAAGCAACTTTAAAAAATAAAATGCGGCCCGTTTTCCTTAAAAGAAATATGGGATGTGTTTAAAAAAAATAAAATGAAACGTTTCAATTTCATTTTTTAAGAGTATCCAGTGGTCCGTGGGACCACTGCCTGCTCTTAAAAAATGTTTTTGCTACCATTCACAAAGCCGAAGGGGTCCCTGTTTGCGACTGGCTTACCACCTATTTGAAGTAGGCAGTAAATTGTGAATGTTTTGCAACCGCATTATGGTCGCAAAACATTTGGACATTTCCCTGCGACTTGCTATTAGGAAGGGGCGTCCTACTACCGAGTCGCCAATGCTATTTTGTGAGTTGGGAATAGGTTACTGACTCGCAAAATAGGGTTAGCACATGCCAAAAGGCTCTTTAGCGGTTGCAAACGGCCCGACTCTCCATTTGTGACCAATAAATAGTGTCGTACATGTGACTCCTGATTTGAATTTTCACATAGAAACACAGCCAGAAAAAAACCTGCTACTACTGGAACTTTGAAGTACAAGCACAGAAAAAATATCAGAATGACTGAAAGTTTTATCGAGCACACCAGAAAGACAAGAGAACAAAACACTCGACCTCCATCTGAGAGGATAAATGTATCTCAACCGGACAAGTGCTCACTTTGACCTCAAATTTTAAAAGTAAAAAAAAACATGATATACTAAACATAAGCACAGTTTTGAAATGAACATCTGTTCTTCCTTCCCTGGCATTAATTACAGCCAGGCACATAGATAGCATAAAACATGACATACGTGCTAAGCCTACTCATTTCTTTACCAATAGGAGAATCTATTTGACTACACATTAATCACTCCATTGCTTTTCCACCAAGTTATTTATTTCAACATAGCGGAACGTAACGAAAGTGACCTTCTGCAACAGGCAATGCATCTCAGTTGCAAGCTAGAAATGTCTTGGTAAACTAGAAGGGACGTCAAATATAATTATTTTTAAATTGTCTCATTTGCCAACAGAAAGCGGTGTAGTATGGAAAAACAAATATTCCCAGAAAACTGACACTGAAAGGCAACACACTTTGCCAAAAGCTAAAGAAATATTAAGATTTTGGGAAACATGCTTTCAGACCTCTTTGGAGTCAGTAAAAATAAATTCAAACATCTCACCATGGGACACCAATAACCAACTTAAAGGTTATAATCATGAGTTGAAAGATCTAAAAAGAATATTAATCAAGTAGCCTGCGCTTTGTTAAAATCGAGTCATCAAATTGACTTTAATCAGGATTTGGTGCAAGAAACAAAAGTATACAAAAAATATCCTGGGAGACCAACACACTTTTCGTAGCTCAGAGGTGTCAAGATATCATAAAGTAGGTAAAATACCTTCATGTAAAGACGATGTGAAATTGGCGGAATTTTGGTCACTCCACTTTGCTCTTTAATCACTCAATCAGGATTTAAAGAAGCGCGGCTAACCCCCCCCCCCCCGATAGGGTATCCAGGTGTTTGTAGGTCCCAGAGGCATATTCGAACAGCCAGGTTTTGAGGGCCTTTCAGAATTACGGAAGTGAGGTGATGGTCCAGAGGTGTGTCAGAAGGCTGTTCCAAGTCTTTTCTGCGATGTGGGAAAAGGAGCGTCCTCCACTTCTGCTTTGGTAGATGAAATAGAATTTATATAGCGCAATGGCTACCCTGAGGCCTCCCAGCGCTGTGGACTAACGCAGAATGACAGGAAACGAGGGGATTAGTTGCATTCATTTAAAAGAACGGTTTTTAGGAGCTTTCGAAATGAGAGCAGGTTACGCTCCTTCCACAGGTAGAGTGGGAGGGTGTTCCAGGAGTTGGCAGCATTATGAGAGAAGGAGCGCCCGCCCCATCTGGCCTTCCTTATTCTATGTGTGGTGACTAGGAAGGAAGACATAGAGTGGAGATCTCTGGGAGGTTGATAGGGGTGATCATGGATTGGATTGTCACTGGGCCCTTCTTCCAGAAGGCCCTGTGAGTCAGGCACATGGCCTTAAACTGGATCCTTGCCTTAATTGGTAGCCAATGGAGGCTCCTTAGTGCAGGTTTCGCAGATTGCCGTCAGGGGACCTGAAGAAGCATGCGAGCAGCACAATTCTGAATGATCTGGAGCTTATGGATGGTGGCTTGGGGGGCTCCCAGGTAGAGGGAATTCCCATAGTCCAGGCGAGAGAGGATGAGAGCTTGAACCATGATCCTTCTCGCCTGAAAAGGGAGAAGGGGAAGGATCTTGCGGAGCATCCTCAAGAGGCCGAAGCAGGTGGCTGAGATTTTAACCCCTTGACCGCGATCGGAATTCCGCTCGTGTGCTGGACATTCCGATCGCGGGTGGGGTCGTGACGAGCTCAGCTCGTCATGCGCACAGCGCTACCGCGCAGCATGACGAGCTGAGCTCGTCATGAGCACGGAAGGGGTTAACCGCCTGGTGATTAAAGCTGAGCGAGCGATCAAGCCACACACCAAAGCTCTTAGTCTGAGTCTTCGGATCTGGTGCAGGACCGAGGCAGTTAGGCCAGAGCAAAACAGGATCGAATGAGGGTGAGTTGCCCAGGAGCATAAGCTCGGTCTTATCCCCGTTCAGTTTGAGGCAAGAGAGTTCCATCCATTTGGCAACTTCCTCTAGGCACGAGCCTAGGGAGCTAGATGACCTCTCGGGGTGGTTCAATGCCACCACGAGCTGAGTGTCATCTGCATATGTGATGATTTTAATGCCAAATGGTTGGACGACCGAGGAGTATGAGCAAGTGAAAGGGAGGTGGAGCGTAGTCTTCTCGGCGGTTGGTGTAAGTTCAGGCGGTGGCTAATGTAGACAGGTCCTTGGTTGTGTAGAGCCCTGTGTGCGTGGGTCAGCAGCTTGAATTGGCATCTCTTGTTAACGGGGAACCAGTGGAGTTTCCTGAGGTGGAGTGCGATGTGGGTTCGATGGGGAAGGCCAAGGACGTTTTGTTATGTTATTTATTTTTCTAAAGCGCTCGTTTACCCATAAGGCGGTTTGGCGCTAGCTGAGATATAGAAAGAAGATGCCCCAAAAGAAAGAAATTATTTAACAGAGAAGAGCCAAGTTTTCAAGGCCTTCCTAAAAACTAAAAGATTTGGCATAATTTTAATAAAATGAAAGAGCATTCCAAGCTTTCGCAGCTCCCAGCACAAAACCTCTGCCACCCCAGGACATGCGATGAAACCTAGGCAGTGTCAGCAGTTTGGCAGAGGCTGATCGAAGTGATCTGCCTAGAGTGTACCAATGAAAACTTCTCCTAAGAAAGTCAGGACCCTGGCTGTGCAGTGCTTTGTAAGTAATACAAAGAACCTTAAACATAATCCTGTGTCTAACCGGAAGCCAATGAAGTTCCCTAACATACTTTGAATCCAAATGATATTTGGGAGTTTTGTACAATAACCTGGCAGCCACATTTTGCAAAATTTGTAGCTTTTAAATAACATGCTGATGGGCATTGAGTTACAGCCCATTGCAGTAATACATCTTTGAAATAATCAAGGAGGTTACTGTCAATTTCTGCAAATAAGCTGGAATAAAAAGGAGGATCTTCTTGATCAGCCTAAGCAAGTAAAAAGCCGCTGAAGTGACTGCGTTGGCCTGATCAAAATAGGTCAGCTTGTCATTAATCAAGACTCCCACACTTTTGACCGATCAGGTGGCCGATCAGGTGGCCACCAAGAAGAAGACCAAAAAGTGGATTTAGCCCCAAAGATCAAAACCTCAGTCTTACCTGAGTTGAGTTTGAGGCAGTCCGTAGACATCCACTGACTGACAGCCTGCATACATTCACAAAATCTTGAACCATTCTCTGAATCCCCAGGAGCCAAGGAGACGACATTAAAAAGTGACAGGCTGAGCGAGGACCCCTGGGGGACCCTGCAAGGAAGAGTGTAGGAGGGAGAGGTAAACACACCCAGTATGACAGACTGCTCCTGATCACTAAGGAAGGAATTCAACAACTTCCACGCTGTTCCTGACACCCCCTTCCTGCCCAAGTGATCTGTCAGCAACCCATGATTAACTGCATCAAAGGTCGCTGATAGATCGAGCAGGACAAGAATGGCTCTTGCTCCCTGGTCCAAAAGTATCCTGATCTCCTCAGTGGCTTGGGTAAGGGCCGCCTCCGTGCTGTGGCCAGCACAGAAGCGAAACTGAGTGGTGTCCAAAAGATTGTTAGCCTGAACATGCTCGATCAATTGCTTACTCAGCACCTTTTCAATCAGCTTATCTGGCGGAGGGAGACAGGAAATGGGACAATAGTTGTTAGGTACCTGCAGGTAAAGAGATTGTTTCTTGATTAATGGTAAAATCGAGGCCCTCATCCTCATTAAGGGAAAGAGGCCCGACCCACACATCAGATGAAAAATATACAATAGTTTACTCGCAATAGTCTCGGCTGCTAGACTAGCTACCTTTGGCAGACAGGGATCGCACGGCAAACCAGACATTGATGATTTGATCAGTTTCGTAACCTCATCTCCAGAAGGAGAAGTAAAATCCTCAAGCTTTGAGAGATTAATCTGATGAGTATAAGTATGCACAGCCGAGATAGCTCCTGAAGTAAGTGTTGAGAAATTGTTAGAGACATCATCAACTTTAAGGCGAAAAGCATCCGCCAAGTTATTACAAGAGGAGGGAGTACAGTTCTTGAGTATGTTAGAGGTGCCAGTGGGCAGGTTTTTAAGATAAGAGCACAGTCCTTTAGAAAACGTACTCACCTCTTCAAACTTTCCTGCAAAGTATAATGATTTTTCCTTACGAATCATGGCCTTGTAATCAGAAAGGCAGTTTTTTTATTTAGCCTTTTCAAGTTCTCAGTACCCCAATCTCCATCTTTTATCTTGTCTCTTGCAGCACTGCTTGAGGGCCCTAACGTCCTCCGAGAACCAGGGAGCAGATAGATTATTTATTTTAATCTTAGTCCTTTTAACAGGAGCCAAAGAGCGAGAAGCAGCATTTGTCCTCTGGGTGTACTGCAAAACCGCTAACTCTGTATCATTAGAGAGATTGGGGAGAGTGCTCTCTAACTGTTGAGAAAACTCTTCGGCATGAATTTTATGCCATGCGTGAGAGGATGTCCAAATTGGATGAGCAAGAGGGCCCTGATCAGCTTGTGAATACTGGATCTCGAAGAAAATTGCTCTATGGTCGGACCAAGATAAAGGCAAAGTTTTTATATTACCTGTTTGAAAAAATCCCATCAAGAGTATGGCCAGCTAAATGATTGGGGCCATCCACCCGTTGGGATAGACAAATGGCTGACACAGTAGAAAGTAGAGCCATCATATTAGAATCACATAAGGCCTCTAAGTGAACATTTAAATTGCCTAGGACTGTATAATCGCTAAGCAAAATATCAGCCTCTAAGAGATTGCCAATCTCTTGGGCAAAACTGGCGCACAGCCCGGGTAAAGAAGAATGCCTTTGAAAAAATTGAGACTTGGACAGTCCAAAACAGAAAGAAACTGCTTCGCAAAAGGGAAAAGATAAAGGAGAACAGCGGACCACGAGATCAGATCTATAAAAAATTGTGATCCGCCTCCCCGTTTACCAGAGCGGCTGATCTGAAAATAGTGAACTCATGTGGAATGGCTGAAAGAATACCGGGGTTGAGGAAGAGTCAGCCCAGGTCTCTGTGATAAAAATAAGAGAGGAATTATGAGAGTCCAAAAAGATTAAATTCTACGCTGTTCTTCACCAATGACCTAGCGTTGATGAGCGCACAGGGCAGACACATGTTAGGCTGTGAGATGATATCTGGCACTGATGTGTTGGATTTCTGAGCTACGAACTCATTATGAGCATTAAGCACACCCAAATGAAAATAGCAGACTTGACAAGTGATGTTAACCCCTTTTGAGAAATGAGGATGAGTCTGGATGCGGCATTCTGTATGGTCTGAAGTCTCTGTAGGAGGTGTGCGGTGATTCCTACACAGAGGGCATTGCTGTAGTCCAGTTGGCTGGTGATGAGGGCTTGTGTCATAGTGCGTCTCGTGTGTAGGGGTAGCCTCTTGAAGCTCTTACAAAGCATGAGCAGAGTGAGGAAGCAGGTTGAGGTGACAGCGTTGATCTGTGATTTCATGGTGAGCTTGTTGTCATTGATGATTCCGAGGGTTCTGGCGTGGTTGGAGGGAGTGGGTCCTAGGTCTGATGGCCAGGGCCGGACTGGTCATTCCGGGCACCGGGCAATACCCCGGTAGGCTGGATGGGGTGGGGGCCGGTATTGCGCCAGGGGGCCGGTTCTGTTGTTGGGGCCGATTTGGACCACGGTCGGTCCAAATCGGCCCCAACAACAGAACACAGTGAGTGAGTGACCACCATTGACTTACATTATTTATGCACAAATCAGGCCGCCTGGCTGTCTGACTGAGGCGGCGGCCTGGTGATGACTGTGAGCACAAAAATGCTTGCTGGTGCTCCGACGCGTGTGACGTGTCCGCCGATTTTCATTGCAAGGCAGGCAGGCTCTATGATCAGGCGGCAGATCATAGAGCCTGCTTGATGATGACGCGCGCAGCGCGCAGATGTCACCGCCTCCGTGTCTGCGCGCCTTTTTTTTTTAGGGTGGGGTGAGGGTCTGCTGCCTGGTAGAGTGGTAGTGATGATCAGGGGGCAGGGCTCATCAGGGGCTCATGCGCATTGGGGGAAAAGTATGTGTGACCAGACACTGACTCTGAGCCTAGGCGAGGTCGAGGCAGGCTGAGGCATTTCAGAGGCCAGAGGGAGACAGGGACTGGAAAGAGAGCGGCTGCTAAGCACCCCATAATTTAATTCCCTCTGTATGCCAGTGCCGCCGCAGGTGAGTGCTATGCTATTTGTTCCTTCCTGGCCAGATCTGTTGATTTATAGGTGGCGTGGTGGCACTGTAGTGTCTGGGCAGTGGGCCTGGGCATGGGGCCGGGGGGCGCGACTCGCGACCGGGCTGGGGCGGGCCAGAAATTTCAAAAGCAAAAGGGGCCTAAGGAAGGAAGGGGCAAGGGAGCTACTACTAGGCCCCGGCCCGGTTCCGCAGCGCAGTGGCATGGCACTGGCTTTTGTTTGTTGTTGTTGCTTGCTTAATTTGAATGTGAGCAGGGAGCGAGGTGGTGGCTGGCCTCAGGCTCAGGCCTGGCACTGCAGCCAGCACGGGTTTATGATTATCTCCTACTGCCTGACACGCGACGCGGAGCCCGGCCCTGACACTGAAAGCCGCAGGACTGAGTGACTGTGCAGTGCTGATTGACAGTCTAGTTCACGGTGCGATGTGCGTCCCCCTGTCTCTTTCCTCTCCTTTCTTTTATTTACTCCCCTGTGAAATGGATCCAAAAAAGAAAAACACTTTTGCTGGAAATGTCGTATTTTTCTGTTATTTTAATTCCAAGGTGCAGCATCGGGAATAAAAGGTTCACAATATGATAAAATAACTAAATAAAGTAATACAGAGTGGTAGCAAACTGGCCAGATTGATTTTATTTACACCCAAACACATTAGCGTCACTTTTACAGAGTTTGCCAGTGAAGCGCTATTTTTGTTTTCTTGTCTTTGTTTTCCCTGGGCTTGCATATAGTACACCAATCCTGGAGGTACTGCAATGTGTGGATTGTAAAACAAAATGTGTACTGCGGCTCTGCGTCCAGGGATGTGGTCTTTTTTACCATACTGCTTACATTTTGTAAGGATATAAGCAATGGACATTAAAATGGGTCCATTCAGGGCCCTGTAGTCATGTCCTCAACTTTTCAGGCAAAAGCACTCACTGATTTCTGAATAGTGAGTGTAAAGCGCTAAGCTAACCATGTTGTTCCTGCTTACATTTCACATGGTTTGCTAATTTTGCATTCCCTATGAGTGTTTGCTTTTCCAGGATGTTGTTACTTTTTTTTTGTAGGCCACATATTGCTCTTGTCTAGTGCGTCATTTAAATTGAGCCGCATCCAGGTGTTTATAGCCGGCAACAATTGGGTTGTAATTGAAGGCAGTGTGAGTTTTTCTCAGTGGGGCAGTATGGTGTTCAGTGGGGGAGAGGATGTGGCACTATGACCAGAGCTGCTGAATTTGGAACTGGTGAACCAGGTTCAGCCTTAATAACCAGTCCATCAGACCACTCGCCTGAGAGAGCACAATCCCATGCTAGACCTTTGAAGGCTTCGCAAGACCTTAGAAGCCCTGGTGTCTTAGCACCAGCAGGTGGACTCTAGCAGTGGCAAGTGTGGTTTAACCTTCAAGGCTTGTCCACCACAATCCATACTGAAGTTCACCTCCAGTCTTGCGGGCAGGCCTATGAAGCAGCACACCCTAGAACAGCAGTGACTCTGTCGCTGAGGTCACAGGACCCTTGAGAAGGGCCAGCTCTAGGGCAGTGCAACCGGTGTGACCGCACCGGGTGCTGACTTTGGGTGGAGGCATTATGTTTGCAAGTATATTAAGGTTTTAAAAGCGCTTGCTGCCTCCTTCCTGGCCTCCAGCAATTTTCGGCATCAATAAAAATGTCATGATGACTCTGGTGTTTAATGTTCTTCCTAGAGAGAGATCGGAATTTTGTCTATTGGAAGTTTTGACTCATGGAAAGGTAGCTCAGAGGGTTAATGTGCCTGCTGCAAAGAATATGTACCATGCAGATCACAAAGTGCACATAATGTAAATAGGTCAGTGGGCTACTGCTTTTGTCAGAGAGACCATATTGATACTTGCAGTTAATAAGTTAAAATCCTAACATAGAACAGTGAGCTATTAACTGTCATGTAAGAGCTGCATATAAACTGCAAGGTATAAATTAGAGCATTATGTTTTCCCCCCAGTCTTTGAATATCCTAAATGCATCTGAGAGAGTGTGGTTATGGTGACTTGAGGGGCACTGTTAAAGGGTGGTAGTGGGAGAATCCATGGCGGAGGTGGTCATTGGGGGGCAATAACAAACATTAATGCACAGGGCACCACCAGTGCTAAGGCCGGCCCTGCCCTTGAGGGCAGTCTGCCTCACCCATAGGTACCTCCATTGGCCTTGTTTCAGAAGTAGTTACTGCAACTCATCAGGGATCGGCAATGCAGGATTTGCACGCACACCAGACTAAATTCGCAAACTTCACAGTGTCTCTGCTTCATGCAAAAGCACTTTTAACATGTGCTGTCTGCTTTGGGGCCACTGGAATCTTGCAGCAAAGGAGGACAAAATGATGCCGCAGTGTTGACTAAATTATGCATTAAAAAAGGCTGCAGCGTAATGCAGTATGTTTTCTGATATTTTATTATTTTTGACATTTGTACTCATGCTAACAGTCTCTGGAAAGATTTTGCCTCATTAGTACCAGTGGAACATACAAATGCAGCAGTGAGAAAGGTGACCAGTCAACCTTTGCAATAAGCCATCCACTCCGCAGCAACACAAGTCACATTTTTTATTAACTTTTGATACATTTGAGCTTTAAACAATTTATTAGTTTAAATGGTTAGATCATGCAGCAGATCTTGCATTATGAGGCAAATACGGCAGAGCCATGATTATATAGAAAACATTTGCAAACTAGGATATTTTGCCATTCATGTTTGAACTGCTGTTGTGGAAAAAGGGAGAAGTGCTGATGACAGAAACTCCATGGCTCGGCGACAAATGGCTTGTGCTTCCACATTTTATCGTATTTGGGACATTCTGTGATTAGAAGCATATCCCACTTTGTGAATGTATTTTAATGTCAATAACTCATTATAACCTTAAATAATCATGTGTATCCATTGGTTGATTAAACTGGGCAGTGAAATGCCAAACAAATACTAAAAATTGGGATGTTTGCGCATTCTTGCCACACCTCTGGCTCTGCCCTCTGATCCAATCCTTGGGTTATTCCCGCCCTCTGATTCTCCGCCCACAGTTCCCCTACTTTTTTTCCCCCACTTGGTAACCTGGTGCTCTTTAAGGTCATCATCTACTATTTACTGTGCTTTGAAAGTTGATACAATTGAATATGTAATGAAAAATGTGCTGTAAAATTCACCATTTTGGTCTGTTGTTTTCCAAAATTTTCATGAGGGGGGAGAACCCCCCCAAAGCCATCCAATTAGCGGTCGGGCTCGCTCGCTGCGCTCGCTCGCTACGCGCCGGACGGGGGCTGGTCCGGCAAAATTTGCCAGGGCTGCTTTCAGTTCCCAGTCCGGCCCTGCACCAGGAGTCGTTCCATGTGTTGCTGCTGTTGTCAAAATTCAGTACTTCTATCTTTTCTGTGTTCGGCTGCAGGCAGTTGTGTTCTTCATCTAGTCGGCGACGTTTGTAATGCATCTGTGGAAGCTGGTTCTGGTAGTGGTGGGGCCATCAGTGAGTGAGAGGATGAGTTTAATGCAGAGTTCTGGCCAAATTCGGCCAATCGCTGTGTGGCAGAAATTTTCTCCTGTGAGGCTACAGAAAAGCATGATTTTGTAATGTGGGCTTTCAGCGCTTTCTTCACCCCCTTGCTCATTCTGGGTCTTACTTTCCTTTCTACCCGCCCTCCTCTCTTTAGGCTCCCCTTCTCGCAAGGCGCCCTGTTTGGAAGTTAAGTCAGTTTTTACTGTTGGTCCATGGAAACCTTCCTTTTCTGTCCTCGCCCCCTCTGTCTTGTGTCCGTTTTCTATTTCTCTTCCCCTTTTGCCATAATGTTTTCCTTTCTTGTTTTCTAGGATAGCTAACAGTGAGAGAGGCGAGAGAGATGTTCTGCATAGATCACTTTGAAAAGGTAAGTGTCGTTTTCTCCCCCTCCCAAACATATATCTACCAAGGAAGCTAATGAAAAAACCAAGCTATCACGCTCTTCAGAATCACCTGGACTGAATGGAATTCCAATTAACCCCTTTAAATTAGATCTTGAATTCTGTACACTCCTACTTACAATTTTGTTTTCTATCTTTTTTTAAATTGAAATCATTCCTGATTCCTGGAGATGTTCAAAACGTTACACAATATTCAAAAAAATAGATATAGCAGATTCCAAAAACTATTGCACTCTATCTCGTTTAGACTCAGAAGCAAAGTTATTTGCAAAGATTTTGGTAAGAGAATTGGAAACTGGGTGGAAGAAGCAAACATTTTACGAACATGTCAGATGGGCTTTAGAAGAGGCTGTGAGACACTTGACAACATCTTGTCAATAAATATCCTTGCTCACAAAACCATACAAACAGGCGTACCTATTTACATCTGCTACATGGGCTATTGTGCCATTTTTGATGGAGTGAATAGAGGTCTTCTTTGGCACAAATTAAACAAGTCTGGGATACCTTATATGCTATTGGAAGCCATCCAGCTACCCCATTGGAACACATGGGTATGAATAAAATATGGAGATTGATGAAGAATAACATGGAAAATTGAATCCAATCGGTCCTCAAATAAGGGTGCGTTCGGATTGAAAAGCACAGGGCCCGAATGCACCCTTATTTGAGGACACGACTGGTTTCAATTATTCATACTTTATTCATAACCAATTTATTCATACCCATGCGTTCCAATGGAGTAGCTGGATGGCTTCCAACAGCATATATTGTATCCCACACTTGTTTAATTTATATATATATATAAATAAAAATATCTCAAATAAAGGATTCTGAGAATCATCTGCCTGTCGAGTGCGTCCTTACATCAGGGCAAAGTTGGGAGACATTAATCATGGCAGTCCGGCCGTGGGGGACTGCGCCACCATTAGAATGCCATGTGGGGCCGCAGGGGCTTGGAATCATGCTGAGCCCTACAGTGGCACAGGAGATTTACAACCAAAAAAAACGGCTTGCACTCTGAGACCCACTGGAGGCTCTGAAATGAAAATAAAGAACTTGAAATACACAGACCCCACTAGAGGGAAAGAATCAGTTTGACACACACTTCAAGCTCCAGCATGCATTTGAAATTTACTCACCTGGGAGGCCCACCGGAGGGCAATTAAGTGACAGCATGCAGACGATAAAAATTTGTATCAACAGCCTGTGGTTTTCAGCACTGCCTATGAGTAAGGAGCCTGGGTGCTCCGAAACACGCCAGGCGAAGCAATTTATTGGAATGCAAATGTTGTTTTTTTTCAAATAAAAGATTTGGAGAATCATCTGCCTGTCGAGTGTGTCCTTACATCAGGGCAAAGTTGGGAGATATATATGTATATATATATATATATATCCTTCCGTGAATGCCTCTCATCCGCGCGCTCTCAGTAAAGGAAGACTCTGTATCGATAGATATCCACTGCTGTGTTTATTCACAACGCGTTTCGCTTTCCCTGAAAGCTTGATCACGTGAACAGTGCAACAAAAAACGGCAACATAAGTATAGAATCAATGGTGATTGTAATTAAAAAAGGACTAACCAACAATAAGCGGCAGACATGTTGGAATGGTAAAATGATTCAAAATACATAATTCATTATAATGGTGAATACATGACTCGAGTATGGACCACTCTGATCTTATAAAGATACCAAAAAATAAAACACCGTTAAATCTACATGATCCATAATGAAAAAAATGAAAAGAATCATCAACAAGCCTATGATTCGCGGCAGTAATATCAAAACATATAAATATTGTAAAGCCATGTATGGTCACCTAAATACATCAATAGTTCGTAAAATTGGTTAGTCAGTTATCACAGATGGATATACACTTGAAACCACGAAGTGTTGTACTGGCACAGTGTCCAGACCGCAAATGAACGCTGTATACATTAATGTACATATGTCACCAAATAGCTGTTGCTCATAAATTTCCCAACATCGAAAGCAATTGATTGTACTATTACTAATGAAATACATTCCCCGCTGCAATATGTCATCACCTATGTGCAACCATCGCTGATTATGGCCATACAAGATCATTGTTAGATATCAATAAAGTTTTTCAATTTAGAAAAACCAATACATTGTCCAACATAAACCTGCTAAAGTGTCCAGCAATAATGTCTATGTCGATCAGTATAGCATGCTATGGTAAAACACACTATAGTCATGGGCCACCACATAAATCAATAAAAATAACCCTCCAGTGAGGGTACACGTGTCCCAAGAAAAATCTAATATGTGTACCATATATGTCAGCTATGCTCAGCTTGTTATCATCACATATAACACATCATGTATTATGACCTATAAATGTAATAGAGATATGTCAAATAAATAATTGGCCTGCATTTCAAACAACATTATTATCAAAATGTAACACCATCGTTAGCATCAACTCAATAAAACGTTACCGCTGTACATCATTGTGACAATGTGCTCATAAAGAGAAAAAGGGTAGGTGGCCCGTGCTGGTGAGTACTTGTGAGTGGGCCCCTTCCTTTCCTCCTGTGAACAAAACGAAAGAAAAGGTGATTAAAAACAGGATACCCTGTCCTGTACAAAAACTTATTCAAACATGTAATTCTACTTTGGACTACTAAAGAAATCTACTCAGAATACAAATACTCCAATAATCACTCTGTCAGAGAGAAATCATTACTGAATGTAACAAAAGAGAAAGAAACACACTAGATAAGAGAAAATACTGTAAATTACTGGAAACATATTAAGAGACCTCAATGTCAAGAGTACTGCAGCATGAGGGAAAACACGATCTACTTAGTCAGAGGAAAAAGGTGGCCTGTGATGTGGGTGTATCCCACCCCAGAATATTGCTAAGCCACTATTGTTCTTTCAAATGTATGAAAAGTTCTTCCTCTTGATTCAATCCTCCCGGGTTCTTAGTTTGGAAGTCTATGATATATTTAGACTCCCTTTGTCTCAGATGCAAAACCCTATTGCCACCTCTGGGATGTTTGTCTATTTGTTCCAAGATAAGATAGCTCATCTCATTGGTATTAGAAAAATGTTTGTCCTTAAAATGGCGTGCCACTGGGTACTTGGGATCAAAATTAGTGATGGCCCTGCCATGCTCTAAAATGCGCTTTTGGCCATACATGTCGTGCTCCCTATGTACCATAGTTTGCAAGTGCATTCTATGGCATATATCACAAAAGTGGAGCTACACGTGAGAAATTGTGTGAGTTCCTTGTTGACGCCATTGTAGACTACCTGCTTGCGAAATTTGCTCTTATTGCATGCCTTACAATGGCCACATGGGTAAAACCCTTGAGACCATGTTGCTGTCTTAGTGGATATATAGTGATATCACTATGTACAAGCATATCCCTTACATTCCTGCCCCTCCTGTATGTTATGCTCGGTCTGTCTGGGATAATGCCCCAATTACGTTGTCACTTTTGAGGATATCCCAATTCTTAGTCACAATCCGCCTGATATTGCTGGCGTCAGAGCTGAATGTCATGATCATTCTAGATTTGTTGTCCTCAATGTCATTATTCTCTGGTTTGTCTGAAATGGTCACTGCCCTGTCTACCAAACTTGCTCTGTCACATGCTCTCTTCAACACCCATTTAGGGTAACCCCTCTCTCTGAAGCGCTTGACAATGTTGGTACTTTCAAATTGGTACGCTTCATCTGTATTGCAGTTCCTTTTGGCCCTCAGCAGTTCCTCATAGGGGATACTCCATTTGAGGGTCTCAGGATGACTGCTGAGGGCATGTAGAACGCTATTGCCAGCTGTGGATTTTCTGAACAGAGATGTATGTACTCTCCTCTGTTTGACTTCCAATTTGACATCCAGATATTCAGCCACGGTCCTACTGATGTTACCACTCAAGGTGATGTTCTGATCATTCACATTGAGTTTCCTGATGAACTCACGTGCATCATCTTCCGACCCTCTCCAAATGATGAACAAGTCGTCGATGTAGCGAAGCCACATCGACACCCGATCAAAATCCACTTGTAGATCGGGGTGAGTCAATATGCTCTCCTCCCAGCGTCCCATGAACAAATTCGCGAAGCTGGAAGCAAAGCATGAACCCATGGCTGTCCCGGTCACCTGTCGATACAGAGTACCGTTGAACATAAGATATTGTTGGTCAAACAGAACTCTGTCATATCCAACAACATCCTAGTATGTTCACGGAATCTCACTAATCTGGCATTAAGGTAATACTCACACGACTCCAACCCCTGTTGATGGTTGATGATGGTGTAAAGACTATGTACATCTAAGGTGATAAATAGTAATTCATCATCCCAATCCAGATCTTTTATCCTATTAAGGAAATCCTTAGTGTCCCTGATGTAGCTGGGCAAATTAGTCACATAGTCCCTCAAGAAATGATCAATGTACTTTGAGATATGCTCAGCTATGCTGCCTCTAGAAGAAACAATCGGACGACCGGGGGTCTAATGGGATCCTTATGTACCTTCGGGAGAAGGTAAAGTACTGGAAGGACAGGGTAATCTTTTTGAGATAACCATATTCCTCCCAGGTGAGGATACCTTTATCCTTCCACATCATGAGCAAATCCCAGATGGTAGTGATGCTCACATTATACTGGTCAATGTTGACCGGTTCGTAGAAATTCCTGTCATCAAGTTGTCTAACTGCTTCACTGATGTATTGTTCTCGATCAAGGATGACAACATTGCCCCCTTTGTCTGCCGGACGAATGACAATGCTGTCATCCTCCATGAGTGATTTGAGGGCCTGTCTCTGACTATATGTAAGATTAGTGTCATCATTGATTGTATGTCTCCTATTTCTGTGTCTGGAATCATTCAGTGCTTTGCTGACACATTCATGAAAAGTATCGATATTGTCATGAGGTAAAATGGGCATAAAATTAGACTTGGGTCTAAAATTAGTGACAGTGGAGGAGTCAGTGATGATGTCAAGCTCAGCAAGTAATTGTGTCGGGGTAATGTCCTGTTCTGTTGTCGTTTCACTCTGTCCTAACTCTACCATGGTGTTCAAAACGTCAATATCCCCAATGTCCAGATTGCAGTTGGTATTCTCAGTATCCCTGCATGTCACTTTACTACTATCACTGCCTTTGAGTTTATGCCATTTTTTGAGTTTCAGTTTTCTAACATATTTAAAAAGATCAATTCTTACATTTGCATAATTTGAGGAATAAGAGGGATAGAAAGAAAGTCCAAGGCATAAAGTTCTTTTCTCTATGTCACTCATAGATCTTGTTGAAAGATTAATTATAGTTTTATTAACCGTTGCGTCATCCATCAATAGGCTCTTCTTGCACGTGTATTGTTGTTTCCCATGCCACGACCTCTGCCTCTTCTGCCATCGCTGCCGGATTCTTGTTCGCCGGTTCCTGCGTACCCTCTTCCTCTGCCACGTCCTCGTCCCTTCTGTGCTCTTGTCTTTGGTGTTGGTGTTGCTCTCGTGGTTAGTCGACCCCGTCTCAATGTCCGATATTCGTCTAAAAAGTCACTTGACGGGTCTTGGGTTCTTCTGGTATGGCACTGTTGACAGATATGTCAGACTCACTGTCACTCAATGTGGCAATTTCAACTCTTGATGTATCATTGATGGTCTTATCAACAACACCTTCGATCGGTCCTTGCTGGTAAAGATGGTCGTATTTATGACTGAATGTCAGTATTCTTCCACTGTCATAGTCATTATAATCACGATTCAGTTTTCTCTGTTTGCGTTCCTTTATGTCGTCTTCATGTTTTTGAGACGTTCCTTTATGGTTTTCAATGATTTATTCAATGCTTCACTTTCCATGCTTTTACTGAGGTCATCCATTAATTCTTTGATTTCTCCAAGAATTGCGTCGCGATCCAGCCACGCATATTTGATCAAAATCTCCAGCATTCTCCTGGAACTTAGAGAGGAATTTGCTGACCATTCTTCTAGCATTTTAGGATTCGGTTAATCCTTAAACCTCTGGGTACCATATCCTGGTCCACATAGTTCTGTAATGAGGTCGCCTCCCACCACTTAGTAATTTCAGATCTCTTCAATTTCTCATATTTGCGTAATTTCTCCTCATTAGGTTGTATCTGGGTAGTGCTATCCTTTATATTCACAACAGGCCCTGCCTTCCTGGTGAACATAACACGAGCCGCTGATCTGCGTTCCTCGTCTTCTTCCATATTGCACCACAGCAGTTATGTAATCGTAAGCATACAAAGTCAACCAGTCCCCCTACTAATAGTAGGTTCTCTCTGCCTGCCGATTTGTCCAAAATTAGACTGGCAATGTTAATGACACCATTCAGAGGTACGAGTATAGATAATGATTGTTTGTTGGTCCACTAGTGTTCAGACCATGACATAGGAAACGCGCCAGGCACCACAGCGTCTCCGTAATCCCCGCTGCCCCGGGAGTTAGGAAACGGCGTCCAACCGCCGTTAGACGTCCCACCCTTCTCGCACTGAGGGCGGAAGAAAACAAACACCTACTTACCTCCGAATGCGCGCCTCCTGTTCTGGTCTGCACCTTCCTCGTTCCTCTCATTAACATGAATCGCGGCCAGTCCAAGCGTAGTCCTCAGTCAATACAAAACGCAAAAGAGCTCCTTCTGGACTACATGGGACCCATGGAGAGTGGCGCGCACGCCGGCGGAGCACACCGGCTATTCCAATCCTTCCGTGAATGCCTCTCATCCGCGCGCTCTCAGTAAAGGAAGACTCTGTATCGATAGATATCCACTGCTGTGTTTATTCACAACGCGTTTCGCTTTCCTGAAAGCTTGATCACGTGAACAGTGCAACAAAAAACGGCAACATAAGTATAGAATCAATGGTGATTGTAATTAAAAAGGACTAACCAACAATAAGCGGCAGACATGTTGGAATGGTAAAATGATTCAAAATACATAATTCATTATAATGGTGAATACATGACTCGAGTATGGACCACTCTGATCTTATAAAGATACAAAAAATAAAACACCGTTAAATCTACATGATCCATAATGAAAAAAATGAAAAGAATCATCAACAAGCCTATGATTCGCGGCAGTAATATCAAAACATATAAATATTGTAAAGCCATGTATGGTCACCTAAATACATCAATAGTTCGTAAAATTGGTTAGTCAGTTATCACAGATGGATATACACTTGAAACCACGAAGTGTTGTACTGGCACAGTGTCCAGACCGCAAATGAACGCTGTATACATTAATGTACATATGTCACCAAATAGCTGTTGCTCATAAATTTCCCAACATCGAAAGCAATTGATTGTACTATTACTAATGAAATACATTCCCCGCTGCAATATGTCATCACCTATGTGCAACCATCGCTGATTATGGCCATACAAGATCATTGTTAGATATCAATAAAGTTTTTCAATTTAGAAAAACCAATACATTGTCCAACATAAACCTGCTAAAGTGTCCAGCAATAATGTCTATGTCGATCAGTATAGCATGCTATGGTAAAACACACTATAGTCATGGGCCACCACATAAATCAATAAAAATAACCCTCCAGTGAGGGTACACGTGTCCCAAGAAAAATCTAATATGTGTACCATATATGTCAGCTATGCTCAGCTTGTTATCATCACATATAACACATCATGTATTATGACCTATAAATGTAATAGAGATATGTCAAATAAATAATTGGCCTGCATTTCAAACAACATTATTATCAAAATGTAACACCATCGTTAGCATCAACTCAATAAAACGTTACCGCTGTACATCATTGTGACAATGTGCTCATAAAGAGAAAAAGGGTAGGTGGCCCGTGCTGGTGAGTACTTGTGAGTGGGCCCCTTCCTTTCCTCCTGTGAACAAAACGAAAGAAAAAGGTGATTAAAAACAGGATACCCTGTCCTGTACAAAAGACTTATTCAAACATGTAATTCTACTTTGGACTACTAAAAGAAATCTACTCAGAATACAAATACTCCAATAATCACTCTGTCAGAGAGAAATCATTACTGAATGTAACAAAGAGAAAGAAACACACTAGATAAGAGAAAATACTGTAAATTACTGGAAACATATTAAGAGACCTCAATGTCAAGAGTACTGCAGCATGAGGGAAAACACGATCTACTTAGTCAGAGGAAAAAGGTGGCCTGTGATGTGGGTGTATCCCACCCCAGAATATTGCTAAGCCACTATTGTTCTTTCAAATGTATGAAAAGTTCTTCCTCTTGATTCAATCCTCCCGGGTTCTTAGTTTGGAAGTCTATGATATATTTAGACTCCCTTTGTCTCAGATGCAAAACCCTATTGCCACCTCTGGGATGTTTGTCTATTTGTTCCAAGATAAGATAGCTCATCTCATTGGTATTAGAAAAATGTTTGTCCTTAAAATGGCGTGCCACTGGGTACTTGGGATCAAAATTAGTGATGGCCCTGCCATGCTCTAAAATGCGCTTTTGGCCATACATGTCGTGCTCCTATGTACCATAGTTTGCAAGTGCATTCTATGGCATATATCACAAAAGTGGAGCTACACGTGAGAAATTGTGTGAGTTCCTTGTTGACGCCATTGTAGACTACCTGCTTGCTGAAATTTGCTCTTATTGCATGCCTTACAATGGCCACATGGGTAAAAACCCTTGAGACCATGTTGCTGTCTTAGTGGATATATAGTGATATCACTATGTACAAGCATATCCCTTACATTCCTGCCCCTCCTATATGTTATGCTCGGTCTGTCTGGGATAATGCCCCCAATTACGTTGTCACTTTTGAGGATATCCCAATTCTTAGTCACAATCCGCCTGATATTGCTGGCGTCAGAGCTGAATGTCATGATCATTCTAGATTTGTTGTCCTCAATGTCATTATTCTCTGGTTTGTCTGAAATGGTCACTGCCCTGTCTACCAAACTTGCTCTGTCACATGCTCTCTTCAACACCCATTTTGGGTAACCCCTCTCTCTGAAGCGCTTGACAATGTTGGTACTTTCAAATTGGTACGCTTCATCTGTATTGCAGTTCCTTTTGGCCCTCAGCAGTTCCCCATAGGGGATACTCCATTTGAGGGTCTCAGGATGACTGCTGAGGGCATGTAGAACGCTATTGCCAGCTGTGGATTTTCTGAACAGAGATGTTTGTACTCTCCTCTGTTTGACTTCCAATATGACATCCAGATATTCAGCCACGGTCCTACTGATGTTACCACTCAAGGTGATGTTCTGATCATTCACATTGAGTTTCCTGATGAACTCACGTGCATCATCTTCCGACCCTCTCCAAATGATGAACAAGTCGTCGATGTAGCGAGGAGAGTACATACATCTCTGTTCCGAAAATCCACAGCTGGCAATAGCGTTCTACATGCCCTCAGCAGTCATCCTGAGACCCTCAAATGGAGTATCCCCTATGGGGAACTGCTGAGGGCCAAAAGGAACTGCAATACAGATGAAGCATACCAATTTGAAAGTACCAACATTGTCAAGCGCTTCAGAGAGAGGGGTTACCCAAAATGGGTGTTGAAGAGAGCATGTGACAGAGCAAGTTTGGTAGACAGGGCAGTGACCATTTCAGATAAACCAGAGAATAATGACATTGAGGACAACAAATCTAGAATGATCATGACATTCAGCTCTGACGCCAGCAATATCAGGCGGATTGTGACTAAGAATTGGGATATCCTCAAAAGTGACAACGTAATTGGGGGCATTATCCCAGACAGACCGAGCATAACATACAGGAGGGGCAGGAATGTAAGGGATATGCTTGTACATAGTGATATCACTATATATCCACTAAGACAGCAACATGGTCTCAAGGGTTTTTACCCATGTGGCCATTGTAAGGCATGCAATAAGAGCAAATTTCGCAAGCAGGTAGTCTACAATGGCGTCAACAAGGAACTCACACAATTTCTCACGTGTAGCTCCACTTTTGTGATATATGCCATAGAATGCACTTGCAAACTATGGTACCTAGGGAGCACGACATGTATGGCCAAAAGCGCATTTTAGAGCATGGCAGGGCCATCACTAATTTTGATCCCAAGTACCCAGTGGCACGCCATTTTAAGGACAAACATTTTTCTAACACCAATGAGATGAGCTATCTTATCTTGGAACAAATAGACAAACATCCCAGAGGTGGCAATAGGGTTTTGCATCTGAGACAAAGGGAGTCTAAATATATCATAGACTTCCAAACTAAGAACCCGGGAGGATTGAATCAAGAGGAAGAACTTTTCATACATTTGAAAGAACAATAGTGGCTTAGCAATATTCTGGGGTGGGATACACCCACATCACAGGCCACCTTTTTCCTCTGACTAAGTAGATCGTGTTTTCCCTCATGCTGCAGTACTCTTGACATTGAGGTCTCTTAATATGTTTCCAGTAATTTACAGTATTTTCTCTTATCTAGTGTGTTTCTTTCTCTTTTGTTACATTCAGTAATGATTTCTCTCTGACAGAGTGATTATTGGAGTATTTGTATTCTGAGTAGATTTCTTTTAGTAGTCCAAAGTAGAATTACATGTTTGAATAAGTCTTTTGTACAGGACAGGGTATCCTGTTTTTAATCACCTTTTTCTTTCGTTTTGTTCACAGGAGGAAAGGAAGGGGCCCACTCACAAGTACTCACCAGCATGGGCCACCTACCCTTTTTTCTCTTTATGAGCACATTGTCACAATGATGTACAGCGGTAACGTTTTATTGAGTTGATGCTAACGATGGTGTTACATTTTGATAATAATGTTGTTTGAAATGCAGGCCAATTATTTATTTGACATATCTCTATTACATTTATAGGTCATAATACATGATGTGTTATATGTGATGATAACAAGCTGAGCATAGCTGACATATATGGTACACATATTAGATTTTTCTTGGGACACGTGTACCCTCACTGGAGGGTTATTTTTATTGATTTATGTGGTGGCCCATGACTATAGTGTGTTTTACCATAGCATGCTATACTGATCGACATAGACATTATTGCTGGACACTTTAGCAGGTTTATGTTGGACAATGTATTGGTTTTTCTAAATTGAAAAACTTTATTGATATCTAACAATGATCTTGTATGGCCATAATCAGCGATGGTTGCACATAGGTGATGACATATTGCAGCGGGGAATGTATTTCATTAGTAATAGTACAATCAATTGCTTTCGATGTTGGGAAATTTATGAGCAACAGCTATTTGGTGACATATGTACATTAATGTATACAGCGTTCATTTGCGGTCTGGACACTGTGCCAGTACAACACTTCGTGGTTTCAAGTGTATATCCATCTGTGATAACTGACTAACCAATTTTACGAACTATTGATGTATTTAGGTGACCATACATGGCTTTACAATATTTATATGTTTTGATATTACTGCCGCGAATCATAGGCTTGTTGATGATTCTTTTCATTTTTTCATTATGGATCATGTAGATTTAACGGTGTTTTATTTTTGGTATCTTTATAAGATCAGAGTGGTCCATACTCGAGTCATGTATTCACCATTATAATGAATTATGTATTTTGAATCATTTTACCATTCCAACATGTCTGCCGCTTATTGTTGGTTAGTCCTTTTTTAATTACAATCACCATTGATTCTATACTTATGTTGCCGTTTTTTGTTGCACTGTTCACGTGATCAAGCTTTCAGGGAAAGCGAAACGCGTTGTGAATAAACACAGCAGTGGATATCTATCGATACAGAGTCTTCCTTTACTGAGAGCGCGCGGATGAGAGGCATTCACGGAAGGATTGGAATAGCCGGTGTGCTCCGCCGGCGTGCGTGCCACTCTCCATGGGTCCCATGTAGTCCAGAAGGAGCTCTTTTGCATTTTGTATTGACTGAGGACTACGCTTGGACTGGCCGCGATTCATGTTAATGAGAGGAACGAGGAAGGTGCAGACCAGAGCAGGAGGCGCGCATTCGGAGGTAAGCGGGTGTTTGTTTTCTTCCGCCCTCAGTGCGAGAAGGGTGGGACGTCTAACGGCGGTTGGACGCCGTTTCCTAACTCCCGGGGCAGCGGGGATTACGGAGACGCTGTGGTGCCTGGCGCGTTTCCTATGTCATGGTCTGAACACTAGTGGACCAACAAACAATCATTATCTATACTCGTACCTCTGAATGGTGTCATTAACATTGCCAGTCTAATTTTGGACAAATCGGCAGGCAGAGAGAACCTACTATTAGTAGGGGGACTGGTTGACTTTGTATGCTTACGATTACATAACTGCTGTGGTGCAATATGGAAGAAGACGAGGAACGCAGATCAGCGGCTCGTGTTATGTTCACCAGGAAGGCAGGGCCTGTTGTGAATATAAAGGATAGCACTACCCAGATACAACCTAATGAGGAGAAATTACACAAATATGAGAAATTGAAGAGATCTGAAATTACTAAGTGGTGGGAGGCGACCTCATTACAGAACTATGTGGACCAGGATATGGTACCCAGAGGTTTAAGGATTTTTACTACACCTACATATGAAAAACCGAATCCTAAAATGCTAGAAGAATGGTCAGCAAATTCCTCTCTAAGTTCCAGGAGAATGCTGGAGATTTTGATCAAATATGCGTGGCTGGATCGCGACGCAATTCTTGGAGAAATCAAAGAATTAATGGATGACCTCAGTAAAAGCATGGAAAGTGAAGCATTGAATAAATCATTGAAAACCATAAAGGAACGTCTCAAAAAACATGAAGACGACATAAAGGAACGCAAACAGAGAAAACTTAATCGTGATTATAATGACTATGACAGTGGAAGAATACTGACATTCAGTCATAAATACGACCATCTTTACCAGCAAGGACCGATCGAAGGTGTTGTTGATAAGACCATCAATGATACATCAAGAGTTGAAATTGCCACATTGAGTGACAGTGAGTCTGACATATCTGTCAACAGTGCCATACCAGAAGAACCCAAGACCCGTCAAGTGACTTTTTTAGACGAATATCGGACATTGAGACGGGGTCGACTAACCACGAGAGCAACACCAACACCAAAGACAAGAGCACAGAAGGGACGAGGACGTGGCAGAGGAAGAGGGTACGCAGGAACCGGCGAACAAGAATCCGGCAGCGATGGCAGAAGAGGCAGAGGTCGTGGCATGGGAAACAACAATACACGTGCAAGAAGAGCCTATTGATGGATGACGCAACGGTTAATAAAACTATAATTAATCTTTCAACAAGATCTATGAGTGACATAGAGAAAATAACTTTATGCCTTGGACTTTCTTTCTGTCCCTCTTATTCCTCAAATTATGCAAATGTAAGAATTGATCTTTTTAAATATGTTAGAAAACTGAAACTCAAAAAATGGCATAAACTCAAAGGCAGTGATAGTAGTAAAGTGACATGCAGGGATATTGAGAATACCAACTGCAATCTGGACATTGGGGATATTGACGTTTTGAACACCATGGTAGAGTTAGGACAGAGTGAAACGACAACAGAACAGGACATTACCCCGACACAATTACTTGCTGAGCTTGACATCATCACTGACTCCTCCACTGTCACTAATTTTAGACCCAAGTCTAATTTTATGCCCATTTTACCTCATGACAATATCGATACTTTTCATGAATGTGTCAGCAAAGCACTGAATGATTCCAGACACAGAAATAGAGACATACAATCAATGATGACACTAATCTTACATATAGTCAGAGACAGGCCCTCAAATCACTCATGGAGGATGACAGCATTGTCATTCGTCCGGCAGACAAAGGGGGCAATGTTGTCATCCTTGATCGAGAACAATACATCAGTGAAGCAGTTAGACAACTTGATGACAGGAATTTCTACGAACCGGTCAACATTGACCGGTATAATGTGAGCATCACTACCATCTGGGATTTGCTCATGATGTGGAAGGATAAAGGTATCCTCACCTGGGAGGAATATGGTTATCTCAAAAAGATTACCCTGTCCTTCCAGTACTTTACCTTCTCCCGAAGGTACATAAGGATCCCATTAGACCCCCGGTCGTCCGATTGTTTCTTCTAGAGGCAGCATAGCTGAGCATATCTCAAAGTACATTGATCATTTCTTGAGGGACTATGTGACTAATTTGCCCAGCTACATCAGGGACACTAAGGATTTCCTTAATAGGATAAAAGATCTGGATTGGGATGATGAATTACTATTTATCACCTTAGATGTACATAGTCTTTACACCATCATCAACCATCAACAGGGGTTGGAGTCGTGTGAGTATTACCTTAATGCCAGATTAGTGAGATTCCGTGAACATACTAGGATGTTGTTGGATATGACAGAGTTCTGTTTGACCAACAATATCTTATGTTCAACGGTACTCTGTATCGACAGGTGACCGGGACAGCCATGGGTTCATGCTTTGCTCCCAGCTTCGCGAATTTGTTCATGGGACGCTGGGAGGAGAGCATATTGACTCACCCCGATCTACAAGTGGATTTTGATCGGGTGTCGATGTGGCTTCTCTACATCGACGACTTGTTCATCATTTGGAGAGGGTCGGAAGATGATGCACGTGAGTTCATCAGGAAACTCAATGTGAATGATCAGAACATCACCTTGAGTGGTAACATCAGTAGGACCGTGGCTGAATATCTGGATGTCAAATTGGAAGTCAAACAGAGGAGAGTACATACATCTCTGTTCAGAAAATCCACAGCTGGCAATAGCGTTCTACATGCCCTCAGCAGTCATCCTGAGACCCTCAAATGGAGTATCCCCTATGGGGAACTGCTGAGGGCCAAAAGGAACTGCAATACAGATGAAGCGTACCAATTTGAAAGTACCAACATTGTCAAGCGCTTCAGAGAGAGGGGTTACCCAAAATGGGTGTTGAAGAGAGCATGTGACAGAGCAAGTTTGGTAGACAGGGCAGTGACCATTTCAGACAAACCAGAGAATAATGACATTGAGGACAACAAATCTAGAATGATCATGACATTCAGCTCTGACGCCAGCAATATCAGGCGGATTGTGACTAAGAATTGGGATATCCTCAAAAGTGACAACGTAATTGGGGGCATTATCCCAGACAGACCGAGCATAACATACAGGAGGGGCAGGAATGTAAGGGATATGCTTGTACATAGTGATATCACTATATATCCACTAAGACAGCAACATGGTCTCAAGGGTTTTTACCCATGTGGCCATTGTAAGGCATGCAATAAGAGCAAATTTCGCAAGCAGGTAGTCTACAATGGCGTAAACAAGGAACTCACACAATTTCTCACGTGTAGCTCCACTTTTGTGATATATGCCATAGAATGCACTTGCAAACTATGGTACATAGGGAGCACGACATGTATGGCCAAAAAGCGCATTTTAGAGCATGGCAGGGCCATCACTAATTTTGATCCCAAGTACCCAGTGGCACGCCATTTTAAGGACAAACCATTTTTCTAATACCAATGAGATGAGCTATCTTATCTTGGAACAAATAGACAAACATCCCAGAGGTGGCAATAGGGTTTTGCATCTGAGACAAAGGGAGTCTAAATATATCATAGACTTCCAAACTAAGAACCCGGGAGGATTGAATCAAGAGGAAGAACTTTTCATACATTTGAAAGAACAATAGTGGCTTAGCAATATTCTGGGGTGGGATACACCCACATCACAGGCCACCTTTTTCCTCTGACTAAGTAGATCGTGTTTTCCCTCATGCTGCAGTACTCTTGACATTGAGGTCTCTTAATATGTTTCCAGTAATTTACAGTATTTTCTCTTATCTAGTGTGTTTCTTTCTCTTTGTTACATTCAGTAATGATTTCTCTCTGACAGAGTGATTATTGGAGTATTTGTATTCTGAGTAGATTTCTTTTAGTAGTCCAAAGTAGAATTACATGTTTGAATAAGTCTTTTGTACAGGACAGGGTATCCTGTTTTTAATCACCTTTTTCTTTCGTTTTGTTCACAGGAGGAAAGGAAGGGCCCACTCACAAGTACTCACCAGCACGGGCCACCTACCCTTTTTCTCTTTATGAGCACATTGTCACAATGATGTACAGCGGTAACGTTTTATTGAGTTGATGCTAACGATGGTGTTACATTTTGATAATAATGTTGTTTGAAATGCAGGCCAATTATTTATTTGACATATCTCTATTACATTTATAGGTCATAATACATGATGTGTTATATGTGATGATAACAAGCTGAGCATAGCTGACATATATGGTACACATATTAGATTTTTCTTGGGACACGTGTACCCTCACTGGAGGGTTATTTTTATTGATTTATGTGGTGGCCCATGACTATAGTGTGTTTTACCATAGCATGCTATTCTGATCGACATAGACATTATTGCTGGACACTTTAGCAGGTTTATGTTGGACAATGTATTGGTTTTTCTAAATTGAAAAACTTTATTGATATCTAACAATGATCTTGTATGGCCATAATCAGCGATGGTTGCACATAGGTGATGACATATTGCAGCGGGGAATGTATTTCATTAGTAATAGTACAATCAATTGCTTTCGATGTTGGGAAATTTATGAGCAACAGCTATTTGGTGACATATGTACATTAATGTATACAGCGTTCATTTGCGGTCTGGACACTGTGCCAGTACAACACTTCGTGGTTTCAAGTGTATATCCATCTGTGATAACTGACTAACCAATTTTACGAACTATTGATGTATTTAGGTGACCATACATGGCTTTACAATATTTATATGTTTTGATATTACTGCCGCGAATCATAGGCTTGTTGATGATTCTTTTCATTTTTTTCATTATGGATCATGTAGATTTAACGGTGTTTTATTTTTTGGTATCTTTATAAGATCAGAGTGGTCCATACTCGAGTCATGTATTCACCATTATAATGAATTATGTATTTTGAATCATTTTACCATTCCAACATGTCTGCCGCTTATTGTTGGTTAGTCCTTTTTAATTACAATCACCATTGATTCTATACTTATGTTGCCGTTTTTTGTTGCACTGTTCACGTGATCAAGCTTTCAGGGAAAGCGAAACGCGTTGTGAATAAACACAGCAGTGGATATCTATCGATACAGAGTCTTCCTTTACTGAGAGCGCGCGGATGAGAGGCATTCACGGAAGGATTGGAATAGCCGGTGTGCTCCGCCGGCGTGCGCGCCACTCTCCATGGGTCCCATGTAGTCCAGAAGGAGCTCTTTTGCGTTTTATATATATATATATATATATATTATCTACTGGCGGTCGCCAGTAGATAGTTATAGTTAGGACCTATTATCCATAGGAAATTCGTAACATTCTATTCCCAATAACTTTGGCGTTGTTTGACGAATCATCGCGAAATTTTCAAAACTAGTGGGGCGCTCCGGTCCGCTCCTGTCTTAAAAGTTTCGGGGTGATTCATTATGCGGGGGCCGAGAAAAAAGGGGGTCCCAAAACGTGTTTTCTCCCTGTTAATTCCCATAGGAAATTTTTGCCACGGCTACAGCCCGAACTGCTGAACGGAATTACACCAAATTTTGCAAAAAGGTAGCGCTTGGTTCAGAAAGCGATCTTTTTTTTAAATGGTGTAAATCCGTTCAGTAGTTGCGGAGAAATTCAAAAAATAAGAGTGAAAAATCAATTTCCCATAGGAAACTTTATGCAAGGCTACAGCAAAAACTGCTGAACGGAATTACACCAAATTTGGCAAAAAGGTAGTGCTTGGTTCAGAAAGCGCCCTTTTAAAAATGGTGTAAATCCGTTCAGTAGTTGCTGACAAAATCCAAAATAAAAGTTTCGATATCTATGGCCGCGGTGGATCCGCGCACCCTCCCGATCACGAGCTGCATGCTAATTGGCTGTCAACACTCCAAACCAGGAAGTGTTGGCAGCCATCTTGTTCCTCGGTAGAACCTAGGAACAAGAAAGCAGTAAAACAACTGCGTAAAACGCAAAAAGGGGGCAGGGTAGAAACACCCTGACCCCCTAGACCTGCTCAGGGGGTCCTATAAGGACCCCCAGGGCCAAAAAAGTATTATTATTTTTTTTTAAAAATCGGCAAAAAACGTGCTGGGTGCGCGAATCCTGCCGATAAAAAAAAAAAAAAAGCGCGGGCTTCCGCGCTTTGTGTTTAATTGGCTCCCGGGTAGGCCAAGTCCCGGGGGCATGCAGGGTTAATGTAAATTTATGTGGGGGGGCCTCTAAGGCCCCCCCAAGCCCCGGGGACCGCCACCCCCCGGGGCTTTGAATTAAAATGGTGCGGGAGGGCTCTCGGCCCTCCCGCAGCCCCGGGGACCGCCACCCCCCGGGGCTTCTTTATATATTTTTTAAATAACCTGTGTGGGGGCTCGAGCCCCCACACGCCCCGGGACCGCCACCTCCCCGGGCACTAAATAATAAAATGTGGGGGTCCGTTTAGGACCCCGAGCCCCGGGGACCACCACCTCCCCGGGGCTGTGCATTGGTTGGGAGGGGGGCCGCGCGGCCCCCCTCCTGGAGCCCTTGATGGCCCTGGGAACCACCACCCCCCAGGGCCAACTCCTGCAGTGTCCCTGGGTGCCCACCCCCGGGACACTGTAGTTTGCTATGGCAGGACGGGCAGGCCTGCCAAGTATCACGCCTCAGGAGTGACACTACCGCATTTCAGTGTGGTGATCCGCATCACCGCACTGAAATGCAAAGTCACGCATTTGTAGCGCCTCCTGGGCTGTGAAGCGCCCAGAAAGCTGGCTGCTAACCCACCATTTTTTTTTACTGTGAACAAAGTGCAGAGCGAAAGTGCTGAGCGGCAGCGCTCGCTCTATGCTGGTCCCGACAGGCTTGGGGGCTGCCTGAGCTCGAGGGAAGCTGCTACTATTTACAATGTAACAGACAGTCATTAGGATTGGGTTCACCGCGTGGCCATTTCACTGATCACGTGGGAGGAGTCGGCGAGTGCCCAGTGTGATAGCCGGTGAGTCATGCTGCAGTTGCCCGCCCGCCGCAGTTGCCCCCCGCAGTTGAATTGGAAGTTTGCATCCTCAGCTGGCGGCAGACATTTAGGCTGCTGATTGAACCACGAACCGGAGTGGTTTGCAGTGCCCAGAAAACTTTCCTGACTGTGCAGCAGCTATGTAGCTGAGCCGCCACCTCATGCCCCCGGCGGCCGGCGTTGCTCAATGCTGCGAGCGGGGTCCGAGTTGGGTTGCTGGAGGCCGGCCAGCACTGCCTCTCGCCGAACCTCGACGCTGGAAGTGCCCAGCGTAGCCCAGGTATCATGATTTTAGAATTTTACGGTCGAATGTGCTAGCACGCAGAGCCCGTGTGGCACAATACATTCCTCTTTAATTACGCGCCTGGCTGTTTCACAGCTGATCATTATAGGCACACCACGCACCTGCTTGCTTGCAGATAATTCAGTTAATTATAGGCGAACATTGCCGTTGTGGCCATGCTGCACTGCTGTGTTTTGCTGCTGTTTTTTTAAATGTGACGATTTGGAGCAAGCAGAGGGAAAAGGCAGCCGGTGCTGCCCTGACCCTCACTGGCAGGGCCCGGTACCACAAGGCAGAGAAGCGAGGAAGCCCCACTGTACTCCTAAAGCGGAAACTCCGCACCTGCAGCCTGGCTCCAAAAAGGAAGGGAGGGCAGTTTAGGCCAAGCAGGGGCTCGTGACAGCGCGCCAGCCCAACTGGGACACATTCGCCTGCATTGCTCAGTTTCCAGAGGGCAGGCTGTTGGCCTCTCCGGGCAACTTTGGGGCAGCCTGGACTGTAAACAAACCCAGGTGGAAGAAGTCATCACTCACCTTCTTGTTGACAGGGTGCCAGCTTCTGCCTAATGGGCCACTCTCTCCTCACCCCGCCTGAGAGGAGTCTGGGGCAAAGGTCTGCAGGCCTCATTCAAGTGCTCTCAGCTGGAAAAGCATTGCATTTTAAGCAAAACTTGGATTTTCAAAGCACCCGGACACATTTCTTTGTCAGAGAGGAACGTAAAACTACAGCTTTTACAGTAGCTGTCAACTTACATGACCCAAGCATGTTTGCACAACTGTATTTTTCACGAGGATAAGCTGTGAGTAACTGCTTTTTACTAGGTTAGTGCCCTTCCATTTCTGTTGCTTTACAACAGTTTTAAGATATTAGAGTTTCTAGTTCCTCAAAAGAATGTAATTTCTTATATTTAAATGTTTCCCTCATCTTCATTGCTTGATTTTGTTTACGAGAAAATGTCACACATAATTGTTGAAATGTCACTCATAATTACACTGAAATTATGAAAACGTCACACATGGCAATCTGAAACCTTGGCAGCTATGGACGGGAGCCTCGCGGCTCCCGTCCTCCCTTAGCAAACTGCTTTGGATATTGGAAGCGAGAGCAACCTGCTCTCGCTTCCAATATCCAAAGCACATTGCTTTTCCACACGGGGAGCTGCATGTTAGCAGCTCCCCATGTGGAAAAGCAATGCCGGCTCCCGCAGGAGGCGGGGAGCCGGCATGGTCCGTGGGGGAGTTGGGGTCCCCCCCACGGACCCCAAAGGATAGGGCCAGCCCCGGGGGATGGGGTCCCGGGGCAAGTAGTGGCCCGGGAGGGGGACCACGCGGCCCCCTCCCCAAAATGAAAAATAAATAAATAAATAATTTAAAAAAAGGCCGGGTCCCGGGGGATGGGGTCCCCGGGGCCATAAGTGGCCTGAGGAGGGGGGCAACGCAGCCCCCCTCCATAAGTTTTATTTAAAACAAAAAAGAAGGCCATGCCCCGGGGGATGGGGTCCCCGGGGCCGATTAAGGCCTGGGGAGGGGGGGCCACGCGGCCCCATTCCCAATTTTTTTTAAAAAAAACAAATTATTAGGGGGCAGGCCCTGGGGGATGGTGTCCCCAGGGCCAATACATTAGAAAAAGAAGGGGGGCAACACAGCCCCCCTTCTTAAAAAAAAAAAAAAAGACCGGCATCGCGCCGGAGGCCACGCCCTCCTTGCAGCACTCTGCAAACGCGCCCCTGGCGCGTTTGCAGATGAGGAACGAATTCCCCTTGAATACTGGGGGTCCCTGGGGGCCAACTAGCCCACCAGGAACCTCCAGTATGCGCCAGGGGGCTGCGTTGCAGAGAGGTGTACAGAGGCCACGCCCCTTTTTACACCTCTCAGCAACGCAGCTCTGTGGCGCTTTTTGGAGGTACATGGTGGGCTAGTTGGACTCCAGGGACCCTCAGGATTCAAGGGGACTTAATCCCCCAACTTAAAACGCGCCACGGGGCGCGTTTGCACAGTGGTGAACGGAGGGGGCGGGGCTTCAGGTGACATGTGTGCAAACAGGCCCAGTGGCGCGTTTTAAGATGGGGAATAAAATCCCCTTCAATCCTGAGGGTCCCTGGGGGACAACTAGCCCACCAGGTACGTCCAGAAAGCGCCACAGAGCTGCGTTGCAGAGAGGTGTAAGAAGGGGTGTGGCCTCTGAACACCTCTCTGCAAGCAGCTCCCTGGCGCATACTGGAGGTACAGGGTGGTCTAGTTGGACCCCAGGGACCCTCATGATTCAAGGGGACTTAATACCCCAACTTAAAACGCGCCACGGGGCGCGTTTGCACAGTGGTGAAGGGAGGGGGCGGGGCTTCAGGTGACATGTGCAAACAGGCCCCGTGGCGCGTTTTAAGATGGGGAATTAAAACCCCTTCAATCCTGAGGGTCCCTGGGAGCCAACTAGCCCACCAGATACGTCTAGGAAGCGCCACAGAGCTGCGTTGCAGAGAGGTGCAAAAGGGGCGTGGCCTCTGAACACCTCTCTGCAACGCAGCTCTCTGGCGCATACTGGAGGTACCTGGTGGGCTAGTTGGCCCCTAGGGACCCTCGGGATTGAGGAGGAATTAATTCTCCAACTTAAACGCGCCACAGGGCGTGTTTGCAGACATGTCACCGCAGGCCCCACCCCTTCCTTCACCATTGTGCAAATATTCCTCTAAAATCAGCCGAACTACGAATTCCGATTTACTCACCTGTTATCAGGAGAGACCTCAGTGCTGCATCTTTGAGCCCAGTACTAATCCTGAAAAGTAATTTCAACCGTACTTACCAGTAACTTGAATTTCCTTCCATAGGCTAACATTGACTGGTTTCACTTGGAAATTCTTCTAAGTGTGTAGTTTTGGAACTTTATAATATTCCTCGAAAATCAGCCGAACTACGAATTCCGATTTACTCACCTGTTATCAGGAGAGACCACAGTGCTGCATCTTTGAGCCCAGTACTAATCCTGAAAAGTAATTTTAACCGTACTTACCAGTAACTTGAATTTCCTTCCATAGGCTAACATTGACTGGTTTCAATTGGAAATTCTTCCAAGTGTTGAGTTTTGGAACTTTATAATATTCCTCTAAAATCAGCTGAACTACGAATTCCAATTTACTCACCTGTTATCAGGAGAGACCTCAGTGCTGCATCTTTCAGCCCAGTACAGATCCTG
The DNA here is from genome assembly GCA_963921515.1 of Calotriton arnoldi. NCBI lineage: Eukaryota > Metazoa > Chordata > Amphibia > Caudata > Salamandridae > Calotriton > Calotriton arnoldi. Next base: position 4,445,764 of record CAWUFW010000322.1, on the reverse strand, counting down.
AAAAGTAATTCTAACCGTACTTACCAGTAACTTGAATTTCCTTCCATAGGCTAACATTGACTGGTTTCACTTGGAAATTCTTCTAAGTGTGGAGTTTTGGAACTTTATAATATTCCTCTAAAATCAGCCGATCTACGAATTCCGATTTACTCACCTGTTATCAGGAGAGACCACAGTGCTGCATCTTTGAGCCCAGTACTAATCCTGAAAAGTAATTTTAACCGTACTTACCAGTAACTTGAATTTCCTTCCATAGGATATCATTGCCTGCTTTTTGCTGAAAAAGTTTGTCGATTTTTGAAATATACAAATATTCCTCTAAAATCAGCCTAACTACGAATTCCGATTTACTCACCTGTTATCAGGAGAGACCTCAGTGCTGCATCTTTGAGCCCAGTACAGATCCTGAAAAGTAATTCTAACTGTACTTAACAGTAACTTGAATTTCCTTCCATAGGTTAACATTGACTGGTTTCACTTGGAAATTCTTCTAAGTGTGGAGTTTTGGAACTTTATAATATTCCTCTAAAATCAGCCGAACTACGAATTCCGATTTACTCACCTGTTATCAGGAGAGACCTCAGTGCTGCATCTTTCAGGCCAGTACTGATCCTGAAAAGTAATTCTAAGCGTACTTACCAGTAACTTGTATTTCCTTCCATAGGAATCCATTGTCTGGTTTTCAGCAGAAAAGTTTCAAAGTGTCGATTTTCACAAACTACAAATATTCTTTAAAAATCGCCTGTATGACTTAAACGCATTCTTTCAACTGTTTACAGGAGATGCACCAGTGCTGGATCCAGGATCCACCACTGAGTAAGAAAAAGTAACGATAACACTACTTACCTGCTAAGTGAATTTCCTCCCATAGGATAACATTGGTGATTCTATGTGAAAAAGTTTCTAAGTGTCAACTTTTAAAATACAATAATATTCCTTAAAAATCACTACTGTAACCAAAACGCTTTTACTCAACTGTTTACAGGAGATGTCCCAGGACTGAATCTAGGATCCAGTCCTGTGGTTAGAAAAGTAATCCATAAAGTAACTAATTGCATTTAACTAGAAATTCACATTGAGCTCAATGTTGCATTGTGTTTGAAATTGTGTTGCCCATTGCAACAACTGCAACTACTGTACTTAAAAGACTATTGCCTATTTGCAAAGTATTTAAACTAAAGTAATTCATTCTGAGAAAGTATATTTTGCAATGTAATGTATAATGTAATTACAATGTAATTTAAAAATAAAATATCTAAAAATAAATATTTTAAAAAAATGTTGTAAATCAGTATAAAAAAATACATTTAGTGAATTTCAAAGGTTTTTTAAATGCTAATTTCTAACTATAACGTGTCTGAAACCTATGGTTTTTTCAGTGAATTTCAAAGGTTTTTTAAATGCTAATTCCTAACTATAACATGTTTGAAACCTATGGTTTTTTTCAGTGAATTTCAAAGGTTTTGTAAATGACAATTTTTAAATGTATTAATTGTTATATTTATTTTTTTGATACTGATTTACTACATTTTTTAAACTATTTATTTTTAGATATTTTATTTTTTAAATTACATTGTAATTACATTATACATTACATTACAAAATATACTTTCTCAGAATGAATTACTTTAGTTTAAATACTTTACAAAGTTCCAAAACTCCACACTTAGAAGAATTTCCAAGTGAAACCAGTCAATGTTAGCCTATGGAAGGAAATTCAAGTTACTGGTAAGTACGGTTAGAATTACTTTTCAGGATCAGTACTGGGCTCAAAGATGCAGCACTGAGGTCTCTCCTGATAACAGGTGAGTAAATCGGAATTCGTAGTTCTGCTGATTTTAGAGGAATATTTGTATGTTTCAAAAATCGACACTTAGAAACTTTTTCAGCAAAAAGCAGGCAATGATATCCTATGGAAGGAAATTCAAGTTACTGGTAAGTACGGTTAAAATTACTTTTCAGGAACAATACTGGGCTCAAAGATGCAGCACTGAGGTCTCTCCTGATAACAGGTGAGTAAATCGGAATTCGTAGTTCGGCTGATTTAAGAGGAATATTATAAAGTTCCAAAACTCCACACTTAGAAGAATTTCCAAGTGAAACCAGTCAATGTTAGCCTATGGAAGGAAATTCAAGTTACTGGTAAGTACGGTTAAAATCACTTTTCAGGATCAGTACTGGGCTCAAAGATGCAGCACTGAGGTCTCTCCTGATAACAGGTGAGTAAATCGGAATTCGTAGTTTGGCTGATTTTAGAGGAATATTTGCACAATGGTGAAGGAAGGGGGTGGGGCCTGAGGTGACATGTCTGCAAACACGCCCTGTGGCGCGTTTTAAGTTGGAGAATTAATTCCTCCTCAATCCCGAGGGTCCCTAGGGGCCAACTAGCCCACCAGATACCTCCAGTATGCGCCAGAGAGCTGCGTTGCAGATAGGTGTTCAGAGGCCACGCCCCTTTTACAACACTCTGCAACGCAGCTCCATGGCGCTTACTGGAGGTACCTGGTGGGCTAGTTGGCCCCAGGGACCCTCAGGATTGAAGAGGAATTAATTCCTGAACTTAAAACACGCCACGGGGCCTGTTTGCACACATGTCACCTGAAGCCCCGCCCCCTCCCTTCACCACTGTGCAAACGCGCCCGTGGGGCATTTTAAGTTGGGGGATTAAGTCCCCTTGAATCCTGAGGGTCCCTGGAGTCCAACTAGCCCACCATGTACCTCCAAAAAGTGCCACAGAGCTGCGTTGCAGAGAGGTGTAAAAAGGGGCGTGGCCTCTGTACACCTCTCTGCAACGCAGCCCCCTGGCGCATACTGGAGGTTCCTGGTGGGCTAGTTGGCCCCCAGGCACCCCCAGTATTCAAGGGGAGTTCGTTCCCCATCTGCAAACGCGCCAGGGGGCGCGTTTGCAGACTGCTGCAGAGAGGGGGCGGGGCTTCCGGCACGATGCCGGTCTTTTTTTTTTTTTTTGTATGGGAGGGGGGCTGCGTGGCCCCCCTTCCCTCGGCCACTTTTGGCCCCGGGGACCCCATCCCCCGGGGCCTGATGATTTTCTTTAAAAAAAAAAAAAAAAAAATACGGGAAGGGGGCCGCGTTGCCCCCCTTCCCTGGGCCTCTATTGGCCCCGGGGACCCCATCCCCCGGGGCATGCCCTCTTTAAAAAAAAAAAAAAAATTTGGAGGGGGGCTGCGTGGCCCCCCTCCTCAGGCCATTTAAGGCCCCGGGGACCCCATGCCCCGGGGCCGGCCGGTACGTTTTTTTGAAATTTTTTATTTTTGGGGAGGGGGGCTGCGTGGCCCCCCTCCCAGGCCACTAATAGCCCTGGGGACCCCATCCCCCGGGGCCTGGCCACTAGTTGGGGACCGTGGGGGGGTCCCCAATCCCCGCACGGTCCCGCCGGCTCCCCGTGTCCTGCGGGAGCCGTCATTGCTTTTCCATAAGGGAGCTGCTGACATGCAGCTCCCCTTATGGAAAAGCAATCTGCTTGCTTCATTGAAGCGAGAGCAGGTTTCCTGCTCTCGCTTCAATGAAGCAAGCAGGTTTGCAATGACAGGACGGGAGCCGCGAGGCTCCCGTCCTGCCATTGCACACAGCAGTGTCCCGGGGGTAGGCACCCCGGGACACTGCAGTAGCCGGCACTGGGGGGTGGCGGTCCCCTGGGCCACCACAGGCTCCAGGAGGGGGTCGCGCGGCCCCCTCCCATCCTGTGCACAGCCCCGGGTAGGTGGTGGTCCCCGGGCTTCGGGGTCCGAAACGGACCCCCACATTTATTTTGTTAGTGCCCCGGGAGGTGGCGGTCCCAGGGCGTGTGGGGGCTGGAGCCCCCACACAGGTACTATTAATTTTCAAAAAGAAGCCCCGGGGGGTGGTGGTCCCTGGGGCTTGGGGGGGCCTTAGAGGCCCCCCACATATTATAAATAAACCCCCACATGCCCCCGGGACTTGGCCCACCCGGGGGCGAAATACCATCGAAGCGCGGTCTTTTTTTTTCTCGGCGGGATCCACGCACCCTAAGCGCATCCCGCCGATTTTTTAAAAAAAAAATGCTTTTTTCTGCCCAGGGGGTCCTTGTGGGACCCCCTGAGCAGACCTAGGGGGTCAGGGTGTTTCTAACCTGCCCCCTTTGTGCGTTTTGCGCACTTGTTTCTTTTTTTTTTCTCAGCGGGATCCGCGCACCCTAAGCGCATCCCTCCGATTTAAAAAAAAAAAAAATGCTTTTTTCTGCCCAGGGGCTCCTTGTGGGACCCCTGAGCAGACCTAGGGAGTCAGGGTGTTTCTACCCTGCCCCTTTGTGCGTTTGCGCAGTTGTTTCTGTGCCTCGGTTCTACCGAGGCATAAAATGGCTGCCAACACTTCCTGATTTGGAGTGTTGACAGCCACTTGACAGCCAATTAGCATGCAGCTCGTGATCGGGAGGGTACGCGGATCCGACGCGGCCATAGATATATATGTGATTTTACTTGTTATTTTCTCAGGAACTACTGAACGGATTTACACCATTTAAGCAAAGGCACGAGTCTGAACCAAGGGCTACCTCTTTGCCAAATTTGGTGTAATTCCGTTCAGCAGTTCGGGCTGTAGCCGCGATGAACGGTTCCTATGGAAAAATGAATTGGGAAAACACGTTTTGGGACCCCCTTTTTCTCGGCCCCGCTGATCGAATCACCCGAGACTTTCAGGATAGGAGCGGACCGGAGTGCCCCAACAAATTTCGCGAAGATTCGTCAACCGGCGCCAACGTTATTTCAAAAAGAATGTTGCGGATTTCCTATGGAAAATAGGTCCTAACTATAACTATCTACTGGCGACCGCCAGTAGATAATATATATTATCTACTGGCGGTCGCCAGTAGATAGTTATAGTTACAACCTATTATCCATAGGAAATCCGCGACATTCTATTTGAAATAACTCTCTTGCCGGTTGACGTATCTTCGCAAAATTTTCAAACTTTGTGGGGCGCTCCGGTCCGCTCCTACCCTGAAAGTCTCGGGGGATTCGTCAGCGGGGCCAGAAAAGGGGTGTCCCAAAACGCGTTTTCCCCATGCAATTTTCCATAGGAAACTTTAGACACGGCTACAGCCCGAACTGCTGAACGGAATTACACTAAATTTGGCAAAGAGGTAGTTCTTGGTTCAGAAAGAACCCTTTTTGTTAAATGGTGTAAATCCGTTCAGTAGTTGCTGAGAAAATCAAAAGTAAAAGTACATATATATCTATGGCCGCGTCGGATTCGCGCACCCTCCCGATCACGAGCTGCATGCTAATTGGCTGTCAACACTCCAAATCAGGAAGTGTTGGCAGCCATTTTGTCCTCGGTAGAACCGAGGGACAGAAACAAGTGCGCAAAACGCACAAAGGGGGCAGGGTAGAAACACCCTGACCCCTAGGTCTGCTCAGGGGTCCCACAAGGACCCCCTGGGCAAAATTTATTATTTTTTTAAATCGGCAAGATGCGCTCAGGGAGCGCGGATCCTGCCGAAAAAAAAATCGAGCGCGGTCTCCCGCGCTTCGATGTTAATTGGCCCCCGGGTGGCCCAAGTCCCGGGGGCATGGTGGGGGTTTTAATTTATATAGGGGGCCTCTAAGGCCCCCAAGCCCCGAGGACCGCCACCCCCGGGGCTTTATTTAAAATGATGGCGGGAGGGCTCTGAGCCCTCCCGCAGCCCCGGGACCGCCACCTCCCGGGGCTTCTTTTTTTTTTTTTTTTAAACCTGTGTGGGGGCTCCAGCCCCCACATGCCCCGGGGACCGCCACCTCCCGGGGCACTAAACATTTAAATATGGGGGTCCATTACGGACCCTCAAGCCCCGAGGACCACCACCTCCCCGGGGCTGTGCACTGAATGGGAGGGGGCCGCGCGGCCCCCTCCTGGAGCCCTTGATGGCCCTGGGGACCACCACCCCCAGGGCCGGCTCCTGCAGTGTCCCGGGTGCCTACCCCCGGGACACTGCTGTTTGCTATGACAGGACGGGAGCCTCGCGGCTCCCGTCCTGTCATTGCAAACTTGGTTTGCATTTTGAAAGAGCGAGCAGGAAACCTGCTCTCTCTTTCAAAATGCAAACCAATTGCTTTTCCACACGGGGAGCAGCATGTTACCTGCTCCCCATGTGGAAAAGCAATGCCGGCTTCCGCAGGAGGCGGGGAGCCGGCTGGGACTGTGGGGGATTGGGGACCCCCACAGTCTCCAACGTGAGGCCAGGCCCCGGGGATGGGGTCCCCGGGGCCATAAGTGGCCCGGGAGGGGGCCACGCAGCCCCCTCCCCAAAGTTAAAAAAAATAAAAAAAAAAATAAGGGAAAGGCCGGCCCGGGAGATGGGGTCCCCGGGGCCTTAAATGGCCTGAGGAGGGGGGCCACGCAGCCCCCTCCAAATAAAAAAAATAAAAAATCGAGGCCATGCCCCGGGGGATGGGGTCCCCGGGGCCAATACAGTTTCAAGAGTGCATCTGTGATAGACTGTATGGGTGGGTAAGTGTGTGTAAGAGTGTGTTAGTGAGTGAATGTATGTCCCAGTGGTACATGTGTGAGTAACTACATATGTGAAAGGCAGTATATATGTGTGTTGGAGTATATAAATAGCTATAAGCGAGAGTGTGTGATTGTGAGAGTGACTGTATGGATGAGTGTGTGCTTGTATCAGTGATTGTATAAGAGCGTAAGAATGTGCTAGTATTTGTATGAGTAAGTGAGCTGGTGTGTGTATAACTGTATAGGTGAGTAAATGGCAGTGTGTTTAATTTTTGCATGACTGACTAGGTGTGTGAGTACCTCTATGGATGAGTGGCGGTGTTTGAGTGTCTATATAGGAGTATGAGTGCATATGATAGTCCTGTACTGAGTGACCGTAAGTATGAGTGACTGTACGGGTGAGTGAGTGGATGTGTGTGTAGACCTAAGAATCAGTGAGTGGGTATGTAGTTATTGGTGTTGGAGTGTCTATGGTTTTGCGAATGGCAGTCTGTAATTTAGAGTGGGTGTATCAAAGGTTATATTAGGGTGTGAGGAGGTGCATCAGATTATCAAGTGGATGATGTCATCAGTGATGTCATCAGTGATGTCATTTGAGATGTCATCAGTGATGTCACTGACCATGTCATGAGTGATGTAATATGTGACGTCATCAGCAGTGCATTGCGGGGCGCGAGTTATAGTTAGCTGAACTAACTATAACGGGGGAATTTCACGGGTTTTGTACGAGTGCAATGTCCAACTAACTATAACTGTCCCTAAAACCTATGGTTTTTTCAGTGAATTTGTAAGGTTTTTTAAATGCTAATTCCTAACTATAACATGTCTGAAACTTATGGTTTTTTCAGTGAATTTCAAAGGTTTTGTAAATGACAATTTTTAAATGTATTAATTGTTATATTTATTTTTTTGATACTGATTTACTACATTTTTTTAAACTATTTATTTTTAGATATTTTATTTTTTAAATTACATTGTAATTACATTATACATTACATTACAAAATATACTTTCTCAGAATGAATTACTTTAGTTTAAATACTTTGCAAATAGGCAATAGACTTTTAAGTACAGTAGTTACAGTTGTTGCAATGGGCAACACAATTTCAAACACAATGCAACATTAAGCTCAATGTGAATTTCTAGTTAAATGCAATTAGTTACTTTATGGATTACTTTTCTAACCACAGGACTGGATCCTAGATTCAGTCCTGGGACATCTCCTGTAAACAGTTGAGTAAAAGCGTTTTGGTTACAGTAGTGATTTTTAAGGAATATTATTGTATTTTAAAAGTTGACACTTAGAAACTTTTTCACATAGAATCACCAATGTTATCCTATGGGAGGAAATTCACTTAGCAGGTAAGTAGTGTTTTCGTTATTTTTCTTACTCAGTGGTGGATCCTGGATCCAGCACTGGTGCATCTCCTGTAAACAGTTGAAAGAATGCGTTTAAGTCATACAGGCGATTTTAAAGGAATATTTGTAGTTTGTGAAAATCGACACTTTGAAACTTTTCTGCTGAAAACCAGACAATGGATTCCTATGGAAGGAAATACAAGTTACTGGTAAGTACGGTTAGAATTACTTTTCAGGGTCAGTGCTGGGCTAAAAGATGCAGCACTGGGTTCTCTCCTGATAACAGGTGAGTAAATCGGAATTCGTAGTTCGGCTGATTTTAGAGGAATATTATAAAGTTCCAAAACTCCACACTTAGAAGAATTTCCAAGTGAAACCAGTCAATGTTAGCCTATGGAAGGAAATTCAAGTTACTGGTAAGTACGGTTAGAATTACTTTTCAGGGTCAGTGCTGGGCTAAAAGATGCAGCACTGGGTTCTCTCCTGATAACAGGTGAGTAAATCGGAATTCGTAGTTCGGCTGATTTTAGAGGAATATTATAAAGTTCCAAAACTCCACACTTAGAAGAATTTCCAAGTGAAACCAGTCAATGTTAGCCTATGGAAGGAAATTCAAGTTACTGGTAAGTACGGTTAGAATTACTTTTCAAGGTCAGTGCTGGGCTAAAAGATGCAGCACTGGGTTCTCTCCTGATAACAGGTGAGTAAATCGGAATTCGTAGTTCGGCTGATTTTAGAGGAATATTATAAAGTTCCAAAACTCCACACTTAGAAGAATTTCCAAGTGAAACCAGTCAATGTTAGCCTATGGAAGGAAATTCAAGTTACTGGTAAGTACGGTTAGAATTACTTTTCAGGATCAGTACTGGGTTCAAAGATGCAGCACTGAGGTCTCTCCTGAAAACAGGTGAGTAAATCGGAATCCGTAGTTTGGCTGATTTTAGAGGAATATTTGCACAATGGTGAATAAAGGGGGTGGGGCCTGAGGATACATGTCTGCTAACACGCCGTGTGGCGCGTTTTAAGTTGGAAAATTAATTCCTCCTCAATCTTGAGGGTCCCTAGGGCCAACTAGCCCACCAGGTACCTCCAGTATGCGCCAGAGAGCTGCGTTGCAGAGAGGTGTTCAGAGGCCACGCCCTTTTTACAACACTCTGCAACACAGCTCCGTGGCACTTACTGGAGGTACCTGGTGGCTAGTTGGCCCCCAGGGACCCTCAGGATTGAAGAGGATTTAATTCCCCATCTTAAAACACACCACGGGGCCTGTTTGCACACATGTCACCTAAGCCCCACCCCTCCCTTCACCACTGTGCAAACGCGCCCGTGGCGCGTTTTAAGTTGGGGGATTAAGTCCCCTTGAATCCTGAGGGTCCCTGGAGTCCAAGTAGCCCACCATGTACCTCCAAAAAGCGCCACAGAGCTGCGTTGCAGAGAGGTGTAAAAATGGGCGTTGCCTCTGTACACCTCTCTGCAAGGCAGCCCCCTGGCGCATACTGGAGGTTCCTGGTGGGCTAGTTGGCCCCCAGGGACCCCCAGTATTTAAGGGGAATTCGTTCCCCATCTGCAAACGCGCCAGGGGGCGCGTTTCCAGAGTGGTAAAGGAAGAGGGCGGGGCCTGTGGCCCGATCGTTTTTTTTCCCGAAGGGGGGCTGTGTGGCCCCCCTTCCTTTTTCCTATTTTTGGGCCCTGGGGACCCCATCCTCCAGGGCCTTACCCCTTTTTTAAATTTTTAAAAAAAATTAAACGGGAAGGGGGCCGCGTGGCCCCCCTCCCATGGCCGAATCCGGCCCCGGGGACCCCATCCCCCGGGGCATGGCCACACTCTTAAATAATTTTTTAAGGAGGGGGGCTGCGTGGCCCCCCTCCTCAGGCCTCCTTTTGCCCCGGGGACCCCATCCCCCGGGGCAGGCCTTTATTTTTAATTTTTTTACATTTAAAAAAAAAAAAAATTTGGGAGATGGGCCACGTGGCCCCCCTCCCGGGCCACTACTTGCCCCGGGGACCCCATCCCCCGGGGCTGGCCCTATCCTTTGGGGTCCGTGGGGGGACCCCAACTCCCCCACGGACCATGCCGGCTCCCCGCCTCCTGCAGGAGCCGGCATTGCTTTTCCACATGGGGAGCTGCTGACATGCAGCTCCCCGTGTGAAAAGCAATTTGCTTTGAATTTTGGAAGAGAGAGCAGGTTTCCTGCTCTCTCTTCCAATATCCAAAGCAGTTTGCTATGACAGGACGGGAGCCGCGAGGCTCCCGTCCTGTCATAGCAAACTACAGTGTCCCGGGGTAGGCACTCTGGGACACTGCAGGAGCCGCCTGAGAGGAGTCTGGGGCAAAGGTCTGCAGGCCTCATTCAAGTGCTCTCAGCTGGAAAAGCATTGCATTTTAAGCAAAACTTGGATTTTCAAAGCGCCCGGACACATTTCTTTGTCAGAGAGGAACGTAAAACTACAGCTTTTACAGTAGCTGTCAACTTACATGACCCAAGCATGTTTGCACAACTGTATTTTTTCACGAGGATAAGCTGTGAGTAACTGCTTTTTACTAGGTTAGTGCCCTTCCATTTCTGTTGCTTTACAACAGTTTTAAGATATTAGAGTTTCTAGTTCCTCAAAAGAATGTAATTTCTTATATTTAAATGTTTCCCTCATCTTCATTGCTTGATTTTGTTTGCGAGAAAATGTCACACATAATTGTTGAAATGTCACTCATAATTACACTGAAATTATGAAAACGTCACACATGGCAATCTGAAACCTTGGCAGCTATGGACGGGAGCCTCGCGGCTCCCGTCCTGCCATAGCAAACTGCTTTGGATATTGGAAGCGAGAGCAACCTGCTCTCGCTTCCAATATCCAAAGCACATTGCTTTTCCACACGGGGAGCTGCATGTTAGCAGCTCCCCATGTGGAAAAGCAATGCCGGCTCCCGCAGGAGGCGGGGAGCCGGCATGGTCCGTGGGGGAGTTGGGGTCCCCCCAAGGACCCCAAAGGATAGGGCCAGCCCCGGGGGATGGGGTCCCCGGGGCCATAAGTGGCCTGAGGAGGGGGGCAACGCAGCCCCCCTCCATAAGTTTTATTTAAAACAAAAAGAAGGCCATGCCCCGGGGGATGGGGTCCCCGGGGCCGATTAAGGCCTGGGGAGGGGGCCACGCGGCCCCATTCCCAATTTTTTAAAAAAACAAATTATTAGGGGCAGGCCCTGGGGGATGGTGTCCCCAGGGCCAATACATTAGAAAAGAAGGGGGCAACACAGCCCCCTTCTTAAAAAAAAAAAAGACCGGCATCGCGCCGGAGGCCACGCCCTCCTTGCAGCACTCTGCAAACGCGCCCCTGGCGCGTTTGCAGATGGGGAACGAATTCCCCTTGAATACTGGGGGTCCCTGGGGGCCAACTAGCCCACCAGGAACCTCCAGTAAGCACCAGGGGGCTGCGTTGCAGAGAGGTGTACAGAGGCCACGCCCCTTTTTACACCTCTCAGCAACGCAGCTCTGTGGCGCTTTTGGAGGTACATGGTGGGCTAGTTGGACTCCAGGGACCCTCAGGATTCAAGGGGACTTAATCCCCCAACTTAAAACGCGCCACGGGGCGCGTTTGCACAGTGGTGAACGGAGGGGGCGGGGCTTCAGGTGACATGTGTGCAAACAGGCCCAGTGGCGCGTTTTAAGATGGGGAATAAAATCCCCTTCAATCCTGAGGGTCCCTGGGGGACAACTAGCCCACCAGGTACGTCCAGAAAGCGCCACAGAGCTGCGTTGCAGAGAGGTGTAAAAAGGGGCGTGGCCTCTGAACACCTCTCTGCAAGCAGCTCCCTGGCGCATACTGGAGGTACAGGGTGGGCTAGTTGGACCCCAGGGACCCTCATGATTCAAGGGGACTTAATACCCCAACTTAAAACGCGCCACGGGGCGCGTTTGCACAGTGGTGAAGGGAGTGGGCGGGGCTTCAGGTGACATGTGCAAACAGGCCCCGTGGCGCGTTTTAAGATGGGGAATTAAATCCCCTTCAATCCTGAGGGTCCCTGGGGGCCAACTAGCCCACCAGATACGTCTAGGAAGCGCCACAGAGCTGCGTTGCAGAGAGGTGCAAAAAGGGGCGTGGCCTCTGAACACCTCTCTGCAACGCAGCTCTCTGGCGCATACTGGAGGTACCTGGTGGGCTAGTTGGCCCCTAGGGACCCTCGGGATTGAGGAGGAATTAATTCTCCAACTTAAAACGCGCCACAGGGCGTGTTTGCAGACATGTCACCGCAGGCCCCACTCCCTTCCTTCACCATTGTGCAAATATTCCTCTAAAATCAGCCGAACTACGAATTCCGATTTACTAACCTGTTATCAGGAGAGACCTCAGTGCTGCATCTTTGATCCCAGTACAGATCCTGAAAAGTAATTTTAACCGTACTTACCAGTAACTTGAATTTCCTTCCATAGGATATCATTGCCTGCTTTTTGCTGAAAAAGTTTTTAAGTGTCGATTTTTGAAACATATTAATATTCCTCTAAAATCAGCCGAACTACGAATTCCGATTTACTCACCTGTTATCAGGAGAGACCTCAGTGCTGCATCTTTGAGCCCAGTACTAATCCTGAAAAGTAATTTCAACCGTACTTACCAGTAACTTGAATTTCCTTCCATAGGCTAACATTGACTGGTTTCACTTGGAAATTCTTCTAAGTGTGGAGTTTTGGAACTTTATAATATTCCTCTAAAATCAGCCGAACTACGAATTCCGATTTACTCACCTGTTATCAGGAGAGAACCCAGTGCTGCATCTTTTAGCCCAGCACTGACCCTGAAAAGTAATTCTAACCGTACTTACCAGTAACTTGTATTTCCTTCCATAGGAATCCATTGTCTGGTTTTCAGCAGAAAAGTTTCAAAGTGTCGATTTTCACAAACTACAAATATTCCTTAATAATCGCCTGTATGACTTAAACGCATTCTTTCAACTGTTTACAGGAGATGCACCAGTGCTGGATCCAGGATCCACCACTGAGTAAGAAAAAGTAACGATAACACTACTTACCTGCTAAGTGAATTTCCTCCCATAGGATAACATTGGTGATTCTATGTGAAAAAGTTTCTAAGTGTCAACTTTTAAAATACAATAATATTCCTTAAAAATCACTACTGTAACCAAAACGCTTTTACTCAACTGTTTACAGGAGATGTCCCAGGACTGAATCTAGGATCCAGTCCTGTGGTTAGAAAAGTAATCCATAAAGTAACTAATTGCATTTAACTAGAAATTCACATTGAGCTCAATGTTGCATTGTGTTTGAAATTGTGTTGCCCATTGCAACAACTGTAACTACTGTACTTAAAAGTCTATTGCCTATTTGTAAAGTATTTAAACTAAAGTAATTCATTCTGAGAAAGTATATTTTGTAATGTAATGTATAATGTAATTACAATGTAATTTAAAAAATAAAATATCTAAAAATAAATAGTTTAAAAAAATGTAGTAAATCAGTATCAAAAAATAAATATAACAATTAATACATTTAAAAATTGTCATTTACAAAACCTTTGAAATTCACTGAAAAAAACCATAGGTTTCAGACATGTTATAGTTAGGAATTAGCATTTAAAAAACCTTTGAAATTCACTGAAAAAACCATAGGTTTCAGACACGTTATAGTTAGAAATTAGCATTTAAAAAACCTTTGAAATTCACTGAAAAAACCATAGGTTTTAGGGACAGTTATAGTTAGTTGGACATTTCACTCGTACAAAACCCGTGAAATTCCCCGTTATAGTTAGTTCAGCTAACTATAACTCGCGCCCGCAATGCACTGCTGATGATGTCACATATTACATCACTCATGACATGGTCAGTGACATCACTGATGACATCACTGATGACATCTCAAATGACATCACTGATGACATCATCCAGTGACTGTGTGTTTCTGTAAAGTTTAAATATTTTTAATATATATAGGGAAAGGCGTATTGAAGAATGAGTGGGTGTATAAGTGTCTGTATGGATGATTTAGTAGGTGCGTGACTAACTCTATAAGTGAGTGATTAGAAGTATCTTACTGAATGCTAGGGTTAGTGACTAAACTGGGTGAATGTCTGTATCCGTCTGTCTGTTGCTGTGTAAGTGGCTGCATGGGTTTGTGAATAGCTACATGAGTGTCTATATGAGTTATTGATTGGTTGTCTGAGTATCTGTATGGGTGCCTGAGTGTTTGTGTGGGTGGGGTGTGTGCAACTCTGTGCATAGATGTGTGAGTGGGTGATTCACTGGGTGGATGGTTTCAAGAGTGCATCTGTGATAGACTGTATGGGTGGGTAAGTGTGTGTAAGAGTGTGTTAGTGAGTGAATGTATGTCCCAGTGGTACATGTGTGAGTAACTACATATGTGAAAGGCAGTATATATGTGTGTTGGAGTATATAAATAGCTATAAGCGAGAGTGTGTGATTGTGAGAGTGACTGTATGGATGAGTGTGTGCTTGTATCAGTGATTGTATAAGAGCGTAAGAATGTGCTAGTATTTGTATGAATAAGTGAGCTGGTATGTGTATAACTGTATAGGTGAGTAAATGGCAATGTGTTTAATTATTTGCATGACTGACTAGGTGTGTGAGTACCTGTATGGATGAGTGGCGGTGTTTGAGTGTTTATATAGGAGTATGAGTGCATATGATAGTCCTGTACTGAGTGACCGTAAGTATGAGTGACTGTACGGGTGAGTGAGTGGATGTGTGTGTGTAGACCTAAGAATCAGTGAGTGGGTATGTAGTTATTGGTGTTGGAGTGTCTATGGTTTTGCGAATGGCAGTCTGTAATTTAGAGTGGGTGTATCAAAGGTTATATTAGGGTGTGAGGAGGTGCATCAGATTATGACGTGGATGATGTCATCAGTGATGTCATTTGAGATGTCATCAGTAATGTCATCAGTGATGTCACTGACCATGTCATGAGTGATGTAATATGTGACGTCATCAGCAGTGCATTGCGGGCGCGAGTTATAGTTAGCTGAACTAACTATAACGGGGGAATTTCACGGGTTTTGTATGAGTGAAATGTCCAACTAACTATAACTGTCCCTAAAACCTATGGTTTTTTCAGTGAATTTCAAAGGTTTTTTAAATGCTAATTTCTAATTATAACGTGTCTGAAACCTATGGTTTTTTCAGTGAATTTCAAAGGTTTTTAAATGCTAATTTCTAACTATAACGTGCCTGAAACCTATGGTTTTTTCAGTGAATTTCAAAGGTTTTTTAAATGCTAATTTCTAACTATAACGCCCCTAAAACCTATGGTTTTTTCAGTGAATTTCAAAGGTTTTGTAAATGACAATTTTTAAATGTATTAATTGTTATATTTATTTTTTTATACTGATTTACAACATTTTTTTAAAATATTTATTTTTAGATATTTTATTTTTTAAATTACATTGTAATTACATTATACATTACATTGCAAAATATACTTTCTCAGAATGAATTACTTTAGTTTAAATACTTTGCAAATAGGCAATAGTCTTTTAAGTACAGTAGTTGCAGTTGTTGCAATGGGCAACACAATTTCAAACACAATGCAACATTGAGCTCAATGTGAATTTCTAGTTAAATGCAATTAGTTACTTTATGGATTACTTTTCTAACCACAGGACTGGATCCTAGATTCAGTCCTGGGACATCTCCTGTAAACAGTTGAGTAAAAGCGTTTTGGTTACAGTCGTGATTTTTAAGGAATATTATTGTATTTTAAAAGTTGACACTTAGAAACTTTTTCACATAGAATCACCAATGTTATCCTATGGGAGGAAATTCACTTAGCAGGTAAGTAGTGTTATCGTTACTTTTTCTTACTCAGTGGTGGATCCTGGATCCAGCACTGGTGCATCTCCTGTAAACAGTTGAAAGAATGCGTTTAAGTCATACAGGCGATTTTTAAAGAATATTTGTAGTTTGTGAAAATCGACACTTTGAAACTTTTCTGCTGAAAACCAGACAATGGATTCCTATGGAAGGAAATACAAGTTACTGGTAAGTACGCTTAGAATTACTTTTCAGGGTCAGTGCTGGGCTAAAAGATGCAGCACTGGGTTCTCTCCTGATAACAGGTGAGTAAATCGGAATTCGTAGTTCGGCTGATTTTAGAGGAATATTATAAAGTTCCAAAACTCCACACTTAGAAGAATTTCCAAGTGAAACCAGTCAATGTTAGCCTATGGAAGGAAATTCAAGTTACTGGTAAGTACGGTTAGAATTACTTTTCAGGGTCAGTGCTGGGCTAAAAGATGCAGCACTGGGTTCTCTCCCTGATAACAGGTGAGTAAATCGGAATTCGTAGTTCGGCTGATTTTAGAGGAATATTATAAAGTTCCAAAACTCCACACTTAGAAGAATTTCCAAGTGAAACCAGTCAATGTTAGCCTATGGAAGGAAATTCAAGTTACTGGTAAGTACGGTTAGAATTACTTTTCAGGATCAGTACTGGGTTCAAAGATGCAGCACTGAGGTCTCTCCTGAAAACAGGTGAGTAAATCGGAATCCGTAGTTTGGCTGATTTTAGAGGAATATTTGCACAATGGTGAATAAAGGGGTGGGGCCTGAGGATACATGTCTGCTAACACGCCGTGTGGCGCGTTTTAAGTTGGAAAATTAATTCCTCCTCAATCTTGAGTGTCCCTAGGGGCCAACTAGCCCACCAGGTACCTCCAGTATGCGCCAGAGAGCTGCGTTGCAGAGAGGTGTTCAGAGGCCACGCCCCTTTTTACAACACTCTGCAACACAGCTCCGTGGCACTTACTGGAGGTACCTGGTGGGCTAGTTGGCCCCCAGGGACCCTCAGGATTGAAGAGGATTTAATTCCCCATCTTAAAACACACCACGGGGCCTGTTTGCACACATGTCACCTTAAGCCCCACCCCCTCCCTTCACCACTGTGCAAACGCGCCCCGTGGCGCGTTTTAAGTTGGGGGATTAAGTCCCCTTGAATCCTGAGGGTCCCTGGAGTCCAAGTAGCCCACCATGTACCTCCAAAAAGCGCCACAGAGCTGCGTTGCAGAGAGGTGTAAAAATGGGCGTGGCCTCTGTACACCTCTCTGCAAGGCAGCCCCCTGGCGCATACTGGAGGTTCCTGGTGGGCTAGTTGGCCCCCAGGGACCCCCAGTATTTAAGGGGAATTCGTTCCCCATCTGCAAACGCGCCAGGGGGTGCGTTTCCAGAGTGGTAAAGGAAGAGGGCGGGGCCTGTGGCCCGATCGTTTTTTTTCCCGAAGGGGGGCTGTGTGGCCCCCCTTCCTTTTTCCTATTTTTGGGCCCTGGGGACCCCATCCCCCAGGGCCTTACCCCTTTTTTAAATTAAAAAAAAAAATTAAACGGGAAGGGGGCCGCGTGGCCCCCCTCCCATGGCCGAATCCGGCCCCGGGGACCCCATCCCCGGGGCATGGCCACACTCTTAAATAATTTTTAAGGAGGGGGCTGCGTGGCCCCCCTCCTCAGGCCTCCTTTTGCCCCGGGGACCCCATCCCCCGGGGCAGGCCTTTATTTTTAATTTTTTACATTTAAAAAAAATAAATTTGGGAGATGGGCCACGTGGCCCCCTCCCGAGCCACTACTTGCCCCGGGGACCCCATCCCCCGGGGCTGGCCCTATCCTTTGGGGTCCGTGGGGGACCCCAACTCCCCACGGACCATGCCGGCTCCCCGCCTCCTGCAGGAGCCGGCATTGCTTTCCACATGGGGAGCTGCTGACATGCAGCTCCCCGTGTGGAAAAGCAATTTGCTGAATTTTGGAAGAGAGAGCAGGTTTCCTGCTCTCTCTTCCAATATCCAAAGCAGTTTGCTATGACAGGACGGGAGCCGCGAGGCTCCCGTCCTGTCATAGCAAACTACAGTGTCCCGGGGCTAGGCACTCTGGGACACTGCAGGAGCCGCCTGAGAGGAGTCTGGGGCAAAGGTCTGCAGGCCTCATTCAAGTGCTCTCAGCTGGAAAAGCATTGCATTTTAAGCAAAACTTGGATTTTCAAAGCGCCCGGACACATTTCTTTGTCAGAGAGGAACGTAAAACTACAGCTTTTTACAGTAGCTGTCAACTTACATGACCCAAGCATGTTTGCACAACTGTATTTTTTCACGAGGATAAGCTGTGAGTAACTGCTTTTTACTAGGTTAGTGCCCTTCCATTTCTGTTGCTTTACAACAGTTTTAAGATATTAGAGTTTCTAGTTCCTCAAAAGAATGTAATTTCTTATATTTAAATGTTTCCCTCATCTTCATTGCTTGATTTTGTTTGCGAGAAAATGTCACACATAATTGTTGAAATGTCACTCATAATTACACTGAAATTATGAAAACGTCACACATGGCAATCTGAAACCTTGGCAGCTATGGACGGGAGCCTCGCGGCTCCCGTCCTGCCATAGCAAACTGCTTTGGATATTGGAAGCGAGAGCAACCTGCTCTCGCTTCCAATATCCAAAGCATTGCTTTCCACACGGGGAGCTGCATGTTAGCAGCTCCCCATGTGGAAAAGCAATGCCGGCTCCCGCAGGAGGCGGGGAGCCGGCATGGTCCGTGGGGAGTTGGGGTCCCCCACGGACCCCAAAGGATAGGGCCAGCCCCGGGGGATGGGGTCCCCGGGGCAAGTAGTGGCCCGGGAGGGGGGCCATGCGGCCCCCCTCCCCAAAATGAAAAATAAATAATTTAAAAAAAGGCCGGGTCCCGGGGGATGGGGTCCCCGGGGCCATAAGTGGCCTGAGGAGGGGGGCAACGCAGCCCCCCTCCATAAGTTTTATTTAAAACAAAAAAGAAGGCCATGCCCCGGGGGATGGGGTCCCCGGGGCCGATTAAGGCCTGGGGAGGGGGGCCACGCGGCCCCATTCCCAATTTTTTTTTTTTTAAACAATTAGGGGGCATGTCATCAGTAATGTCATCAGTGATGTCACTGACCATGTCATGAGTGATGTAATATGTGACGTCATCAGCAGTGCATTGCGGGGGCGCGAGTTATAGTTAGCTGAACTAACTATAACGGGGAAATTTCACGGGTTTTGTACGAGTGAAATGTCCAACTAACTATAACTGTCCCTAAAACCTATGGTTTTTTCAGTGAATTTCAAAGGTTTTTTAAATGCTAATTTCTAACTATAACGTGTCTGAAACCTATGGTTTTTTCAGTGAATTTCAAAGGTTTTTAAATGCTAATTTCTAACTATAACGTGCCTGAAACCTATGGTTTTTCAGTGAATTTCAAAGGTTTTTTAAATGCTAATTTCTAACTATAACGCCCTAAAACCTATGGTTTTTTCAGTGAATTTCAAAGGTTTTGTAAATGACAATTTTTAAATGTATTAATTGTTATATTTATTTTTTTATACTGATTTACAACATTTTTTTAAAATATTTATTTTTAGATATTTTATTTTTTAAATTACATTGTAATTACATTATACATTACATTGCAAAATATACTTTCTCAGAATGAATTACTTTAGTTTAAATACTTTGCAAATAGGTAATAGTCTTTTAAGTACAGTAGTTGCAGTTGTTGCAATGGGCAACACAATTTCAAACACAATGCAACATTGAGCTCAATGTGAATTTCTAGTTAAATGCAATTAGTTACTTTATGGATTACTTTTCTAACCACAGGACTGGATCCTAGATTCAGTCCTGGGACATCTCCTGTAAACAGTTGAGTAAAAGCGTTTTGGTTACAGTCGTGATTTTTAAGGAATATTATTGTATTTTAAAAGTTGACACTTAGAAACTTTTTCACATAGAATCACCAATGTTATCCTATGGGAGGAAATTCACTTAGCAGGTAAGTAGTGTTATTGTTACTTTTTCTTACTCAGTGGTGGATCCTGGATCCAGCACTGGTGCATCTCCTGTAAACAGTTGAAAGAATGCGTTTAAGTCATACAGGCGATTTTTAAAGAATATTTGTAGTTTGTGAAAATCGACACTTTGAAACTTTTCTGCTGAAAACCAGACAATGGATTCCTATGGAAGGAAATACAAGTTACTGGTAAGTACGCTTAGAATTACTTTTCAGGGTCAGTGCTGGGCTAAAAGATGCAGCACTGGGTTCTCTCCTGATAACAGGTGAGTAAATCGGAATTCGTAGTTCGGCTGATTTTAGAGGAATATTATAAAGTTCCAAAACTCCACACTTAGAAGAATTTCCAAGTGAAACCAGTCAATGTTAGCCTATGGAAGGAAATTCAAGTTACTGGTAAGTACGGTTAGAATTACTTTTCAGGCTCAGTGCTGTGCTAAAAGATGCAGCACTGGGTTCTCTCCTGATAACAGGTGAGTAAATCGGAATTCGTAGTTCGGCTGATTTTAGAGGAATATTATAAAGTTCCAAAACTCCACACTTAGAAGAATTTCCAAGTGAAACCAGTCAATGTTAGCCTATGGAAGGAAATTCAAGTTACTGGTAAGTACGGTTAGAATTACTTTTCAGGATCAGTACTGGGTTCAAAGATGCAGCACTGAGGTCTCTCCTGAAAACAGGTGAGTAAATCGGAATCCGTAGTTTGGCTGATTTTAGAGGAATATTTGCACAATGGTGAATAAAGGGGGTGGGGCCTGAGGATACATGTCTGCTAACACGCCGTGTGGCGCGTTTTAAGTTGGAAAATTAATTCCTCCTCAATCTTGAGGGTCCCTAGGGGCCAACTAGCCCACCAGGTACCTCCAGTATGCGCCAGAGAGCTGCGTTGCAGAGAGGTGTTCAGAGGCCACGCCCCTTTTACAACACTCTGCAACACAGCTCCGTGGCACTTACTGGAGGTACCTGGTGGGCTAGTTGGCCCCAGGGACCCTCAGGATTGAAGAGGATTTAATTCCCCATCTTAAAACACACCACGGGGCCTGTTTGCACACATGTCACGTAAGCCCCACCCCTCCCTTCACCACTGTGCAAACGCGCCCCGTGGCGCGTTTTAAGTTGGGGGATTAAGTCCCCTTGAATCCTGAGGGTCCCTGGAGTCCAAGTAGCCCACTATGTACCTCCAAAAAGCGCCACAGAGCTGCGTTGCAGAGAGGTGTAAAAATGGGCGTGGCCTCTGTACACCTCTCTGCAAGGCAGCCCCCTGGCGCATACTCGAGGTTCCTGGTGGGCTAGTTGGCCCCCAGGGACCCCCAGTATTTAAGGGGAATTCGTTCCCCATCTGCAAACGCGCCAGGGGGTGCGTTTCCAGAGTGGTAAAGGAAGAGGGCGGGGCCTGTGGCCCGATCGTTTTTTTTCCCGAAGGGGGGCTGTGTGGCCCCCTTCCTTTTCCTATTTTTGGGCCCTGGGGACCCCATCCCCCAGGGCCTTACCCTTTTTAAATTAAAAAAAAATTAAACGGGAAGGGGGCCGCGTGGCCCCCTCCCATGGCCGAATCCGGCCCCGGGGACCCCATCCCCGGGGCATGGCCACACTCTTAAATAATTTTTAAGGAGGGGGCTGCGTGGCCCCCTCCTCAGGCCTCCTTTGCCCCGGGGACCCCATCCCCCGGGGCAGGCCTTTATTTTTAATTTTTTTACATTTAAAAAAAAAAAAATTTGGGAGATGGGCCACGTGGCCCCCCTCCCGGGCCACTACTTGCCCCGGGGACCCCATCCCCCGGGGCTGGCCCTATCCTTTGGGGTCCGTGGGGGGACCCCAACTCCCCCACGGACCATGCCGGCTCCCCGCCTCCTGCAGGAGCCGGCATTGCTTTTCCACATGGGGAGCTGCTGACATGCAGCTCCCCGTGTGGAAAAGCAATTTGCTTTGAATTTTGGAAGAGAGAGCAGGTTTCCTGCTCTCTCTTCCAATATCCAAAGCAGTTTGCTATGACAGGACGGGAGCCGCGAGGCTCCCGTCCTGTCATAGCAAACTACAGTGTCCCGGGGCTAGGCACTCTGGGACACTGCAGGAGCCGCCTGAGAGGAGTCTGGGGCAAAGGTCTGCAGGCCTCATTCAAGTGCTCTCAGCTGGAAAAGCATTGCATTTTAAGCAAAACTTGGATTTTCAAAGCGCCCGGACACATTTCTTTGTCAGAGAGGAACGTAAAACTACAGCTTTTTACAGTAGCTGTCAACTTACATGACCCAAGCATGTTTGCACAACTGTATTTTTTCACGAGGATAAGCTGTGAGTAACTGCTTTTTACTAGGTTAGTGCCCTTCCATTTCTGTTGCTTTACAACAGTTTTAAGATATTAGAGTTTCTAGTTCCTCAAAAGAATGTAATTTCTTATATTTAAATGTTTCCCTCATCTTCATTGCTTGATTTTGTTTGCTAGAAAATGTCACACATAATTGTTGAAATGTCACTCATAATTACACTGAAATTATGAAAACGTCACACATGGCAATCTGAAACCTTGGCAGCTATGGACGGGAGCCTCGCGGCTCCCGTCCTGCCATAGCAAACTGCTTTGGATATTGGAAGCGAGCAACCTGCTCTCGCTTCCAGTATCCAAAGCACATTGCTTTTCCACACGGGGAGCTGCATGTTAGCAGCTCCCCATGTGGAAAAGCAATGCCGGCTCCCGCAGGAGGCGGGGAGCCGGCATGGTCCGTGGGGGAGTTGGGGTCCCCCCACGGACCCCAAAGGATAGGGCCAGCCCCGGGGGATGGGGTCCCCGGGGCAAGTAGTGGCCCGGGAGGGGGGCCATGCGGCCCCCCTCCCCAAAATGAAAAATAAATAATTTAAAAAAAGGCCGGGTCCCGGGGATGGGGTCCCCGGGGCCATAAGTGGCCTGAGGAGGGGGCAACGCAGCCCCCTCCATAAGTTTTATTTAAAACAAAAAAGAAGGCCATGCCCCGGGGATGGGGTCCCGGGGCCGATTAAGGCCTGGGGAGGGGGCCACGCGGCCCCATTCCCAATTTTTTTTTTTAAACAATTAGGGGCATGTCATCAGTAATGTCATCAGTGATGTCACTGACCATGTCATGAGTGATGTAATATGTGACGTCATCAGCAGTGCATTGCGGGCGCGAGTTATAGTTAGCTGAACTAACTATAACGGGAAATTTCACGGGTTTTGTACGAGTGAAATGTCCAACTAACTATAACTGTCCCTAAAACCTATGGTTTTTTCAGTGAATTTCAAAGGTTTTTAAATGCTAATTTCTAACTATAACGTGTCTGAAACCTATGGTTTTTTCAGTGAATTTCAAAGGTTTTTTAAATGCTAATTTCTAACTATAACGTGCCTGAAACCTATGGTTTTTCAGTGAATTTCAAAGGTTTTTTAAATGCTAATTTCTAACTATAACGCCCTAAAACCTATGGTTTTTCAGTGAATTTCAAAGGTTTTGTAAATGACAATTTTTAAATGTATTAATTGTTATATTTATTTTTTTATACTGATTTACAACATTTTTTAAAATATTTATTTTTAGATATTTTATTTTTTAAATTACATTGTAATTACATTATACATTACATTGCAAAATATACTTTCTCAGAATGAATTACTTTAGTTTAAATACTTTGCAAATAGGCAATAGTCTTTTAAGTACAGTAGTTGCAGTTGTTGCAATGGGCAACACAATTTCAAACACAATGCAACATTGAGCTCAATGTGAATTTCTAGTTAAATGCAATTAGTTACTTTATGGATTACTTTTCTAACCACAGGACTGGATCCTAGATTCAGTCCTGGGACATCTCCTGTAAACAGTTGAGTAAAAGCGTTTTGGTTACAGTAGTGATTTTTAAGGAATATTATTGTATTTTAAAAGTTGACACTTAGAAACTTTTTCACATAGAATCACCAATGTTATCCTATGGGAGGAAATTCACTTAGCAGGTAAGTAGTGTTATCGTTACTTTTTCTTACTCAGTGGTGGATCCTGGATCCAGCACTGGTGCATCTCCTGTAAACAGTTGAAAGAATGCGTTTAAGTCATACAGGCGATTTTTAAAGAATATTTGTAGTTTGTGAAAATCGACACTTTGAAACTTTTCTGCTGAAAACCAGACAATGGATTCCTATGGAAGGAAATACAAGTTACTGGTAAGTACGCTTAGAATTACTTTTCAGGGTCAGTTCTGGGCTAAAAGATGCAGCACTGGGTTCTCTCCTGATAACAGGTGAGTAAATCGGAATTCGTAGTTCGGCTGATTTTAGAGGAATATTATAAAGTTCCAAAACTCCACACTTAGAAGAATTTCCAAGTGAAACCAGTCAATGTTAACCTATGGAAGGAAATTCAAGTTACTGTTAAGTACAGTTAGAATTACTTGTCAGGATCTGTACTGGGCTCAAAGATGCAGCACTGAGGTCTCTCCTGATAACAGGTGAGTAAATCGGAATTCGTAGTTAGGCTGATTTTAGAGGAATATTTGTATGTTTCAAAAATCGACACAAACTTTTTCAGCAAAAAGCAGGCAATGATATCCTATGGAAGGAAATTCAAGTTACTGGTAAGTACGGTTAAAATTACTTTTCAGGATTAGTACTGGGCTCAAAGATGCAGCACTGTGGTCTCTCCTGATAACAGGTGAGTAAATCGGAATTCGTAGTTCGGCTGATTTTAGAGGAATATTATAAAGTTCCAAAACTCCACACTTAGAAGAATTTCCAAGTGAAACCAGTCAATGTTAGCCTATGGAAGGAAATTCAAGTTACTGGTAAGTACGGTTAGAATTACTTTTCAGGATCTGTACTGGGCTGAAAGATGCAGCACTGAGGTCTCTCCTGCTAACAGGTGAGTAAATTGGAATTCGTAGTTCAGCTGATTTTAGAGGAATATTATAAAGTTCCAAAACTCAACACTTGGAAGAATTTCCAAGTGAAACCAGTCAATGTTAGCCTATGGAAGGAAATTCAAGTTACTGGTAAGTACGGTTAAAATTACTTTTCAGGATTAGTACTTTGCTCAAAGATGCAGCACTGTGGTCTCTCCTGATAACAGGTGAGTAAATCGGAATTCGTAGTTCTGCTGATTTTAGAGGAATATTTGTATGTTTCAAAAATCGCCACTTAGAAACTTTTTCAGCAAAAAGCAGGCAATGATATCCTATGGAAGGAAATTCAAGTTACTGGTAAGTACGGTTAAAATTACTTTTCAGGAACAATACTGGGCTCAAAGATGCAGCACTTAGGTCTCTCCTGATAACAGGTGAGTAAATCGGAATTCGTAGTTCGGCTGATTTAAGAGGAATATTATAAAGTTCCAAAACTCCACACTTAGAAGAATTTCCAAGTGAAACCAGTCAATGTTAGCCTATGGAAGGAAATTCAAGTTACTGGTAAGTACGGTTAAAATCACTTTTCAGGATCAGTACTGGGCTCAAAGATGCAGCACTGAGGTCTCTCCTGATAACAGGTGAGTAAATCGGAATTCGTAGTTTGGCTGATTTTAGAGGAATATTTGCACAATGGTGAAGGAAGGGGGTGGGGCCTGAGGTGACATGTCTGCAAACACGCCCTGTGGCGCGTTTTAAGTTGGAGAATTAATTCCTCCTCAATCTTGAGGGTCCCTAGGGGCCAACTAGCCCACCAGGTACCTCCAGTATGCGCCAGAGAGCTGCATTGCAGAGAGGTGTTCAGAGGCCACGCCCCTTTTTACAACACTCTGCAACACAGCTCCGTGGCACTTACTGGAGGTACCTGGTGGGCTAGTTGGCCCCAGGGACCCTCAGGATTGAAGAGGATTTAATTCCCCATCTTAAAACACACCACGAGGCCTGTTTGCACACATGTCACCTTAAGCCCCACCCCTCCCTTCACCACTGTGCAAACGCGCCCGTGGCGCATTTTAAGTTGGGGGATTAAGTCCCCTTGAATCCTGAGGGTCCCTGGAGTCCAAGTAGCCCACCATGTACCTCCAAAAGCGCCACAGAGCTGCGTTGCAGAGAGGTGTAAAAGGGCGTGGCCTCTGTACACCTCTCTGCAAGGCAGCCCCTGGCGCATACTGGAGGTTCCTGGTGGGCTAGTTGGCCCCAGGGACCCCCAGTATTTAAGGGAATTCGTTCCCCATCTGCAAACGCGCCAGGGCGCGTTTGCAGAGTGGTAAAGGAAGGGGCGGGGCCTGCGGCCCGATCGTTTTTCCCGAAGAGGGGCTGTGTGGCCCCCCTTCCTTTTTCCTATTTTTGGGCCCTGGGGACCCCATCCCCCAGGGCCTTACCCCTTTTTTAAATTTAAAAAAAAAATTAAACGGGAAGGGGGCCGCGTGGCCCCCCTCCCATGGCCGAATCCGGCCCCGGGGACCCCATCCCCCGGGGCATGGCCACACTCTTAAATAATTTTTTAAGGAGGGGGGCTGCGTGGCCCCCCTCCTCAGGCCTCCTTTTGCCCCGGGGACCCCATCCCCCGGGGCAGGCCTTTATTTTTAATTTTTTTACATTTAAAAAAAAAAAATTTGGGAGATGGGCCACGTGGCCCCCTCCTGGGCCACTACTTGCCCGGGGACCCCATCCCCCGGGGCTGGCCCTATCCTTTGGGGTCCGTGGGGGACCCCAACTCCCCCACGGACCATGCCGGCTCCCCGCCTCCTGCAGGAGCCGGCATTGCTTTGCCACATGGGGAGCTGCTGACATGCAGCTCCCCGTGTGGAAAAGCAATTTGCTTTGAATTTTGGAAGAGAGAGCAGGTTTCCTGCTCTCTCTTCCAATATCCAAAGCAGTTTGCTATGACAGGACGGGGGCCGCGAGGCTCCCGTCCTGTCATAGCAAACTACAGTGTCCCGGGGGTAGGCACCCTGGGACACTGCAGGAGCCAGCCCTGGGGGGTGGCGGTCCCCAGGGCCATCAAGGGCTCCAGGAGGGGGGCCGCGTGGCCCCCCTCCCTCCATGTTCATAGCCCCGGGGAGGTGGCGGTCCCCGGGCGTGTGGGGAGCTGGAGCCCCCCCACACAGGTACTTTTTAAATAAAAAGAAGCCCCGGGGGTGGCGGTCCCCGGGGCTTGGGAGGGCCAGAGAGCCCTCCCGCACCATTTGTTTTTAAAGCCCCGGGGGTGGCGGTCCCGGGGCTTGGGGAGACCTTAGAGGCCCCCATTTATTAAAATCATAACCCCCGCATGACCCCGGGACTTGACCCACCCGGGGCCAAATAACAACGAGCGCGGAGACCGCGCTTCGTTTTTCGGCGGGATTCGCCCCTAAGCGCATCCCGCCGATTTAAACAAAAAAATGCTTTTTCTGCCCAGGGGTCCTTGTGGGACCCCTGAGCAGACCTACGAGGTCAGGGTGTTTCTACCCTGCCCCCTTTGTGCGTTTTGCGCACTTGTTTCTTTTTTTTCTCGGTGGGATCCGCGCACCCTAAGCGCATCCCCCGATTAAAAAAAAAAAATGCTTTTCTGCCCAGGGGTCCTTGTGGGACCCCTGAGCAGACCTAGAGGTCAGGGTGTTTCTACCCTGCCCCTTTTGCGCTTGCGCACTTGTTTCTGTCCCTCGGTTCTACCGAGGCATAAAATGGCTGCCAACACTTCCTGATTTGGAGTGTTGACAGCCAATTAGCATGCAGCTCGTGATCGGGAGGGTACGCGGACCCTACTCGGCCATAGATATATATGTGACTTTACTTTTGATTTTCTCAGGAACTACTGAACGGATTTACACAATTTAAGCAAAAGGCACAACACTGAACCAAGGGCTACCTCTTTGCCAAATTTGGTGTAATTCCGTTCAGCAGTTCGGGCTGTAGCTGCGATGAAAGGATCCTATGGAAAAATGAATGGGGAAAACGCGTTTTGGGACCCCTTTTTCTCGGCCCCGCTTGACGAATCAACCCGAGACTTTCAGGGTAGGAGCGGAGCGGAGCACCCCAACAAGTTGGAAGCTTTCGCGAAGATTCGTCAACCGAGCGCAAGAGTTATTTCAAATAGAATGTCGCGGTTTCCTATGGAAAATAGGTCCTAACTATAACTATCTACTGGCGACCGCCAGTAGATAATATATATATATATATATATATATATATATATATATATATATATATATATATATATATATCTACTGGCGGTCGCCAGTAGATAGTTATAGTTAGGACCTATTTTCCATAGGAAATTCACAACATTCTATTTCCAATAACTTTGGCGCTGGTTGATGAATCTTCGCGAAATTTTCAAAACTCGTGGGGCGCTCCGGTTTGCTCCTATCCTGAAAGTTTCGAGTGATTCGGCAAGCGGGGCCAGAAAAAGGGGGTCCCAAAACGTGTTTTCTCCATGTTAATTCCCATAGGAAATTTTAGACACAGCTACAGCCCGCACTGCTCAACGGAATTACACCAAATTTGGCAAAAAAGAAGCGCTTGGTTCAGAAAGCGACCTTTTTTAAAATTGTGTAAATCCGTTCAGTAGTTGCGGAGAAATTCAAAAAATAAGAGTCAAAAAATCAATTTCCCATAGGAAACTTTATGCAAGGATACAGCCCGAACTGCTGAACAATTTGTTAAATGGTGTAAATCCGTTCAGTAGTTGCTGAGAAAATCAAAAGTAAAAACACATATATATCTATGGCCGTGGAGGATCCGCGCACCCTCCCGATCACGAGCTGTATGCTAATTGACTGTCAACACTCCAAACCAGGAAGTGTTGGCAGCCATCTTGTGCCTCGGTAGAACCGAGGCACAAGAAATCAGAGAAACAAGTGCGCAAAACGCAAAAGGGGGCAGGGTAGAAACACCCTGACCCCTAGGCCTGCTCAGGGGTCCCACAAGGACCCCAGGGCCCAAAAAGCATTTTTTTAAAAAAATCGGCGGGATGCGCTTAGGATGTGCGGATCCCGCCGAGAAAACGCAGCGCGGGCTCCGCGCTTCGTTGTTATTTGGCCCCGGGTGGGCCAAGTCCCGAGGGCATGCGGGGTTAATCAAAAAATTGTGTGGGGGCCTCTAAGGCCCCCAAGCCCGAGGACCGCCACCCCCAGGGCTTTGAATTAAAAATGGTGAGGGAGGGCACTTGGCCCTCCCGCAGCCCTGAGGACCGCCACCCCGGGGCTTCTTTAAAAAAAAAAATTACCTGTGTGGGGGCTCGAGCCCCCCAACACGCCCGAGAACCGCCACCTCCCGGGGCACTAAGAATTTTAATGTGGGGATCCGTTCGGACCCCGAGCCCCGAGGACCACCACCTCCCCGGGGCTTTGCACATGTTGGGAGGGGGGCTGCGCAGCCCCCCTCCTGGAGCCTGTGATGGAGCCTGTGATGTCCCTGGGGACCACCACCCCCCAGGGCCGGCCCCACCCCCGGTACACTGCTGTTTGCTATGACAGGGCGGGAGCCTCACGGCTCCCGTCCTGTCATAGCAAACTTGCTTTGAATTTTGGTAGAAGAGCAGGAAACCTGCTCTCTCTTCCAAAATTCAAAGCAAATCGCTTTCCACACGGGGAGCTGCATCTAGAAGTTCCCCATGTGGAAAAGCAATGCCGGCTCCCGCAGGAGGCGGGGAGCCGGCGGGACCGTGGGGGAGTTGGGGTCCCCCCACGGTCCCCAACGGATAGGGCCAGCCCCGGGGGATGGGGTCCCCGGGGCAAGTAGTAGCCCGGGAGGGGGGCCACATGGCCCCCTCCCCCAAATTACCAAAAAACAAAACAATTTTTTTAAAAAGGCCGGCCCCGGGGGATGGGGTCCCCGGGGCCTAAGGAGGCCTGAGGAGGGGGGCAACGCAGCCCCCCTCCATGAAAAACATTAAATAAAACATGTGGCAATGCCCCGGGGGATGGGGTCCCCGGGCCGAAATTGGCCACGGGAGGGGGGCCCACGCGGCCATCTTCCCGTTCCGTTTTTTCATTAAAAAAAAAAAGGGGGTCAGGCCCTGGGGGATGGGGTCCCCAGGGCCCAAAAAAATTAAAAAGAAGGGGGGCCACACAGCCCCCCTTCTAAAAAAAAAAAAGAACAAAAAAAGACCGGCATCGCGCCGGAGTCCCCGCCCCCTCCCTGCAGTACTCTGCAAACACGCCCCCTGGCGCGTTGTAAGATGGGGAAGTAATTTCCCTTGAATACTGGGGGTCCCTGGGGGCCAACTAGCCCACCAGGAACCTCCAGTATGCGCCAGGGAGCTGCGTTGCAGAGAGGTGTTTAGAGGCCACGCCCCTTTTTACACCTCTCTGCAACGCAGCTCTGTGGCTCTTACTGGAGGTACCTGGTGGGCTAGTTGGACCCCAGGGACCCTCAGGATTCAAGGGGACTTAATCCCTCAACTTAAAACGCGCCACGGGATGCGTTTGCACAGTGGTGAAGGGAGGGGCGGGGCCTGAGGTGACATGTGTGCAAACACGCCCTGTGGCGCGTTGGAAGTTGGGGAATTAATTCCTCTTCAATACTGAGGGTCCCTGGGGGCCAATTAGCCCACCAGGTACCTTTTGTAAGTGCCACAGAGCTGCGTTGCAGAGAGGTGTAAAAAGGGGCGTGGCCTCAGACCACCTCTCTGCAACGCAGCTCTGTGGCGCTTACTGGAAGTACCTGGTGGGCTAGTTGGGCCCCAGGGACCCTCAGGGTGCAAGGGGACTTTATCCCGCAACTTAAAACGTGCCACGGGGTGCGTTTGCAGTGGTGAAGGGAGGGGGTGGGGCCTGAAGTGACATGTGTGCAAACACGCCCTGTGGTGTGTTTTAAGTTGGGGGATTAAGTCCCCTTGAATCCTGAGAGTCCCTGGGATCCAACTAGCCCACCAGGTACCTCCAGTTAGCGCCACAGAGCTGCGTTGCAGAGAGGTGTAAAAAGGGGCGTGGCCTCGGACCACCTCTCTGCAACACAGCTCTGTAGTGCTTACTGGAGGTACCTGGTGGGCTAGTTGGGCCCCAGGGACCCTCAGGATTAAAGGGGACTTTATCCCCCAACTTAAAACGCCCCACGGGGCGAGTTTGCACAGTGGTGAAGGGAGGGGGTAGGGCCTCATGTGACAAGTTAGTTACTTAGTTTTAATCCCCCTGCCCTATTATATACTAGGGACTAGGGATTTACAGAGGAGGTCATGCTAATCAGAGGGGTACCCCAACGCATAGTGTTCCCTAGTGTAGTTGGGTGTTTTCACTGTATTCTAAGTGTCTTTTAGCATAGCACTGGCTCTAGGCCTGGTTAGTCATGGCCAGTTATCACCAGTACCCGTCTGAAAAGTTGTGGGCACAGGATGATTTTGCAACAAGGCCTCTTTCTGCTCCTCTGTTGATTCTTTCTGCACATGTCTTGCTTCTTCCTGCACCTTTCTTCGTCTTTGTGGACTTCTGTTGCTTCTTTCTGCATTTCTTTTGCTTCTTTCTGTGCGTTTTTCTTCTTTCTTCACATGTCCTACCTCTGTAGGCATAGTTAGAAAACTAGCATTTAAAAAACCTTTGAAATTCACTTAAAAAACCATAGGTTTCAGGCACGTTATAGTTAGAAATTAGCATTTAAAAAACCTTTGAAATTCACTGAAAAAACCATAGGTTTCAGACACCTTATAGTTAGAAATTAGCATTTAAAAAACCTTTGAAATTCACTAAAAAAACATAGATTTCAGGCACGTTATAGTTAGAAATTAGCATTTAAAAAACCTTAGAAATTCACTGAAAAAAGCATAGGTTTTAGGGACAGTTATAGTTAGTTGGACATTTCACTCGTACAAAACCATAGAAATTCCCCCGTTATAGTTAGTTCAGCTAACTATAACTCGCGCCCGCAATGCACTGCTGATGACGTCACATATTACATCACTCATGACATGGTCAGTGACATCACTGATGACATCTCAAATGACATCACTGATGACATCATCCATGTGATAATTTGATGCATCTTCTCACACCCTAATATAACTTTTGATACACCCACTCTAAATTACAGACTGCCATTGTCAAAACCATAGACACTCCAACACCAATAACTAGATACACACTCACTGATTCTTAGGTCTACACACACATCCACTCACTCACCCGTACAGTCACTCATACTAACGGTCACTCAGTACAGGACTATCATATGCACTCATACACCTATATAGACACTCACACACCGTCACTCATCCATAGAGGTACCTAGTCAGTCATGCAAATAATTAATCACACTGCCATTTAGTCATCTATATAGTTATACACACACCAGCTCACTTACTCATACAAATACTAGCACATTCTTACGCTCTTATACAATCACTGATACAAGTACACACTCATCCATTCAGCCACTCTCACAATCACACACTCTCACTTATACCCATTTATATACTCCAACACACATATATACTGCCTTTCACATATGTAGTTACTCACACATGTACCACTGAGATATACATTCACTCACTAACACACCCATACACACACTCACCCACCCATTCAGTCCATCACAGATGCATTCTTGAAACCATGCACCCAGTGAATCACCCACTCACACATCTATGCACAGAGTCACACACACCCCACCTACACAAACACTCAGGCACCCATACAGATACTCAGACAACCAATCAATAACCCATGTAGACACTCATGTAGCTATTCGCAAACCCATGCAGCCGCTTACACACCAACAAACAGACGGATACAGACATTCACACAGTTTAGTCACTAACCCATGCATTCAGTAAGATACGTTTAATCACTCACTTATAGAGTCAGTCACGCACCTACTAAATCATCCATTCAGACACTTATACACCCACTCATTCTTCATTACGCCTTTCCCTATATATATTAAACATATTTAAACTTTACAGAAACACACAGTCACTGGATGATGTCATCAGTGATGTCCTTTGAGATGTCATCAGTGATGTCACTGACCATGTCATGAGTGATGTAATATGTGACGTCATCAGCAGTGCATTGCGGGGGCGCAAGTTATAGTTAGCTGAACTAACTATAACGGGGGAATTTCTATGGTTTTGTACGCGTGAAATGTCCAACTAACTATAACTGTCCCTAAAACCTATGGTTTTTTCAGTGAATATATATATATATATGTATATATATATATATATATTGAAACCAAAGTGCCCTTCAGCATTGGGAGGTCACTCGACAGAGCGTCGCCATATGACTCCCTGATGCAGCCTGCTTTCCTGCTCCTTTATAATTATGTTCGCCAACGCGTTTCGAGGAAAAACCCCTTCTTCAAGGGCTGCCACCAAATGGAACACCTGAGCCTCGCATTCATTTACATTTGCAGCTTTATTGGTTTTCATCACTGCCCCCCAGTGGGCGTATGCTCAGTGCAAATCGTAGTGTATGCTGGGACATAGAGTCCTGAATGCGAGCATCACTATTCACTTAAAGTAAGTTCAAATGTTCCTTTGCATGTTTGAGGCAATTTCATCTCCTATAGTAGGACAGAGCATTTTAGCAGGCTTAAATTAGCATATGAGGCACTGTGCTGATAACGTCTTGATTTAGTGCAAAACAACAGCCTCCCCAGCTGGTATCTGTGTTTCTCCTCCAGCCGGCGATGGTGCCCCTCCCCACGGCCAGGCTGCATATGAGGCACTGTGCAGTCGCCAGTAGGTAGTTATAGTTAGCACCTAGTTTCCATAGGAAAAGCATTTTTTGATTAGCCAATAACTTCGACGAATCTTCGCAAATTTTTTAAAAATAATGGGGCGGTCACGTCTACTGCTATCTTGAAAATTTCAGAGTGATCTGTCAAGTTGGGGCTGAGAAAAAGGGGGGTCCCAAATGATTTTTCTCCATGTTAATTTACATAGGAAACTTTAGACACGGCTACAGCCTGAACTGCTGAACGAAATTACACCGAATTTGGCAGAAAGGTAGCTCTTGGTCCAAAAATCACTCTTTCTGTTAAATGGTGTAAATCCGTTCCATAGTTGCTGAGAAATGTAACGATTTTTCAGATACACAACTGCGGCCGCAGTAGATCCGCGAACCCTCCCGATCTCGTGCCTGAGATCTGATTGACTGCCAACACTTCAAACCAGGATGTGTTGGCAGCCATCTTGTGACTTGGTTGAACCAAGTCACAAGAAAAAACCTTAAAAAACAAGAAAAGGGGCAGGGTAGAAACACCCTGACCCCTTAGGCCTGTTAAGGGGGTCCCACAGGGCCAAAAAAAACATTTTTAAAAACATTTCGGCAGGATTCATGGTGGATCCGTGAATCCGGATGAAATTGTTTTTTAAAATGAATCACGGGCTGCCATGCTTTGTTTACTTTAGACCCCCGGGTGGGCCAGGGGCAATTAAAAATAAAGATGCAGGTGCCACAGTTTGAAGTGCCACGGGACTGCCACCTCCCCGGGGCTATATTTTATTATAATTATAATGCGTGGGGGGCTCCAGCCCGCCCATGCAGCCCCGGGGAGCGCCACCTCCTGGGGGCTAATTTTTTTTAATATGGGGGGACCACGCTACCCCCCGCAGCGCCGGGGACCACCACCTCCCCGATGCTATAATAAAATAAGATATGTGGGGGGCTCCGACACCTCCCCGGGGCTAGTAAAATGCGGGGGGGCACGCGTCCCCCGCTGCCGCTGGTACCACCACCTCCCCAGAGCTATTTTAAAATTGGGAGGGGGGTGCGTGGCCCCCCTCCTGTAGACTTAATTGGCCCTGGGGACCACCACTCCTCAGGGCCGGCTCCAGCAATGTCCCGGGGTACCCACCACCGGGACATTGCAGGTTGCTATGGGATGGCGGGAGCACTGCTCCCGCCATCCCATAGCAAACTAGTATGCTCCGGTTTGAACAAGCGAGAGCATTTTGCTCTAGCTTGTTCAAAGTGGAGCACTTCACTTTTTACACCCAGGGAGCTGCATCTTAGCAGCTCCCTGGGGGTAAAAAGAAATGCTGGCTCCCGCAGGAGGTGAGAGCCGGTTGGGAGCATGGGGGCTTCAGACACCCCCGCTGACCCCAAGGAGATGGCCATGCCCCGGGGGATGGGGTCCCTGGGGCCGAAAATGGCTCGGGAGGGAGGCCGCTGTGCCCCCTCCCTTTTTTTCTTAAACAAAAGAAATGGCCGGGCCCCGGGTGATGGGATCCCTGGGGCCGAAATTGGCCTGTGAAGGTTGGCTGCGTTGTCCCCCTCCCTTAAAAAAAAAACAATAAATGGCCTGGCCCCAGGGGATGGGGTCCCTGGGGCCGAAAATGACCCAGGAGGGTGGCTGCTCACCGCCGTCCCTTTAAAAATGTTTTTTAAATGGCTGGGCCCTGGGGGATGGGGTCCCCGGGGCTGAAATCGGCCTTGGGAGGGTTTCATTTAACAAAAAAAACTATGGGTCAGGCCCCAGGGGATGGGGTCCCTAGGGCCCAAAAGGGTCAAGGGAAAAAGGCCACACAGCCCCCCTTCCTCAAAAAATAAAATGACCATGTCATGAGTGAGGTAATATGTGAGGTCATAAGCAGTGCACTGCGGGGACACGAGTTATAGTTAACTCAGGTAACTATAACGGCTGAATTTTGTCTGGTTTTGTATGAGTAAAATCTGACCCTAACTATACCGTCCCTGTAACGTTTTGTTTTTTAGTGAATTTCTAAGGTTTTTTAATGCAATTTGCTAACCATAACGTCCTTGTAACCTTTGTTTTTTTCAGTGAATATATATTATCTACTGGCGGTCGCCAGTAGATAGTTATAGTTAGGACCTATTTTCCATAGGAAATCCGCGACATTCTATTTGAAATAACTCTTGCGTCGGTTGACGAATCTTCGCGAAATTTTCAAACTTTATGGCCCGCTCCGGTCCACTCCTACCCTGAAAGTCTCAGGGTGATTCGTCAGCGGGGGCCGAGAAAAAGGGGGGTCCCAAAGCGTGTTTTCCCCATTCATTTTCCCATAGGAAACTTTAGACACGGCTACAGCCCGAACTGCTGAACGGAATTACACCAAATTTGGCAAAGAGGTAGTTCTTGGTTCAGAAAGAACCCTTTTTGTTAAATGGTGTAAATCCGTTCAGTAGTTGCGGAGAAATTAAAAAATAAGAGTCAAAAAATCAATTTCCCATAGGAAACTTTATGCAAGGCTACAACCCGAACTGCTGAACGGAATTACACCAAATTTGGCAAAGATGTAGTTCTTGGTTCAAAAGAACCCTTTTGTTAAATGGTGTAAATCCGTTCAGTAGTTGCTGAGAAAATCAAAAGTAAAAACACATATATATCTGGGCGGAGCCTAACCACACATGTCATCGTGAGATCTGATTGGCTGTCAGCACTTCATCCTGGAATTGCTGGCAGCCATCTTGGGACCAATATAAATGATAGTACCCCATTGAAATGCATTGTAGTGAATCGAAGATTTTGAGGGTTACCAAAAGGAGAACTATAAAGGGTGATAACAGACTTTAGTTACATTAGAATTCATTTGTTGATGGTACCATACTAATTTCAGGAATTGTGGTGTGTTCTAAGGTGATTTTACCCTGTGAAAAACCTTCTGCTGGGATATCATGAATCATGTTTGAGAGAAAACTATTTTCACATGCTTGTCCCATACAGTTTTGGAAGGTGCTCCAGAAGCTAAAATGAGAGCATATTTTCTGTAAATTCACATTATCTTTCTCAGTCATGTGAGAATGAAGTCTGACATTCTCAGTAAAACATGTACATCCAACAAGGGTAGAGACTGTCAGTTGATTCCTTTGTGTTCTACTGCAGCTTCCCAGAGTGTTCTAAAGAACAACTAGAAACTAGCATTTAAAAAACCTTTGAAATTCACTTAAAAATCATAGGTTTCAGGCACGTTATAGTTAGAAATTAGCATTTAAAAAACCTTTGAAATTTACTGAAAAAACCATAGGTTTCAGACACGTTATAGTTAGAAATTAGCATTTAAAAAACCTTTGAAATTCACTGAAAAAACCATAGGTTTTAGGGACAGTTATAGTTAGTTGGACATTTCACTCGTACAAAACCATAGAAATTCCCCGTTATAGTTAGTTCAGCTAACTATAACTCGCGCCCAGCAATGCACTGCTGATGACGTCACATATTACATCACTCATGACATGGTCAGTGACATCACTGATGACATCACTGATGACATCTCAAATGACATCACTGATGACATCATCCATGTGATAATTTCATGCATCTTCTCACACCCTAATATAACTTTTGATACACCCACTCTAAATTACAGACTGCCATTCTCAAAATCATAGACACTCCAACACCAAAAACTACATACCCACTCACTGATTCTTAGGTCTACACACACATCCACTCACTCACCCGTACAGTCACTCATACTTAGTCACTCAGTACAGGACTATCATATGCACTCATACACCTATATAAACACTCACACACCGCCACTCATCCATAGAGGTACTCACACACCTAGTCAGTCATGCAAAAACTTAATCACACACCCATTTACTCACCTATACAGTTATACACACACCAGCTCACTTACTCATACAAATACTAGCACATTCTTACGCTCTTATACAATCACTGATACAAGTACACACTCATCCATACAGCCACTCTCACAATCACACACTCTCACTTATAGCCATTTATATACTCCAACACACATATATACTGCCTTTCACTGAAAAAACCATAGGTTTTAGGGACAGTTATAGTTAGTTGGACATTGCACTCATACAAAACCCGTGAAATTCCCCCGTTATAGTTAGTTCAGCTAACTATAACTCGCGCCCCCGCAATGCACTGCTGATGACGTCACATATTACATCACTCATGACATGGTCAGTGACATCACTGATGACATCACTGATGACATCTCAAATGACATCACTGATGACATCATCCAGTGACTGTGTGTTTCTGTAAAGTTTAAATATTTTTAATATATATAGGGAAAGGCGTATTGAAGAATGAGTGGGTGTATAAGTGTGTGTATGGATGATTTAGTAGGTGCGTGACTAATTCTATAAGTGAGTGATTAAACGTATCTTACTGAATGCATGGGTTAGTGACTAAACTGGGTTAATGTCTGTATCTGTCTGTTGCTGTGTAAGTGGCTGCATGGGTTTGTGAATAGCTACATGAGTGTCTATAAGAGTTATTGATTTGTTGTCTGAGTATCTGTATGGGTGCCTGAGTGTTTGTGTGGATGGGGTGTGTGCGACTGTGCATAGATGTGTGAGTGGGTGATTCACTGGGTGGATGGTTTCAAGAGTGCATCTGTGATAGACTGTATGGGTGGGTAAGTGTGTGTAAGAGTGTGTTAGTGAGTGAATGTATGTCCCAGTGGTACATGTGTGAGTAACTACATATGTGAAAGGCAGTATATATGTGTATTGGAGTATATAAATAGCTATAAGCGAGAGTGAGTGATTGTGATAGTGGCTGTATGGATGAGTGTGTGCTTCTATCAGTGATTATATAAGAGCGTAACAATGTGCTAGTATTTGTATGATTAAGTGAGCTGGTGTGTGTATAACTGTATAGGTGAGTAAATGGGTGTGTGATTAAGTTTTTGCATGACTGACTAGGTGTGTGAGTACCTCTATGGATGAGTGGCGGTGTGTGAGTGTTTATATAGGTGTATGAGTGCATATGATAGTCCTGTACTGAGTGACTAAGTATGAGTGACTGTACGGGTGAGTGAGTGGATGTGTGTGTAGACCTAAGAATCAGTGAGTGGGTATGTAGTTTTTGGTGTTGGAGTGTCTATGATTTTGAGAATGGCAGTCTGTAATTTAGAGTGGGTGTATCAAAAGTTATATTAGGGTGTGAGGAGGTGCATCAGATTATCACGTGGATGATGTCATCAGTGATGTCATTTGAGATGTCATCAGTGATGTCATCAGTGATGTCACTGACCATGTCATGAGTGATGTAATATGTGACGTCATCAGCAGTGCATTGCGGGGCGCGAGTTATAGTTAGCTGAACTAACTATAACGGGGGAATTTCACGGGTTTTGTACGAGTGCAATGTCCAACTAACTATAACTGTCCCTAAAACCTATGGTTTTTTCAGTGAATTTCAAAGGTTTTTTAAATGCTAATTTCTAACTATAACTTATCTGAAACCTATGGTTTTTTCAGTGAATTTCAAAGGTTTTTAAATGCTAATTCCTAACTATAACATGTCTGAAACCTACGGTTTTTTCAGTGAATTTCAAAGGTTTTGTAAATGACAATTTTTAAATGTATTAATTGTTATATTAATTTTTTTCATACTGATTTATTACATTTTTAGATTTTTTTTTTTACATATTTTATTTTTTAAATTACATTGTAATTACATTATACATTACATTACAAAAAATACTTTCTCAGAATGAATTACTTTAGTTTAAATACTTTGCACATAGGCAATAGACTTTTAAGTACAGTAGTTACAGTTGTTGCAATGGGCACCACATTTTCAAACACAATGCAACATTCAGCTCAATGTGAATTTCTAGTTAAATGCAATTAGTTACTTTATGGATTACTTTTCTAACCACAGGACTGGATCCTAGATTCAGTCCTGGTACATCTCCTGTAAACAGTTGAGTAAAAGCGTTTTGGTTACAGTCGTGATTTTTAAGGAATATTATTGTATTTTAAAAGTTGACACTTAGAAACTTTTTCTCATAGAATCACCAATGTTATCCTATGGAAGGAAATTCACTTAGCAGGTAAAAACTGTTATCGTTACTTTTTCTTACTCAGTGTTGGATCCTGGATCCAGCACTGGTGCATCTCCTGTAAACAGTTGAAAGAATGCGTTTAAGTCATACAGGCGATTTTTAAGGAATATTTGTAGTTTGTGAAAATCGACACTTTGAAACTTTTCTGCTGAAAACCAGACAATGGATTCCTATGGAAGAAAATATAAGTTACTGGTAAGTACGGTTAAAATTACTTTTCAGGACCAGTACTGGGCTGAAAGATGCAGCACTGAGGTCTCTCCTGATAACAGGTGAGTAAATCGAAATTCGTATTTCGGCTGATTTTAGAGGAATATTTGTATGTTTCAAAAATCAACACTTAGAAACTTTTTCAGCAAAAAGCAGGCAATGATATCCTATGGAAGGAAATTCAAGTTACTGGTAAGTACGGTTAAAATTACTTTTGAGGATCAGTACTGGGCTGAAAGATGCAGCACTGAGGTCTCTCCTGATAACAGGTGAGTAAATCGGAATTCGTATTTCGGCTGATTTTAGAGGAATATTTTAAAGTTCCAAAACTCCACACTTAGAAGAATTTCCAAGTGAAACCAGTCAATGTTAGCCTATGGAAGGAAATTCAAGTTACTGGTAAGTACGGTTAAAATTACTTTTCAGGACCAGTACTGGGCTGAAAGATACAGCACTGAGGTCTCTCCTGATAACAGGTGAGTAAATCGGAATTCGTATTTCGGCTGATTTTAGAGGAATATTTTAAAGTTCCAAAACTCCACACTTAGAAGAATTTCCAAGTGAAACCAGTCAATGTTAGCCTATGGAAGGAAATTCAAGTTACTGGTAAGTACGGTTAAAATTACTTTTCAGGATTAGTACTGGGCTGAAAGATGCAGCACTGAGGTCTCTCCTGATAACAGGTGAGTAAATCAGAATTCGTATTTCGGCTGATTTTAGAGGAATATTTGCACAATGGTGAAGGGAGGGGCGGGGCCTGAGGTGACATCTGTGCAAACGCGCCCCGTGGCGCGTTTTAAGTTGGGGATTAAGTCCCCTTGAATCATGAGTGTCCCTACGGGCCAACTAGCCCACCAGGAACCTCCAGTATGCGCCAGGGGCTGCGTTGCAGAGACATGTACAGAGGCCACACCCCTTTTACACCGCTCTGCAACGCAGCTCTGTGGCGCTTTCTGGACGTACCTGTTGGGCTAGTTGGCCCCCAGGGACCCTCAGGATTGAAGGGGATTTAATTCCCCATCTTAAAACGCGCCAGGGGGCGCGTTTGCAGAGTGGTGAAGGAAGGGGTGGCCTACGGGCCCGATCGTTTTTTTTTCCCCCTGAAGGGGGCTGTGTGACCCCCTTCCTTTTTCCTATTTTTAGGCCCTGGGGACCCCATCCCCCAGGGCCTTACCCCCTTTTTAAATTAAAATTAAAAAAAAAAAACGGGAAGGGGCCGCGTGGCCCCCTTCCCTGGGCCTGTATTGGCCCCGGGGACCCCATCCCCGGGGCATGGCCTCTTTTTTTATTTGGAGGGGGCTGCGTGGCCCCCTCCTCAGGCCATTTAAGGCCCCGGGGACCCCATCCCCGGGCCGGCCTTGCACTCTTTTTTTTTTAACTTTTTTTACCTTTGGGGAGGGGGCTGCATGGCCCCCTCCGTGGCTCCTATGGCCCCGGGGACCCCATCCCCGGGGCCTGGCCTCTCGTTGGGGACTGTGGGGGTCCCCAAACCCCCCACAGTCCCGCCGGCTCCCCGTGTCCTACGGGAGCCGGCATTGCTTACACATGGGGAGCAGCTAACATGCTGCTCCCCATGTGGAAAGCAATCAGCTTGGATATTGGAAGAGAGAGCAGG
Source organism: Calotriton arnoldi (assembly GCA_963921515.1). Lineage (NCBI taxonomy): Eukaryota > Metazoa > Chordata > Amphibia > Caudata > Salamandridae > Calotriton > Calotriton arnoldi. Next base: position 4,404,692 of record CAWUFW010000322.1, on the reverse strand, counting down.
TTTCCTGCTCTCTCTTCCAATATCCAAAGCAGTTGCAATGACAGGACGGGAGCCGCGAGGCTCCCGTCCTGTCATTGCAAACAGCAGTGTCCCGAGGGTAGGCACCCGGGACACTGCAGGAGCCGGCCCTGGGGGTGGCGGTCCCCAGGGCCACCACAGGCTCCAGGAGGGGGCGCACGGCCCCCTCCTTACATTTTGAAAGCCCGGGGAGGTGGTGGTCCTCGGGGCTTGGGAGTCCAAACGGACCCCCATTGTAATTTTCTTAGTGCCCCGGGAGGTGGTGGTCCCGGGGCGTGTGAGGGCTGGAGCCCCCACACAGGTTTTTCAAAAATAAAAAGAAGCCCCGGGAGGTGGCGGTCCCCGGGGCTGCGGGAGGGCTCAGAGCCCTCCCGCACCATTATACATAAAGCCCCGGGGGTGGTGGTCCCCGGGGCTTGGGGGCCTAGAGGCCCCCACACATAAATTAACCCCCCAGCATGCCCCGGGACTTGGCCCACCCGGGGGCCAATTAACATTTTTTTTTTTGCCCAGGGGGTCCTTGTGGGACCCCCTGAGCAGACCTAGGGGGTAAGGGTGTTTCTACCCTGCCCCCTTTGTGCGCTTTGCGCACTTGTTTCTGTCCCTCGGTTCTACCGAGGGACAAAATGGCTGCCAACACTTCCTGATTTGGAGTGTTGACAGCCAATTAGCATGCAGCTCGTGATCGGGAGGGTGCGCGAATCCGACGCGGCCATAGATATATATATACTTTTACTTTTGATTTTCTCAGCAACTACTGAACGGATTTACACCATTTAACAAAAAGGGTTCTTTCTGAACCAAGAACTACCTCTTTGCCAAATTTGGTGTAATTCCGTTCAGCAGTTCGAGCTGTAGCCGTGTCTAAAGTTTCCTATGGAAAATTGCATGGGGAAAACACGTTTTGGGACCCCCTTTTTCTCGGCCCCCGCTTGACGAATCCCCCGAGACTTTCAGGGTAGGAGCGGACCGGAGCGCCCCACAAAGTTTGAAAATTTTGCGAAGATACGTCAACCGGCAAGAGAGTTATTTCAAATAGAATGTCGCGGATTTCCTATGGATAATAGGTTGTAACTATAACTATCTACTGGCGACCGCCAGTAGATAATATATATATATATATATATATATATATATATATATATATATACCATCATAATAACTTTTTTTTCGCAATTGCCATAAAAGCAAACATAACTTAAGACTGTAAAATCATTTAATAATTTAACGCTTAAAATCATGACATATAAGATGATAAAAAAAACACAATTAAAACTAGCAGCATACGAGGGGAACATCACAACGAATTTAAAATGCAAAGTTAAAATTCATTCTAAAAACTCCTCTACTCTTGCACATGCTTGCAACTCAAACACACAAGGATCTTAGGTACTAAGTACTAGACGACAACAGGGTCTTTTTCTGTCTGTGTCTCCACATATATGCAAAAACACGGGAGACAGCAAATACAATTGGTTGAGTGGTGTCTGCCCTGAATACCCTAGTTGCAATTTTGGAGTCCCTAATGCCCAGATTCCGGCACAACGGCAGGATCCATTTTCTCACATGTACATAGTACTGAGGACAAAAGTGCAGGACATGAGCTACATTTTCTTTGGGTTAAGGGCAAAACTGACAACTTAAGTCAGGTTCAGCATCAGAGAGGGTGAACCACCACTTCGAAGTGAATGATCGAAGTGGCAAGGTCCTAACTAGGAACTTAATGCAGAGTGTCTTAGAAGCCAGGGGCCCAATTGTGTCCATGTACATTTCCAAACGAAATGTCTTTAAATTTCAGAAAAGTAGACGTTAGAGTGCCTGCCCCCCCCCCAGACCTGCGGAATCTACCATCTACATCTCCAGTACCGCTCCTTGAGCATAGACTTGGAAATGCCACTAGACATTTCCAGGTGAGCCCACATGTTACCAAACCCTATCTCCTCAAGTGAATGCTTAATATATCCCAACCATGGAATCCTTGTGGCACCGGGGAGTTTCATGATTTCTTCCAAGCCCAGTCGATAAGATAGTAGATTTTCTGATGACCAGATCCTCCTCCAGTACATCAAAGGTCTGAGTTTTACTCTGTGGGTGAGTGGACGAATGCCAAGAACTAAACAAAGTGGCACTAATGGAGTAATAGAGGGAAAGTTGGTGATGAGTCGGCGGAAATGATTTTTCGTCAACTCCAAATCATTGATATTACCTTGCGCCCAAAGCTCCCCACCATATAGGGACCCCCCAAGGCTTGCAAGTTATACATTTGCAATACAGGTGTCATTGGACGAAAGCTAGGCCCCTTCAAGGCTCTCAGAAGACCACCACTATAATGTTCTAGTCCGAGTTTGAAACTGTGAATCTGAGGTGACCAGCCAAAGTGCTCATTGAGAGTAAGCTCCCGATATTCCAAGGTGCAAACCCTCTTGAGTTGCGTACCATTAAGGACGGATGCGATCTGGCCGTCTAGCAGGGGTTCAATACCATATATTGGTCTTGTTTGTATTGGTCTGGCAGGGGTTCAATACCATATATTTGGTATTGATCTCCAGCCCTCTCTGCCTGCAGAAGACCCAAAACTGGTCCAGAAGATTTTGGATAACCCTTGGGGATCTCGAGACCAGTAGCGTGTCATCCGCAAACAGGAGGGACGGGACCTTCCTGCTGGCCAGACACATGGCATCATGCTTACACTGCTCTAGCATGTTTACCAAGTCTTTAATGTATAGTAAAAACAGAGTGGGGGCTAGTACACACCACTGTCTTACCCCCTCAAGAAACTGGAATGGGAATTGTCAATTCCTCACAGTCCATACCTAAGTTGTGCATAGTTATCCAAATGAAGCCTCCTGAACACATCAATTAGGTATTTCGGGACCTCCATGTTGGTTAAAATTGACCACAAGCCCTCCCTGGGAACTAAATCAAAAGCTGACTGTAGGTTGACAAAAATGCGTAAAGGTGCCCACCCCCAAGTGTGACATATTTTCAGTAAATTAGTTGTAATTGAAGCACTTGACCAATAGTGCCTATCCCAGCCCTAAACCCTGCTTGGAGGGGTGTCAACACATCCACTTCCTCAATCCATGCTTACAGGCTACTCAACAGAATTTGGCTAAAAAGCTTCTGTGAGCTGTCGATGAGGATAATAGGGCTATAATTTGACTGGGCAGGCCTAATGCCCTTCTTGTATATTGAGACAATTTCAACCCCTACCCATATCTGTGGCACAGCAAGCCCATTCATGATATTGTTAAAAAGAAGGGCAAAATAGGGGCACCAAATCTCCTTCTCGACTTTGAACAAATCCCTAGGCACCTTATGAAGCTCCTGCGCTTTCCCTGTTGTAATCCAATCAATTGCCGCAGCAAGTTCGCTCATGGTAATAAGGCTTGTCGGATACTACTTGCCATAAGGAGCGATGGTCTTTCACCTTGCATGCAGTTATTAATGCCTCCCATTTAGCCTTTTCATGGTCACTTTTGGCTCTGCCCAGTACAGCTGTAAATGAAGCTCTAGCTTCCTGGATGGTAACTCTGACCCCCCCCCCCAATGGCAGCCATTAGAGCCCGCCTGGCTAGTTGACATGCTTTGTTGAACCATTTGGCCATGTTAGCCCGTTTAGGGAGAGTCCTACCTTCTACCAACGAGAGCTACCTTATGGTGCGGAACAGGGAACTGTAAATGTCAATATATATAATATACTGCAGATGTAGGGGACGTGTTAAAATGATCAAATAATTTTGAACCAAACATCACCAAGCACTCCTGCATTCCACTACACCACATTCATACTAGCTGAGCAGCAGGGACTTGGAACACTGATGGGACCAAAGGTCTCAGGCAAAACACCCCAGGGTACACGACCCCACAACACACACACACTTTCAGCACACCTGACAGGACCAAGGTCTCAGGTAAAACAGAACCATACGTCTAAGGCAAAGCATACTGGGGCACACGACCCTACAACACACACAAATACTGTACGCCCGACGAGACCAAGAGTCATTAAGAAAGCATCCAAGAACAACCACTCAAGCAAATACTTATCATTTTAAAAACATACTCATGCAGCCAATCAAGACTTGAACACAACAAAATACCCTTAGTCAGATAATTAAGTTAGGCATAAATCGAAACACGGCAGCAAATTAAGAAAAGTACTCTGACCTAAACTAGAATGGCATTATAAATACACTAAAGAAAGCCCAGAACTATATCTAGTAATAACACTAAAAGTCCTCAGTGAACGAGCTCTCCCTGAACTTCCCCATGAGTTCATAAGCATGGAGACACATATTTTTTGGAGTACAGTTAAACGGCCCAACTGTATGCACCAAATTACTTTGCAGAATCGTAGAATCAGCACAGTGTGTACAGAGCGACTGCAAACAATGGAAGGCCCTGAAACTAAGCGGCTCATAGAACATACAGCAACGCCAGCCAGAAAGCAGGAAAATTAATGATATTCCCACCAACTGTGAATGTTCCTCTTGAAAGTGGTGAATAAACAATCCTCTGTAAACACGATGTTGAAACGCCGCGAAAGTATTTCCCAACAGCACGAAGACTTCAAGAACGAAGGCTTGGCATGCTAGAGGCAACACAGAGTATACATGCAGGTTGCTATGCAGCGTCTGAAAACATGCGGGTAAGACGTCCTGGGACCGGCGTAGAGGCACGCACAAAAATGACGGATGTGACGTGTATGCAAGCCAACAATCCAGTGAAGAGCCAAGTAGTTGCAGAGGAGAAAGTCATCGCATCAAAAATAGAACCATGGGAGATTGGAATTGATCCAGCGCAAATCCAATATTTATCAGGGATCAATACTCAATACATCATGATACAATGGCCCATACACATTCACCCAGAATCCCTGATGCGCTGGGGTCAATTTTTATGCTCGATCAATTCTTTTCCTTTCATGGGTTAAATTATGACATCATAACTAACTTTATCAACTTTCCCTCTACTTGGTCGATGGACCAATTAGTTGAATAGTTGATGGCAATGATTAACTTCTAACCAACCATTTAATAAATCTAAAATGATCACAGACTCTCGATGAAGTAAATAATGAATTTTATCTCAAGAAATTAAAGATTATGCTCAACTGCGTTTGGTCACAAAATACAAACACTGAATCTCACATGAGGAGAAACTTTACACATGCAGTACAATTGGAAACATAAACCCATCTAAACATAGCAATGACTTTATGCAATGAAGGAGTGGATAGAGTAGAGACAAATGTTTCAGCAAAAATATATATGCGAAACATCATATACCTAACGGAGGGGATAGATGAAGAGACAATAGTTTCATCTAATAATACATATCATTGATGGAGTGGATAGGTGGAGAGACAAAAGATTCAGGGACAAAAATACATTCATAAGATAAATTCTAAGTACCAGCTAAACTAAATACAAACCTATTGGTCTGTAAGAAAACCAACCCCACAACCTAGTGGATGATGGAGGTTCCCCAACATATGATCAGGAAACGAAGGATAAGAACAAACAGGATCAGGACAGGTCAGGAACAGCTAGGCCTCTCTGCAAACCGACGAACAGCGACACATTCCCCCTCTTTCTCTCCTGCCAGCCTAAGCTTAAACCACACCCCTAAAGGCACCCCAATTATACCCTTAAACTAACATGTCCATCCCACAATTGTTGCAAATAATTCTACATCTCGCAAAGGGATTGGTGGGTTTGGGAGGTGGCGTTGTCACACCACTGTGACTTCACCCTTCTTTCAACTATCCTTTTGTTCATTTTCATTCCCAGGGTATGGTTCTCAGCTTGTTCTCACTTTATCACATATAATACAAAATGTATCAATTTAATTAATTTCTTTAACATCATCCGCAGTCTGTTTCTCCGGTCCCACGCTTGGGCACTGGTTTTGGCAGTCGTTCGACATTCTGGCCTTCACCCTCCTCATGTCATTTGCGGTGCATTGCGCGACTGCCTTGCTTCTGACAGAGTGAACTCTCTCCTCGTGTTTTCCCCCTCCCTTTTTTAGCCAAATTTAGAAAGATGGCTGCTTCAACTAGCACACTAAAACAAACGAAAATGAACATTTATTAATTATATGATAATGAAACCTTCACTGTTTACCACCCACCTTGTACTGTTCCCCATTAATGTTACCTAGCATAAGCTTTGTGCCAAATTAGTATTGTTTATTAGTTCAAAACAGAATGCAACATGCAGATTACTGAAGCATATGCGGCCTATTTATCCACTGCTTCTTGTTTTTCTTAAATCACAAATGTTATTACAATATTATTTTGTTTACGTGTTAGTTCAGACATGCGCAAAGCAATTTCCCTTATGTTCGTGTTGGGTGTACATTAGTTTTTCAACAACTACTTACTGTTAGTACGTATTATGGGGGTATCAAGTTCGAGCAGGTTTCATTTTTGCGAAACCCTGCTCCATCAATTCCCCCCTCTGATGGCTTAAAGAAGCCATCATAAAATACCTACCATACCGAGTGCCATCTTTAATCATTTATATCTCTGTATTCTTCTCTCTTTTTATGGCACCCTCATCCAAATCTTTCATCAAGTCATAGTACTCCCCTCTCATTTCTTCTAATTCTATTTCTTCTCTTTTTCTCTTTCTTGCTCTTCGTTTATTCTTTGATTCTATCATTTCTTTTCTTTTGTTCTCTTACAACACTTATATGTTGTTATTATTACTAAGATTATTAATGCTACTGAAACCATTGGTATTATTATTCTTCCTAATATACTACTTCCAAAGGTAGAAAACCATTTACCTATAGTGGAGAAACTTTTACCCAGTCTCTCCCAAACACCATCAACCTCCAGTTGGGTCAAATCTTCATGTAATTTTGTAATATTCTTTATATATCCCTCGATTCCTTTGCTTTTATCAGGGATATATGTGCAGCAATGTTGGACTTTCAACATTCCACAGACTCCACCCTCTTTTGCCAATAATATATCAAGGGCAAGTCGATTTTGCAAAACCATTGACCTGATTGCAACCATTTCCGTGTCAATCATCAAGAACCCACCCGCGGTATCTGTAGATAACCGATCAACCACTGTAGATAATTTTCTAATTTTATGTGAATTCAAAACGACTCCAACTGAGGGTATCAGTGCACCAAAAATATCTCCTACTATTTCTGAAAAGCTTGCTCTTTTGTTACGTGTTAGTCCTTGCTTTAGTTCGTTCAGTTTATGACTGTTTCGGTCCATATGATAGACCTTGGGGAAGACAATAGCAAAATAGCAACTACCATACATATGTGCAGGCAACCTCTAATAGGCTTTCTTACCACACACATAATAAATCCCTTGAAAAACAGGATCAGTTCCACCTTTCAATCCCCAACCTCCAGTGATTTGAAAAGTATGCTCACATTCACTAGAACCAATAAAATAATTATTATAGTTAGTCTTCGTTCTAAGCAAACACATTTCCCCCTTCTGTGACCAGTCCAGGGACATTGCAGCATACCCTTCGCCTTTCTCATAACTTCCTTCCCTAAAATCCCATGGTGGTACCCGTGACTTCTGTTCAGCAGCCTTCTTTTTGAAACTTTCTCTTCTATCTTCTACCATTTCTATGAAAATCTTCTCTTCTACCCACAAACTACAGGTTCAATTATTCTTATAAGCATATTCTATGTCTAAAGTTTTAGTGATATGGAAAAATTCCCCCATATATCGCGCATTTTTAGCACTCAAAACCTTGTTTAGTTCTTTAATAATTGGAATTTCAGAAAATACTAAATCTATATTAGAAAAATAGTATTCGAGCTTTCCCGTCACGTAAAACAGGCTTGTGAGTATACTGCAAGACACACCATAGGTTAACGGAAGGTGATGATAAGTCACCCCCTCTGAGACAGACAAAGGTAATTGCATGCACACATAACAATCACTTACATTCATTGTGTTAATATACTCGGAAAGTAATTTTGTAAAGACATTTAACGAGAAATCACTAATTGATTTATCATGATGGAGAATACTTCCATCCAACGGTTCTAAGTTAGTATTAGGAATCTCATTAGTGACATCATTCATTCTTTCTTTTGTTACAGTATTAGTATTGTTTCCATTATTAGTTATCATTAGAATAGGTACAAGGACAGTTAATATTAACCATATAAATGTTAACATCAAGACACTACATAAGCAAGCTTTAATACATCTACGTTTTAGACTAGATTTTGGAAGTTCAGTCACTTCTGCTTCAGCCATTTTGTTCTAATAAAATTTTTTTTTTTTTAAATCTATCTAATCCTATAAATTCTAAGCTATTTTAAAAATCCTAAAAAATAGTAGTGTAATCCTACACTTCAAGGCTTTCGTCTTTACCCCCTTCTTTTTTCTTTTCTTCAGTTTTCTCTGAGTCTTTGTTTCGTTTTTCTTTTAATCAGCAAGGTTGCACCTTAGTTTTGTCTCCATTCTTTAAGGAGGTCTAAGTTTGCTTTCACCAACTTGCTCAGTGTCAGATTTATCTTTTTCTTCACTTGGACCTGAACTTTCAATTTCTTCTAGAATAACGTAGGTCCATTCAGGTGCTCTGAACTTCCTGTTGGGTATTCTCACTCTTCTTGTTTTTCGTACTAATTCTTTTCCTGACTCTTCTTGTTCTGTCTGACTTGAGACCGCATTGCTTTGTTCTGGTCTTTTTCTTAACTTTCTTTTCACAAGAGTGTATTTCAGTCTTTCCACTCCACTTGGCCACTTTTCATCCTTTCTGGGTTTCTTTGCTTTGATCACTTGGTCATTTTCTGCATTTGTTTCACAAATTCTTTTATTTGCTCTTACTTCTGATTGTTCTTCTTCCTGAGTTTCAGTTTCTTGTGGTTCTTCCGATTCAGCAATAATTTCTCTTTCAACTGTGAACTCACTTCCTTCTGGATCAAGAACAATCTCATCTGTTTCAAGTTCTGCTGGGAGTTCACTTTCATCCGGATCAACAGTAAACTCACTTCTTTCTGGCTCAGAGGCAGTCTCTCAAACCCTGGAATCTTGTGCCCACTCTACTCGACTTGTGCTCAGCTGTTCACCATCTGGTTGTTCCTCAGAATCTATCACTCTAGATTCATCAGCTTCACACACTTCAAGCACTGGTCTTTGTTTTTCCTTCACCAGTTGTTGCTCCTTTGGTCTTTCAAGTGGATCTAGGGTTCGTTTGGTATGGCTTGCATGAATCCAATTTGGCAAGCCAGCACACTTCACTGCCGTTGTCGTCACCAGTATGATTTGATAAGGTCCGTGCCACCTGGGTTCCAAACACGATTTTCTTACGTGCTTCTTGATAAAAACCCATTCACCAGGATTCAGATCATGGGCTTGATTTCGATGTATCGTTGTGGCTTCTTCTCCAACCTGGTGAGACACAGAACGTACCAGTTCAGCCAATCCTCTGCAATAGTCAAGCACTAGATCATCAGATATACTCATCAGTTTGTTTGCTGGTATATATGCTTGTCTCATTGCTCTTCCCATGAGGATTTCATGAGGACTTAATCCAGTCTTTTTGTCAGGAATACTTCTTAGACTCATCAGTACAAGGGGTAAAGCGTCAGGCCATTTCAGTGATGTGGATGCACACACTTTCCCTAATCTTGATTTTATTGTGCCATTCAATTGCTCAACTACTCCAGAGGCTTCGGGTCGATAGGCACAATGCAGCTTCTGCTCAATTTTAAATGCTGCACAAATTAGCCAAATTATCTCATTATTGAAGTGTGTTCCTCTATCTGTCTCCAAAGTGACTGGAATTCCAAATCTAGGGATCAGTTATCTCAAAAGTAGTTTAGCCACGGTTAGACTATCGTTCCTTCTCGTGGGATATGCTTCCACCCAGAGAGAGAACAGACAGACAATGACCAATACGTATCTCAGCCCATTACAGGGGGGAAGCTCAATGAAGTTAAGCTGAAGCCGGGTAAATGGACCTCCTACTCTCCCAATGCGTCCCCAACTTACAACTGTCTTTCTGCCTGGATTTTGCTGCTGACAGATCACGCACCTCTGACAAAGGCTTTCTGCAATGACCCTGAACTTCGGATTATACCATGACTGCTTGAAGAGTCTGATCATTGCATCTCTTCCAACATGTGCAATTCCATGGTAAACTCTGGCCATATGGGAAAGTAAGGAATCTGGTAACACTGGTCTCCCATCAAGATAGACCCATAGGTCATCTTCTGTTCTTTTGCTACAGCCTGTTTTGTTCCATCTTTCCTTTTCCTCATCACTTGCTTCTTCCTGCATCTGTCTAACTTCTTCCCATGTTTCAAATGTGGTTGTAAACAAAAGATGGCATTCAGTATTTCCCCTATCAATTGATCTGTTCAAAGCCATTGTATTTCGTGCACAGTAACGTGCTATTTGGTTGGCATATCTATTGCCCTCCGTCACATAATCATCTTCTGACTTATGTGCGGCACATTTGACTACTGCAATTCTTTTGGGCAATTGTAAAGCATCCAATAGTTCTTTTACAGTTTTACCATTTCTAATGGGGGAACCTGAAGAGGTCAGGAATCCCCTTTGCATCCATAGCTGGCTGAAATCATGAACAATTCCGAATCCGTATTGGCTGTCTGTAAATATTGTTACTTTTAGGCTTTTGGCAATTTTACATGCTCTAATCAGAGCTATCAGCTCAGTTATTTGGGCGGAGTTTACTCCCCTCAAATAGGATGCTTCAAGAACCCCTTCTATGGTGCAAACAGCATAGGCAGTGCATAATTCACCTTTTTCATTTCTCAAACAGGATCCATCAACAAACATTTCACAATCTGATTCCTCCAAGGGACAATCTTCTATATCTGGCCTAGGTTTGGTGCAAAATTCAGTCACATCCAGACAATCATGATCAGCTTCCTCTCTCACTTCCTCACACCGAGAATTAGGCAACAAAGTTGCTGGATTCACAGTCGTGCACCTTACCACAGTCACGTTTTCAGCACCCAGAATCACTCTCTCATACTTAGTCAGCCGACTAGATGTCAAATACTGTGTCCTTGTTCGGGTCAAAAGAATCTCAACAGAATGAGGCACATACACTTTTACTGGATATCCCATTACAATTGGTTCACTCTGCTCCAGACTCATACAAGTAGCTGCTACTGCTTTTAAGCATCCTGGCAACGCTGCAGCCACTGAATCCAAAGTAGCCGACAAATATGCTACTGGCCATCATGCCATTCCATGTTTCTGTGTTAAGACTGAGAGTGCACACCCATCTCTCTCACAACAGTACAATGCAAACTCTTTAGAATAATCTGGCATTCCCAATGCAGGTCCATGACACAGACTACTTCTCAATTTTACAAACGCTTCCATACTTTCATCATCCAAGACAATTGAATCCTGCACATCTTTTCGTGTTAACCTCTGTAGAGGTTTTGCAATCATTTAGAAACCACAAATCCACTGACGACAGTATCCAACCAGTCCCAAGAACATTCGCACTTCTTTCTGTGTTTTAGGTGGACTCATTTGTTTGATCACGCTGATTCTTTCTGGAGTTACCTTTCTGACTCCCTTTTCTATTTTGTGTCCAAGGTACTGTACTTCCTGTTTACAAAATTGCAATTTTGCTGGGGACACTTTGTGTCCTTTTTCTGCCAAATGGTTCAATAAGGCAATTGTGTCTGTCACACATGCCTCTCTTGTCTTTGATGCCACTAATAGGTCATCAATATATTGAACCAAAACCGAATTACCTGGCATGACTAGAGTCTCCAGACATTTTTTCAAAATCTGATTAAAAATTGAGGGGCTTTCTGTATACCCTTGAGGAACTCGGCACCATGCCAAAACACGGTCTCCGAACCGGAATGCAAACAAATATTGGCTTTCCGGATGCAAAGGAATTGAGAAAAAGGCTTGACACAAATCAATAACTGTGTACCATTCAGCATCACATGGGATTTGATAAAGGATTACTGCCGGATTTGGTACTACTGGACAACAGGGTACAACAATTTTATTAATTTTTTGCAAATCCTGCACTATCCGGTGTTTCCCACTGGGCTTTTTGATACCTATGATAGGTGAATTACAAGGACTGCTCATTATCTCTTTTAAAATTCCTTGTTCAATCATTTGGTCAATCACAGGAGTGACTCCTGCAATTACCTCTGGACTCATTTTATACTGTGGTGTGTTTGGATATATAGCACCATCCTTTACTGTAATCTGTATTGGGTCTATTTTTGTCATTAGGCCAATCTCTTTTCCTGAAAAATCCCACACATCAGATTTCACAGTACTTTTTAACTCTTCAGGCAAACTTTCTTCTGTGAGAAGTGAATATAATTCATCCACTTCTGTTCCTTGCTTTGCTAGCATCATTTTAAATTCAACATCCTCATCAGGGGTCTGAAAAGCAATTCCATCTGATGTACAATAGATGGTGCAATTCATCTTGCATAGCAAATCTCTTCCCAAGAGATTTACTGGGCTTGAGTCACATACCACAAACCGATGCATATCTTTGAAGTTACCAATGTGAACTTCAATTGAATTTATAACAGGTGTTCTAATGTGCTTATTTGAGACTCCTACAACTTGGATAGTTTCTCCCGAGAGGGGTAGGTTTGGAATTTCTGCTGCTCTCACAGTAGAACGGGTAGCACCAGTGTCCACTAAAAATGTAATGTCATTACCTTCCACCTTTCCATCAACAAATGGACCTGACTGATCTACCGCCAAAGATGCGCCAAGTACGCACTCTTCCTCTCCCCTCAGGCACCGTCATTGAGATGAGTCTGAATCACTCCCATTGCACTGCACCCAATACTGCGGAATCACACCTTGATTCTTACCAACCTGGTCACCTCCGTGATATCCAGTGTTCACACTGTACCTCTGCACTTGAGCATTCACAATATTTGGCATGGGAGCTTGCGGCACCTGTAACTGCTGACTAACTATCTGCTGCTGCTGCTATTGATTTACACCCACCTCATTCTGCATCTGTGGAATAACATTTTGATTTCCCCCATTAATCTTTTTAGCGGATCTACACTCATTCTTCCAATATCCAAGCTTTCCGCACGCATGACAAGGAAATTTCTTCATAGCCCCTTCTTTACTCATGTTTCCCCTACGTTTGCCTCCACTGAAATTCTGTCCATTTTGATTCTGACCACTCATCTGATTACTGGTTTGAGGATTATTATTTACTTCTTGTTGTTCTGCCACTTTCACCTGTGCCCACATCATTTTCTCTTTTAACTTTTTATGTCTTGATTCAATGTCGTCACTACAATACTTTGCATACCTCAAAATTTCATCTATCGTTTTGCTCTGCCAGCAAATTAAATGCTGTTGAATCATATTACTAATATCTGGTTTGAATCCGAACACAAAACGATACACGAAATGTCCCATATCTTTGTCTCCAATATTTTCGAATCCACTATACTGTTTGAATACCTGCAACAACCTTTCATAATAGGCATGCACTGATTCTTTTGGTTCCTGTGTGGTCCTGTCAATTTTAACCCAATCTGTTTCCTTTGGGGAAATTGTCCCCTTCAGAAATGTGATTACCTGATTGTACTTTTTTATCACCTCCTCTGATGGTGCACCTGTTTTAGCATCCCTAGGATATTCATTCTTTGGCCAATCAACTGTGATCTTACACTCTGTCCATAAGTCTGCCGGAACAACAATTTCAAACAATCCACCTAAATCTTTTAACAGAACCTTCGAGACCTTCACAAACCTTTCTACCTGTTTGTACCATTCTACAGGTTTTTCTCTTAGTCTAGGGAAATCATTTGTAAATGATAATATATCCTGTCTTGACCACGGAACATGAACATATCCGCCACCTGGCACTTCTCTGATCGGACACTCCCTTTCAACCTGTTCTGTTTCCTTTAACGGGAACATAGACACTCCTTTACTTGCTGCTTCGTCCTTCTTTCTTACCCATCTATTTCTCCATCGATCTACATCTCCCCATTTCTTCAAAAGGTTCATCAGCTCTTTTATCTGTAACCTTTTTCCAGACGTATTCAAACTTTCCAAATCTTTTTCAGTAAATGCCAATCTGTATGATTTCTGCAATACTTTTGACTTTTCTATGTCTATTCCATACTCACTAGCAGCTTGAGATATTTTCTCATGAAGATTCTTCGCTCTCCAAGTAATGCTTTTACACAAGAACAACAATTCATCATCTCGATAAGTCCCTAATCTGTCAGGACTGATCGTACCAATAATCATTTCTTCCAAATCTACCTTCAATTGGCTCACATTTATACTCTGTGTTTGTTTTTCTTTCTTTTCCCTTTCCTTTATCCAATCATTCAATTCTTCTGATGAAAGACCTGCTGAACTCCCTGTCATTGGAGTGACATTTGTCTCTATTCTTCTTGGACTCAATTGTATGTCTCTTCTAGGGGTTTCTGTTATCATCTCGCAAACTGGGAGATCCAATAGTGTAACATTCGTGTCAGCCTGTCTTTTCTCATTGATTATCGTCTCCAATCCGCTCCTGACATTACCCATTGGAACTGCTAATGTATGTATTTTAGGTGTATTTGGGTTTTCTCCAAACAAAGGAACTACAGGACCTATTGTAACCGGTACCGTCAACGCCTCTGCATTTAAACTTAACCGGTTTATTTTCTGAATCTGCTCTACATTTGCCTTGTTTAGCATTTCAAACTCCCTTTCTCTCATTATCCTAGCCATGTCTGCAATCTGTGGGATCAATGGATTTCCCATAAAAGGAGCATTCGGAGTCACTTCAACTGAATTTTCTTGATATGGCGGAGGTCTTTTGATCATAATATCTTCTAATAATTCATCATCAGAATCATTTACACCATCTCTTGCACTTGAGGTTTCTATATTCTTCTTTTTCTCTTTACCTTTACTTCCTGTTTGCTCATTAACTGTTAAAACTGGGTATAACCCTTCCGTTACCACAGCTCTCCTCCATCGTTTTAGCTTTTCTTCCCTATTCTCAAACGGATATCTGAACATCATATTCCTATGACCTCTGTTACCCATTCTATATATTTTTCTCTCTCAAATGCCTCAACTTCCCATTCCTCTAAAGCTTCGTACTGGGTCAACCTAGGGTTCGGTTCTAGTGAATCCATTCGATTTCTCAAATTCTGCAATGTCCTTACATTAAATGTACCATACTGAGGAAAAGCTAGAACACCATCATCCTTTGTATACTCCACCCAATTTTCCAACCACATACACGTATGATAACCTCGCTCCAACATCATAAAGGAAGCAGGCGTCTTTGGAGGTGGAATTGGAATTCCCTCTCTAGTCACAATTGGTTTGTCCTTTTTAAAGAAATTCTTTATTTTCTGTATCAACTTCATCTTCCTGACTTATTACACTAACGTATTTCAACAAAACAAACAAGGAAAGATTTCCGTAATTCTACTTATTCTATTCGTCAGCTCTTGTCCTATACCAGCGCGACACACACCAACCAACCAATCAGAACACCACTACGTAACCAGTCGACAATACGTACACATCAACCAATACTCAGCGTCGAGCTCACACCAACCAACCAATCACAGCTCAGTACACGCCCGCTGCTTGTCCAATACCAGCGCGGCTGTTTCTGACGTCAGTATTACTCCTTCTACTGACCCTCCCTTTACAAAATAATACATCAATATTTTTCTAAGCACTCTTAATCAAAAATTCGATTAGTAACAACATAAAACAATGCTACCTTGTCTGTTCCACTAAATAAAGAGATAGTTTTTACTTTTTCCAAGAGATTTCCTCACTACGAGTCTTAATAACGTCCAGCGGTATTTTACTCTTCAAACAAGCTCCGGGTGGACCTATTACTCTTCTAGGGATAAGGCCAAAGTTTCGCAAGAGGACTTTTTGGTGTGAAAAGAGGTCTTGGCACTCCCCTGGGGCTAAGGCTAGAGTTTCAGAAGTGGACCCTTCGCTATTTCAGACACTCTACTCACATACGAAATTTCCCTAATTATAACGCCTACAGCCCTCCGTAGCTTTTAGGTATTACTACAACAGACAAAGTACTTCTGCAGTGTGGCTTCTTTATCACACTCTTCTTTTGCCTACTTCAGGCTAAATTTCATTCCCGGGATTCCTCAGGTATCTCCGTACCTGAACTTCTAGACGACATAGAACATGACACTAACTTTTCATGTTAAGAACATACAATTAATAATCTATAACCATTACCAAACTAATCAATAATTAAACCGTCCTCTGCTACCAGGAAACTGATCCAGCGCAAATCCAATATTTATCACGGATCAATACTCAATACATCATGATACAATGGCCCATACACATCCACCCAGAATCCCTGATGCGCTGGGGTCAATTTTTATGCTCGATCAATTCTTTTCCTTTCATGGGTTAAATTATGACATCATAACTAACTTTATCAACTTTCCCTCTACTTGGTCGATGGACCAATTAGTTGAATAGTTGATGGCAATGATTAACTTCTAACCAACCATTTAATAAATCTAAAATGATCACAGACTCTCAATGAAGTTAATAATGAATTTTATCTCAAGAAATTAAAGATTATGCTCAACTGCGTTTGGTCACAAAATACAAACACTGAATCTCACATGAGGAGAAATTTTACACATGCAGTACAACTGGAAACGTAAACCTATCTAAACATAGCAATGACGTTATGCAACGAAGGAGTGGATAGAGTAAGAGACAAAAGTTTCAGCAAAAATATATATGCGAAACATCATATACCTAACGGAGGGGATAGATGAAGAGACAATAGTTTCATCTAATAATACATATCATTGACGGAGTGGATAGGTGGAGAGACAAACAGATTCAGGGACAAAAATACATTCATAAGATAAATTCTGAGAACCAGTTAAACTAAATACAAACCTATTGGTCTGTAAGAAAACCAACCCCTCAACCTAGGGGATGATGGGGGTTCCCCAACATATGATCAGGAAACGAAGGATAAGAAGAAACAGGATCAGGACAGGTCAGGAACAGCTAGGCCTCTCTGCAAACTGACGAACAGCGACGCATTCCCCCTCTTTCTCTCCTGCCAGCCTAAGCTTAAACCACACCCCTAAAGGCACCCCAATTATACCCTTAAACTAACATGTCCATCCCGCAATTGTTGCAAAAAATTCTACATCTCGCAAAGGGATTGGTGGGTTTGGGAGGTGGCGTTGTCACACCACTGTGACTTCACCCTTCTTTCAACTATCCTTTTGTTAATTTTCATTCCCAGGGTATGGTTCTCAGCTTGTTCTCACTTTATTAAACATAATACAAAATTTATCAATTTCATTCATTTCTTTAACATCATCCGCAGTCTGTTTCTCCGGTCCCACGCTTGGGCACTGGTTTTGGCAGTCGTCGACATTCTGGCCTTCACCCTCCTCATGTCATCTGCGGTGCATTGCGCGTCTGCCTTGCTTCTGACAGAGCGAACTCTCTCCTCGTGTTTTCCCCCTACCTTTTTTAGCCAAATTTAGAAAGATGGCTGCTTCAACTAGCACGCTAAAACAAACAAAAATGAACATTTATTAATTATATGATAATGAAACCTTCACTGTTTACCACCTACCTTGTACTGTTCCCCATTAATGTTACCTAGCATAAGCTTTGTGCCAAATTAGTATTGTTTATTAGTTCAAAACAGAATGCAACATGTAGATTACTGAAGCATATGCGGCCTATTTATCCAACGCTTCTTGTTTTTCTTAAATCACGAATGTCATTACAATGTTATTTTGTTTACATGTTAGTTCACACATGCGCAAAGCAATTTCGCTTATGTTCGTGTTGGGTGTATATTAGTTTTTCAACAACTACTTACTGTTAGTACGTATTATGGGGGTATCAAGTTCGAGCAGGTTTCATTTTTGCGAAACCCTGCTCCATCAGAATCAAAGCACAGTGCTCGTGGCAAATTCAAATGCTGCAGCGGCCCATTCAAATGCCACATCAACTCATGGCCCTGGAACGGTAAGGGGACGCGCTACTCAACGACATAGGGACAAGCGCTCCCTACCAGTATAGGGATACGCAGCAGCACTTCACCTGCTCGTGGCTTCACAGCGCCCCACGGCTCCTCCGACTCCAGCTGCACTTCCCACGCACCTGGGGAGAAGCGCATAGTAGCCAAAGTGGCCTTGTTTTGAATGCTGCAACACCCTCGCACTACTAACGGTAACAACAAAATACACTCACCACAGTGGTTCTCAGCCATCGATTAACCCTCTCCGGTATGTGCCTCATACTGCTGTCTGCTCACTGCCGGTTCAAACCTCACCGGCATCAAACATAAAAAGTCAAATCGAGCAGCTTCCCCAAGTGTCACAACTTCAACACTAAGTGCACGCTCCCCGCAGGTCAAAAGCTCCTTGTCTCACCGGTTCACCAAGTACAAGTACAGGCCCCCGCAGGTCAGATGCCTCACCAGTTCAACTTAGCAGCTGGCCTCTCGATCTGCTACACACAGTACGCTGGCCTGTGAAAATTCACTGGACTGCAGGTCGTCTGATGTAAATAGACGCTGGTAGGGCTACCTGGCACATTACTTCCTTACAGGCTTCAATCACTTATCTTTGTAATCCTCTTAGTTTCTTCAGTAGTTTCCTCTTACGTTTCCTTAAAGTTTCTTCAATAGTTTCTTCAATCCACAGGCATGGTTCCTTTCCTAAATTGTCACCAGTGTTCTAAATTAGGTCCAATGGCCGTAGTGTAGGT
Organism: Calotriton arnoldi; assembly: GCA_963921515.1. Classification (NCBI taxonomy): domain Eukaryota; kingdom Metazoa; phylum Chordata; class Amphibia; order Caudata; family Salamandridae; genus Calotriton; species Calotriton arnoldi. The sequence continues at coordinate 4,385,914 of CAWUFW010000322.1, read as the reverse complement.
TATAAGAAGGTTTATTAGATCATTGCAACAAGTAAGTAAGTAGCTAGGTAAGCCATTAAGTAAGCCCCACGAGGAGCAGCCTCCTTGCTGCTCAGCCCATATCTTCAACTGGCATTCTCAACCTCACCAGACACTCAAGAATTCCATTGCATCACCAAACACTCCAGCATTCCACTACACCACATTCATACTGGCTGACAGGGCCGGCTCTAGGGCGGTACGACCGGTGAGACCGCACCGGGCGCTGAGTTCAGGTGGGACGTCGCATTTGGAAGTATTGTGTGGTTTTAAAAGCACCTGCTGTCGCATTTCAGTCCTCCAGAAATTTACAGGCAAAAATATAAATGTCAAGATAACTCCGGTGATTAATGTGCTTCTTAGAGAAAGATCGGAGGTTTGTCTGCCCCCCAGTATAATGCATTTCCATTGATCTTGACTAAGTATAAAAAATGGCCTTTGTTACTGTGAATGTGGAGAAGTGTAGCTCAATGGTTAGAGCGGCAGACCCTGATGCAGAGATCTGGCCCGGGACCAGGGTTCAATTCCCGCCTCGGTGGGTCTTGGACTCAATTTCCTCGGACCTGATAATTCTCGCCTCGGTGCCTATTCTAATCATGGGTCCCACTCTGCAACTCTGGGCAATAGCTTGCTTAATCTCCACAACGGCCCCACCAGCGCTGGGATGCCTGGCTTCACCTTGGGGGTGCCCAGGAGTGGACATTTCACAGGGAATAGCCAGGAAGGGTTCCACAGCGGTATGCGTATAGCGCCAGGATGCCCCAGTTGGGGTGGCAGTGTGCTTTACAAGTACGAATTTACATTACATTACATTACATTACTGTGGCCTTTATTACATCAAATGAATATTAGGACAATCTGAGAAAGCAAAAGGAGATGTTTTCATTGTATGCAGTCTTTACCCCGCATGGCGTTACCAGGTAGGTAAGTACCACCCAGGCTCCTTCTGGTACTTTAGCCTGCTGTTCTTTACAGGTAAGTATTTTTTATGTCATAATTATTATATCATTTAAAAAATGAGATTTAAAGGTTAAAGGATGGGTAAGGGTTGAGTGTTGTTAGGGTACGGGAAGGTAGATATAAAAGGAGGTAAAGGGTTTTAAGTGCTATGGGGTGAGTAGGGGTAAAGGGAGGTAACGGATTTTTAGCTTTCAGGGGTGGGTAGAGGTAAAGGTAGGTAAGGGTATTTTAGGGTTCAGGGGCAGGTAAAGGTAAATTGAGGTACTTTTTTAGGCTTCTTGTACAGGTAGGGGTAAAGGACGGTAAGGGTTTATGGTTCTGGGGCAGGTACAGTAGCGGGAGCTAAGGGGTTTTTAGTGTTCAGGGGCAAGTAGAGGTAAAAAGAGGTTAGGTTTTTTAGGGTTCAGGGACCATAACTATATATATAGCTCTGTCCTGGTGAGTTTGGGTGGGATCCGTCAAGTGGGGGACAAGAGAAAGGGAGGGGGGGTCTCAAAACAGAGTTTTACCATGTTAATTCCCATAGGACATTTTGGGAAGCGATACAAAAAAAACTGCTGAACGGAATTACACACAATTTTACAAAAAGTTAGAAATGTACTCAGAAACAGTGCTTTTAGTTATTTTTAGTGTATTGTATTGTATTGCAACATTTATGTAGCGCTCACTACTCCTATGTGGGGAGCTGAAGCCCTGCCTATATGGGTATCATGCTACACCATGTGGGGTGTGTGGTTGGAAGTATGTTGTCTTTGTTTTGATCCTATGTGGGAAGTGTTTCTATGTTGTATGGGATAATCATCGTGGTGTGGTTATCATATAGATATTTTGTTTAAAGTTCATGGTCCTGAGCAGGCTTAGGTTAGAGGTACAAATGATCAGGAGAGATCTGATTGTATGAAGTTTGGTAATATCATCCCATATCTGACTGTCATTGTCGGGGGCGTGGCTAACCGCAGAAAATGGCAGACGTGCTATAGCAGAGCTCCACGACCAGACCAGAGAATCCGACAGTTATTGGCGGTGAGGTGGGGGCATCTGCCCTGCTCTATGCGGGCATTGAATGACAAGCGGACTGTGGTGCGGATGCCCCCTTGGGTGCCATAAATCGAGGTGACACATGCAGCGAGGATGGCAGACGGGCAGCCATGCTGTGAGCGCAGGGCCTGGTGGGCTGGAGCGGACCAAGGCGGCACTGGAGGTCTGTGAAACACTGCCCTGAGGAGCCCTGGTGCGGCCTGCGGACACGGCGGCACCCCTGGGAGTGAAGTCACGCAGCATGGATGCCCTGAGGTGAAGGCGGGCGGTTAGGCTGGGGCGCTCCACTGGAGGCCTGCCCAAATTTGAGAGCGGGCGCCGTCTGAGGCCGGGAGAGTTGGGCAGAGAAGAAGCTGCGGATTCGACCTGTGCTGAGACTAGGCTTAGCAAGCCTGTGAATGTGCCCCCCCTCCTCCTCCTCTCCAGAGACATTGCGCGGGCCGCACTGGCGGATGTAAATCGTCGGGGCTTGCACTGAACATAGCAGGTATGGGAATCTATCGTGGCCTGCACCGGACTGATGCTGCGATCAGCGGAGTGGAGGCCCCGCCATCCGAGATGGTGAGAACACTGTAGCTGCAACGTGGTGCCCTGCTGTGGACTGTGACTGCCGGGGGCGCTGCGCATTGTCGGAGATTGGCGCACAGTGGTCTACCAGTAACAAGGCACGGATAATCGGCGGTGGGGGCCGTGACCGGGAGGTGCGGCCTAGTCTGTGGCTCCCCTATCTTCCTGGCCCTGGTCGATGGAGCTGTCTGTGCTGGCAAAATCTACTGTGTGGCCCACTGGCACCGAATTGGCTCTGAACGTTTGCGGGCAGAGGCGTTGATCAGCTGCATGGAGTGCTTAGGCCTGGCCCAGGACTGCTCTTCAATCTGTGACTGGGGTGCGGCCTGGCTGGTGCTCCCTCCCCCTCCTCTACACTCAGGTAGCTGCTTCTGTCTGGGCCGGCAGCGCTGCCTGGAACTACTTGGGTGCGGCGCTTCCGTGGGTGCTGGTCGGTGGAGCGCCGCGTCTGCACTGTGGCTGGTCTGGACTCGCTGTGGGCACTTGCTGCATAGTTTAAACGGGTGGATATGTGGACTGCTGGGGGAAGCCCGTGTCTCCGGTGCCCCTGTTTTGTGTCAATCCTGGTTATCGTGCCCCACTGCCCACACAAACACTAACACTGCCTTGTGCCATGATACAGCAGGGGGGTGCCGTGCTTGGCCCTGTACTGTCTGCCCAGTGCGACACGGGGAGCTAGGAGAGAGCCCGCAGGAGTGCCCCATGCTGAGGGTACACAACCATATCAGAGCATTTGTCGGGGGGCACTATTGGCCCTTGACTCCAGTCTACTGCAACCGGTGTCGGGACTACTTGGCAGTTCACGATGGGGCGCACGAAAGTGAAACAGCCAGAGTCAGTCTCTGCCAGTGCTATACAGCAAGAAGAACATGAAAACACCACCCAGCTGCCTCTTACAGACTGTATCCCACCAACAAACGAGGAGGCTGCTCCCGACAAACTCAACCTAATCCTGCAGGAAGTTCCGGAGTCGCAGAAGGAAATAGAGCACCAAATAGGTTCCTTAACAATTGGCTTCACGCTACTCAAAGCAGACCATGACAAGTTGGCCACCAAGGTGAAAAATAACACATTACTAATCACAGAAATGCTCCCCCAGCACAAGGAGCACACAGACCAAATAGCACAACTACAGCAGCAGGTGTCCAATCTACAGGACAGAGTTGACGACGCAGAGGGCCGGGCGCAAAGAAACAATGTCCGCATAGTTGGCCTGCCGGAGCGATGTGAGGGGCCCAACGCCACTGGCTTTGTAGAACAATGGCTGCAAGAACAGGTGGCTCCAGAAGGACTATCTGAGCTTTTCTGTGTGGAATGGGCATGCAGGATCCTCACGAGAAATCCGATTGCTGGTGCACCGCCTCGCCCAATGATTAATTATAAGGATCGCGACACGTTGCTCTGTAATGCAAGAGAGAAATTCCCCATACTGTATGAGAACCAACAGATCTCACTGTACCCGGACTTCACAATCCTTCTTCAGTGCCAGAGGGGCTCCTACCAAGCAGTGAAAAAGAAACTCAGAGCACTGAATCTTAAATATGTTTTGCTGTTTCCCGCCCGCTTAAAGATCATGCGTGAACAAAAGTCATACTTCTTTGACAGCCCGGAGGCGGTGGGGGACTGGGTGGCAGTAACATTCCCCTCACGCATGGCAGAGAGATTCACACAGAACACAAGCCCCAAAACGCAAGCAGCTTCGAAAGGGAAACTGCGCCACATCCAACCCACTCGAAAATCCACCGCCAAGAGCCCATCCCCGGACAGGTTATGGAGAGCTGGGAGACAGCGCTTCTCACCGCGGTGACATTCGGAGACCGTGACCCTCTTTCCTTGGCGGAGTCCTCATAGGACACTAACATGCATTCGGACTCGGAAAACAGTCTCGCTTTATTCCCTTCCATCGCTCCACAAATGGTGAAAGATTACCTAGGTTAGCGTCTCAACCTGGGTGACTAGGTAGGGTTGCTCATTACCTTGATGTATGCGAGCCACAGATCTAGGCAGTCTCCCCACCTCCCATCATTTTATAAACTTTGCAAACGACCATGGTCTGGTCAACTGTACTGCAACCTAAACACAAGTGCTCTGCAAGGCACAGGAACCACAACCCCCGAAGCGACTGCAAGCCGATTCCAGATGTTTGGATTACAGATTTGGTTTTTTGTTTGGTCCAGCACTGTTCTTTGTTTGGACCTAGTATTAGGTGGTAATATGGGTTATTGTTTATCTGGCTCACCCCTCACTACAAAACATGCAGGACCCCTTCCCCACGAGGAAGCAGGATTCAGAGCAGCGCACACATACCGGGGAAGTATACAATAGTTACTTGGAATGTTAGGGGGCTGGGCTCGGTGCACAAACGGCACAGAATACATGCCCAATTGAACAGAAGGAAAGTAGAGTTCACTTTTATGCGGGAGACACACCTTACCAATTCTGAGGCTGCCAAGCTATGCAGGAAATGGAAAGGGCAGGTATACAACACATCATACTGCGCCTTTGCGAGGGGGGGTGCTATCTGGGTGAGAAATGGAGTCCTGTTCGTAGCCATAGAGCAGCGCGTAGACGTAAATGGTAGATATGTCCTGATCCATGTATGTCCGAACTATGACCCGGATAAACTCCTAGCAAACTTAAATACAGTACTGGCAGAGTGGGCGGGGTACCCATGGATGCTGGGGGGGACTATAATGCAGTAATGGACATACACCTAGATCACTGTCATTCCCCTCTCCAAGGAGCGGCTTCCATGAGGCAATCGGACGCTCCCCGTGGATGGGCTGAGGGTTGGTCACTAATGGACGTCTGGCGCCTCATAAATCCAAGGAGCCACGAGTACTCGTTCTACTCGCCTCCCCACATGCTCCACACGAGACTGGATAGGGTGCTCTGCTCCCTTACTCTCACAGCTCAGTTTACACATGCCACGTACCTGTGGAAGACTTTTTCCGATCACAATCCTCTGGAGATCACGCTGTCTTGGGGGAGAGTCCCTACACCAGTTCCCACCTGGAGGTTATGTCCACAGATGTTAGAAGACGCCGTCTTCCGTAACACTATGGCCACAACCATTACCAATTATTTTGCCAAAAACACCGACTCGGCGTCCTCGCCCCTTATAGAATGGGAGGCATTTAAGACTGTTGTGAGGGGGGCAGCCATTAGTGCCACCATAGGGGCCTGACAATAGATTCACAAAAACCTTAAGACAGTAGAAAACATGCTGAACAGGAAGCAGTGACCGATTCTACTAAAGCGGAGGCGCTGCAAGAGGCACGTATACAGCACGCAGAATTACTGGAGTGCCTACGCATAATAGACCATCAATCCTACACCCAACTCAAGCATGCGGATGCAGACAAATCGGGCGCGCTTCTTGCACGACTGCTGCGCGATGCGCCATCCACCACCCCTATACATGAGGTAGTCTCACCCTGCTGCAAAACAGTGACTACGCAAATAGACATAAATGAAGCCTTTTGCGAATATTACGAGACACTGTACAGGGCCCCCGAGGGAATAAGAGAGGAATCATTAGAATCTTTCCTGTGTGACCTCCGCTGTCCCCAATTATACTAGACGGACTAAGAGGATTTAGCTGGCCCCATCCTTAAAACTGAAATTAAGGAAGCCATCTGGGCACTCCCATGCAACAAAGCGCCAGGACTGAAATTAGTCCCTCACCTGGACCGCCTATACCGGTCAGCTCTAGAATCAGGTACCCTGCCCCCACCACAATGCAGGCCCTAATTACTTCTCTTCCTATGCCCGGCAGGGATTCCACAGACATCTCAGGATATCGGCCGCTGTTAAATACCGAATATAAGATCCTAAGTAAAGTTCTAGCCCGTCGTGTGCTTCCTTTTCTGCCACAACTTATACACACGGTTCAATACGGGTTCGTCCCAGCACGAAGTACCTCCCTGAATATCAGGCGTCTCTACCATGGCCACCCCTAAAGACATTTTAGGAGCCAGGTGCATCTCCCTTGATTTGTGCCAGGCCTTCAATACCCTTAGCTGGGAATAGATGCTATTCGTCCCCGGTAAATTTGGTCTCCCCCCTGCATTCGTTCGCTGGGTTAACCTACTCTACACGTTACCCATGGCTAGAGCCCACACAGGAGTGCATGTATCACGTCCCTACCCAGTGTGCAGAGGCACACGACAGGGTTGCCCTCTATTGCCCCTTCTATTCGGCCTGGCACTTGAGCCCCTAGCAATCAAGCTTCGAGGATAGGCGGCTGGGAAAGGTATTCGGGTCGGTAACACTGCGCATGTATTATCAGCATACGCGGACGATCTCATCCTTTATATCCGAGATCTAGAGGACAACCTGGAGCCTATACTGCGCATCTTTAAACAGTTTGAACAACTATCGGGACGTACCGTAAACGAGAATAAGTCCCACGCGTTCTTCTTCCGCCCCAGCGTCCACCCTGGTGCAGTTAGATGTGGGATGCTTACTCTACCGTGGCGCCAACTACCTTTAAGTATTTGGGCATCCAAATATATAGGTCCCCTCAAGATTTACTAGAGATTAACCTGATGATGGCAGTCAAGGCACTCCGTACTCAGATAACATTTTGGGTATCACTACCTCTCTCTGTGGCGGGCAGGATAGCCATCTCTAAAATGGTTATGCTACCGCGCTTGCTGTATTTTTTCACAAACCTGCCAGTACTGATCCTTGCCTCTTTTTTCAGAACTCTAGACACCCTCCTGTCGGACTTGATCTGGGGGAAAGGCCGGAGAAGGGTGGGACTGACAAAGCTGCAGCTTGGGATGGACGGAGGGGGCATGGGGGCACCAGACTTTCGCGCATATTGTCTTGCAAGTCAGCTGCAATAGCTCGCATACTGGCTGGCGGGACGTAATCTGAATGAGCTGGGTTATTCACCACAATCCCTGGCCCGAGGCACCCTCCATGCACTAATTTTACCCCAAGGCAGGATCCTGCCTACAGCCCCCCTTTTACTTCGAATAGCCCTAACCTACTGGAGAAGAGCACTACATTACACAAGACAGCGTCCCCCATATGCCCCTAACACCCGCTACTTGGGATCCCCACGCCCACGGGGTTGGTAACCAGGCAGAGCATATGTAACTGGGAAAGGGAAGGGGTCTCCACAGTGGGGGTGCTGTTTATGGATGGTGTGCTGATGGACCATGAGAATTTTGCTCAGGAGCAGGGAGTCCTGCGCTCCCTTTTCATACTACATGCAGCCATCATTAGATATGTGAAGAAACACTGGGCACCAGGTGGTATGGAGCCCCCTGCTCACAAGCTGGTCCACGCTCTGTACTTGATGGGCGAGCATCGCCACCTGGTAAGATGGCTTTACAGAGGCGTCCGCGCGCATGCAGCGATCTCTCTCACGGCACTCAGAGAAAAATGGGCTAGAGATCTTGGCAAGGACATACCAGACAAGGACTGGGCCTCTCTCCTTGAATACCCCAAGAGGGTGTCCTGCAATGCTAAATTTAAGTTCATACAGTACATGATACTCCATAGGGCCTACCTCACACCGCACCGACTAAACTGCATGTACCCAGAGGCGCAGGAACGCTGCCCAAGATGTCACGCAGAAGACGCTGACCTACTACACATGACATGGACGTGCCCGCGCCTGGCCGTCTTCTGGGCCAGAGTTGCTAATATAATAGAAACCGTGACAGGGATCCCTAGCTGGGATACAGCAGATCGGTGCATACTGGACTGCGCCGACGCTCCAAGACTCAGAAAGTACAGTTGACGTTTGCAGATTTGGCCTTCAAATCAGCCACACCCCCAACAGTGCATGGCTGGCAGGAAGAAGTGATACGGTGGGGAAGAGCAGAAAGCGCAGTTATTCATAGGGAGGAGTATGGGGGTTACAGAAAACACTGATATTCATGGAATGGGACATGATGCTGGAAACTCTTAAAGCCACTGACCCCTTAACATGATAGCTCACATTAGGGTGCGAGCCAACCCCTAGCCCGAGGCTACAGACGACTCTCCTGTGCCCACATGGTGCACGGCCAGTCGGGGGAAACCGCACACACCTCAAAGTATCTGCGCAAAGATTTCATTCAGCCTGAGTCGTATTTTGGGACCTAGTGGGCCAAACTTGGGGTGAGCCAGATGGGGGGGAGGGAAGGGTGGGTTGGGGTAGTTTACGGTTTCACTGTATTATTGTTTATCTACCTGCACCTGATACATGGCCCCGATTGCATACTAGACTGTAAAGTGCCACATCATTGCTTAATTCCTCTCCGGTCTGTAACTTGTATGCAAGATGAAGATCATATTACTCTGTCCCCGCGGGGTGAAATGTATACTTTATGTATCAAGAATCGTATGAGGCGCTATGCATTGAGAAAATCAATAAAGTGTGTTATAAAAAATAATCTGACTGTCATTGTCTGAAATCAGGAAATGGTCATAGTTTGTGGCTTATTATCACCTGCGGTGGTGGACTAAATTAAAGTCCTCCTTTGCCCACAACATAAAGAGAAATGTTATGGCCACCATTATAGGACATGGGGATTCGGTCCCCGTCTTCTGAACTTATCAAAAATAACATAGACGAGGACAGTGCAGGGGTACCCTGCCCCCTTGTGGGTTCCAGGGACAAAAACAAATATTTATTTTCCATGTCGTGGGTACAGTGGTACTCCTTCATGGTCTAGAGTCGCACCCAGTTTGTTCCTGCAGGACTCCTGCAGGAGCCAGTGCAGACCCTTCTGTGGTCCTGCAGGAGTACTGTGGGACTCCAATTTTGTTTTGACAAAATAGAAAAGAATGGAAAATGTGGGGTGGGTGTCCACGGAGGGGTTGCCAACCTCAAGGGGGTTGTACGACTGTGGGGGTTGGTCTCAGGGCCTGGTTGTAGATGTTATGCAGAAGTGTCAAGACTGTGCACACCAGATACTTGTGTCCTTGAATGCCCACAAGAGTCATGAATTGTATAGAGTCTTATAACTCTTTAAATTAAAAAAAAATCCTCGCGCTGGCTTGGCAAATTTATAATTGATTTTTCTCCCTGTAAATTCTGCATGCTGAAACGGATACTCTGATTAAGCCTAATTCAGAATTCCTCTACCTGACCAGCGAGTATGGTGGAATTGCCACTACTAAGAAACTGGCATTTGAACTTCTGCTACATTTAAAGTTCTCTGCCAGACCTGTTGCTGAGGCTTTACCTGTGCCCGCTTTGGGAGGAGGCAAATTAGGGAAGGGAGGGAGGGAATCGTCTCTGATGGAAATTCTACCAATATCTGTCATGGATTGTGGAATTTTGGCTGTCAAATGTGGGCAATGTAAATATACTCCAAAAGGGGGGGGGGGATCATTATCAGTACCCACATTTTAACTAACACTCTGGGGTTGTTTCCCAAGCAAGCGCGCAATTCCATACTCATCCTTTTGAGAAAGACAGTCACTCTTTGTGTGGCAAACTGTTTTAGCGGTAGTTCTGCCAGACAAGCCATCAGATACATACTATTGCTGATCCTACACTATTTTTGGTGAAGTTACCTCTGCACATTGGCAGATCCAATGACAGAGCCTAAGGAGTTTCCACTGCAGGGCTTTCCACCATCAAGGGAACTCTGAACAATGTGGTTCTATCACAGAAGTTGTAGATGATCGGATTACTTACCAGTATTCTTCATTACTTAGGGGCCGATTCCGATTCGGGCCGGAAATCTCTCCGACCGAGCCGGACCTGGAGAGATTTACGACCGAATCGGACCCGTGCAGCCCGACCGAACGAGTACGATGCGCACGTATGCTATCGGACTCGAGTCGGTCGGACTCCCATTGAAGTCAATGGGAGCCGGTCGTACAACGCGTACGCGGGCTCGCATTGACTCAATGGGTGCGAGGCGGACAAGTGCGCCCCCTACAGTGTGTACGTGGCGAAGCGACTCGCGCCGTACATGCACAGGTAGGGGGGACCCATGGGTCCCCCCTGTGTGCGACTCGCGCGGCTACGCGTACAGGGGGGTCCGACACGGACCCCCAAAGTACGGCTCCGACTGCTCTTTCGAGCCGGACGGCGCGTGTCGGTCGGACTGCTCGCGGCGCGCATCGTACTTACCCGGCCGGGGAACGTCTCCATTGCGCGGTGCGAGTCGAGTCCGAACGAGTCGGTCGGTGCGGTTCGACCCGGGAACGAGTCGGTCGGAGCGGTCGGGACGCCCGAACGAGTCGGTCGGCGATTTCGCATCGTACTCGCTCGCCCGGACGCGCGTACGAATCGGTCGGGAAATAGGGCTCCGAATCGGATCCGGTTAAGCCGAATCCGATTCGGAGCCCTACCGGCCGAGATCGGAATCGGCCCCTTAGAGTCATAGCCTTCCTTGTCACAGTCCTTACATGATGAGTTTTGTTTCATTGCATAGACCGATTTTACCTGTGCTATTCAAAAACTCTAAACAGGTATACCTTGGTAGGATCCCTTGGAGGAACTCCACCACTTTCTATGTAGAATACACAGGGATCCGCCCTCACTTCATCCTAAATTCCAATTGTTGACTTAACACCCCCCATAGTCCCTCCGAGCAGGAAGGGTGGGAAACTAGGACTGTAGGAAGGAAGACTAGAACTCAAAGTAATGTAGATTATTAGTAAGTAATTGTCCATCTTCTTTGTTTCACGCTTTATGTCATGAGGACGTACCTAAGCTAAACCAGTGATTATTGGAGAAAGAGTACTTAAACACAGAGACACAAAGTACTGCAACAGCCAGTGTCTTTATTTATAATCTCATTGTGAGGAAATGGCTTTTTGCAGGTTCATCCCCACATTTTGACAATTAGGTACTGGCATAATGACTCTGTGATGCACTGGGCCCTGCTGACCAGGCCTCACAGCATGTGCTCTGACCCTTAAAAGTTATATGTCTGAATGGCTCACTGACAATAGGCATAAATTAAGTTACTTATAATTCCCAAGTATTTGGTACCAAGGATACCCAGGGCCTGTAAGTTAAAGTGTCCATTGTGGACTGCTGCACTTATTGTACCCCCACGAGTGTGACAAAGCAAAGCAGGACTCCCAGCCTGCCATTACTGGCTGGCAGAGCGATTTGTGAACTGCTATCTCAACTTTGCCACATTAACGAATGCAAAAGTTCAGATCTTCCTTTTTAATGTATATAAGTCACCTATAAGGCAGGCCTATAAAGCTCTAAGGCACAGTGCTGTATATTAAAAGGTGTGACGTGTTTTTTGTGTCCTAACAGTAAAATCCCCAAATTGTTTGCATTGCTGTAGAAAGACTAATGGCCCCATTGGTGAGCACAGGGTTACACACTGACAACTCAGCTTGGCTAACTTCTGAATGGGACTACTAAAGTTGGTACTTCAAGGTATAAAAAGATTTGTTACATTAAACCTGACTTGATGAACAGGTTGAACTTAATACAAAGGGCCTGCGGTTGGAAGAGTTGTTACCTCTCCTTAGGAGGAAGGCCAAACAAGGTGTGAGCCCAAAAGGCGAGCTTCAAAGGGCGAACCACCTTTGAAGTACAAATGGTGGACATGCATGAGAGGGGCTGCTCTTTTGCCTGATAGACAGGTTGGCTTCGGTTGCAGAGAGGGGAAAACAGTTGTCATACCTGTTTTCTTGTGGGCATGTAGCTCTCAGGTAGCCACACCTTTAGAGTGGGCTAGCAAGCTCCACACACTGAAAGAGAGGTTATGCCATCTTGCGGGGGTAGAATATTGCATTCTGGGATAGCCAAATGGCAGACTTTGCAGGAAATCATCATTTTGTGGAGGGGACCTGGTAGCATATTGGCTAGTAGCAACCAAATCCACTGCAGGCAAGTTCTGGGCATACAAGTGGCACCCCTGGCACCCAGACCTCAGATCACATCTGCACTTGAAGGAAGTGGCCCTCTAGGGCCACTCGGGTTTTCTTACAACCACCTGCTATGCCTTCCCAAGAATGAAGAGTCGGTCAGACAGTAGAGAATACAAACTTACATTTATTAGCAATGCTCTGCAGAGGAGTCCATCATAACCTGCACCCTAAGATGTCTGCCGAGGGACTGGCCCCCCAACAGCCCACACTGAGTAATCATTCCTCTCGAGAAGCCCCCAACCACGCCCACAATGGAAAACTACCGGCCTGGGCCGATCATGAACAAAGAGGCACAGTAGGATGAGCTAACACCTGCCAGATGGGTACATTTTATCAGGAATCCAAGGCCACAGTGCTGGGTCTCAGCATCTCCTAATGTGGGAGCAGAAACTACACATTCGGATAAGTATGCGAGGGCAGAACGGCCTATTCATTAGTAAGTCGAGAAACAGCCTTAAACAGAAAGAAAAAATAATAACGAAATACAGTTTTCTGCTGAGGCCAGCAATACGAGTAATGAGGCCTAACCCAGGCACAGTCTAAGCAGCCTAATAAGGATTACGAAATGCAAAATGGAGTCACACTCGCTAACTGAAGCCTGTGCATTACATGGATAACTCAGTGGGTTACATAACGTGAATACAAATGACATCTATTTAGCCACACATTGCTAACCTAATATAACGTGAAATGAGTGCGTTGCAGGGATGGGAATTTGAAACCTAACAGACCCTCCTTTTAGCATGTGTGGCTAAATGCTTTATTCGCTACCCGGTAGGGTCTTTACAATTCTGAGGGAGAAAAAGAAAGTGCATAGTCACTCATGTTACAAGGGAAGAACAAGCAACACATGAGCATCGAAATCGCCTAATACTCGAAGATGCCCTCATCTATGAGCATCATGTCCTGAATTTCCTGCATCATCATAGCAGAAATCTTGTTATCCCGTCTTGGCAATGTGGGGGTAGGGGTAAGTTTACTCACACAATAGGTGCAACAGGCTGGAGGACAGTTTATGCATGAGCAACATGTAAAGATGACTCCTGCGATGGCTATTAGGACAAGTAATATCTTCCAACCCCATGATGTCAGCAGACCCCAGAGCCACCCTGTGAGGGACCATGAACCATTGTCCTGATGGATATCTGAAGCAAGTTTGTGTAATTTCTGTATTGCGGAGTACACATCAGGGGCACTATCAGGGATGTGCACACAGCAGCTGCTGCCGATGAGGCGACAGGCTCCACCCCTATCAGCCAGAATGACGTCTAAAACCATCCGATTTTGAAGAGTAACGAGCCTCGTAGCCTGAAGCTCGACTGTAATATTAGTCAGTATACCGGCAGTAGTATTAATAACTCCCTCAACTACTCTAGCAAGGCGACGAATATTACGACTATTGAACATGGGACACCAGAACGGCAGAATGCCCTTCATTATGTCAGTAAATTGCTGTAGAGAGGTATCTGTTTGATCAATATCGTCTGGGTTGACAACTCTCTTAATTCGATGTACCTGGAGAGCCCTACGCTGTAGCTTATGATCCTTGTGGTAATTGGACGGTGCAATGTAAACTGGAGGTAAGAGAAAGGAAACATAACACCTGCCAGACCATACCCTCGGAAGCCATGTATAAGCCTGTTCCCCACAGATGAAGTATACATTTGGAGGTGGAAGCAAGGGTGTGCTGCTAGTAGTGTTTAACCGGTATGTGTAGTTACAATGACTCTGTCCTACCGAAATGTTCCCTGTTCATTCAACACAGAAACTAGCTGTTGCATTGATCACAGGGACAGGCATGGCTTTGTCTTCAGTGATATTGCGTCCCTGGAAACATTTAAAATATTCAGTGACATTAAATCCTTGGAAATCCAGAATTTCATTTTGTAACCAAGTGACATTTTCGTTAACCTCAAAAACGTTCATGCAAGCATCTGGGTGCAGGGTACCCTCCTTGCCATCTGCCCCAGGTGTATATCCCTGGTGTACCACTATATACTCCAATACTGATTCGTAATCAGCCTGTACCATTTTCATAGTGTCAGCATGATAGTGCATGTATATCATAGAGAGCAGTTGAAACCAGGCTTCACAGCTACCCAAATATGACAGGGGCAATGACACTAGCAAATCATTTTTGTGCATAACTGAGGGGAGTAGCCCACACACCCAGCAATTCTTGGCATTAGTAGTACTGTGTACCTGATGAAGCATCTGAACAAACGCATTTTGGGCATAAGTCTGTCTATGTCTTTCTTTATGTGGGGCCAATGTGACAAACGAATGCTCAGCTGGAACCGGGGTAGTCCCTATCAAGGTGTGCACAGGATGTAGTTCCTCTAAGTACCAGACCACCCCAAATAGGACCAGCAAGGAAAGCAAAATTATTACAACAAACACTATTTTACTCTTAGTGGACCAAGAGGACCAAACAGGACCATCTGGAGTGGGACGCGGAGCCGCAAAGGGCTGCTCCTCATCAGGGATAGGACGACCAAAGGGATACATTTAGGAAACTTCAAGGGCAACCTATAGGTGTCACAAGGGAAAGAAAAATTCACAGGCTAGAGCCACTATTGCAACAACAGTACCAGAGGGCACAAATCACCCAGCGTCCGTTTAGAGCCTCGCTGGCAGGCTCCTATTGTTCATCAACGACGGTGCTATGAAGCACTCCCACGGAGGAGCTGCGCGATCGCAGCCCTTGCAGAAAAACAAATCCTTCTTCTTTCAGGATAGGGCACCCTCCCTCCTGGGCAAATACCCTCAACTATCCTGTCCAGTGTCCAAGGCAGTGCACCAGTGTAGTTCACCCTAGTCTAATACAGGCACCTTAGGCACAGCACCTGCGCCCTAAGCTCAAGTTCTTCCCTAACTCCTAGACTGTTCGGCTAGTGCACCGTCCTTCTTTCAGGGCCTCAGATTATATTTCGTTATTCCAGGCACTGTTTCATCAACAAAAAGGGGCAGAAACTCAGGATCAGATGGGCATCGAGACTCAGATTCCGGTGTATTAGAAACGGTGTTATCCGGGGCGGCCCTTATCTCTGGTGGGATCGCCTCGGACAGGACTGCATCACTTTCTTCGTCCGTCTGCGCCCACCTCAACCGGGCGTCAGAGAAGGGAACGAAGCGTGGCACCCTCTCACATTCCTGATCACCGATGCCTTCGTTGACCCAATGGTCGTACGGGAGCGGTAGAGGTATCCGTTTAACGTGCGAACCGTGGATCCAGTGTTTCCTGCCATCTACTTTCATCGCTGTACGGGTGGCAAGAAGGACGAGGAGAGGCCCTTTCCACCTCGGCTCCAAACAGCTTTTCCGTTGAAAATTTCGGATGAGTACAAAATCTCCGGGCTGTATTTGATGCCCGGGCCCCTCTGGTACTGGCTGCAGCGTGGCTTGTATCTGTTGGTGAAGAGAACGAAGATCTTTAGACAATTCATACAGATAGTCTACAAGCAGGGGGTACTCTATCTCAGAAAAGCGCTTGGGTCTCGGGACGCCTCAGACATTAGCAGGGCGTCCGAAGACCACCTCATACGGGGACAACCCTGTTCTAGAATGCGCTGTTGCTCTGGTAGATAATAAAGCCAAGGGTAACGCATCTGGCCATCGTAGTCCTGTGCTTTCTTGAATCTATGCTAGCTTCAGTTTGAGAGTACCATTGTACTTCTCATCCAGACCTGCTGACTGGGGGTGATTCGCTGCATGAAACTTCTGTAAACCTGTGCACACCAATTCAATGACTTTTGCATTGAAGTGACTTCCGTTGTCACTCCAAATCACGCGTGGCAACCCATAGCGCAGGAAGTACTCTTTTAGAAGTGCCTTTGCCGTCGCCATAGCTGTATTCTCTTTAGTGGGATAAGCCTCAATCCATTTACTGAATGCGCAGATCACTACTAGCACATACTTTAGGTTATTAACTCGTTCCATTTCGATGAAAACCATCTGGAGAACCTCGAAAGGGAAGGAAGGCGGTGCAAAGTTACCAGCGGGTGTAGGAGTACCTTTCCCAGGGTTATGCTTCAGACAAATGATGCAATGCTTCACTAGGTGCGTGGCTACCTTAGCGATATTATCATTCTGCCATACTGGGTCCAGTAACTTGCATATTCCTTTGGCACTAATATGCGCTGGGCCATGGGCCATGGTAACAACAGGGAGCACATATGAATTAGGCAGCAACCATCGCTGCTTCCCAGACAAGTCAGTCCAACACCCATCCTCATCCAAGCGACCTGTTCTCTCCTCCCACATTGCTAATTCATCTAGAGTCGCCTCACCCTGGATTTCCCTGACATTCTCCAATGTGTCCTCGAACATTCCGTTGTCTGGGACCCACCTAGCGGGACCTGCCACTAACATCTTTTTCATCTTTGATCGAGCTGTCTCCTTAGCTGTCTGGTCTGCGAAAGCATTTCCCCTCCCAACATCATCTGTAATGGCTTTATGAGCGCTACATTTCACTATTGCTAACTTATTGGGAAGTGTCAATGCGGACAGCAATCTATGTATCAATGGCCCGTTCTGTATCCGCAGTCCGTGCGAAGTCAAGAACCCTCTCTCCGCCCAGAGGCGCCCAAAATTATGGGCCACCCCAAATGCGTACTGGCTGTCGGTGTAAATATTAACAGCCAGTCCCTCACTCAACTCACAAGCCCTGAGGAGGGCAACCAACTCTGCAGCTTGGGCCGATTGGTGTGGGATACGAGATGTCTCAACTACAGTGTGTAACGTTGTGATTGCATAGGCTGCAGTGGTGGTGCCATCTGGTAATTTGAAACAAGAGCCATCGACATATAGTTCCCCTTGGGGGTCAGATAAGGGAACGTCAGTCAGGTCTACCCGTCCCTTCGTTTCTTCCTCAGTCCGAAATAAACAATCATGGACATCATTGTCCTTTTCTTCCGACGGGAGGGGTAGTAACGTGGCTGGGTTCAGAGTAGCACATCGTTTGATGGTAATGTGCGGAGCAAACAGAGTCAATTCATAGCCAGTCAGACGCGCACTAGTAAGGTGCTGCGTCTTTGTCTTATTCAATAGCGTATCCACAGCATGAGGTACCATGACTGTGAGGTCCGTATCAAGGACGAGCCCTGCCGATTGTCTGATAGAAACTGCCACTGCCACTGCAGCTCTCAGACAGCTCGGGAGCGCTCTGGCGACATTATCAAGCATGGCAGAGAAGTAGGCGCAGGGTCTCTGCTTACCACCGAAACCCTGTGTTAGAACAGAAAGCGCGCAACCGTCCACCTCATGCACATAGAGCACAAAAGGCTTCTGGTAATCAGGAGTACCAAGCACAGGAGCCGAGCAAAGCGCAACCTTTAATTGTTCAAAAGCTTGCTGGCATGCAGCTGTCCAAGGCAGGGGTTCATGCACATCTTTGGTGGTCAGGTAAAGAAGGGGTTTTGTTAGTAGGGAATAGTTAGGGATCCAATGCCGACAATACGATGTTATCCCAAAGAACGCGCGTACCTCGCGTTGGGTCTTAGGAACAGACATGTTAGTAATAGCCGCTATGCGCTCAGGTGTTAGTCTGCGACCCTCCTTCAACAGAAGGTGACCTAAATAGGTGACCTTCTGTCGACAATATTGAAATTTGGAAAGCGACACCTTGTGTCCATGATGCGCCAGATGCAACAATAATTGAACTGTGGTGTCTTTGCAACCATCCTCATTGTCCGAAGCCACAAGGAGGTCGTCAACATACTGCAACAGCACATTACCAGGGGAAAGCTCCAAAGAATCCAATTGAGCTTTCAAGGCTTGGCTATAAATACTAGGACTTTCAGTATAGCCTTGTGGAGCACGGCAGAATCTAAAGCTCCGACCGGCTATTGCAAATCCAAACAGATATCTGCTATCTGTATGGATTGGTATGCTGAAGAAAGCATTTTTTAAGTCAATTACAGAGAAGAATTTTGCTGATGGGGGAATCATTGTCAAGATCGTTGTAATGTCCGGGACCACGGGGTACTGGGGAACTACGATCTTATTTACCTCTCTGAGGTCTATCACAAAACGGTAAACGTCAGGGTGGGCATCAGAAGAATCCAAGGGTGTCTTTTTAAGAATAGGAAGAATAGGGCTATTACACACATTTGCCACAGTCTCTTCAACCCCGCCAGACTGTATTATTAGCAATAGGGCCTTTTCACCTGCCTGGGATATCTTGTACTGGGGAATAGGTGGCAATTTAGCATTGTCTCTGATCTGTACAGATACTGGCGGGATCTGGAGTAACCCCACATCCGTGTCTCCTGTAGCCTATAACGTATGTGGCACATCTTTAAACTCAGCAGGAAGGGGGGCATCCTTTGCGAAGCACTGTTTTGCACGGGCTACCTGCGGTCCAACAGTCATGTAAACACCGTCTGGAGAACAAAAAATTGTCGCATGCAGCCTTTTTAACAAATCGAGTCCTAACAAATTTTCCCCACAATTTGATGTCAGTATAAATGTTGAATCAACCGTAAAGGGGCCAATAGTCAAAGCAAGAGGCTTGGAAATGGGGCTAATGACCGGTACACCTGAGAAACCCACCGACACATTGTTTTGGCCAGACAGAGCTGCCCCCAGGACCAGTGAACGGGAAACAGAGCTATTCATAGCCCCTGTATCAACTAAAACAATTTCAGTAGTACCCTGTAAATCAGCAGTGACGTAAGGTCCGTGCTGATCTATAGGCACAGGAACTGGTCCCTCGCCCTGTCCTCGGCTGTCCTAGCTGTGAGACAACCCTGTCACTTCGTCCATGTCATAGTCGTCATGATAGTACTGTCGTCCTCGGGGGTCATCAAAATAATTCCCGCTCTGCCTATTGTGTGATGTATCCTCTGACTGCATCCCCCCTCTACCTCCTGTTCCTCGTCCGCGTCTTCAAAAACCCCAACCTCTCGGGCCTCACCTTTCTGCATCAACTCCAGACACTCGTTCCACCAATGTCCCTCCTGCTTGCAGTACGCACATTGATTGAGCCCGAGGGGCGTGTTTGAAGCACCACCCCTGCCCGACCAGGGCAGCTGTTGGGCCGAACCTCTACCTCATCCACTTCCCCTCGCAACTTGCTGCATCAATACCCTTGTCTTCAAATCCTTTTACTTTTTCTCTACCCTTTCCTTGTCCTCATTCTCTCTATGTTCGTAATATTGTGCCATACTCAATATCACTGACGGGGATGATGTCGTCCAAGTACTTTCCGAAGCCTGCAACCGTGTTGCAATCTCGGGAAGCAAGTTAGTGACAAATCTGTTGACAAATAAACGAACACCACCCTCCTGTGACAGGTCCTGACCACTAAAATCTAAAAACACCCCTTCAAATCTGGTAAAGAAGTCTGACACACTTTCATCCTTCTTCTGGCGACACGCAGTCAACTTATCCCAGTCCACTCTCTTTGGCGGGATAAGTGAGTGCATGTATGTTATAATACGCCCCGGCAAAGCGAGGAGCTCCGCTTTCGGCTTGTCGCCGGGCTTACGCTCCTTATCCCAAGCCCTGATCTCATCCCACGTGCCCCCCAACTCTAGTGCATTATCCTGTGTATGAACCTGCCTCAATATATCCACCGGTACCAACAGACCGAAAAACAACTCTATGTCAGCTAGCGTCATTACTGTGGAGGAGGCTGCCTCCGTCAATTCTCTATAATATGCAGTAGGGTTTTTTCGGGGGTCCGGCAGCTGGCTCTTTAAGGATAGGACCTCACTCCTCTTCCAGGGAGTATAGATCCACTGTTCCTGAAACCGAGCATCGACCCGTGGTCTAATCACAGCATCGGTGGAATCACGCAGTTCTGGAATTTCAGGGTGGTAAATGGGATGAACTTCCCTCATGGGATGCTGTGTCCCCATCGTCAGAACCTCCTGGAGCAATCTGCCTCGGTAACCCACTAGTGTCGTTATATTGCTAAAAACCTCATTGGGAGCCATACCGGCAGCATATACCCTATCCCGTATGTCATATATTATTTGCGGTGCAACACCTTGAAAACCCTGTTCCCACAACCCTATCAGCGTTGCTGACATGTGCTTAAGGGCGTGCTGCTGTATAAACGGCTCGTAATCTTTCATCACACTCCACACATCCTCCACACTATAGATCGGATTCTGAGCCCACTGAGCTGCTTGACTCGCCACCATTTGCTTTTCCTAATCAGCCACCGCAGAAAGCACCAATACTTTATCCATTCGGTCTCGCGCTGCTGCCCAGTTCACGTCATGTACTCCACGCGCAGGAGTTTCGACATTCAACTGTGCCTGGGGTATCACACTCACGGGGGAAAGAGCAGACGCAGAGACAGGTACCATCATGTAGGGAGACAGGGTGGTAGGGGTGAAAGGGGGAGTAGCAGTCGATGCAGAACTAATAGACTGGGCGGGGGAGCTAACAGCACCCGTCCCGGTGACTGGTGTGAGTAGAAGAGAAGCAAGAGGGGCCGGGGCTGAAGCGGTAGTGCTAGAAACAGGAACGCTAGAAGGGGCGGCACTAGAGGCCAAGGACTGAGATGTCAGAACTGTCGGGTATATCCGTTCAGGGGCATAAGGAGGAGGAGGGCGAGAATCTAATAGCTCTTCGACTAAATCATCACCTTCCTCTCTAGTAACATAACATTTGTCTGTCTGTAACCGAAACTTTGTATCTGCGCATTCTATACCCTTCTCTATCTTTCCTCTTTCATAGGCTACTGCTTTCTGTGTTATGGTTTGCGTCTGCCTCTTCCGGGCCTCTTTCTCTGCTCTCAGGCATCGCTGCTTTGCTTCTTTCTGCCATACTCTTAAAGAATCAAACATCGACTGTCTGCTCCTTCTAGCGAACAACTTGTCCTGCAAGAAATTCAATTTCTGTTCATCAAATGAGCCATTAAGCGGCCACTGTAACTCAGCATTGTCCCTCGTATATTTGTGCCACAATGTGCTAAACATAACAGGGCCAATACCATGTTTAACGTATACGTCAAAATTTGGAGAACCCTCCGGAGGTGCAGGCTGGCTCTCTTCCAATCGAGCATCAGTAGAACAACATCGACATCCAAAACACCCCAATTTGCTGAAACAAGGCATCTTAATATAAGACACACGCACTGCCCCTGATGGACAAGTATAAGACCAGCAACGGCAAACAAGGACAAGATAAAATAACAAATATTATTCACGAAGCAAACCAAACGGTCCAAGGACCACTCCCTACAGTCCAGGGACTGTACCACATTCAAGAAGACAGGTTCCAGCCCCAGACCTTTTCAAGCATTAGCCAAATTACCAGTTGGTCTGGCAGATTGTTCGCGGACAGTCCCGGACCTTTTCAAGCGCGGGCCAAATTCCAGGTGGTCCGGTGAACTGCTCACAAACACCCTGTGCCTTTTCAAAGGTCCGTAAACCCACCAAGTTCAAGACAAGACAGTCCGGAGACCGTACCAAGACACAGCCCTTCGACTCGTGTCGTTCAAGCAAGGCAGTTCGAGAACTGCAGACAAGACAGTCCGGCGACTGTATCAAGATGCAGCCCGCAGGCTCGTGCCGTCCAAGAATGGTGCCATTTTTCCAAGAATCAAATCACTCACCTGGTGCACACAGGTCGAGTCAAGTTATTTTCCACTGCCGACTCTTCGGACCAAACGGTCAACTCCAAGGTTTCGCCCTTATCAGGACCCCAGCCGCTGACCACTAGACGAGGGGGCGCCCGATCAGCCGGGCGGGGCAGCTGCGAGAACCAAGCTCGGTTGTGTGTGGGGTGCCCCGATCCGCCCGACCAACCAAACGCACCCCCCGACTCTACAACCCGATTACGGGCGAGTCGGATCACCTTGCGGGGTCCCTGTTCGGGCGCCAACTAAAGGAAGTGGCCCTCTAGGGCCACTCAGGTTTTCTTACAACCACCTGCTATGCCTTCCCAAGAATGAAGAGTCGGTCAGACAGTAGAGAATACAAACTTACATTTATTAGCAATGCTCTGCAGAGGAGTCCATCATGACATGCACCCTAAGATGTCTGCCGAGGGACTGGCCCCCCAACAGCCCACACTGAGTAATCATTCCTCTCGAGAAGCCCCCAACCACGCCCACAATGGAAAACTACCGGCCTGGGCCGATCATGAACAAAGAGGCACAGTAGGATGAGCTAACACCTGCCAGATGGGTACATTTTATCAGGAATCCAAGGCCACAGTGCTGGGTCTGAGCATCTCATAACGTGGGAGCAGAAACTACACATTCGGATAAGTATGCGAGGGCAGAACGGCCTATTCATTAGTAAGTCGAGAAACAGCCTTGAACAGAAAGAAAAAATTATAACGAAATACAGTGTTCTGCTGAGGCCAGCAATACGAGTAATGAGGCCTAACCCAGGCACAGTCTAAGCAGCCTAATAAGGATTACGAAATGCAAAATGGAGTCACACTCGCTAACTGAAGCCTGTGCATTACAGGGATAACTCAGTGGGTTACATAACGTGAATACAAATGACATCTATTTAGCCACACATTGCTAACCTAATATAACGTGAAATTAGTGCGTTGCAGGGATGGGAATTTGAAACCTATCACACTGGAGAGTGGACTGAAGAAGAACTGCCCTGCTGTTCCCTGGACCTGCACCAAAGACTGGACTGCACCTGCTGATCCTTAGGCCTGCAAAGAAAGGACTGTGGTGCCCTTATCAACTGTTTATAGTTTACAACTGCTCAAGAAATAGTCATCTCTGGCCCCCCAGACAAAAGAAGACGTGACTCCAAGAGTCAGTTGACTGACTTTCTGTTACAGCTCCAGGACCACAAAAGCTGAAGAAGCCTGCCTTTGCAAGTTTGGAGCCACAAATGCTTGAACTCAACTGACTGCTAAACCTCAGCCTAAGAGACTGAGTCTCGATGTTCAAAAGTTGCACCCATGTCTTCTAGACCCGGGAGAGTTGTCGGAGTGCAGTTTGGCCACCCAAGACAGACACTAGCCTCAGTTAAAGGGAACTTACTGTAACCGGAGACAAGTAGATCAATGGCAACTGGTTTTTGGCTGGATTTCAACTGGACTTCAATGGACTTCATCCTCTGTGGACAAAGTTTCCCCACCATGTTTGTGGACCGAGGGGTGTCCCCAGAAAGACCCCGTCACGAGATCAGCATCCTATGCAATCTTCAGCATTTCAGCATTCTGTATCCCTAGCATCAGGACCACTCCATTGATGTCTATGGCAGTTCACCCATGGAGCCTGGAACGTTTAACTGCAAGGTATCTGTCCTGCCAAGCCTCATTGGCCCCTGTAACTTGTTTTCTGCTGGAGTTGGTCACCCAAAGAGGGTCGGAGTTATTATTTGCCTAATAATTTATATTTCCTGGACCCTCTGGTAGATTTTGTTCATTTTGGTGTCTAAACGTTCAGAAAATAAGAGCTATTTTTATAGATTGGTATCAGATTTTCCTTGTGCCGTGCTTCTTCCTTATTCAACTATTTTGATATTTCTAAATGCTTTGCACTTGTTCCTTTGGCAAACCCTGACTACTTAAAGGCACAGCTACCCAGGATTGAGCTAAGATTTCGGATACAAGCCTGACTGGACCCAAGATGGATATGTGAGTTATTACATGGTGATGTCACACAACCACAATATATAATAAACAGCTTTCCACACACTTATGTACTGAAAGCAGTTAGTGATGTACAGAACTCAACACTTTTACTCCAAAAGAGGTAGAAAAAACATCTATTATGCATGATCTGTGATGGTAAATAACGTTTGGGGAAAACTCACATAGCTGCAGCACATATATCTTTCAGTGCATCTCCTTTAAAAGCTGACACAAGAAGTGGGAATGCGCTCAGTGGATTGCTCCTGAAATGATATAGGAACATCCATTCCTGCTTTCCCATATGCCAAAAATATGGCCCATTTGATTCTGTGGCTCGAGGTGTCTGCGGAAGGTCAGTGACCCTTTTTGACTAGCCCTAAAGTAACAAAAAGTTCACCAACCTGACAGAAAGTAGCAGATATACTCAAATAGATAGATAAGGCCCTCTGCACATCTAGGGTATACAAAAGAGTTTCCTACTCCAAGAAAAGGAGTGGAAAGAAAAGTGGAAGAACCAGATCCTGAGAACGATAAAAAGAGGAACAGATCTCAGGAAGATAGCTAGGGTATGGCCAAAGCACCACCCCATCCACAAAAGAAATCTCACAAAGACTGATGAGCCCCAATATCCCCTACCCTAGTCTGCCCTTTGAAGAATGGCCATAAGGAAAATACTCTTAACATCAGAAATTTCAGAAAGACAGAATTAAGTACCTCAAGAGAATCTTGCTGTAGACCCTAAAGAACAAGTTCTTTGTCCCTACATGGGACTGGAGTATGAACCACTGGTCTCCTTAGCAAAAAAGGTCTCACAACATGGGATGCCAGGCACTCAATGGATAAAAGCTCTCAGCTTCTGATTGCTGATTGCTTCCAGTTGGGTATGCAATGCAGACACTGTCGATCCTAGCAGAAATCCGTCCCTGAACAATTCAAGAGCCTTGGCTCCCTCGCAGCAAGAGGTGTATAACCCTCTGGAGGAACACCACGATTGAATCTTTCACTAATACCAATCTTAAACTTTGAGTACTCTGGTGTTTTGATTGTTGAATACATAATACCACTTCTAAGGTACAAACTAGGAATTATAATTTTAAACTCTCAATTTCCAGATCCCCAAAAAGAGGCACAGTATAGAGGTTTCTGAAAGTAGAGGGATGTTCAGAGCACATTATCCAGGGTGTGTGAACACAGCTCGAGAAGGTGTTGAAACCAGGGTGTTTGAGGCCAAATTTGGGCAGCATTTCTGTCCAGTCATCTGGTCATCAGAAGATGTGCTGAAAACAAGATTCAACTGATCCGCACCCCCATTATCCGTCCCTGGTAAAAAAAAGAAAATTGCTGGCAGGGATAGATGATTGATTTCTGCTGAGTTCATTCTGATCTTTCCAATGAAGGTAGACTGGGAACCCTCGTTCCCGAAAATGAATAATGTAGGCTTGCGTCACCTGATTGTTGGTGTGGCCTCGTACTGCTTGTACCTGAATCTGAGGTGCAAAGAAGAACAGAGCTCAGAGAAGTGCTGCCAGCTTCCTTTCATTGGATGAGGCTACTGAGTCCTGCCTTGTCCAGAGACACTGGAGAGCTTTCTCTCCCAGAGTAGGTCCCTGTCCCTTGATGCTGGCATACGTTATAAGAATTACTGGTGGAGGAGGGTCAGGAAAAATCGCCTCTGGCAGGTAACCAGGAAAGTCCACCACTGAAGGTCTTGTTGAGTTTGGAGGGTAACAGATACCATTGCTTCATAAATCTCAGACTTTGGATTCCAATGATATTAGAGATGGATTACTAAAGGACAAAAGGGGCAGGTGGTTCACCCTGCAAGCGCAACCAATCCTGAGGAGAAGCTTCTTGTTGAATGAGCTGAGACCATAGACAGCCCATCAACTTGGTTCAGCATTGAGGTGGAAGGAACTCAATACCCATGTCTGTTCCGAGGATTGCTCCAATAAATTGGATGTTTCGTACTAGCTGTAGATGCAACTTGGTATGATTGAGAAGACATCAATGATTTCTTAAAATGTCAAAAACCTGGTGAACTGCATTCACCCCTTTGGAAAAAGAGCCAGTCATCCAAGTAAGGAAGTACTAATAAGCTTCTTGCATGAAGAATACTCACTAGAGAAGCCTTAACCTTGGAAGACCCTTGGAGCTGAGACTAGCCAAACAAAAAAATCTGGAATTAGAAGTGCATCCTAAGATTACCGAACCAGAGAAATCTTTGTGAAGCTGGGTGGACAGGGAAATGATAATAGGTGTCCAACAGGTCCGTAGACACAATATATTCTTCTGAAGAGATTAATGGTTGAGTAGCCTGAAGAGTTACCATTTTGAAAGTTTGATGACAAAATAAAATTCACTCTTTTTAGATTGGTAGGAAATCCCCTGAGAGCTTTGGAGCAACAGGTATTATTGAATAGCAACAGAAACCTTTTTCTCCTTTAGGTACTAGATTAATTCCTGCTTTGTTTAACAAGTCTTGACATCCTTGGAGCAGACCTTACCATTGAAGGGGACTAGTTTGAGCTGGTGTTGTTTGGAAAAATACCTCTGGAGTATCCCTGGAATCTGATTTGATAACCTTACCTGATGATTTGAAGAAACCAATAATCTTATATAGAGCCTTCCCAGGTTTTGTAAAAGTTCAGAAGCCTCATGCCTATTCTCTTGGCATACTCAGGAAGGTGGAGGGTGGATGTTGTGATGAACGACTAAAACTGGGATTTGTTGGTATAGGAGCCTCCTTGACCACAACCCCGGCATGAAAGGAAAGTACCTCAGTTTGGGGGACAAAACATCAGAATTCAGCTGATTTTTTAATTATGTACCATTAATTTTTCTCCAGTGATAGAAAAATGACTCAAGAGAGGTTTTTATAAATTGTCGCCCACAAACTTTAAAATTGAAAAAACTGGGGCGTGGCCAGCAGCCGACGGGAATGGCCACTAGTGCAGCTCCGGAGCCCTCGCCCGCTATCAGCCACATATCCTGACCTATATTGCAGCACGGAACCTGTGAACAGCGGGACTGCAGCCCCTGCACCCGTGCGTCGGCAGTAACTACCTGTGGAGACCGCGGAGCGGCGCCTCTGACCCCGGACCTGCGGCGGTGCAAAGGCCCAAAATGGCGGCGGCGGGACTGGCGTAGTTCATGGGAGTGGTCGCGCTGATGAATTGCCCGATCGGACGGCCTGTGGCGCTGCGGCGGATCCGAGGAGCGGATCCTGAGATATCGCGGTCTGGCGGCGGCGGGCGCCGAGTGAGCAGTCGCCCGAAAAAGAACATACAGCTCTCAGTGGGGTGAGCACAGAACTAGGAGCGGAGGACCGAGGGCGGGCCTTCACCCAAGCGGACTGAATCCAGCCTGCGGGATCGGGGCGGCGGCCCCGTGAAGGGTGAAGAGTGTCCGGCGGTGGCGGTGGTGCTGCGCTGCGGGGGTCCGCTTTGGGACCCGCAAGAGTATCCTGACAGTAACGGTGAGTGGGGGGGAACACACTCACTAGCCGGCCACCAGCTGGGCCCCAGATTGTGCCCCCTGCCCTGCCGGTGGTGCAGAGGAGACAGCAGAGGCGGGCATTGAACATCGGAGAGGCCCGGGACATTGTGGGGAACTGTGGCCCCCGGAAGACGGCCCGCTTTCACTGTGGGCTAGAGTTGTGCACTGGCTGGTCGGGCCCAACGGAAGGGCCCCACTGAATTGTATTGCTGGGAGCTTGGACTCTTTCCCTGATGAGGTGAGAGGAGACGGCTCTCACAACGTACCTGCACTGGCGGGTGTGGTCCCCGCCTACAACACAACAATGTAGGCGATGGACATTGTGTGCATTTTCACTTTGGGGGGCCGTCCACTGGGACATTTCACAGCTCTTGCCAATCAGCCAAGCATCCCTACGGTGGGGGGTGCCCACGTGCTCGTGGGAGGGGTGGACTCCCCAGTTACACTGCATACAAGCTAAGGTACTGTAACCCCCCCACCCCCCGGGCCGGGAAGAAGGAGGTGAGAGTCATTCCGGTACTAGAGGCGGGAAGCCGGCCCTGCTTGGTGGAGTGACAAGCCATCAGAGGGAACTGCAGAGAACCACCCCTTCGAAGCCAAGAGTGCTCTGTCCAGCGGACTCTATCCCGGGAAACCCGACAGGCCGCTGGCGGCACATGGCACCTAGGCAGACGGCGGGGAGTACCGAGCCTAATCGTTCACCTGTGGTTCCCCCCCACTTAAACAGCATGCGCTCCACAATGGCTGGAGGGAGAGGAGCCAAATCGCCCTTACAGACAAAACTTGATAAATATACTTGGAAAAAACGGGCGAGGATTCCGAGGCCATCAAAGTCACCGACCAGGACAAAACACTACCACTTCCTATGCAGCCTGATTTAACGCTACAAGACATCATGGCTGCCATCACTGGTGTATGGTCCTGCCTGGAGTCTTGGCTGGACTCCGTGAAGATTGAGTTCTCCCTCATACGGGCCGACCTCCGGAAGATGGACACGAGAGTCAAGGAGGCGAAGGACGTCACCAAAATGATTACCACAGACACCTCCCAACTCAAATGACAGGTACAACAACTAACGGAAAAACAGGACAAAATGGAGGCGCCACACGATGAAAATGAGCACGCCAAAATAATGTAAGCATCCTGGAGGTGCCAGAGCGAGCGGAGGGGCCGGACGTGGCCCTCTTTGTCGAGGAGTTGATAACCAATCAATCAATCAATCAGGGAATTGTAAGCGCGCTACTCACCCGTGAGGGTCTCAAGGCGCTGAGGGGGGGGTCCGCAGATCTGTTTAGCCGAAGAGCCAGGTCTTGAGGGTCTTCCTGAAGGTGTTCAGGGAGGGGGCGCGTCTGATGTCTGCCGGTAGCTCGTTCCAGGTCTTGGCTGCAATGTGAGAGAAGGATCTTCCGCCTGCTCTGGCTCTGTGGATGCGCGGGGTTTCGGCCAGTGCGAGGTTGGAAGATCGGAGGTTTCTTTTGGGTACGTGGAAGTTGATTCTGTCATTGAGGTATTTGGGTCCGTTGTTATGTAGGCATTTGTAGGCGTGAGTGAGGATTTTGAAAGTGACTCTTTTCTCCACGGGGAGCCAGTGGAGACTTCGTAGGTGTTGGCTGATGTGTTCGTGTCGGCGGATGCCGAGGACGAGTCTGGCGGCGGTGTTCTGTACTGTCTGGAGTTTGCGGAGTAGGGACTTGTTGATGCCGGCGTAGAGTGCGTTTCCATAGTCCAGTCTGCTGGTGATGAGTGCGTGGGTGACTGTCTTCCTTGACTCGGGGGGGATCCACTTGAAGGTCTTGCGGAGGGTGTTGAAGCAGCTGGAGGTGACGGCGTTGACCTGTCGGTTCATGGAGAGTGATGAGTCGAGTACGATGCCGAGGTTCTTGGCGTGGTCTGAGGGGGTAGGTGGGCTTCCGAGGGCGGTCGGCCACCAGGTGCTGTCCCATGCAGAAGGGGTGGTACTGAGGACGAGGACTTCTGTCTTCTCGGCGTTGAGCTTCAGGCAGCTGTTGGTCATCCAGACTGCGACGTCTTGCATTCCTTTCTGGAAGTTGAGTTTGGCAGTGGTGGGGTCTTTGGTGAGGGAGAGGATGAGCTGGGTGTCGTCGGCGTAGGATACGATGTTGAGGCCGTGTTGTCGGACGATGGCTGCGAGGGGGCCATGTAAATGTTGAAGAGGGTGGGGCTCAGTGATGAACCCTGTGGGACTCCGCAGGTGATTTTCGTGGGGTCGGAGAGGAAGGGTGGGAGTCTGATTCTTTGGCTTCTTCCGGTGAGGAATGATCGGATCCAGTCCAGGGCTGTTCCTTGTATGCCTGCGTCGTGTAGTCTGACGAATAGTGTGCGATGGGAGACGGTGTCGAAGGCCGCTGATAGGTCGAGTAGGATGAGGGCTGCGGAGTGGCCTTGGTCCAGGAGGGTGCGGATGTCGTCTGTGGCGGCGAGTAGGGCGGTCTCTGTGCTGTGGTTGCTTCGGAATCCGGATTGGGACGGGTCGAGGACGGCATTTTCTTCAATGAATCGTGTCAGTTTCCTGTTGACTGTTTTCTCTGCAACTTTGGCTGCGAAGGGGAGGAGCGAGATGGGCCGATAGTTCTTGAGGTCGGTGGGGTCAGCTGTGGGCTTCTTGAGCAGGGATCTGACTTCTGTTCGCTTCCAGTCGTCTGGGAAGGTGCCTGTTTTGAAGGTGGTGTTGATGGTGCATTGTAGTTCGGGTGCGATGGCGGCCACGGCTCTGTGGTAGATGTGAGGGGGGCAGGGGTCGGTGGGGGCCCCCGAGTGGATGCTTTTCATGGTCGAGGCAGTGTCTTCGGCCGTGATCGGTGTCCAGTTGGAGATGGTGGGCTGGCTGGTGTTTCTGGGGGGCGGGGGGCCGTCTGTGGCGCCTGGTGGATGGTCGATGAAGTTGTCGTAGAGATTTTTGATCTTGAGGTGGAAATAGGTTACAAGCTTGTCGCAGAGGTCTTGGGATGGGGTGATGTCTGTGGCTTCGCTGCGTGGGTTGGTGAATTCTTGAATGACACTGAAAAGTTCCTTGGAGTTGGTGGAGTTGGCCAGGATTTTGTTGTGGATGAAGTTCCTTTTGGTGGCTCTGATCTGGTTGTGGTAGTCCGTCATGGCGTCCTTGTAGGTGGTGTGGTTTTCCGTTGTCTTGGTGTTTCTCCAGTTCTTCTCCAGGCGTCTGCAGGTGCGTCTGGCTTCTTGGAGAGCGGTTGTGAACCAGGCGGCTTTCCTGGGGCGTTGTCTGTCGGGGTTGCGTAGCGGGGCGAGCTCATCTGCGCAGTTGGAGATCCAGGTGTGGAGTTCTCTGGCTGCATCGTTTGCGCTGTTTGCATCGGGTGCCCAGGTGTGGTTGACTCGGTTGAGGGTGGAGTTAAGTTGCTCGTCGGTAACCTTGCTCCAGTTCCTTCGTGGTGGGCGTGGGGCTGGTTTGGGTGCCTTGGGTTTGTTGATGGCGAAGTGTACGCAGTGGTGGTCGGTCCATGGCGGCTGCATTGTGTGGCTGAAATGGACGCTGTTTCCTGCCGCGAAGATGGGGTCGAGGGTGTGTCCTGCTCTGTGGGTCGGTGTGTTGACGAGTTGTTTAAGTCCGATGCTGGCGAGGTTGTCACGAAGGATAGTGGAGTTGGGGTCGCTGGGGTTGTCGAGGTGGAAGTTCAGGTCTCCAATGAGTATCTAGTTTGTTGAGGCGATCGCGTGGGGTGCGATGAAGTCGGTGATGGTGGCGGCGAACGGTGTTCGGGGGCCGGGGGGTCTGTAGACGAGGGTTCTTCTGAGTGTGGCTTTGGGGGTGGTCCTGATCTTGAAGTGCAGGTGTTCGGCGGAGGGTAAGGTTTCGCTGGAGGTGGTGAGGCGGAGGGTGCTCTTGTGGGCGATGGCGAGGCCCCCTCCTGGGTGGTTGGGGTGGTCTTTCCTCTGGATCTTGTATCCGTCTGGGATGGCGGTGCTGATGTCGGGGGCGGAGGATGCGTTGGTCCAGGTCTCTGTGAAGAAGGCGATGTCGGGCGAAAGAGAGTCGAGTAACGAAACATTTGCATCCAAAACGACCCTCGAACTACTTTTCAATTGAACGGGCCCACCGGGTCCCTGGGGGGCATCCCAGGCCGGGGGCTACGTCCCGTCCGTTAATCGCTAGGGTCTTCAATTTCCGAGACCGGGATGCGATACTCCAAGCAGCGCGGAACAACCCACCAGTATCGCTGGAGAATAGTTAGATATCCTTCTTCCCGGATTTTACAATGAAAGTCCAAAATCAACAGCGAAGTTTCCTGGAGGTGAAGAGGGCGCTCAGAGAAAAGAACATAAAGTACGCCATGCTCTTTCCGGCCACACTGCGCATCGAAGCTGATGGGAAA
This sequence comes from Calotriton arnoldi, assembly GCA_963921515.1. Classification (NCBI taxonomy): domain Eukaryota; kingdom Metazoa; phylum Chordata; class Amphibia; order Caudata; family Salamandridae; genus Calotriton; species Calotriton arnoldi. The sequence goes on along the minus strand of CAWUFW010000322.1, from coordinate 4,354,058 downwards.
AATTGGTTCTTTCCCTCTCCGGAGGAGGCGTGGGACTGGCTGGAGGGCTGGCGACAAGTGGGAAAGCCTGGCAAAGACAAACATGTCGGCGCGAGAGGGACCAGGCCCGACCACTCCCGAGGGACAGGTAGCGATTCAACTGGTGGAGGAACGGGCAAGACTCCCGGCAGCTGAACTGACATTGTGGTATACTCACCAGTGAAGGACTTGATGTACAGATAAGTGGGGGGGCGGGGTTGCTGTGTGCTAGGGGGGGGGCGCTACTATACCTTGAGGGTCACCCTATGGGACCCCGGCTGTGACTCTGCCTTGATATCCGAAGCAGGTGGGGGGTGCTCCAAAGACCATGGGCCTGATTCACAGAACTAACTTACGTCAAAACGTAAAGTTAGTACTTTTGGTATTCACAGAATGAACTTACTCATTTCGGTATTCACAGAAGTTAGTAGTCCTAACTTTAGGACTCCTAAATGCCTTCTGTGAATACCGAAAGTCTTAAAGTTAGGATTTTTCTCAGTTTAGGAGTAGTAAAGTTAGGACTCCTAACTTCAGGACTCATAAATGCCTTCTGTGAATACCAAAAGTCTTGAAGTTAGGATTTTTCTCAGTTTAGGAGTCGTAAAGTTAGGACTCCTAACTTTAGGACTCCTAAATGCCTTCTGTGAATACCGAAAGTCTTGAAGTTAGGATTTTTCTCAGTTTAGGAGTAGTAAAGTTAGGACTCCTAACTTCAGGACTCCTAAATGCCTTCTGTGAATACCAAAAGTCTTGAAGTTAGGATTTTTCTCAGTTTAGGAGTCGTAAAGTTAGGACTCCTAACTTTAGGACTCATAAATGCCTTCTGTGAATACCGAAAGTCTTGAAGTTAGGATTTTTCTCAGTTTAGGAGTAGTAAAGTTAGGACTCCTAACTTCAGGACTCCTAAATGCCTTCTGTGAATACCAAAAGTCTTGAAGTTAGGATTTTTCTCAGTTTAGGAGTCGTAAAGTTAGGACTCCTAACTTTAGGACTCCTAAATGCCTTCTGTGACTACCGAAAGTCTTGAAGTTAGGATTTTTCTCAGTTTAGGAGTAGTAAAGTTAGGACTCCTAACTTTACTACTCCTAAACTGAGAAAAATCTAACTTAAGACTTTCAGTATTCACAGAAGGCATTTAGGAGTCCTAAAGTTAGGACTACTAACTTCTGTGAATACCGAAATGAGTAAGTTCATTCTGTGAATACCAAAATGAGTAAGTGTATTCTGTGAATACCAAAAAGTACTAACTTTACGTTTTTGACGTAAGTTAGTTCTGTGAATCAGGCCCCATATGTAGAGGTTGCCTTGGTATGTTCGGGCTGTGGTCTGTGGTCCACACGTAAGATGATCAATTTCCAGTTCTGTCGATCAGGTCAGGGTCGGGCGGGGGGGAAGAGGCTGCTTCCCATGCACCTTTCCATATGGGGAGGGGGGGCGACGGGCACTCTGCCGTGTTGGGGAGTGGGTAGTTCGAAATCCACTGGCAGGGGGGCAGGGAGGGTGGATCAGTTGTTGGGGGGTTTGTTTTGTTTTTTACACACAGGTCACTCCACATCATTCACATACACCAGTCATCTCGAGCATCTCCACCCAAGGCCCACATAGCCCCACAAATTTCATGATAGATGGCGCAACTACACCCCACTTCTTGCCTCGCGAGGAGGGTAGAGGGCACACGCTGACTATAATGACCATAATGATCAGGACTTGTTGCCCAGCTCTCTACCTTATGAAGACGTGATGGCTACACAGCTCATAGACACCTCATTGACGGTCTAAACCTGGAACGTCAATGGGTTGGGTGATAAAATAAAATGGGGGATTGTATTGCAGTACCTCAAACGTCAGGCTCCCGACATAGTCCTCTTACAAGAAACGCACTTGGTGGGCAATAACTGCAAAGCTCTGACCAGATGGGGGTACAAACTCATGGTCCATGCGGGATACACATCAGGGTCCAGAGGCACGGGCATTCTAATCAGGAAAACCCTTGCGTTAACCCCACACCACACATGGGCAGACCCCCAGGGTAGGTTTGCGATTTTTGAGGCTAGCTGGGAGGGGAGGCTGGTCAATATCATCTCAGTTTACGCCCCACCGGCTCTAGGTAAGGAAACACTAGCAGACCTTGGTAATGTCATGCTTGATCTCCCTCTCGGTACATTAATCCTAGGGGGGGATTTTAATATGACGCTAAATGACCAGTTAGACAGACAACCTGCACGCCCCTCCACGAGGCTCGGCAGGCACATGTCAGAGTTTCTGGCCGCTTTGGCCCTTACTGATATATGGCGCCACTTTCATCCTGATTTGGCACGATTCACATATTATTCTAACGCACATCATAGCCTCTCCCGTATAGATGACCTCTTGACCCACTCTGCAAATATTGGGAGCTTCCGGGAGCCTCTCTGTCTTCCGCGGGGCATCTCGGATCACTCCCCAGTATGGGCAGAACTTTCCTACAATAAACAGCGCCATAGATCCACAATATCCATTAATCCATGGCTACTTACGGTACCGGATATAAAAGAACGCTTGTGAGAGCACTCGGAAAACTATTTTAAGGAAAACGTCAGCTCTGTCGAAATAGCTCAGACAATATGGGAGGCATATAAAGCGGTGGTGAAGGGACAGGCACTATCACTTAAGGTGGGGTACATCAAGAGACAACAGGCGCAGATAGAACAAGTGGAAACCGATCTCCAGACTCTCGAGGCGGAACATATACAATCGCCTAATGACGACACTGGGCATAAATTACAGGTCAAGCAGCTGGAATATAAAGCTATAGCCAGTGAACAGGCTGGGGCGAAGCTGCTGGCAACCCAGCATAGACTGTATGAGCTCGGTGACAGGGCCAGGAAGCTGCTTGCCTGGTTGGAGCGGAGGGAGGTGGCTGACAATGGGTCCCCCAGTTAACTATTAGTGATACACAGACCATATCGGACCCGCAAGAGATTGCAGAGGCATTTGCAGATTATTTTGAACAAATTTATACTCCCTCGGTTACCACTACCGCCGAAGATTCCCGTCGATTCTTGGTGGACTTACCTTTACCTACCCTGTCCCCCAGCGAAATAGATTCGCTGGAGGACGATATTAGTGATGAGGAGGTCCGCAAGGCGATAGGAAACATACAATCCGGGAAGGCGATGGGCCCTAACGGGATCCCTATTGAACTCCTCAAATCCACCAGCTCTGTAATAGTACCCTACCTGAGGGACATGTACAACGAGAGCTATGAGAGGGGGTTTTTGCCGGAGGATCAGAGGCTCACGTCCATTGTAGTCATCCGTAAACCGGGGAAACCCGGGGACAAATGCGGGTCCTATCGGCCGATTTCACTGATCAATGCTGAGGCCAAAATCCTTGCTAAATTACTGGCTTCCCGATTGGCGCCACTCCTCACTCGTACACGCGGAGCAGTCCGGCTTCATGCCGGGCCGCAGCACGGCCCTTAACCTCTGCAGGCTCCATAATGTGATTGGCCGTAAACACGTCATAGAGGAAGACGCCATAATCTTATCCCTGGACGCCAAAATGGCATTCGATTCGATTGAGTGGCCGTACCTCTTTGAGGTGTTACAATGCTTGGGGTTCGGACCAAAGTTCTTGGGCTGGATTAGGCTATTATATACAGATCTCAGAGGACAAATTAAAGTTAATAATCGCACATCCCAAGTGTTTCCATTCAAGAGGGGCACCAGACAGGGATGCCCCCTGTCTCCGTTGATTTTTTCCCTGATACTAGAGTCGCTGGCGACATGGGTCAGTGGGGATGTTTTATTAAGGGGATTGAAATGGGCCGAAGGACAAGAAGACAGGATATCCCTCTACGCAGACGATATTCTGCTCTATTTAGCAGCCCCCACGAAATCACTTCACAGAATTTTAAATATCTTCACAAATTTTGGGAAATACTCGGGGTACTCGATCAATTGGTCTAAATTCGTGCTTTTCTCACTACATGGGCCGGTTCCAAAACTCCCACCGGGGTGTGAGTTGGAGGTGGCGGAGGATGGGTTCCGCTATTTAGGAATCTACGTCACCCCGGATCCTAACACTTTTCACACTAAAAATCCAGCTGCCCCCCTAGGTAGGCTGAGGAACGATGTTAAACACTGGAGAACTTTGCCACTCTCCCTATTGGGTCGAGCTGCCCTTTTCAAAATGCTTGCGCTTCCTCGGTTTTTATATATGCTTCAGAACTGCCAGATCGAAATACCAGAGTCCTATTTCAGGAACGTTGAGAGCGAAGTGAGATCCCTGTTGTGGGATGGGAGGGTGCCCCGCATAGCCCTGCATAAATTGACTAGGAGTTGGTACGATGGGGGTATCGCTCTCCCAGATGTACGCCTCTACTACTGGGCTTCACAGTTGGTGGTGTTGAATCACTGGATATATCGCCCCCCCGATCAAACCAGCTTATCTTCTGGATAAATGCCAGATGGGGAGAGAGGGAGGGATATCTAGGGGCTCTCTATTCCGAAGCCAAGAGGGGCCGATTCTTCGGCCCTACGGCCCAAACTATAGCTATCTGGAGGCAAGCCAACAGGAAACTTGGCTGGCTGGATACCCTAACTCAGGCCACCCCGCTGTGGTCGACCCAAAAACTTGGTACACTATGTCATCAACCCGGGTTTGACAGATGGGACACTATCGGTATTTCTACCATCGGTCACCTTTGGAAAAAAGGGAAAATGGTGCCATTTGCACAACTGGACAAAGACTATGACCTGGCTGGGGGGGGGGAGGTTTTCTGTTACCTGCAAATCTGCCATGCTCTTCCTGCTGCACTCTCCGAGACTGGGGAGATACCGCAGTCCTCCCCCCTGGAGGATAGGTTACTCTCTGAACCCCTGCCGAAAAAAGCGATATCACTGACCTATCGTAAGGTATGCAATAACTTGCCAGACCCACTTCGGAGCCTTTGTGAACAATGGCAGGCTGACATAGGCCCATTAGAGGACAAGGATTGGCAATCTGCACTTATGTCTACAAAAGAGGCAGCCATTCCTCTTAAATTCCGACTTATCCAATTGAAGGTACTGCACAGATCGTATTTCACACTTATGAAGATTGGGAGCAGGGAAGATGCACTTTGCTAGAGACAGTGCCTCGAGGAGGCCACCCCGTACCACACTTTATGGGATTGCTCACACATTAAGGTTCTTTGGGATGGAGCCACACGACACATGGACAAGGCTATTGGGAAGGATATCCAACTGACACCGAGATTGGGGCTTCTGAACATTTGGGAGGCAACAGACCTCACTGTAGTGGAACAGCAATGGGTCACCCTGGGTTATACATTGGTGAAACGTGCAATTGCTATGCATTGGGGTGCAGCTGAGGTGCCGACCGCGGGGGGATGGGCTAAGGAGCTGGATAAATGCATGATTGCTGAAAAAGAAGTATTTAAATCCAGAGGATGCCCCAAGAAGTGGGACAAAAAATGGGGCAAATGGAATACTTACCGGGGGGAGATATGCACCTCTCCCACTGTGGGGATGGAGATGCGAGAACAACGATAGAACGGACATTTATGAGCAAGTGTATGAGAGTGTACCAATATATGAAAACTGCAATTTGTTCTATATGTAAAGGTGTTTTATATGAAATTGATACTGTATTAACGGTGACCGCTCAGTTCTATAAAATAATAAAAAGATCTAAAATTTTTTTTTTTTAAACTGTCGTGTAATCCCCAAAACCTGCATTTTCCTGACTACCAGTACCCAAAAAACCAGTGCTCGAAACATCTCAAAAACACAAACTGTATCCATCAGTTGTCAAACGCAGCAATAGAGAGATTGTGACACTTTTATGCTCTGAGGATTTGCTGGTAATAATCAGTGATAGAGTGAAACAGTTTCACAACAGTGCACAGCTCCTGCTCCATGCCCTAGGTTTCATGTTTTTTAGCAGTGATTGCAGTATTATTTTGAAAGCTTTTTGTATCACACACATAAGCATAAGTAAACCAACATACCCCCCACTTCTTGAAGTTATTCATCTTGGGGGTGACTATTACAGACATAGACCAAGCATACACACATCTTTCTTTACAATGCCTCAAAAGGCACAGTCCAGCGCAAACTGTTATGCCGCATCCCCTCCAACTGAGAACACAAGTCGCACTAGACATGTTTCAGCTTTGCCAGGCCTCACCTGAGAGGTGCAGCTTAAATTTCTAATACACATCGAGCTTTAGGAGACCCACATCTGGGGTTACCCTTGACACCAAAGTGACTCACTGAGACAACCAAAATTTGTCAACTTGACCTAGTAGTTTGGAGTGTTCAGTTCATTTTAGGGGCAGGACCATGCCTGCTTTGTTTGCTATTTATCCCTATCTGTAAGGGTAAAGTGAGAGAACACATTATAGGATTAAATGCAGTAGGAATGAGAATTAATTATAGCATTCCCATCCATCATTATTTATTTTTCAATTAATTATCCGAAGTAGTAAGGTGATATCTGCATGTTTTTGCAAGGTCATAGGAACTCAAGGTACACCTGAAAAGTCAAGTTGACCCTTGACTCATGTTGCTTGTATTTCTGTTCAAGGGAACATGGCCTAGCATTTCAGGTTGGTTTATTTGTTTCAGGCAGAGTCAAGACTGATTTGTGTATGGTTTAGTACTATCTTTAATGGTAGAATGAGCAAACATGAAATCGAACGCTTCCTTTGATTAATTACCAGTTGGTAGGATACATTATATTCTCCTCTTAGCATTTAAGGGCTCAACAATCACCCATAAAGGTGTTCAGGTGCTGGTAACCACTGATAATTAAGACTGCAGGGAGCTGTGGAAGCGAGAGTTAAGAAGAGTAAAGCCAAGTTTTAAAAGCTTATAGAAGGCTGGGTGATTGGAGGGCAGCCGAAGCTTCAGAGGAAATACCAGTGTTTGGCAGCGAGATAGGATAAAACTAATCTTGCTATTCTTTGACAGAAAAAGTGAGGGATTTGAAACAAGGAGAGGGAAGCAGATCTGAGAGCTGTAAGAGGAGCGTAAGGAATCAGTTTGGCATGATGATACAGAGAACCAGGATTTTTTTAATGCCTGGTGAGCCAGACAGAGGGATTTGAATAGGATACGCTTACGGATGGGGAACCAGCGGGGAGCAGAATTTGAGGGAAAATGTGAAATGATATGTTAGAACCGGGGTCACCGATTCCGACACGGTAGCTTGGCGCGAGGCAGGAAGGCACCCGAAGGCAATGTGTTAAGCAGTTGTGCAGCACACACTCACACTGATTCAGTAACGCGCACACAATAAGGGGACACCACACCAGGCTGTTGTGTAAAAACAGGATTCTTTATCTAATTTAAATCAGCAGTAGATGAGGCAGATAATCTCAGGACAACATTTCAATTCATTTAGCTTTCTAAAACCAGTGCGTAATTCATTTAAGCACATCATAACAGTGAAACTTTACGCCAATAAAAAGGCAGTAGCAATAACCTCCTGGAAAAGCAGGTAACACTGTAGGTTATAGATTGCAGGTCAAAACATAGGTTTCAATGCATTCAGGTACATTCAATTAGCAAGGAATTAGATGCGGGTATGCACTTAACACTGTAGACGAGGAGGAACCTGTATCAACCTAGGCGCAACCACATTCAGTACAGTGGGTGCCTCAATGCAGGTAGGCCTGCAGCATAGGAACATTTTAACTCTTGGCAGGTGAACCCAGAGGATCAATACATCTAGGTACATTTAATTCACTAAAGGCCGTAATGTAGATAAGTCACACAACATTGGAAACATTTCCCTCACTAAGGGACTTAATGCAGGTACTTCAGCCTATAACCATGGCTGAATATGCCTCACATCAAGGTACTCTTCAATGCACCGACGACCCTACAGCAGGCCGGTATCAGCAGAGACAGACAGCAGCTCCTGCGGGCCCAGTTATCCCCACACTTGTGTATTAGGCTCAATGGGGCAGGGGGAAGCAAGGGGTTGGCAGGTCAGGCCCAGTCTCTACTTCAGGGCCCAGCCTCAGGCGTAGGGGAGGCAGTCAACATGGCAGCCTGAGGGCCCCGGCCCCTCTTAGTCCACTCTGGACGATAGGCGGGGGTAGCGCTGCTAATGTGAGGCCTCCTTGCGGCACAGAATCCCTCCCAGGGCCTACCGGGCTCACCTTGTTGTCCCGGTATGCGTGTGGGCCTCGGTGGGGCCGGGCGCCTCCTCCCCGGTCAGCCCGCTCCTAGTTACTCGTGGGACCTCGACCGGGGAGGCGGCGCTTCCTCTCGGGACCCCCAGTGCTCTCTTTGGGGCTGCGGACCTGTTTCAGGGGCTCCCACAGGCAGTGGAGCCCCCTGATGTCGTCCTGCTCCGGGCTCTGGGCCTCCGTCGGCCTCCGGAGCTGGGAGCCAATGATGTCGCGGCTTCCTGGGGGCGCGGCCTCTGACGCGGCCGTTGCCCTCGTTGCTGGGCAACGCCTCCCGCCCTTCTCTAGGCCCAGCGCGGCCTTCGCTTCTACGCAGCGCCCGGGTGTCGGCGGTGATCCTGGGCCCAGCGCCTCCTTCGGACAGCGCGGGGGCCCGCGGCGGGGATTTACGGGCCTCCGCTTCTTCTCCCCACAGCGCGGCCAGCGGCGGTGATCGGGGCAGCCGCAGTTACTTCTCCTGTCACAGCGCAGGTGGGCCGCAGCGCGGGTCGGGGGATGCCGCGTTTCTTCTCTCACGGCGCTGGGGCCGCAGCGATGATCTCAGCAGATAGCGCTTCTTTAGGGCGAGACCCTAGGAGGTAGCAGAGTCTTAAAGTATAGCGCTAAGGGGGGGGCACACAGCGCTCGTGAGCAGACGCGAAGGGGTGAAGGGCCAGCGCTTAGAGACACGGCGCTTTACCTGGTGATCCCCCAGTGGTCTTCACAGGGTGCAATAGCTTGGTTACAGGTTCTTGGTTGACGTAGCTTCTTGGTCGCAATACTTGGATGCAGTTACTTGGGGAAAAAGGGGGGTTGAGTTGGTGGGCACAAGAGGCGAGTAGGTACCCTGGAGGCACACTGGAGGTGGTTCCCTGGGTCCCCTTCACGCTGGGCAAGGTCAGTAGGTGGAAGGTGTTCCTCATCTATCTTAGCACAGCAGCGCCTAAGCCCAGTCAGTACCAGTAGTGTAGGTCTCCCCCCTAGGCCCGACAGCCTGTACTCCGGCAGAGGTTCCCCCAGGTCCAGTGGTGCCCCAACTGACTAACTAGGTTTCCCTCCAAACCTCTTATACCCCTATGTCAGGTGACCCTCCTGAAAGGCGGCAAAACATAACTCCTCCCTGGGCTGGAAGGTTCTAGAAGCTTCCCTCGTGTCTGTCTATGAGGCCCAGAGGCGGGACGGCATGGATACAGTAACATTATGTCCCAGCCTAATCCTGACTACTGGTGCGTGCATGTACAATGGCCACTCCGCAGTAGCAGGGGCCTGTGGCAGCCATCTTATTAGGAGAGAGCACCTGCACCTCAGCACTGTTTGGCAGTGGTGAGGCGCCCAGAGACCTAGGTCCAACAAAAGTGTAGTGGCAAAAATGAGGCGCAAAGAGAAAAGAACGGGGTAAGACCACCCTAGGGCTGACAGGTCTAACATGATAAATATAATTAATTCAAGAATTTCAATTCATTACCTTTTATTTTTCTCAGTCAGTAAAATATTTATTGCCCAATTTGCATTTTTTTCTGTGAGAAGGTATGATTGACTTGATCCAGGAAAAAAGTCAGGAGTAAGGCAAGAGTAAATCACAGCTACTCACAGAAGAATCTTTGTGAATTTTACAGAAATATTATGTGGCCACATTTGGAATATGACCTTAACCTGAAATTTGAAAAAATGAATATTGAAACCTTCTTCATAATTCAAACCTATCAACCATTGGAGAACATGTGTCTCAGTTTCACACAGCATGCTGTACTGACGGATAAATGGTCCCTTAAAAAAGGGAGCTACCACTGAATAGTCTTCACATTTCTACTTTTGCCCCATTTATGGGATCTCTAAACGGCCCCATTTGTAAAGATAGAGCAAGTCGACATCGCAGCTTCTGAAAGTATTCCGAAATCGTTTTTGGAAGACCCAGAATATGATTAGAAATGAAAAGACGTTTTGTTATAACATAATGCTTTATGGTTCAGCACTTTTACATTCGATTGGCAATTCGACGAAATACATATATTATCCTTTTGCCTTCCTCATCTGGATTTGAAATTCTTTTTTCACAAAGGAAATGAGTGATTACATTTTCAAATATCTTCCATGTGTCCACTGTGACTGTGCGCAGTACAATACTACAATGCCCCCGAGGCTCGTGCATATCATGCGAGGGTGACGACAACCACAAAAGAAAGATCATTTATTTATAAAGTTACATTGGAATTGGCAGGCACACAGATAAAATGTAAGGATAGTTACCTGAACAAAAATATCGAAAGCATACATTATTTATCACTGACATTTTAAAGGTTTTGAGGCCAGTTCACAGAGGCACATAAGAGTATGTAAAAGCACTACAGGAGTAGTACATTATGTATTCCAAAATGCTATTATGAACAGTTCCCAAAATATAAACTAAAAAGAGGACTTCACAACACCACTAAATAACAACACATCTCTAAACAAATCATGGATATTGTTTCCATAGTTGTGTAGACCATAATGTCCCTGGTATGGTGGTAATGTGATTTGTAACGTCCCCAGTGATATCATTGACGTCATTTGTGAGGTTACCTGTCACGTCATGCGTGAGGTCCTGTGCAGTCCTTTTGGCGGATGAGTCAGCATTTTCATGGCAAGGGGTGCTTTTGTTACTAAAATGTTTCAGGAGAATTTTCTAACCATACTTTAATGGAATTTCATTCATGTTTTAAACATATGTTAATGTATTGGGTGCAGAATAAACCATAACTTACACTTAAAATATGTTTTGAGATTTGTTTTTGATGATATATAGACCCAACTTTTATACATCCAAACCCCACTGCTCACGGCTTTCTGCCATTTGCAAGAATTTGGCTACAGGGACTGGCCTTCATCTAGATCTTCGGCCACCACCTTTTGTGCAGTAACCTCTCTCCAAAAACCCACAGTTTAAAACTTAAGCCCTGCACAGCAGGAGTTTGTTGTTGGGTTGGGCGTTAGGTTACATCCTGCATTCAAACTCCTGTAAGTTGAACCTCCTGTGAGTCCAAATCCTATGTTACATGTCTTCAGCCATGTGCACTATGAGTTGGCAAGAGGGTCTGTGGGTTGGCCACTCTCCTGCATGCCCAACCCCGTCAGTGCTTGGCCTTTGGCAATGCGCTGTATGATTTCGCTGCAATACCTGTCCGGCAGCCAGTCTCTGTGCCCAACATCGTGTGTGTCCAACCCTCTATATGTGCATGGACAATGGCCCTGAGCAGCGGGGATTGGTGACCAGACACCCACAGTCTTTGGTAGTGTGCAGTGTGCTCTGGGTGCAGGGCCCGACTGCGGTCTAGACTCTGTCCTGGCCTCTGTGTCACCGATTGAGCTATTCAGGGCCTTCAGCCTTGTGCAGTGGACTCAGCGCACTGGGCTGAACCTGCAGGCAGTCCTGCACCATGCCACTGAACCAGTAGAATTTGGCCTTCATCTATACTCAGGAGCCTTTGGGCACAGTGTAGAGCCTCTGGGGTGATTGGAGTCATGGAGGGCAGACGCCTGTCTTTCCTTAATGTGTGGTGAAGTCGACATACACGATGGTCTGCACTCTAGCAGGCAGACACAGCAGTTCTTGATTGGTGCACCGTGCTGATGCGTGTGGATGCCCAAAAGCGGCAACCAACACTCTGCCAGGGCCCAGGGCTGGTTGAAGGCAAGTCAGGCAGAGTCAGACTCCAGATTAGCAGCACCTAGCAGAGGTCGCTTGTGCAAATGAAATCTTTGTTGGCCCTGAGATTTCCTGAATAGGGGGCAAGCCAACAAGCTCTTGGAGTTACTTAGGTTGCAAAAGGTTGTAGGGAACAGGTCCAGTCCTTCTCACTGCCCAGGTCGGAGGCAGCAGGCAGCAGACCAATACAGCAGAGAAGGTAGCAAAGTGGCAGTCCCTCCTGTAGCACAGCTCCTCTGTTTGGCAGAGTCTCGGTAGGACCCCAAAGTGAACTAGTTTGAGGGGGTCATAGTTCCGTTCAAATAACTTTATTCGATCTAGTTAAAAAGCATAGATCATGAAAGTACATGCATTTAAAAAATTTCAGACAATAAAATCTAATGGGGAGTAAATATCCAAAGTATATCTTACAAGCCCTAGTCAGTAGCACTTCAAATTTAACGATTCTCCAGTAAACAGAATTTAGGTAATTGGTGCCGCTAACCAGTAAAGTGAACCCAGTGCAAATTCAAGTATCTCAGTTGCCTACAAGGACCCCATTTAATAAATGACTAAAAGTTGATTACAGATAAAACGTCTATTGCAGTCATAAAAACAGTAAAAACCACATTAAGTAATTTATACAAATATTAGTGAAAGGATTCGAAAAACAAAATCCTACTTAATACTCTTTTCTCAGCTCCATAGTTTGCTAAGTAATAAATAGGAACAATTAAGTGACATTTTTAAAAATTCTACAATTCTCAGTTATACAAATTGTTTCCTTCACCTGCAAGCCCAAAGAAATGAAGCTACAGAGAAACAAACAAAAGTGTCATTGAGCTTTTTCAAGATATACAGAGCAGTGCGGCATTGTGCAAAGTTATATCGCTTTAAGAGAGGTAGAATTTATCTGGATCTTTGTTCTTTATATAAGTGACAGAAAAAGAAAACATGGAGGTCAGACTGTTCAGAAAAATTATCACATGGGCAGGGTATCAAATCATTTAAGGAATACTTCTTTGCAGGGAAGCCCAGCATCAAAGGAATTAAGTTGGTGCGAAACCTCAGGAGAATGAATCTGTGCTGTAGGTTTCTGACTCTTTCTAAGTACGAATACTCGTCCTCCATTGGACACGGGGTCAGTTGTTACAACATTACAACGGATTTTGCATGATACCTTTCCTTTCTTTCATAAGCTGCCTTTGCTAAAAATAATGCTTTAAGTCTTTTTTGGGGAATTTGGAACAGGAACTCGGGTTTGTGAATAGTTCAGGTACCCCTAACAAAAACAATATAGATTTAACATACTACAACCAGACAATTTTCTGTACATTATCCAGTGACAGACAGTTTTTTATTATGGTCTGGGTTAGGTCTATTGAGTCTCTTTTCCATATTTAGTGCCATAGCATGATAGGGGCAAGTCTTATGATGTCAGTCACATAGGGTAAGCCTAATTCTAAGTGGAAAACGTAGTTAGAAAATGAGCCGGAAAGAGAAGCTACCTTCATAAAGAAACCATCCTCTAACTTTTGAAGAGAGTCTATTGAGGCTGTTCCCCACAGCCCTGCCCCATATGTCATGGGCGAGATTGTTTTAGCACTATAAATCTTTTTTATGGTGGCGATGGGTTTTGAGCCCAATTTTTTAGTAAAGCTAGAGACCGCAACCATTGTTCGCTCCATTATTAATGCCCTGCTATCCACCATGTGTGACCAAGATAGTTTTTAATCAAATGATAGCCCTAAATAGGGAAAATTCTCCACTACTTCCAATTTTCGAGTTCCAATATGAAAAGATGGAGTTCCTTTAGAGGGGGGCTAGCCCTGTCACTAGAACAAAAGATTTGGACTCATTTACTCTTAGATCCAGAGATGACATGAAACTCACCTAGGCCTCTATAAGGCGTTGTAGTGCTACGCCTGTCCTGGCTTTTAGGACAGCGTCATCCGCGTAGGCCAGGATCGGGAGTGTAAAAGGGGGAAAAGAGGGGACATCTAGTGTGGAGCCAGTTAGAGCGGCTTCCACCCCATTTGTGTAATGCGAAAATAAGAATGGGGCAAGGACACAACCTTGTCTAACGCCCCTCATAATTTTAAAAGTTCGTGTACACTACCCATTCCTTCTGTATCGCACACACGCCGAAGCCTGTGAGTACATCTGGCGAATGAGGTTGATTAACTGTGCATCTATTCCCATCTCTTCCAGTATTTCCCATAGTTTGGCATGGCTTACGCAGTCAAACGCGGCTGTTAGGTCCATAAAGGCCATGTAGGTCTGGCCACCCTTTGCTGCGATATACTTGATAATCAGAGTCAGATTCAGACACTGGTCTATCGTGCCTCTACCCTTCTGAAAGCCGTACTGGGCTGGGAACAAGATGTTTTTATCCCTCGCCCAATCTTCTAGCCTGTTTACCAGAATGCGTCCCAACAATTTCGAAAATGCTATCTAGAAGGGAGATGGGGCGATAATTCTGGGGTTTAGATTTGTCTCCCTTTTTATAGATTGACACTATGATACTTGTTTTCCACGATGATAAAGGACCCCACTTAGATATTGCATTAAATACGATAGTTAACATTGGGTCCCAGAGGTCTTGATGTTCTAGGAAAAAATCAATAGGCACCCCGTCTGGGCCTAGCGCTTTGGCGCGGCTAGACTTGCCCAGAGCAATTCTTACTTCATCCAGGTTAAATGACAAATGCTCCATTAAGGGTTGGGGAGCACCAGGTGGCTCACACATAGGTACGATCTCAGACGCAAAGATCTGCTCAAAATGGGCCACCCAAGCATCTTCACCCACATGATTATCCAGGGTTCTCTCTGTATTATTCTTAAAGAGAGGGGCATTTATCACCTTCCAGAATTCCCTGCTGTTCTTGGAGGATGCAGCCTTGGCCAGATTTTCCCAGGCATCTTCTTTCAATTCCATTTCCCTATTTTTCCGGGCTGTCTTTTATAATATGTCTTGCGTAGTGCCTTAATCAAGACCTGATCTCTGGGAGACGCTTTGAGTGCCCTACACAGGTCTTTTACAGCTCTTGCACAGGCCTCGTCAAACCATTGGGTTCCCGACATCTCCTCTGGGAACATCACATCCTCCTTGAGGCTTGGGATGCTCCATAACTCACTTTTACACGCTCTTTCACTTTTTTCAGGACACAGGCTTAGGTGCCTGGTGTCCTGTAAAGGCCACCACAACAAAAACATTCAGTTGCTTCCAGCCAATAAGATTGCCTGGTTATTAACCTTTCAAAGCCCTGCAACTCCTTTTTGTAATTCAAATATCTCTGAAACTACTGAATCGATTTACAGCAAACCAGGAAAAGGCACATTTGAGAAATGTTTAGTGTAATTCCATTTAGCAGTTTTTGCCATAGGAGAGAGCAACTTTACATGCATTCATTTTTTTGACCCTAACCTCAACCTTTTAAAATTTCTCACCCAGGATAGATCTGCATGAGACTCGACATACTGATACTTTGCTATGTACGCAAATAAACCCTTATGAATGGAAAGAGATTGGACCATAAGTACACAACTTAAGGTTGGGATCAAAAATCATTGATTAACTAATAACGTTGCCACAGTTCCATGGACTCTTGGCAAATCCTTAGCATGTGTCATTTAATGCAAATACTTCAAATGGGAGCACAGATGGGTGGGGGGAGTAGGTTAAAATGTGTTCATCTGCTTTGCTGATAATGTACGCACTGTTTAATGAATCTGTATGAAATTTTGCAGCGTTAGAAAGTTAAGCCCAGTTCAGAGGTTTCTGTTTCACAAAGATCCAATAATGGAAGGCAGGATCGCACATTTACCATGTCAATTTCACTTCTGTTATGCTGAGGCTCATGCAGATGCGTCAAGGGCCATGGTAAAAGGGGCGAGGGAAAAGGTGTTTATTTGCTAATATGCTTGGCACTTCTTGGCAAATAAGTGCAAAATTTATCTGGAATTTCAAAGTTTCGTTTTCAGTTGGCAATCAAGTTAGGCCCAAATTGAGGATCCAAAGTGTCATACAGATTTGACAAGGAGCAACAGTGGCGGCTCCTCCATAATGGCAGAGGAGAGTCGCCCCACTGCGTGGCTCAGAGCCAGCAAATGTAAAATAAAACTATGTTCTTGCATCATTTTATTTTACATTTGCCAGCTCTTAGCCAGAGGTGTTGGGAGGGGCGGGACCGAAGCATGGGAGGGGGGAGGAGGAGTGCTAATGCACTCCACTCCCTAAGTGCTCATGTGTGTTTGGTTAGCCATCTCAGGCCAACCAAAACACACATGCACACTTAAGTTTTCTCCAGCCCAGCTGCTCAATGCAGCTGGGCTGGAGAAACCCCACAGACTCCCTGGTCTGAGCAGGGAGTCTTTCCTGCCTGCTCAGACCAATTCCCTTGCTGCAGAGCAGTGTGGGGATTGGACAGGTAGTCTGTCCCAGGGGCTGCTGGGACCAGGCAGGAAGAGGAGAGGCGGCGCGATGAGAAGCGATGCTGGAGGCGGCCCGTGGCAAAAGGTGAGTTTATTTTTATTTTTTAATATTGTATTCCCCCCCCCCCGCGTGACGCCTCCTGCGCTACCCCACCCGCGCCACCACCCTTCGTTTATGGCAGCCGCTGCTGCAAGGAGGGGTAAAGTTAAAGCGGGGAGCTTTCATTTGCTAATAACTTTGGCATCATTTGACGGATTTGCATGAAAGATGAGATACCAGAATTAGGTTTAACTTGCAAGCTCATTGTGTGGCTGCCAGTTAGCTGCCTGGGAAGCTGATTGCTTGTGGTAAATCACCTTTTTACATGACTGAAAGCTACATGCAGCAATGGTTAGCCACAAGTCAGGCTTGCACATGATCAGGCCTGTAGTGAGGCCCTGCAGTCAACCCCCACTACGCATTTCTGAAGGCCATGCATATCGGAAGTAGTCTGCAACAAGATACAGGGGTATTATCATTCACCACCACATCTACCACTCACCGACCACATCTATGCACAAAGCCACCAGTAACACACTTTTACCCTACTGATCCAGCGCGATATTAGCAAACAGCATTCATACACTAGATACTCACTTGGGCCCATACATTCATATTACGCTAATACTTACGCTGGGTTTTATCAGTTGTTACTCTCTATCAAAATCCCTGTTACCAATTACCTTCTGATTGAAGAGTAATGACTTACCAATGAATCCTTTGCTAATTGGGAAGTTTAAAATGAGTGACATTCATTATAGTACATAATCCTGAAATAACCACTGAGTCAGGAAGTTTTAAAATGTTTATCTAAAGATTTAGCAGAGTAAAATACAGAGCCACATGATACTTAATCGCAATACCCAAGATTAAGCATAGAAATGATTATTGCTAATCAATGACGGTGTTTAAAGAAAAGGAGAAGATAGAGACAGCAGCGCAACTAAAGGTTGCATTATATTTACCTAAGTGCGAGAACCAAAACCCCTTAGCCAAGGAGTTGAAAGAATAAGACCCAGGAAGGATGAAGAGCAAAGACCTCCTCCAGGATCAGGACAGGACCGGTGACCTCTCTACAACGACGCCTGCGTCGTTCCCCTCTCTGATACTCGGCTTCTCCTCGATTCTCCCGTGTCTCCCTTCTAATGGACTCCGCCGCCCCCTCCTCAGGACCTCTTCTGGACAGGAATTCAGTCAGCAACCGATCAGCTTGGCAGTCTGGAGCTAAGAGCGCTCTGGCAGCATGGACGCCTGTTCTTCGTGAACGCATGCTCTAACTAATTAACTAATGCTATATTCTATTATACCCTTCTACGCCCATGTACCTCCCCTTAATGTTGCTAAAATATGGGGCCACTACTTCTGATTGGACAGGGACAGGGGGTGGATTGTCGCACCATATCGATTTGGCCTAACTTGTAAAGCCTATTGTTTTTAAATTCCCACCCTTCAATTTAATACATTCGCTTTATTTCCCACCCGTCTCATGACAAATGTAAACCAATTTTCATAGACAATGTATCAATGTACAACAGGAAAGGCAAAGTACAACATCTTCGGCCATCGGGTTGCGGCCTTGGACGACATCCAGATTGACTTCATTTGGCAGGCACACAGGACACATGCGCAGAACCATTTGCCTCTCGAGTTTCAGAACACCAACCCAGGCCCAAGTTTACGAACTAATAAAAGTGCAAGAAGAAAATATTAAAATCACAAATAAAATGTTTCACTGTATGCCCACTTTTTCTACTCTATTCCCATTTAATTATAAATTCTATCCTGCGTTAGTAGCGTTAGGAAACGACAATTTAGTAATGACATGAGAGCAAGCTGAAGCATGTGAAAACATCAAGCAGCCATTTTACTACACACTGCGCAGAAGCAGAAATTTCCCACCAAGCAAAGAAAGACGTCACACCATGTGATATGGTTGCGACATGCGCATTGAGTTTTCCCGCGCATAGCGGCCATTTAGATTACAGACAAGCGTTATTCATTAGTAAAACACATAGGCAAGCTTCCTTCCCTTTCGTGTTGTGAATGCAAAGGTTAGTATTAACAATACAAGTTTTAATAAATTAATATTGTGAGGAGGATTGAATACAAGCAAGTTTCATTTATGAAACCTTGCTCCATCAATCCCCTCTCTGATGGCGTTTCTGAGCCATCAAAACACTACCCTCAATCAGATGCCAACTTCTAGGAAATTACTTCATTCTCATCTATACACTTTCCATTTTTACAATCTCCTTTTAATTTCTTGTATAATTCACTTCTCCACTCTTCAAGTTCGATTTCATCTACCTTTCGTTTCTTTCCTCTTCCTGTCACCTTATATGTTCCATTTTTTTTACAGCATTTGCACCATATTGTTACTACCAATATTATTATTGCTATCCCTGCTAAGGATACTAATATTTGACCTATAAGTCCTTTTCCTACATTAGCAAACCAGGTACCAATTGACGATATACTATTTGTCAATCTTTCCCATACACTATCAACTTCCAGTGGTTTAAGTTCCTTCTCAAGTTTAGTTATATTCTGTATATACGTTCCAATTTCTGCACTCTTATCAGGAATATAAGTGCAACAATGTTTCGTCTTCAATAATTTACAGACTCTGCCCTCTTTTGCCAATATAATATCAAGAGCAAGTCGATTTTGCATCACCATAGATCTAATCGCAACCATTTCCGCATTAATCATTAGAAAACCTCCAGCAGTATCCGTTGATAAACGATCAACCACTGTAGACAATTTACATATTTTCCTTGAGTTCAGAATTATTCCCACTGAAGGTATCAATGCACCAAATATATCACCTACAATTTCTGAAAAACTAGCTCTTTTACTACGTATTAATTCGCTATTGTTTTCATTGCTCTCAGTGTTTCTTTTTACGTGGTATATCTTTGGAAATACTATTCCAAAATAACAACTTCCATACCACCGTGCAGGAAGCCTAAAGTAAGCCTTATTCCCACACACATAATAGATTCCAGGAAAAACTGAATCTGTTCCTCCTTTGAGTCCCCAACCTCCAAGAATTAAAAAATTGTGTTTGCATTCACTGGTACCTATGAAAACATTGTTATAATCAGTCTTTAACCTATGAAGACAAATTTTTCCTGTCTTTACAAAATCCAGAGCCATAGCAGCTTGAGCCTTGCCAGGTGTGTAACTCCCTTCTTTCTCAGCCCAAGGTGGTAAATGAGCCTTATGCTCAGAAGCTTTCTTTTGAAAATCTTGTCTTCTATCTTCTACTAAATTCAAAAATATCTTTTCTTCTTCATGTAAGGAACATGTTAGATTGTGTCTATGTGCATGTGTTATGTCTATTGATTTCATTGTTAAGAAAAATTCTCCCATAAACTGTGCGTCTTGACTACTAAGCACTGGGTTCATACTCTTGCGAATCGGAACCTCAGAAAATATCACATCTAAGTTTGAATAATAATACTGAAGTCTCCCTGTTCTATAAAATAAACTAGACAAAACACTACATGATATGCCATATGTCAGTGGTAAGTGATGATATGTTAATCCTTCTGCTACTGATTCAGGTAACTTCATACAGACATAACAATTACTAACTTCCATTGTGTCTACATATTGAAACAATAACTTTGTGAAAACGTTTAAACTAGTGTCGTTGTCAGCTACTTCATGATGAATTTCTGGTTCACTTTCTGCCATTAGTTCTACTCTATTGCCCTTCATGTTTGCTGTCCTCTCCTTAGTTTCATTATTAATCTTTTTATCTATTATCATAAGGTAAGGAACTGCTACAATCAGGACTAACCATACTATAAGCACCATCACTAGACTACATATGCATAATGCACAGCATCTTCTACAACATTTCTGTTTTGGTCTCCCAGCAACTCTATCGTCAGGCATTTTTCGACAAGGAAGATTGCTCTTCTTATCTTTTCTTCTTTTCTTTAGCTTATTCTTTTGCTTAGTCAGGGTGGTCTTGTTTCTTCTTCGTACGTCAATTCTGCACTTGTTCCTTCGCCACCACTGTCACTTGACTCTGAGCTTTCAAAATCTTCAAGAATGATATAAGTCCAGTCAGGACCCTTAAATTTGTTATTCACAAGTTTCAGTCTTTTACTTCTTCTTTTCTCTGTCTTTTTCTCTTGATCGGTTTGACTTGATACTTCAGGTACTTGATCTGGATCTTCACTTCTGGTTGTTATGTGGTACTTTACTCTTTTAATGACACTCGGCCAATGATCTCCTTTTCTTGTTTTCTTTGTTGGCACTGTCTCTTTATCTTTGTTTTCAGAAATCTTTTTAATTTCACTGCTTAGCACTGTTTCGTGTTCTTCAATTACTGTGTTTCTTGTTTGCTCCTTTTCAGGTCTAATTGGTTTCTCTGTAACAGCTCCACTGTGAGTTTCCAATAACTGACCTTGTTCTTTATTTATTTCTTCAAGTTCATGTTTTTCAAGGTTTTCTTCTTCTGTGTACTCTTCTTGATCTAACTTGTTCTGATCAGGGCTTATTGCACTGTGAACTTCTGCAGCCTGACCGGATTCTTCTAGACCTGTCTGTCCCTGTTCAAAGTCTATTAGGTCTTCACTGTTTTGAGTCCAGTTTCCTTTCCCTATCTGACCTTGTTCAGGATTTCTTAATGTCTTTTCTTCTTGTTCCTGAACTGCTTCTTCTTCACCTATCTGATCTTCTTCAATTTCTTCCAATTTCGCTTGACTTCTTGTTCTGTGGTATATTTCAGGAACCTCTACCACGGGTATCCAATCCTGACTTGTGCTCGGTTGTTCTTCTTCAGCTTCTCTGGAATCTCGAACCTGAGATCCTTCAGCTGGGCAACCTTCAGCTTCTTCAGTGATTGGCGTTTTCTGAGGATTCTCTTCCTCGGGATCTGGTACTCTCTTGGTGTGACTTACATGAATCCAATTAGGAAATCCGGCACACTTCACTGCTGTATTCGTTGTCAGTATGACTTGACACGGTCTGCCCCATCTAGGTGATAGACACGTTTCTCTGGTGTGATTCTTCACTACCACCCAGTCACCAGGATTCAGATCATGTTCTTGTTCGGGCTGCCTGGAAACTGCGTCTTCTCCAACCTGATGAGAGACAGAACGCACTAGGTCAGCCAATCCTTTGCAATAGTCCAGAACCATATCATCAGATATATTCACCAGTTTGTTTGTGGGAACATGTGTTTGTCTCATTGCTCTTCCCATCATTATTTCATGTGGGCTCAATCCTGTGGTTCTGTCAGGTATACTTCTGAGTCCCATTAAAACGAGTGGCAATGCATCTGGCCACTCTAATGATGTTGATGCACACATTTTTCCCAGTCTTGACTTTATAGTGCCATTCAATTGTTCAACCACTCCAGAAGCTTCTGGACGATATGCACAGTGCAGTTTCTGTTTGATTTGAAATGCTTCACAGATTATTTGAATCACTTCACTGTTAAAATGTTTTCCTCTATCTGATTCCAAAGTTACTGGAAAACCAAACCTAGGAATGAGCTCTCGTAGCAACAGTTTTGCAACTGTAATGCTGTCATTTCTCCTAGTAGGGTAAGCCTCCACCCACTTTGAAAACAGACACACTATGACTAGTACATATTTCAGCCCTCTACATGGTGGTAACTGTATGAAATCAAACTGAAGTCTCATAAATGGACCCTCTGCCTTTCCAATTTTTCCAAATCCAATTACTGTCTTCCTCCCCGGATTATGCATCTGGCAAGTTAGACATCTCTGGCAAAGACTCTCTGCAACAGGCCTGAATTTGGGATTGTACCAATTTTGTCTGAACAGCCTAATCATTGCATCTCTTCCTATGTGTGTGTCTCCATGATGTATTCTAGCCATTTGTGAGAGTAAACAGTGTGGCATGACTGGTCTGCCATCAGCACTGATCCACACTTCATCATCTCCTCTTTGGGAACAACCCACTTTGATCCACAAATTCTTCTCACTTTCATCAACCTCATCTTGCAATTTCTTGACGTCATTCCAAGTTTCAGGTGGCATATACAGCATAAGTTGGCAGCTGATTCCCATTCTTTCCACCCTCTTATTGACTGACATTCTGGTTTTGGCACAATGTTGAGCCACCAGATCTGCATATCTGTTGCCGACTACCACCCAGTCATCTCCTGACTGGTGTGCGGCACATTTCACCACAGCCAATTCTTTTGGTGATTGTATTGCTTCTAGCAATTCCCTTACAAATTGTCCATTTTTAATGAGGGATCCTGAAGAAGTCATGAAATCCCTCTGCATCCATAGTTGGCCAAAATCGTGCACAACCCCGTAACCATATTGGCTATCTGTAAATATGGTTACTCTCTGATTCCTCCCAATTTTGCATGCTTTTATCAACGCAATCAATTCAGCTACTTGTGCAGATTTGACTCCTGGTAAATAAGATGCTTCAACTATTCCAGTTAATTCACATACCGCATAGGCAGCAGTTAGTTTACCATCTTCATGTCTTTGACATGAACCATCAACAAATAGCTCCCTGTCTGGCTTTTTAAGAGGCTGTTCCTCTATATATGGGCGTGGTTTTGTGCATAATTCTGTAATTTGTATACAATCATGTTCATCGTCGTCATCATCTTTAATTCTCTCATGATATGGGTCTGGTAGTAAGGTTGCTGGATTTATTATAGTACACCTTACCATATTCACATTTTCAGCACCCATTATGATTCTTTCGTATTTAGTCAGCCGACTAGGAGTAAGATGCTGAGTTCGGGTTCTTGTCAACAGAATGACAACTGCATGTGGAACATACACTTTTACAGGGTGTCCCATCACAATTGACTCACTTTGTTCAATGCTCAAACAAGTAGCCGCCACTGCTTTTAAGCATCCTGGCAACGCGGCTGCTACTGGGTCCAATGTAGCAGAAAAATATGCTATAGGACGTCTTTCTAATCCATGTCTCTGAGTTAAGACAGAAAGTGCACAATTTTCTCTTTCATGACAGAACAATGCAAATTCTCTTTTATAATCAGGCATGCCTAAGGCAGGTGCTGAACATAGGGCATTTCTCAATTTTACAAAGGCTTCTACACTTTCATCCTCCCACTCAACAGGGTCCTTTGCTTTCTTTTTTGTCATGTTAATTAAGGGCTTAGCCAACATGGAAAATCCTGGTATCCATTGTCGACAGTAACCTACTATTCCGTGGAACATTCTCACTTGTCTTTGTGTTACAGGCATTTGCATTTTCTTTATTAAAGTTACCCTTTCAGCTGTTACTCTTCTTTTTCCCCTCTCAATTTGGTGTCCCAGATATTTAACAGCTGTTGTACAAAATTGCAATTTTTCAGGTGAGACTTTATGTCCTTCTTCTGCCAAAAGATTTAACAATGCTATGGAATCAACAACACAGTCCTCTCTGGTATTCGATGCCACCAATAAGTCGTCGATATTTTGGACTAAGACTGAGCTTCCTGGCATCACTAGTTTTTCAAGGCACTTTTTCAGTATCTGGTTGAAAATAGAAGGACTTTCTGTGTACACCTGAGGAACACGATTCCACACATAGACCTTGTTCTCAAATTTAAATGAAAAAAGATACTGGCTGTCTGGATGTAATGGTATTGAAAAGAACGCTTGACACAAATCAATTACTGTGAACCATCCTGCATTCCAAGGGATCTGGTATAGAATTACTGCAGGATTTGGCACTATGGGACAACATGGTTCCACAATCTTATTTATTTTTCTCAGGTCCTGAACAATCCTATATTTTCCACTAGGTTTCTTTAACCCCATTATAGGTGAATTACATGGGCTACTCATTACTTCTTTTAAGATATTTTGTTCTACCATTCGATTTATTTCTTCAATGACTCCTGCTTTTACTTCTGCACTCATTTTGTACTGTCTGGTATTTGGGAAAATTGCACCTTATTTTACAGTAATTTTAACTGGATCTATTTTAGCCATAAGTCCTACTTCCTTTCCGGTGAAATCCCATACTATGGGGTTTACTGTATCTTTTAATTCTTCTGGCAACTCATCTTTTGTTATTAACGAAAACATCTCGTCTACTTCTGTACCTTGTTTTGCAATCATAATTTTATATACATGATCTTCATCTGGTGTCTGAACTTCCACACCATCCGGTGTGCAGAAAATTGTACAATTCATCTTGCACAACAAATCCCTACCTAATAAGTTTACTGGACTAGAATCACACACTACAAATTTCATGCATTTCTCTGAAATTTCCGATTTTAACTTCCATGGGTTCAGTAAGAGGTGTTCTAATCCGCTGATTAGCTACCCCCACTACTTGGATATTTTCACCAGAGAGAGGAAGGTCTGGAATGTCTGCTGTTCTCACAGTAGACCGGGTAGCACCAGTGTCCAAAAGGAAAGTAATATTATTACCTTTCACATTCCCTTCAACATATGGACCTGACTGATCTACCTGTAAGGATGCGCCAAGTATGCACTCCTTCTTCCCCTCTCCTAGGCACCGTCATGGACTGAATTGACAGAAATCGTCCAGCAAAAGAAATTGTGATGACATATAATCATTCTTACCACTTCCTCCTGGATATCCGATGTCTGTACCATGCTTTGCTCTGCTTACATTACCCTGAATAGGTGCAGGTGGCAACTGACTCTGAGGATTTACACCCTGCTGTGAGTCATTCTGCGTCTGTGGATTTAAATTTTGATTTGGGCCATTATTATTCCGTATCTTTTTACATTCATCCTTCCAATGCCCCAATTTTCCGCATCCATGACAAGGAAATTTCTTTTTTAGCTTCTTCTCTACTCATTCGTCCTCTAAATTTTCCACCATTCCCAGTATCACCATTCGTTCCAGAATCTTTTCCTTGATTTTCACTCGGATTTTCCAAATTAATTCCCTGTTTCTCAGCCATTTTCACCTGTGCCCACATCACTTTTCCCTGCAATTTCTTATGTCTATCCTCAATATCGTCTCCACAATATTTTGCATATTTCAAAATTTCGTCGATAGGTTTCCCTTGCCAACACAACATGTGCTGCTTAATCATCTGACAAATTTCTGGCTTTAGACCATAAACAAATCGATACACAAACTGACTCATGTTCTTGTCTCCAATGTCCTCAAATCCACTATACTGTTTAAATACCTGCAATAGACGCTCATAGTAGGAATGTACTGATTCATTAGCTTCTTGGGTAGTTCGATCTATTTTTACCCAATCCGTTTCTTTCAGGGGTATTTTCCCTTTCAGGTATGTTATCACTTGCTGATACTTTTTCATCACATCATTTGACGGGGCACCTGTTTTCGGATCTCTAGGATACTCGTCACTTGGCCAATCCACTGTGATTTTGCAATCTGTCCATAAATCGGCAGGTACCACTATGTCAAACAAACCATCCAAATCCTTCAACAATACCTTTGACACCTTCACAAACCTGTCAACCTGCTTGTACCATTCAATTGGTTTTTCTCTCAACTTTGGAAAATCATTTGTAAATGACAAAATATCCTGTCTGCTCCATGGGACATGTACATATCCTCCTCCCGCAACTTCTCGCATTGGATACATTTGGTCTGCTTTCCCTGTTTCCTTCATCACATATTCAGATGCTGTTCTACTTGTTTGTGCTTCTTCCTTTTTCTTGGCCCACCTAGTTTTCCATTTATCTAGGTCTCCCCATTTTTGCAAAACTAACATTAATTCTCTTATTTGTAATCTTCTTCCAGAGGCATTCATATTTTCTAAATCTTTGTCTGAAAATTCTGCTCTATAGGGTTTCTGTAGTACCTTTGATCTCCCTATTTCTATTCCCATCTGTAGTGCTAAGTTGGATAATTTTTCATGGAATATCCTTACATTTCTGGTGATACTCCTACACAGGAACAATAATTCTTCTTCATCATAGGTATTTAAGCGTTCTAGTCCTACATTTCCTGCTATTATTTCTTCTAATTCGACTTTCAATTTATGAATGTCCATTATTTTCGGAGGTGTGCACTGTTTAACTGACCCTTGCACCCATCTTTCTAGATCTTCAGGTGTTACTATGGTAGCACTTTTTGCTCCCGATGAAGTTATTAAACTTACATCTTTTGAACATCCAGGTACATCTTTCCTGGGAGTACTATTTACAGAACCTCGAATAGGCAAGTCCATGAGTGATATTGTGGATTCACAGTCACTAAATTGATCCTCAATTATAACTGGAGCTTCAGGTTTGGGATTATTCACAGGAGTAGGTGTAAGTATCGGTGGAGGACAGCTTCCCTGAGTACCATATAATGGAACTACTGGACCAATTGTTACTGGTATGGTCAATGAATCAGGGTGTACTTTTATCTGGGTTATTTTCTGTATTAATTCTGCTCTGGTCTTTTCTAGGGCTTCTTTTTCTTTGTCATGAAGTATTCTACTCGTGGTGAATTCATGCATTACCTGTGGCACTAATGGAGTTTTCGGTGGTGCACTTGGGGTGCATCCACTTGTCCCTTCCTGATATGGTGGGGGTTTCTTAACATTTCCTCCATAAATTCATCTTCAGACTCCTCATTTCTCATTAAATGTTTTGTCTTTTCTGTGCACTTACTTCCTAATTTCTCCTCTGCTGAGAACAATGGATATAATCCTTCTGTAATCATTGCCCTTCTCCATTGTTTCATCTGACCATTCCTAGACTCATGTAGGTATCTGGGGAAAAATCCTGGATAACTCCTATTACTTCTAGATCGGTCCCGCTCAAATGCCTCGGTTTCCCATTCCTCTAGAGCTTCGTACTGAGTTAATCTAGGTCTGGGTTCTAAGTCATTCATCCTCAATCTTAAGTTTTGTAGAATTCGCCCATTGAACGTGCCATTCTCGGGAAATGCTAGTATTCCATCATTTTTGGTATATTCTATCCAATTCTCCATCCATACACAAGTATGATAACCTCTCTCCATCATCATAAATGAGGCGGGCGTTTTAGCTGGTGGAATAATAATTCCTTCTCTAGTTTTGATTGGTTTGTCCTTTTTAAAATAATTCTTAATCTTTTGTAAAAATGACATTTTTCTCCTTTCTCCGTACATCTTGGGTAAGTACCGATGTATAAAATTATATTCTGCAAAGCCTAAATATCTCCTATCCTGACGAATTCCTGTTAAAGTCGGATCGCGTTTTAACATGCAATCCTTATCCACTAAGAATTTTGCTTCTATAATTTTGACCAATCAAATGTCTGCTATCTTTTATTTCCGAGCCAATCCTTGCGCGGCCTTTTGGTGACGTTTATCTGTCAACCCCTCCTTTACAATCTGCTCTTTTCTGTCCTTGCTGGTTTAACCAATACCAGCGCGGCACCTATGACGCCAGTACTACTCCTGACTACTGACCCCTCCTTTACAAGGGTTTTTCCACACCCGCTGATTCAACCAATCTCAGCGCGGCGTTTAGTGACGTCAGCTCCCTCTCCGGCAACTGACCCTCCCTTTACAAAAATGTACGCAAACTTATTTTCTCTATAAATCTTAATTAAATTTCAGTAACAACATAAAACATTCGCTATCGTGCCAGTTTCTCTAAAATAGAAAAGATAGTTTTCTCTCACACTTAGTAAAACCTTTCCGTTTACTAAACATACACTATGAGTAAAACACTTCCGTCTACTCTTCACACAAGCTCCAGAAGTACCTGTTACTTCTCCAATGTTACCCTTTCTAGGTGATATAACATCAAATTTTTACCAGCGTACTCTTTTGCTATTACTCACACGCATAGAGTCCCTAACGAGTACTGAAAGTCCTGCTTAGCTTTTCAGTACTATTTCTGCCTGGCAGATAACCTCACTGCAGTATGGCTTCCACTTTCCATCCGCTATTCCTTTTACCCCGGGGATTCTAGACAACATAAAACAAACTTCGAATACACGGATGTTAGTTCATAAAAATACAAATAAAAATTCTCATTACCCAATTAACAAAGAGTAACCATCCTCTGAATACCAGAAAACTGATCCAGCGCGATATTAGCAAACAGCATTCATACACTAGATACTCACTTGGGCCCATACATTCATTCTACGCTAATACTTACGCTGGGTTTTATCAGTTGTTACTCTCTATCAAAATCCCTGCTACCAATTACCTTCTGATTGAAGAGTAATGACTTACCAATGAATCCTTTGCTAATTGGGAAGTTTAAAATGAGTGACATTCATTATAGTACATAATCCTGAAATAACCACTGAGTCAGGAAGTTTTAAAATGTTTATCTAAAGATTTAGCAGAGTAAAATACAGAGCCACATGATACTTAATCGCAATACCCAAGATTAAGCATAGAAATGATTATTGCTAATCAATGACGGTGTTTAAAGAAAAGGAGAAGATAGAGACAGCAGCGCAACTAAAGGTTGCATTATATTTACCTAAGTGCGAGAACCAAAACCCCTTAGCCAAGGAGTTGAAAGAATAAGACCCAGGAAGGATGAAGAGCAAAGACCTCCTCCAGGATCAGGACAGGACCGGTGACCTCTCTACAACGACACCTGCGTTGTTCCCCTCTCTGATACTCGGCTTCTCCTCGATTCTCCCGTGTCTCCCTTCTAATGGACTCCGCCTGCCCCTCCTCAGGACCTCTTCTGGACAGGAATTCAGTCAGCAACCGATCAGCTTGGCAGTCTGGAGCTAAGAGCGATCTGGCAGCATGGACGACTGTTCTTCGTGAACGCATGCTCTAACTAATTAACTAATGCTATATTCTATTATACCCTTCTACGCCCATGTACCTCACCTTAATGTTGCTAAAATATGGGGCCACTACTTCTGATTGGACAGGGACAGGGGGTGGATTGGCGCACCATATCGATTTGGCCTAACTTGTAAAGCCTATTGTTTTTAAATTCCCACCCTTCAATTTAATACATTCGCTTTATTTCCCACCCGTCTCATGACAAATGTAAACCAATTTTCATAGACACTGTATCAATGTACAACAGGAAAGGCAAAGTACAACATCTTCGGCCATCGGGTCGCGGCCTTGGACGACGTCCAGATTGACTTCATTTGGCAGGCACACAGGACACATGCGCAGAACCATTTGCCTCTCGAGTTTCAGAACACCAACCCAGGCCCAAGTTTACGAACTAATAAAAGTGCAAGAAGAAAATATTAAAATCACAAATAAAATGTTTCACTGTATGCCCACTTTTTCTACTCTATTCCCATTTAATTATAAATTCTATCCTGCGTTAGTAGCGTTAGGAAACGACAATTTAGTAATGACATGAGAGCAAGCTGAAGCATGTGAAAACATCAAGCAGCCATTTTACTACACACTGCGCAGAAGCAGAAATTTCCCACCAAGCAAAGAAAGACGTCGCACCATGTGATATGGTTGCGACATGCGCATTGAGTTTTCCCGCGCACAGCGGCCATTTTAGATTACAGACAAGCGTTATTCATTAGTAAAACACATAGGCAAGCTTCCTTCCCTTTCGTGTCGTGAATGCAAAGGTTAGTATTAACAATACAAGTTTTAATAAATTAATACTGTGAGGAGGATTGAATACAAGCAAGTTTCATTTATGAAACCTTGCTCCATCACTACCATCCAAAAAACACAGTTACTCTGATGCTATGGTTAACTTAAGCTGTAGCATCTCAATGTATGTTTAAGAAAACTCTGAAATTAACTTAAAAAACACATTTAACGATCAGTTGTGGTTATGAAAAAAAACTAAAAAACCCATGAAATTCCCTATTTGTGGTTAGCTTTGCAAACCATAACTCACAACCCAAAGACAATGATTATAACCTTGCAATATTGATAACAATAAATAAAAATGATTCACATCACACCATAAAATCTCAACACATACACAAGTAAAGACATTATATAGCATCCTGAGTAGTGTCATTTATAATGTTAGTGATAAGATAATAAGGAAATGTAATAAGTCATGTCGCTGGGGAAATCTTTTATCTCTTGAATGAAGTTATCTGTTACATTAAGGGCGAAGTCAAATTTAGTGTGTGAGTTATGGTTCACATGACAGGTATGTGAAGTATGGTTTCTAGTATTAACCATAATAGGGGAATTTGAGGAGTTTTTTGGTTTTATTTCAGAACCATAACTGATATTTTTAACTGTTTTTTTCAGTGAAATACATGTGTATATATAATTTATATACACACACATACATAGATATCTAAAACATTAACAAATGTTAATGAAAAATTAAAAACACATAGTTAAGGTGTTGTTATGGTTTCAAAACAAAACCTTCAAAGCCACATATATTGTCCAGTAACTGTTAACTGAGCAAAGCATAACTTGCACCCAATGCACTGTTCATGACCTCACACATCACCTCACTATTGTCATCCCTGTGGCCATGCGCAGTTTGGTTACCTCAGTGCCTCCACCCCACCCACCCTATAACTGATCCCCACCTCACACTGCCTCTGGCCGTACACAGCAATGGTTGACTGGAGGGGTTGGGTTCTGCCTGAGACCTCTCCTACTTCCCTGCTGTATACTGCTTCACCATGCTTTACACCATCTTTCATACCACCAAACCAGCTATTCATGGACTTTGGTCGTGCACAAAATAGTTAGGGCTCAGATCAGGGACCTGCCCTCATTTCCTCAGTGCTCCCTATGCTTGATCTTTACCTGTATATAGCCTACTGTGACATTTTCTTTTGTGTTATTTTAATTTTTTCAATATTTATGCACAAAAACAAATATCAGATGTTACAAAATATTGTGAATCCGTCAGTGAATTTGCATATCTAGGGACCCTGATTTAGCTCTGTGAATCTTGCAAGACAAATTTGGGATTTTTAGTTTGGTTGGCAGTATTTGCCTCTCTTGTGCTCACCACATTATCACTTGGGTCAGGGACAAGCCCTGTGGGCTACTCCCACAGCATGCACCGAAAGCCCAAGAGCACTGGGGGTTGGTTGTAAAGAAGGTGGATGGGGTATATCATCCAATACCTCAAATATTCACTCAACAGTTCCCTAAAAACCCAAATATTCACCCTAAACTTCACAGAATTTTTT
The DNA here is from genome assembly GCA_963921515.1 of Calotriton arnoldi. Lineage (NCBI taxonomy): Eukaryota > Metazoa > Chordata > Amphibia > Caudata > Salamandridae > Calotriton > Calotriton arnoldi. Next base: position 4,322,694 of record CAWUFW010000322.1, on the reverse strand, counting down.
TTTACGGGTAGCTTATGTTTTCAAATGCTTGCAATAATTTAATACATGTTAAAGCAATCTCATTAATCCCTAAAAACACACAAAGTCACTTTGTGGTTGAGAAATAATTTTTAAAAAACTAGAGTTATCCTGTTATGGTGAGCTACATAAACCATAATTCGTGTTCCTGCCACAAAAAAACAAAACTTGTCTTCCTAAAGGACAGCCCATGACCTTAAGCATAATGTGACAGATAATAATATCACAAATGATATAGATGACACCACCGATGACACTATATATCACCATTTACATAATTGATTGTACCACTATGGAAAGTCTATCATTTCTTTGTTGGGTTGGGTATTGATATGTCTTGCTAGGTCTCCCTGGAACCAATGAGAAAACATTATCAGAGGATCATAGGTGACAATGTGTTTTTTTTCTTCTCTTCTATGGTTGTTTTACAATGGTGCACTAATTCTTGGAAAGATGGGGGTTTGTACATGTAAAACATTTTGTCAGTTTTAGGAGGTATTGTTTCAGCGATTCCAATCAAACAATCTAGTCAAGTTCCTCCCATGTCTTAAATAAATAGATGTGGTACATTTGAGTAGTAGGCTTCCTAGCTGGTTCTGCAATGTGATTTGTAACAGGTCCTATTGGTTCCAGTATGATTTAAAGACCATAAATAGGGCTAGAAGTTAATGTTCTGCGATAACATCAAGATCCTATCACTGGGTTCTAACATATGTAGGATTGTTAATTGCTTGTAGCTCTTTTTATTATTGCTGGTGCCTTTGAAAAATTAGTTGCTGCTGTGTCACTTCTAGTAGGTGATTTTTAAGTATAACAAGTAAACCACTAATAAGTTTATGTTGGTTTCTGCTCCTTTACATTTGTCCTGAGCCATGACCAGGATAGTTGGTGAGTGCCTTCCAAAGAGTAATTCTTAGGTATTGAAGCAGAACCATGTGGAGGATTGTGGCATATGTTTAAGGGTAAAGAGAAGTAGAGGCAAAACCTTGTCTCAATCTTTGTCGCCCTCCCTGGTAGTGTTGCATTAAATTTGTTTTAAAGTTTGATTATACCACTTGACCATTCCACTTGTTTGAGGATGCTATACCAAGCTTTTTGCATGGAAGATCTGGACGTCCTGACAGAGTTGCTTAATTAATTGTGAAGTAAGATGGCTAACCTGATCTGTCTGCTTTTCATAGGTTACCTAACTGATGCATAGAAGGGGGCGAGATTAAAAAATTCGGTAGCTCCTCTTCGTCAGAGGGAAAATATCTGTGGGCAACTGGTAGTGTTTATCATTGTGACCAGAAACTAAAAATGACCTTCTCCACAGGGTGTTAAGGGCCTTACTAAGCCCATGCATGTCTGTTGGAATGGGGCTTATGTAAATAAAAGAGGTTGTAAATGGAGTAGAGAGACAGCTGCTTTGTTCTTTAATTGACAAGTATTGCAGTATTTCAAAGTGTAGGCATGTACTCCAGGCCAATGGAATAGTTGGAGAAAGAGCTTCATGGCTTTTTCTGCTACTGATATCCTTTTGTGAGAATACTGTGAGCTAACTTGAAGACAGCTATTGTTTTTTGGACCAGTAATTATATCTATATCGTGCAAACTGTTTTATTTATGATGCAATACACTAAACCCTTTACTTCTTAGAAGGATGATCTGAAGGGTGGCACTTTAAGAAATCTGGTTATGAGTTGAGGGTTGGGTGGAAACCCCACTCGGGCAACAACCACAATCCTTGTCAGGGTAAACCACAAAAGTCACAAAATTAATCAGTGCTTATACCTCTAATAGCTTGACACAAAGCAGTCAGGCTTAACTTAGTGGCAATGTGTAAAGTGTTTATGTAGCACACAAACCGTGAGAAAGTGAAAACACAAACCTGTTTTGGAAAATAGAGTACATTATGATCAATAAAATAAACCAGAAACAGTTTGTCAAAGAGGTTTGGCAGGGGCAGGTCTTTCGGGGTAGACCTACACTTGCCTCTTTGGGTCCTTCAGCTTTGTGCCTAACAAACAAATTTGCTCCCTTGTGTAACATTGACACCTGTGATTGACTGACCTCCCCTGATTTGTCCCCCCCCACAACGTTGTGTATAACTAACCCAACGGATACCCATTGCACTCCCTTGCTCCCTTTGGTGATATGCTGGGTAGGGCAGGAGGGGAAGCCAGGGAGACAGCAGCAGTAGACAAACTAGGAGTCCTGTTCCATGATGGAGTACTATTACCCTGCAATAAATTATGAGAAAAGTATGAGCTCCCAGGGGGACCTTTCTAGCTTATTGCAATCTGGTGACCATTTTAGAGAGGCACTGGGGTATTACAGACACTGAGCCTGCCCAACACCCTCTGATTCACATGCTTTATATAAAGGGTAGCTGCCGCAGGCTCATTACATAGCTCGTCCGAGGTCTAGCATATACCACACAGGACCCACTGGCTGTAACTCATAGATGCTGGGAAGGGGATGTGGGAAGAGTACTAACACAAAAGGAATGGGAAAAGGTGCTCATATACCCTCAGAAAGTATCCCGGAACGCTAAGTTCCAATACATCCTGCATAATATCCTCCATAGAGCCTATCTTACCCCTACTAGACCACATCAAATGCTTGGATCCTCCCCTGGTTGTCTTAGGTGCCAAAACGTAGGGACAGGCATGGTATACATGTTTTGGATTTGTCCGGAAGTCACAGCACTATGAGAGGAGGTGTCTAACGCTTTGATGGAGGTGACTGGTCACACAGATGTAGGCACGCTGGAGGGCGCTCTGCTGGGACTGTTTAAGCCCCAAAGAATGCAAAAGCCACCAATAGATTCATTGATTTAGCTCTGTTAATTACTCGTACACTTATAGCCATGCACTGGAAAGTTCTGACACTGCCAGGTAAAGCACATTGGTGCAGGGTGATGCTTAAGTGTGAGCGGGCTGAAGCAGTGGCGCTCCAGCGAGAGGAGGCTCGTGGACTGCGCAAATATCCTATAGCAGCAGATTGGGAAACACTGGGGGCTGATTTCAATACGTATAGTAAGGATCTGGGTTAATTACTGATACCGCTTCTTTTTCCACTATTGTGTGACTATTGCTGGATTTATGACTCTGTGACCTCCCTACTGCACTTATTTTTACTCTCGGCTTGTATGGACTCCACTCCTGATGTACTCTGGTCCGTACATTACCATCTGTTATCTTTTACACATATATCAATGATCCTTCTTTGTCTCCGTGGATTTATGTGGGAATGTCAAGGATCTTGCATGGGACTCACATGTGCTGCAAGTGCCAAAGTTATCTTTCTCTGGTGCCACTCCTCTGGCATTAATTCATTTTTACAATGCAAAAGCTTGGCAGAAGAAGGATCCAAACTCCCCAGTTTAAGCCCCACCATTGACACCTTGGCAGGGTATGGATATGGGTCGAAAAGGTTGTATTAGTGGGTGACTTTAATTGCCACCTGTGTGCCTGCCCATTAGATTTTTCTAATAGTAAGACTAAATGTATGCTTGTAGAAAGGCTTCACAAGGCTCATACGAGGGAGGGCCTAGAGTTAAATACAATGTTAAATACTCATAGCCTTGTCTTTGCTATAGAGGAGTTAATGAAATCCACTAAGCCATATATTTTACCAACGTGTAGAGGGAGGGGCTGTGCTTCTATAATCTAATTTATTTTTGTGTCTGCCCCTTTGTTCTTGTTTATCTCTTGTTTTAGTATAGTTCACAGCCCTTCCAATGACCACAACCCCCTGCTTTTAGCCATTGGAGGATTAAGTGGTGGTGTTAGCACTCGGGCGAAGGCACAAGTCATGCGCTCTCTTTCTGATCAAGGTAGGAGACTCAGATGGTCTCAGGTGGACCCTACAAAGTTTAAAGTGTTTCTTTTTGCAGGGTGTAGGCAAGAGATTGCCATGTTTCTAGATGTATGCTCCCCTATTAGTTCTATCTTGTCAGCATAGTGCCAATATTGGCAACTCTCAGTTCTCATACAGCAACATACATAAATAAACCACACGACACCTTTTTAGTGGAGAAATTTGCTGCAGGTTTATTTGCATAACCAATATGCCAACATGGTGGGTTATCTTACGGGCGATCCCAGGGCAGGCCAGCCCCTATGCCGCCTGCCCGTCTGATGAGCCAAATTGCACCGTGGCCGTCGCCAATCGGTGGTTACCAATTATTGGGAGAGGCCACCTCTCCCATCAGTGGACCGCCAGTCCACTCCCTTACTCACGCCCCCCAATAGGTGGGCGGAGTGTTCCAGGCAGACCCCGGTTGCTCAGACCCACAACCGCCCGTAGGACTAACGGGGCGCCGTAGTTCTTCCAGGGGACACGCTAAGACATCCCTGGGTATCCTTGGCTTAGCACAGTGAGACGGGTAGCGGTCAAGAGACCGTACAGTGGGCGGGGGAAGGCTTTTGTACCCCTGTCCCCCTCCCACGGCCGGAAGTGACGCGGCCAACAGACCCCCTGGTCCCTAGCCCAGGGAGCCTAGTCTGCAGACTTCTGTGCCTTCCTGTGGCACTAAGGCGGCCGCCCTGTTGGAGGGTCCCCTACGTGGCCCCCCTGGGCAGCATTGGCATTCTCTGGTATTGTACAACAGGTGTCAGCATTACTTAAGGTTCTTGTGACAAATACTACCTCTCAGTAATCAAAATAGTTTGATCATAACTGCTCTAAGGCCCTCCGCAAATTGAAGGCTGCTCTAAGGCAGGCACCCAGAGATAAGGATCACATTGCCTCCTCTTGCAAATCATTTATTTAAAAGGTTTTATATAGCGCTGGCTAGACCCGGGGTATCAGAGCGCTTTACAGAAGTTTGAAGAAGGGAACAGGAATAAAACATTTGTTCAATAATATAGCATTCAGACCGGTTAAACTAAAAAGAACAAATAGATTAATACAAGTTCGGTTAACAGATATGAAAAAAAAAAAAAAGGCTATCTACATAAATAATATGGATACAGTCAAAACTTTAGCAAGTAATGAGTAATTAGGCTTGGGTAGGATAAATTGATCTTACGCAAGAGTGCATGGGATGAATTAGCACAGGCCTGTGAAACCAAAGATAGCTCTTTGTTCTGGATGGTGGTAAACAAGCCGTGCTTCACTGATGCAACTGGCCCAGCCATATGCCATCTTATTTCTGAGCAGCAGTGGAGAGAGCATTTTGAAGGGGTTTATAATTTTGGGCACAGTGGAGGTGAGGAAGATTGGGTTGGACTAGCGGGGGTAGAGTGAATCTGCTCTTCAGGTTGGTTGAAGTTACACAGGGCATCAGGGCGTTATCTCATAATAAGGCCCCAGGTCCTGATGGAACAGCCCACGATTTGTTTCTGGATGATATTGAAATTTGGGGCCTTGTCGTGATTCTGGTTCTTAATGCTGCTGTAAGGGAGGGTGTACTGCCCTCTTGGTCCACCGCCGTAATAGTCCCGGTTTTTAAGAAGGGGGACAAGGATAAGCCCCAGTGCTATAGACCAATTTCATTGATGGATACAGGGGTAAAGGTCCTAGGGAGAGTAGTTCTGAATAGGCTGATGCGGTGGGCAAATGAGAATGATATATTATCAGAGAAGCAATATGGCTTCAGGCTGCACAAATCGACAACGGATCAATGTTTGACTCTGAAGCTAGCCTGGCTGATGAGGGGTGATACCCCGAAACCGGTCCCAGGATGCTTATTTCTGGTCCTGGGAGGACTTGGCCTGGCAGTTTGGCTGGGTTGTTCCCATGGGGAGCAGGGTCAAGACTGATTTACATATGGCTGGGTCCAAACTGGAATGGCATGGTGAGCAGAAAAATGATGGATTTAGTCTCAACTCTCTGTACTGGGGGTGACTGTTTGACAATGTTCAGCATTCCGTCCATCATCTTCTTGTGTGGCTCAAGGGGTTTTAAATGCCAAGTTGACATGGCTGTGTAAACTGCAAGCACAGGCTCTGCAGTGGCAGGCCTGAGACATGGCTAAGGGACTACTTAAGTGAGTGGCACAAGCAGTACTGAAGAGCCACTAGTAGCATTTAATTTACAGGCCCTGGGCACAGATAGTGCATTTAACTAGGGACTTATAAGTAAATTAAATATGCCAATTGGGTATGAATCAATGTTACCATGTTTAAAGGAGAGAGCACATACACTTTAGCAGTGGTTAGCAGTGGTAAAGTGCTCAGAGTCCTAAAGCCCACGAGAACGATGTAAGCAAAAGAGGAGGGGAAAGGCAAAATGTTTTGCTCAGAGTCCCAAAGCCAACAAAAACGAGGTCAGAAAAAGAGGCGGGGGAAGGCAAAAAGTTTAGTGTGACCCTTCAGAGAGGGCCATTTTCCAACAGTGTTAAACTGGTAATAACGAGATTAAACCTTTGCCCAGACAATGTTAACGTTTAAACATGTCAAAATAACAAGATTTTATCAAATGTGCTGCGTCATGCTGCATAATTTTTTTTCTTGCCGGATAATTTAGTCAAACTTGCCCCATAACTGTTTCTTCCGTTGCCAAATAATTCCAATGGCACTGCTTTTCGACAAACCCAGCTGTAGCAGTTAGGAGGAATACGCTTTGTGATCGATGCAAAGTCAATATTCCGAAGTCTGCAGAAGGAGGTTCCAGCTCCATGTCTGTAATGCGTTTTATTCCCTGAAAAGTGATCCCCTGTTACAGAGCTCTATCTGCTTCCTGCTGCAACAGCTGCGGCAAGTGAGACTGGTAACTACGGGAACAGAAGCCCTTATGGGCCCAGCCGCCTGACTGGGACTGACTCACGCAATTGCAAAATCTAATGTTACTCGCGTGTATTTCTGTTTTAACGAGTAGCCCGCCTTTTATGGCAGACGGGGAAATAGCGCGATCGTGTTTGCTTCCGTAATGATAGTATTTTTTCAGCCATTTATAGCGCTTTACTTTTGACTACTGCTAATAGAGCTGAAAAACATCACGTGAGCGAAAAGCTCTAAAAGGCAATAATGTATAGTCGTCACTTTGGTATTTGTTGACGTGAATTTAACTCTACAGTGAATAGGTAGCAGGGCGGGGCCCCATCCCAGCTCCTGATTCTCAGGCCATTTGGAAAAGACCCTAGAATGGCTACATTCTCCCTAAATTGCTGATTAATGCCTAAACCACTCACCTAATAATTTTGCAAAGCGACAACCAGCACTGGACACCTCAGATGCCAGCTTGGACACAGAAGGCAGGAAATACATCGTAAAAATGAGGGGGGCTGTAAATAGCATAAACAATACAAAATTATCCCAATTTTATTTAGGCAGGGTCACTCGAATTATGTGATTCTGCGGCCGCTGTGTTTTACGTATAGTTATGAATTTGCTACTCTTGCCACATAATCCATCATCTACTGTATAACTTGTGTACGTTTTAACCATTTCTTTAGCTCAAATTGAGTAAAAGTTATTAAAACATTGTCACTCACAAAAGGTGCCACATTACGTAGCATAATGTGGCTTGTAGTGCCACATAATTTAGTCTACCCTGCCGCATATTTTGGCCCCCCCTTGCTGCAGAATTCCAGTGGCATGGATATAGAAAACATAACAACCCTATGATTCCCTTTAGTGGTAATGGGCCGTATTTTTTAGTCGCAGCTGAGATACAAACTTTGCTAAATATATTAAAAATTCATGTAAATGTATGCTTGGAGTCGAATGTTCTTTTATCTAAACCACATATTCATGTCTGTCTTCATATATATATATGTCACTGCAAAGCAGCAGTAAATGTTTGAGAAATAAATGCATCCGTTTATAAACATTTGATCATAACTGCCATGCAATAAAATGCAAATAAAGGGACCCAAACGTTTTTAGAAGCTATGCACTCTAATGCCATTATCATTTATGCATAGAACTCGTCAAGTTAATGTCAGTAATGACCATCATGGGAAATACATGTATTTCTGATATATTAAAGTCTGCCGTGGGATAAGTGCAGTTTTCAATTCGGGTATTTCAGAGGTTTGTGATCACGTTCTTTTTTATTGGTGCTCTGAAGAAGCCTTCTGAGTGTATGACCACCATAAAAACCAACACATTAACTACATAAAACCACACCTAGAAATGTGAAAATATATTTATAACTAATTTTATACACTGGGAATGCCAACACACCTTTTCTATATATTTTTGGGTAGTTCTGTTCATGAATGGCTCAAAGTGATACAACTTGAATACAATCCTGGTGCTCTGTGTTGTGGCTTCACCACTCTATTTGGGCAAATTTTGTCGTGCCTAAAACAGCGCACGTACCATCTGTTTCGAGAAGTATTGTTCGCTTAAAGTGGGTTTACAGCCTGCCCATTGCTTACCATTGGTTGGCTTCATTGTCACTCTCATTTGCTTGCTTTTCATTTGCTAGCATCTTTGGGCTTTCCTTCCTTTTCTTGTGTTTGCTCCTTGCCTGGGAAATGGATGTACTAATGTGTCCTTTCACTGCTTGATTTTTCAGGTGCTATTTTTTCTATTCACTTAAGCACTCTACAAGAGGCCATGTGGTTTCCAACTGCTTCCCCAGTGTGCTTCTCCCCCCCACTCCGCTGCGCGCCGTGATACTCTCTCTCGCCAGCATGCGTCTTCCCCTACTCTCCCTCATATCCTTCTCTCCCATGTGCTTTCTCCCCACCAGCTCCACGTTGCTGTCTTTCATTTGATCTCCTCACAGGAGCCCTGTGTTACTTCCCCACCCGTGCCCCCATTTTGCTTCTCTGTACCCCGGTTTAGCAGAGGCCGCCTCCGAAGGGGGCCTCGAGGGCCGGCGCCATAACGGCCACCAGAGCCCACAAGGAACGGATCCGGTTTGCGCTGGTTAGCTCCGCCGGGAATGCCGCACGGCGAAAAGCGCCCGAGGCCATCTCCTCCCCCTTCCCATGGACAAAGGGAAGAGAGAAAGGGGGAGGGGGGGATATAAGGTGACGCTCCCCCTGGGCAGCTCACTTCTACATCAGGGAGCTGGGGGAGCGGCGCAAATGGATTTCGTAAGGAAGCCGCTTGTTTCCTGCAGCTACCGTCTCCAAGAAAACAAAGAACCCAGCTACCACGAGAAGTACCGGGATACGGAGGACGGCAAGGCCCCGGCCGGGGCATGGAAGGTCGGGACGGAATGGACCGAGGTCGAGAGACGCAGGCACGACCCCCAGCTCCCCAGGCAGCGGGCGAAGACTCGCAGCACCGAAAGTCAGGGTAAGGGCTCAAGGAGCGAGGAATGGCGGCGTTTCCTGCTGGTCACTCCTGCTAGTTATATTAGCTGTCCTGCCCTGACTTTCTTAGCGCTAGGACTATGCGCAGGTTGTGTAAAGTAAACAGTAGGAACAACAATGGTTGCCGTAGGCTGGATGCCCAGCAGGCTGAGGGCTGGACTGACGCCTCATAACGCCGCCACCGCGGCGGGGGCCCCTATCTCAATTTACCCCGTAGCAAAAATAGGAGAAGCGTAAATCCGGCTGCTAGGATGGCCCAGTGGGTAACGGGTTTGCGCACTGTCCGCAAAAGGCGCGTGATCCAGGTATTAGCAGGATTACCCATTGAAGCAAAATGCCGGAGAAGTTTATTCTGGGAACGAAGTGAGCTCGGACGAGGGATGTTTGCACCGGGATGGGTGTTTGCTAGTGCCATGGGGGGCATCCCCCACCCCCCTCCTCCTTTGTTCCATTGAAAACAGTCCTGTTTCTGGCAGAGGTGCACCTCGGCTATAGATACTGTCCTGAGTCTAGAGTTTCGACATTAGCCTAAGGAACCCCACGCCTTGCCTAATACACTTTAAAGACTGCAAAACAACAATCTATACGCAAAAGTACATCCTCAGCCGTTCATTAAACAAAAATGAGCTTGAGTCAAGGCCCAGCGTGGCTTCCAAAGTTAAAGCTCCCCCCCCCCCACAAAACACATCCATGCGGGGAAAGGCACAACGAACGGCACCACTCTTAAACCCCCAGTTCGATTTCCATAAAGGTCGCTTACACAAGAGGGAAGGCGTAGCCTCACGGTTAGAGCGGTCGACCTCGAAGCTGGGGGATCCGGGTTCGAGTCTCGTGCAACGACGCTCAACATCCGGTGATTCTGGGCAAACACTTCATCTCTCCGTGCCTATCATAAAAAAAAAAGAAAAAAAAAAAAGGCCTCAAGTAACGAAACCTGTGCTCATGTAAAGCGCCCTGATACCCGAGGTCTCGGGTCTAGTTCGCGCTATATCACCATTCTCGGTTAACAAAAGTTGCAGATGTGTTCTTCACTAAATCCTCTTGTCGTGTATGGTCCACATCGTGCAAAAGTATATGCCGGAAGAGAACCAGGCTTTTAAATCCAGTTAGAGAGGAAAGCCAATCAGTTTCTGGGTCTCATAATTGTTCGCTTGGACTGAAGACAGCTTTATATTGAACTTTACAACAGATTCAGCTGTTAGATATTCAACAGAAAAGCAGGGTAGTTTCGGGTGACGTAATGGGTTCACAACTAGGCCAGAAACGCATCCTCATCAATATTACGGCCAAGGGAGTCCGCAGCTAGAGGTGTGAAAAGATAAGGCGGAGGGCCCAGACTTTATCTTATTAGGGTAAATAAAGTTACGACCATTGCGAGTTTTAAATAGCTTCGTAGGGTGCGGGAACACCTGGGAGGAAATTGCACTTCATGGAAAGCGCCGATTAAGAGATCGCTAAACGCCCGAACTCTGGAGATCCAGGCCGAGAAAATAACGATTATTCACAGATTCTAGGCACCCCCCCCCCTTGTGAAGCACACTATAGTGCGGTCCAAGCGGAACAGTGCAGCCCTACAGTAATGGGAAACTTGGTTGTGCATATGGGTTACAGGGAGGTGATCTGATAGAGGCGGTAGCACTACTCGCCGAAAGCGCCTCGATGCCTTGTCAGGGGCAGGAAGCGTCATATAAATGCAATTACAATAGGGACCAAAAAATTCTACGTGTTGTGTTTGCTTCATGTATTTGGGCAAGACTACGGTGAATCGGCCCAATAATATGTGCACAGTGCTTGGATAGCGCTCCTTACCATTCGTAGGGCTTCCCTGCGCTTTCTCAATGTAGGTGCCCCCCCCTTTATGCTGCTCTCGCTGCGCTGTCAGCTAGTTCGGGCACCTGCTCATCCTTGTACTGCGCTCCGATGCCCCCAGTGTCCTGATTTTGCACTAAATAAAACTACATCAAAATCACGCCCAAATATATAAATAAAGATGGGCCTTCCCGCAAACGCATATTGTAGAGGAAAGGCACTGTTATAGGGCAGCTCGTTCAGCCTTCCTTCAATCGCTCCGGGGCAAAAAAAGGAGAAGCACAACACACGGTCTTACGTTGTTAGTATCTGCAGAAATAAAATATAAAGGAGGTCTTTTAAAATTAATTTGAGCTAAAGTTGAAGCGAGGTCAGCAGCCATCACAAGTGAAGTTGCCCCGAATAATGTTTTGTTACTGTGAAATGGCAGAAGCCGGCCCATTAAGCTCGGAAGACAAATTCCGGGGCGCACTCTTACGAAGGTTGTTTACATAGGAATTACCGTTAAGCAGAGACGGGGCCCCAGGGTGGTGCGCCGTGTTCAGCTTAATAATAGCGCCCCGAAGGTACAAGGGATGACAGAAACTTCTAGAACGCTCTAGCCAGTGGTGCAGAAATTTATTAATGGGGGCAAACGGAGGTGGTACATATAACAGTGACAGCGTAGGGCTGGGGCCCTCAGTTCTGGGCTTTGCTGATTGGAAGACTTAACTCCGAAGAGCGCTTAAACTTGAACGACAAACCCCCACTGCAGTTTTATTGTCTTGAAACTCAACCCTGCAGCAAGCTATTTCGATAATGCACACAGCTTTTTAGGATATGTATGACATCCTCCTAGACAAGCGTCTAGGTTGTGAAGCGCGAGAAATCCATACGGCCGGAGTCGGCTTGGTCACCCCGGGCCCACCTGTGGGGAGGGGGGCAGTCTTAAGAAACAACAGGGTGTTAAAGGACCCTGCGGCAGAGTTTCCTGTCTGACCGTCGGGTTCTCAAAAAACAAAAACAAAAAAAAAAAAAAAAAAACACTGGGGGAGGTCTGAGCCCACAGACAGGAGGTCTTAATTTAGTAGCGCAGACCCGCCGGCTGTGTAAAGCGTATGCCAGGCATAGGCAGACTGGTAAAGCCAAACTGAGAATAACAGCCCCGGGGCATGCCGTGCAGTAAGGAGGCGCAGGGCACCGTCATACCATATTACGGCGGCGTTGGGAGATGGGTGATTAACTAAGTACTGAGAATGACCCCTGATATCACATAAGAATGACACCTGCGCACATGGAAGCAGTGATGAGACATAGGAAATCTCCCCAGCCATATGAAGGCAGTTGGCCAGATGGGGGCCTCCTGCAATCTAAGTAGCGCCCAGGGTTGCCCGACGCGGTGCACAGAGGGCGTACATCATACAAAAAAAAAAGAAGGGGATAATAATACACGCTACTGGACATGGTGGATCAGTAATAAGGCAGAAGTCATCACCCCCGCCTTATTAGGACAGTAATCTAACAGGTAGTCCGACAATTACAGTACCAGGGAGGCGAGTAACAATAAATATCTGTTATTTCATCGCCAAGTTTCCCTTGGGTGCTTTTACTCACCGGGGGGAGCCTGCCAGGGGCATTGGGAAGGAGATGATGTTATCTGGTATGGTATGCTGTATCACGCCTCCATAATCGATATCTGACTGTCTCCCAATTTTCATTTCATGTATGACCCATGGCGAGATGAGACAGTGCTGTAAGACTCCGAACAGGACACAAGCGTGCCACGACATAATGACAAGAACGGAGCAGAGCACACCATGGCGTTGGGGGGGAAGACTGCAGTCAGAGCTTACCAGACATCAGCCTCCCGGAGACGCAGCTAGAGGTTGGTATCCTAGCGCTCGAGTGGAGCAACAGCATGGGCAGGTCCACGGAAAGAGCAGCGGGAGGCGCAAAGGGACGACACAGGGTAGGGGGAGCCGCAGGAAGACGGAAGCCTCCCCGGCGGCGTGGCGGAAACACAAGGTGTATTGGTTTGGTTATGGAAACACACCAACAGGGCGGTGTGTAGAAGGAGGGCCACTCACTCTGGGATGCCTCACGGCTGGGTGAGTACGCCTGACAAAAAATCGGGGTAGCAAACGGAGACGGCACTCGCAGACCAGCCCCGCCAGACGGCAGGGCGCAGGAGAGACTAGCAAGGTAGCGAGTTGGGGCCTGGCTCCGGGGAAAGGCTACCCCCCCACACGCAAAGGGGTGTGGAAAACAACAAAGAACAATCTACGAGCTGTCAGGGTGATTTACGACCCCTGGGATATGCAAATGAGCAAAAGACAAATCCGTGATTTATGGCCAGCCGATGATTTATGGCTGGTGATTTATGATGCCCATGCAGAATGATTTATGACAACAAAAATGATGACAGATTCATGACAGAATGAGTTATGACATCCCGATGAGTTATGACCATGATTTATGGCTGCTGATTTATGATGATCAGGCAGAGCGATTTATGACAACAAAATAATAGCAGATTGGCTGATGATTTATGATGCCCATGCAGAATGATTTATGACAACAAAATGAGGGATTTATGACAACAAAATAATAGCCGATTGGCTGATGATTTATGATGCCCATGCAGAATGATTTATGACAACAAAATGATGACAGATTTGTGACGGAATGATTTGTGATACCTGATGATTTATGACCCATGATTTATGATGTCCAAATGACACTGAGTGATAGCCACTCATGATAATGTATGATAATGATTTATGACCCCTGCCCCGAGAAGGTGTCCAGGGGAGTTGTACAACTATGACGTATGTAATGAGTAATACAACTGCGGCCAACAACCACCACAAAAACAATGACTGTTGGCTGTGTGTAGTAATACAGATACACAAGTATGGTACTGTTCCTGGAATCGGCGCAGTGCGGCGGTTAATGCTTCTGCTCCCCACTTGCACTACTGTGTTGCTTCTCTCCCCAGCATTGCTTCCATCTCCCATTGTTTCTTACCTTACCCGTTTAAAAAAAAGAAACGCTTTTGCCTTTTTTTTAGTTACCAAATCAACTCAGAGTGGTTACAAAAACACTCCCAAAAAGTGTGCTGATCTTTTTTTCGATACACACGTGTGTGGTATGTGCACCTTCAAAATGACACTGCCGGCCATGTCAAAGGTATTTTTTTTAATTCTTTAGCCATGTGGCCCAGCATCAAGATGCATGGCTTAAAAGCAATGGCAAAGCCAATAGATCCCAAAGGTGAGACCTATTGGCTTTACCAATGCTTGTTGTAACTTTCCCTCCATATATTATTCAAGACATTCCAGCACGTGCATGGAATGGAATCTGAGTTTTTCATTATTCTGATTGATTTTCAAAGAGGCACTTGCTTACCACGATGGTTACTAGGAGTTGCTTCCGAAATGTTGCAGATTCCTATCCTTATGAGGTCCCTACAAAGGTATTACTAAACATGTAACTCAATTAATTCAGTGTTTCAGTTTTAGGTTGAAACCTACCAGACAGCGCTGCTGTCTGGTTTGCTAAGACTTCTTGTGGATATTCAGAAAGCTTCCCATTACTTACCATTCGCTTGGTGGTAGTAGTTAGCAACTTCTGGCTTTCCATTTGCTGACTTTATTTGTTTTAGGCTGTCCAGGGTGAGTGCGTCCCTCCCAAGGGGCTAAGCCTTTTCATGCAAACTCCCCTTGTATTCTTCCACCAGTGCTCCTTTTTGTAAACAGGTCTGTAAATCTTGTTCTTATCTTGTCACATTTGCTGTGCATTCAAATAGAGAGGTCAAATGTCAATCGATCAATCAATAAATCAATCAACATTCGTATAGTGCAGCATTGTCACCCCTGGGATTATCTGGGCGCTGTCCTGGGGGTATCTGGGCACTGGGTATGTCAGGCTCTGTCTTCTGAGGGAGCTTGATGTTTACTTTTTGTTCTCTGACTTCAAAGTGAGAGGATTTATGTGACAATCTTGCCGGATACTGGGGTAGCAAAGGTTTTTTCCTAGTACACAACAACATGTAAATGAACGGTGTAAGTATTTCAGAATATATCAGAATTAGGAACACAAATGAAGCACATTTTTTTTCATTCTGAAGTGTGTTGGAAACAAATACGATATGATCAAAACAAATGAATACACTAGGTGATGCCATTTCCACAAATTATCTTTTGTGCACTGTAAAGTTTTATCAGTAAAGCTGTATGTCTGTGCAAATGTAATGGTCACCTCAATTGAAAATGTGTTGTCTGTAATGGCAGTGTGCTACCACACCATGCATACTCCACTCTACACCACTCCACTGTACTCTGCACCACTCCACTCCATGCCACGCCACTCCTACGCGACAGATCCCCTACATTAATTTATTTTATGGCGGTCCACTGTTTTGCGGGGGGGGGCACGTGTCTCTCCCTTATTGTCAATAAGCTGCCCCAGGGAGGTGGCAGTCCCCGGGGCTGTGGGGGGGCCATGCGGAGCCCCCTGCATTCTTTTACTGTAATTTGCCCCGGGGAGGTGGCAATCCCCGGGGGTGGGGGTGTGGGGCCCACCCGTGGGGCCCACGACATACATATTTTCAAGTGCCCCAGGGAGGCGGCGGTCTCCAGGACTGCAGGATGTCCACGCGGGCCCCAACGCATTAATTTATACATATAAGACCCGGGGAGATGGCGGTCTCTGGGGTTTTTATAAGCCCTAGGAGTGGGTCCTGTGCGTCCCACCCTCCCATTTTTATAGGATGCCTTTGGGACCTGGCCTACCCGGAGGCTATAGTAAAAAAAGCATGGAAGACCCCACTTGGCTTTAAAAATTATTTTTTAACATTGATTCACTACCCCGTAACGCATTTGCGGCAAAAATTTAAAAAAAGATTTTTTTTTACCCTGACAGGGTCCCTCTGGGACCCCCCCAAGAGGCCTATGGTGTCAAGGTATTCCTGACTTGCTCTCTTCTCTTTTTTTAAAATGTTTTTTGTTGGACTCGACTGAAGCTGAGTCCAAAGATGGCTGCCAACACTTCCTGGTTGAAGTTTTGGCAGCCAATCAGATTTCAGCATGGGGACTGCCGGATCTTCCGAGGATCATCATCCCTATATGCGTGTTATTCTTATCCAAGAGCCTTGTATGGCTCGCGGGGATCGGAGCGGCCATCTTGACGGTGCCGCCTCCATACTGGGATTTGCGCTCTAGTTTCCACCCCACGGCACTCATAAAATGGCCAAGGCGACCCAAAAGGAACGCCCGTCTGCGCCTGTCCGCGCCCATTCGGGGCCAGGGGCCACAACCCCTGCTCCATTTATATGGAATAAACAGACTTACTCGGCTCAAGAACTGCTGGCTCTGCGACGGGTACCTCTCTACAATTGCAACATCTTTAGCGGTGAGGTAGGCCCTTTTGTTTGTCAACATTGACACTTTTGCCTCTCCCTTCCCAGTAGGCAGATTGTACTCTTAAGGAAAGATCAATGTACAGATAATGGCCTAAACAGGTACCCAGCCAAAGACCAGAATAAGTGTACTTTACATCAGTTACGCTCTGGTCTTACTGAATTCTCATATTTCAACATTAAGGGGCCGATTCCGATTCGGGCAGGAAATCTCTACGACCGAGCCGGTCCCGGAGAGATTTCCGACCGAATCGGACTCTAGCAGCCCGACCGAACGAGTACGATGCGTACGTATGCTATCGGACTCGATTCGGTCGGACTCCCATTGAAGTCAATGGGAGCCGGACGTACAACGCGTACGCGGGCTCCCATTAACCTAATGGGTGCGAGGCGAACAAGGGTGCCCCCTACAGAGGGTACGCCTCGAAGCGACTCGCGGCGAACATGCACAGGTAAGGGGGACCCATGGGTCCCCCCTGTGTGCGACTCGCGCGGCTACGCATACAGGGGGGTCCGACACGGACCCCCAAAGTGCGGCTCCTACTGCTCTTTCGAGCCGGACGGCGCGAGTCGGTCGGACTACTCGCGGCGCGCATCGTACTTGCCTGGCCTGGGAACGTCTCCATCGCGCGGTGCGAGTCGTGTCCGTGCGAGTCGGTCGGAGCGCTTCGGACCCGCAAACAAGTCGGTCGGCGATTTTGCGTGCGCTCGCATGGTAATCGCTCGGCCGGACGCACGTACGAATTGGTCGGGAAAGAGGGCTCCGAATCGGATCCGGTTAAGCCGAATCCGATTCGGTGCCCTACCGGCCGAGATCGGAATTGGCCCCTTAGTGTCGTTCTCTCCCCAAACACCGAGCTCATATCCGGGACTTCCTAATAGACATGAAGCCGGATGGGTTTTTTTTCACAGAGACATGGCTGCATGAGGGCTCGGGCCTGATGTAGCAGCTGCCCTCCCGCCCAACTATTCAATGATTAGGAAAGATAGGTTGCATAGAATAGGTGGAGGGTTAGCAATTATATATAAAACGATATTTGAATGTAAAATAGAAGATTTTAATGCGCCGGATTGCGAAAGTCTACTCTTCAAAATTCCACTTACACCTAAATTTACCTTTTCAGGCATTTTGCTTTATCGCCCTCCTGGCCCAGCGGGAAAATGGGTACTCTCCCTTCCTGATTTAGCAGCCCCATATATTTTAAAAGCGGCTAATTTTACAATTCTGGGGGATTTTAACCTCCACTTAGAGGATTCAGGCTGCCCTAAAAGCACATCACTGATGGCCGATTTAGGGGTGCTGAATCTGCGACTGTGCAATTCTAATCCCACACAGATAGCAGTCCATTTGCTGGATCCTATTTTTTCCAATTTGTCTGATCTTAGTAGTCACCCTGCTTTTCCCTTGCCTTGGTCTGATCACTTTGCGGTGCCGTTCATACTGAAAATTGCGTCCGCCCATACTCCGCCTTGTCCAGCCCCTAAACAAAAATCGAGGAATAGGGCTCGGCTTGATGTCGCCACTCTCAAAAAGACGCTGATCAACCACAGACCGAATCTCGATCTAATTTCCATAAAAGATCATGAACTCATTCACAACTGGCTTTCGGGAGCAGTAGACTTATGTCTCCCTCTCTCAACCAAACGCTCCAATAAACATCTGCCTCTGGCTCCCTGGTTTACAGAGAAGTTAAAATGTGAAAAATCCAGGTGTAAAGCGCTTGAAAGGCACTGGAGGAAACACTACAATGAAGACACAAAAATAGCATACAAAAAGGCTTTAAGCACATATCATAGCTTGTGCAAAGCGGCCCGGGCTGATTTTTTCTCACAGCAACTTTTACAGTCACAAAACTGCACAAAGACCCTTTTTAAAGTGGTAAAAGAACTTTCTGGTACCGAAAAATTGACAAAGTCTCCTGTTCTTTCATACAGTCAATGCGAAGAACTTGCTCTCTTTCCTATTGATAAAATTGATAAGATACATGCGGGGCTTCAAAGAATATTACAAATCCAATATTAGGGCAGAAGTAGCAGAATCATCTAATACCAAAGAGGCTCTTGTTATATCTGATTCCTTAAGCTATCCTAGCTCCCCTCTTAAATTGTCTACCTGGTCCCCCATGGACTTCTCCTCTTTTAATCGCCTTCTTTTAAATACTGAATCTGGATTCCCAAATTGTTCCTTTACCTCCACAGGCTCTCGGCTGGCTGGATCACTCCATTTTAGTAATGATAATGGAGCTTTTAAATGTCTCTTTAAAGGATGGGATAGTTCCACATAGATGGAAACATGCTATGGCCCTTCCCCTTCTCAAGAAAGCCGATTCCGATCCCTCATCCCGTCTAACTTCCGACCTATATCGCTGCTCCCCACTTTTGCAAAAATATTGGAGAAACATGTAATTGGCCAGCTGACCTCTTTTGTGGAAGCCCGGAATTTTCTTCACACCTCCCAATCAGGTTTTAGAGCTGGTATCTCTACAAAAACCACACTGTTGGGGGTGACTGAAATGCTAAGGCATCGCTTAGATGAAGGCAAAACTGCGGCACTTATTTTATTAGATCTCAGTGCTGCTTTCGACACAGTATCCCATCATATCTTGGAGAAAGCCTTACAATCATTAGGCTTGGAGGGTATGGCATTAGAATAGTTTTGCTCCTTTCTTAGGGATCGGACCTTCAAGGTCTCTTCAGCCATGGCCTGTTCGAATTCCCATACTTCCCCTTATGGTGTTCCTCAGGGCTCAGTGCTGAGTTCGCTGCTATTCAATATATACATCCGTCCGTTAGTGGAGGTGGCTGAAAAAGCAGGACTGTCTCTGTTTTCCTATGCTGACGACACACAGATTATCTTTTTTCTCTCCTCGTCACAAGGACACGCGCCCTCGGATCTTAACCTAGGACTGAGTAAAGTGGCCGAGTGGATGCAAAATAACCTGCTCAAATTAAATGGCAACAAGACAGAAGTTAGGATCCTAGGCAAAAGACATGACCTCTGGGGTCCTCAACATTGGCCCCCTGTATTAGGCTCTCCACCCACGCCAGTAAGCAGTCTTTTGAACTTGGGTTTCACTATTGATGAACACCTCTCAATGAAACAGCAAGTGGCTAAGATCTCTTCCACCTGCTTTGCAGTCTTGCGCTGTCAAAAGAAGATCTTATGGCAGATTCCTCTCCCAGTCCAGAGAACTGTGGTCCAGGCTCTAGTTATTTCAAGACTGGACTACGGCAATGCCCTCTATCTGGGAGCAGATAAGTCAACCATCCAGAGGCTTCAATTAGTTCAGAATGCAGCTGCAAGACTACTGTTCCGACTGCCTAAGTTCCCTTCTGTGTCAGGGTGTCTCCATGAGTTACACTGGTTATCGGTGTCGAATCGGGTCAAATTCAAAGCTCTGTGTTATATGTTTAAAATCAAAACAGGTTTGGCCCAAAAATATCTACAAGATTTGATGAAGTGGCATAGTCTGCTACACCCCCTGCGCTCTGCTCAGCAAATTCGTTTTGAGGTTCCCAAAACCAGACGGGCCCGCATGAGCCGGTCATTAGCCTATCTAGGACCGACCCTATGGAATTCCTTACCCGCTATTTTGTGAGCTGAGACCTCTCTGCTCGCTTTTTGTAAGGGTGTGAAAACTTGGCTGTATTAAATTATTTGGATTTATAACCTTCTTTGCTAGCCTATCTTGCTCGGCGCCGGGAAACCCTTCGGGGTAGCTGTGCGCCCTACAAATTCTAAATAAATAAATAGATAAATATATATACAAATTTGAATTTCTTCTAATAGCTCCGCAACTACTGAACAGATTTACACCCGTTCACAAAAAGGTCTTTCTGGAACAACAGCTACCTTTCTGCCAAATTTGGTGCAATTCTGTTCAGCGGTTCGGGCTGTAGTCGTGTCTAAAATTCCTATGGGAATTAACATGGGAAATGCACATTTTTTGACCCCCCCTTTTTCTCGGTCCCCGCTTCACTGGTCACTTGAAACTTTCCATGCACAAGAATCACCGGGGCATATTTTGGGGAAAATTTCGTGAAGATTCATCAAACGGCAACAAAGATATAGGCAAGTCAAAAAAAGCTTTTCCTATGGAAAAATTGTTCTAACTCTAACTCCCTACTGGCGACCGCCAAGCAAAAGAGATCCTGCACTTAAATCCGGCAGCATCCACCAAAAGCAGGGCTGGTGCGAATAAGCAGATGCAGGGCCCATTTTGCAATATCCAAAGAGACCAGGGTCAAGGGTATGACTCCAGTAAACACTAGCACTCCACAGATCCCATTTTCAAGGCTTTATTGTGGCAACCAGTTTTACCCTCACAGGGGCTTCGGCACGGCCAATAGAAAAACACTGTGCCCAATCACCCTTAAAAAAAGAAAGGTCAAATGGTGCCATGGACATAAAAGAAATTCATAGCATTACGGCAGGCATAAAGGAACATGAAGCAAGCATTACTTCATGGTTATTGCTTCAGCTGATTGTATTAAAGACATCGTCATAAAACAGAAAATAAATGTTAATGCATTTAACAATATTATTTAACAATATTATTGTGTCATCCCTTAACAAAAAACAAATCTTTATGAGATTTTCACATCTCATGTGTTGGGGGGACTGTTGTGGTCAAAGCACCATATAGGTAAAATTTGTATGCAAAACAGAATCACTTTCTAGTGACCAACCAGTAAACATAATTGTGTGCAGCTTATGAAAGCTGTCTTCATATTAACATGCCCCACATATTGTAATAGACTAACAGCCTAGTGGCTGAAGTAACTGACCACCATTGACCCTCCTAGTGACTGCAAGGCTAATACAATTTTGAAAAAGAAATACAGTCACATAAATGAATAACAAGGTGACAATAACCAGCCAAGTGGCTAAATTATCCACCCCTCTAGAAATAGCTTCCTTTATTAATTGACTACAGCAATGATCAAATTATCATCTTATCTAAAAACCTGAGTCACCTCACACAGACAGAAGGCCTGCTTCATATAAAAAAGAAGAAACTTAAAAACAAACAGCACACAACCCACTCACACGGAGATAAAAAGATCACCCACACTGACACAAAGTGCAAAGTATCCTATCTCTCCACTAGTGGAAAATTATTGTGTCTGTGAAAACTTCAAAACCATGAGTGAAAAGAAGGAAAGCAATATATATATACAGGAATAATTCTGTTTAAAAAGCAGAGAGCAGAGAAGTTGAAAATATCTACTCATAATCAGAGCAACTGGGAAGGAGAGAAGAGATAGATCCAGCACACGTCAGTTGTCATATCATCCAATATGGACATGCAGTTCCTCATCCTCATTAAGGCCTCCCGGGATTTACTCCTAAGCAGGATAATACATTCAGATTCCAAGAGTCTGAGTCTCTTCTCCCTGTCTCTTCCACGTGTATTCTTCAAGACCCTGTCAATTCCAAAATACGACAGAAGATCAGCATTCTGGTTATGGAGTCTCGGCCAATGTCTAGCAACCGGGTAATTTACGTCAACATTTTTGATAGCTCTATAGTGTTCTATAACTCTCTTCTTCACAGGGCATATGGTACTGCCAACATATTGATACCCACATGGACACTGCAAGACATAGACCACACAATCAGTTCCAATTGTGATAAACTTATTAATGCGGCGTGTCTTTCCCATGGGTAGTAAATACTATTTCTGGTTGCTGCTCCCTTTACAGGCATTGCACCTACCATACTTGTAGAACCATTTCTGTTCTTGCAGCCAACCTCTCCTGTCTGCTCGTGTGTTAGTATAGCTGTGTACCAAAAAATCCCACAAGGATTTGGATTTGCAGTAAGTCACTAGGGGATGAAGTGGCATCAACCTACCAATGACGGGGTCTGTCTTAACCAGGTGCCGATGCCTGTTAAGCATTTTTCTCAAGACACCAGATTCACTACTGTAAGTGGTGATAACTCTGACCACATGTGCATCCTGTTTCTTCTTCTCTTGTTTAGTTAACAGACTTTCCCTGGATGCCCGTGCAGCTTTGCTGCTAGCAGCTCTTAGAACCTTATAGGGGCAGCCCCTAGCTCTGAATCTGGATGTCATGTGCCCTTCTTCCTCACTTTATTGTACTGCAATTCTGTTTGGTCCTCAACAGTTCCCCATACGGGATACTCCACTTCAACTTTTGGGGGTGATGGCTGTTAGCAAGAAGAATGCTATTCCCTGCTGTGCTCCCATGGTATAAACTAGTTTATATACTCCCATAAACTATCTTGACGGATAGATCAAGGAAGTCAATCTCTGTGTCATTATTCTTGTGTGTGAAAGAAAGGTTCAGATCATTCTAGGCAATATGTGTCAGAAAGTTACATAGTTCGTGTTTGGGGCCCTCTCAAAGTATGAACAGATCGTCTATGTAACAAGTCCAGAATGCAGTATGATTGATATTGCTATGGGAAGTTGTTTTGGTCCAAGTTACACCTGTATGTTGATGGGGTGGTGGGAGGAACAGCATGTGTGGCTGGAAGAAAATGAAAGGTGGACCATTCATATTGCATTCTGGACTCATTACATAGACATGTTATGTCTGATAAAGTGTTTGAAAGGGTAAATTAGAAAAAGCAAAAATCTACTAGCTCTCACAATCTTGGATCAAGGACTGCTTTACAAGAGATGGTTTCATGTGGTCACACAGAACAGCTGCCTCTCAACTTAAAGAGACTTTACACATTCAGAGAGCAGACCGGTCACACCAATCTTGCAGCTGCAGACTTGAGACAGCAGTAGTTATTTTACTTATTTATGTGATGCACATTCTGCCATTGATATGGCCGTGCAGCCCTCCGTGGTTTGACACCATTTTGTCTGGGTTTTGAGGATTTCCACTCAAACTGGATTCAAACTTTTTATTTTCATGAAACAACTATAGCTGTCCCAATGGATCCCCAACATTGGACTTGTCACAGTCAGTTTTTGTTGCCTCCTACATCATTCCTTTGTGTAGACAAACAATAATTGCATTAGAAACATGAGGAACCCTAAAGCTTCAGCCCCCACACCGATCTAGCCATTTAAAAAATATATCTGATTGCCCTCCATCTCCGGATCCACCACTGTCCTGGTCCCATTACACATGGCAGGACCCCATGCTTATATAAATTTGTGCAGTGCAAATTTGTCCACTCATACACGTCACAGAAATGTCACTAGAGACTTAACCGATACTTAATGGAAGCTCACTGAGCACATGTTTATGTATGGTTTAAACGAACTAATGTAAGTGTTGTACTTGATAATATTAAAGAGTGTCTTCACTGTAGGATTAGAGAACTTGCTCACATAAATGTCTTACCATAAGTAAGCGTGATTAATAAAGAATTATCCTCATTCAATAGACAATGTACTCACCAAAGAGATGCAATGTGACTTTTCTTAATGTGTGTGCTACTTCATGTGAATAACATTTAATGAATTGAAAATATGAATAAAGCCATCTTCATATATGCAGAATGTCATTCTACTAGAAATGATAAAAGATTTATGTAATGTGTGCATTCATTTTCCATATATTTGATTTAAATGTAGTTCTCAGTCATACAAACAGTTCAATACTTTAATGTCTTATAGAATATTACATGTATACATGTAGTATGAAACCTAATGCATTAGAAATGTATATAAATGTATGGTTAAATGTGCACACCCATATTAAATGTGCACCATTGAAGTAATACTTAAATTGACTTCTGTAGGCCTGCATTTCACTATGGTGCATAAAATGCCAATTTAATTTACTGCTAACTCAACATTTCTTGCAGGTTTTCACATGCATTGTTAGTTGCAGAATAGATACATTTCCGTACTAGCGATAGAGAGAAAGAGCCTGAGAAGAAGACCTTGACGTAGGTACATGGGAAACCAGAGAACTAACTAAAAGACCTATTCAGCAATGTGTCGAACTTGCTCTGAGTGTGAGAGACTGATGGTGTTCCCACGTTCACCGTGTGATTATCTTGCAGAGTAACCATTTGCTACCTGAGAATAGGACTGACACAATGGACCCCTGATGATGCACACAAAGGGGGTGTTTGCTTAATGGACTTTGCACATTATAATATACTGTTCCCCCCGGACATTTACTCAGATTCTGAACAGATCCTTTTCAGCTCCACTGCAGATGCTTTACCGACCCTTTGCAGATTCGTTGCTGACACCTTCCCTGATTCCTTACCAACTGAATGGACTTTGAGAGGGTTTCTACCTCAATGCTTCCTTTTGATTCTTGCTTAAGTGTGGCTTAGCCTAACACATTCCTGACCCATAGAAGACTCTTGACCGAGTTTCTGAGAAGCTAATGCTTCCCCGCATGATTTCTTTTTGTACTGGCCTGACTTCCTTCATGGAATTGTCCCTGAGTTGCTAGGGTTCATTTTCCCAAACCACCCTCTGGACTCTGAAATTCTAGATTGCTTATGTATAGGAGAGAGAGTCTTAGATTATTTTCTGAGTACCAGAATTTGATGCTACTGCTCTGTATTTCTGTTACCGAATTGCTTTTTTGTTTGATACTAGTATGACTTAATTTCTTCAGGCGTTTGGGAATCCCAGTTGTTATTCTGTATTTTACAGCATGTTGCTGAGAGTAGTGTATTTGAATTTGATTATTAATTTGTAATACATCTTCTTAACCCATGCTACCGATTCCTGGTCCTCATTGTGTAGCCAAATGGATTGCACTGTTAGTTGAATTTTGATTAACGTTAATGCTAACTCCCATCACCTCTCAGTCGGGAAGAAAGGTCTGTCGGAGGACCAAATGGTAAGCGAGTGGGCCCAGAAAACGCTGGATCAAATCATACACACAGTGTGACTGGTGGCACATAACTGGCAGCATGCCAAACCCCACGGTTCTGCTCTTGGTTTCTCAATCTGACTCTATGCACGCAGCCAGATTGCTCTGACCTAGCCCAAGGCCGCCCACCACAGAAACTAACTTCCTCCCCTCAGCTCTGCCAATAAACTCTGGCTACTCCAGCAAATTTGCATTACTTATTACTGAAGAGACTTTGCTGCTCCCCCACTAATATATATTCGGTGCCAGGTGTAAAATATGTTCTGCACCATTTATTTTTAATATTTATTTATTTTGCAATACATGACACTATGCTGTGCAACCTCACACCTGCAGCAAGAAGAGTAAAACTCCAGGAAGAGGAGAGCACTTCCGCATTCTTTTACAGCTCACCATAGACCCGAACCAACAAAGCATGAAACACAATTAGAAGTTCAATTGCAAGTAATACAGTACCAGGTATTAACATACAGATGAGTGCGGTCAAGGTCCCGTGTCCCCATAAATCAGTCTCAAAACATTGCACATTATCCACTTTCCCCACACCTTATTGAATTTCCGAGGACAGCCTCTACTCTGCACCATTTTTGTGCCCAACTCAAGTTTATTTTAGGACCCCTGCTCAGTAGGCCATTTACAATGTAGGAAGAATGCAGCATATACAATGTTTTTGTAATTTCTCCTATGCAAATCTACTTCATGATACATTAAGAGATCTGAATGTTTAGGCTGAAAGCCTTGCTTCCTGCCAGGGCGCTTCCTGCCTTGCCAAACATTTTGTTGAATATTGATTAAAGGGAACACCCACCTTAAGAGGTCATACAAGTGCTGCATTCACCCACACCTGGAGGTGAGGAAGGTTGATTATTTTGTTTTATGCAATGTTTTCAATAATGTTGTGGTACCAAATATCTAAGTACTTTTATGCTGATATTACCTGCTATAAATCTTCTATATGAAATTCTCTTTTCCTAGTCAGTAAAGGAATTGTCATTTTAATTAGACCAGCAGGCAAGGCGAGTTATTTCTACCCTCTATACTCACATCCAATATTGAGATCCCAGCCAGGAGCTTGTAAATGGGCTGTCTAATGGCACTCTGAATTGCAAATCAAATTAAAAACATTTAGATAGCGCTATAAATCTGCAAGAGGAACCAAACCACTATAAAGAGTATCAGGTTAGACTCTGATAGTTGAGTATCTCATAACTCCTCATAGATTAGTAGAGGTGCAGCCTATTGGTAGGTCTCGGCTACAGACAGCTTTAGCTCTCTGTTGTCAAACCCATTATTTCCAGTACCTAACATAGCCTTAGAGTGGACTTTGGGTCAGCCCTTTGCTCATGACTGGATGGAATTATTTTCTGTATCACTTGTTTGATCGTCTCTATTCTTCTGTTTTTCCCCGCCCTGGAGTGTTTTGGTTACTCTTAGTTCTGAAAGGATGTATTCTTCAACTGCACACTTGAGTGATCACTTTTTTTACTTTTCTATTTCACAGCTCTCTATACCTGCTTTTTCATCTGCTTCCTGCTCGCTCTCTTTTGACTCTTCCGTTTTCCTCGCTCCCTGATGCTTCCATCCCACTCCCACTCCCTGTCCCGTTTCTTGTTAATTTTTTAAAAATTGAAATTATTTATTTTTTAACGTTTTTAAAAGGGCCTGGCAGCTACAAATTGTTGGTGACCACACAAACCCCTTTGCATACACCGGCTATTCACTTTTTTCACATTTAAATTTGCTGTTCCAACATGGCCATACCCGATGTTCTATAATAGAGAACTTACTACAAGATTGCTGGCCATGCACGCACATACATTTTATGCATGCACTTGCTTGCACTTGGCAAAAAGCATTGGCAAAGCCAATGGCGCAAGCTATTAGAGTCGACTCATATTAGTTTTGCCATTGCTTGTTTAGGAGGTCAGGAGCGCTGCCATAATCAATCTTGTGAATTAAATTAAATGTCTTAAATTGTATGCTTGATGCCACTAGTGACAAAAGCAATTGTATAGGATCGGCTGAATGTGTGTTCTGTTAGGTAATTTACTCACTACTCTGGCAGCTAAATCCTGTAAACCTGCAAATGTCTTCCATTAGCTTCCAAATTAACTGCAAGCAAAGCGTTGTTTCAATCCATTGTTGCACTGGTGATGATTCTATCTTGGTTCTGTCTCTCAGTTTCAGCAAGTATTCGGCCCTTCTCAGGAGTTTGAGGTGGTTATTGGTGGAGACATTGTGGGCCAGATGTATGACCGTTTTTTGCGGTCGCAAACGGAAAATCGGCCCATTTGCTACCGCAAAATAGGTCTGTGCAATGTACAAACCCTATTTTGCGACTCTGTAACCTATTACCGACTCGCAAAATAGGGTTTGCGACTCGCTATTAGAAAGGGGCGTGCAAGGGGCATCCCTTCCTAATAGCGCGTCGCACTTCTATGTACGATTGTTTTGCAACTGCAATAGCGGTCGCAAAACACTCGCAGTTTACCACCTATTTTAAAAAGGTGGTAAGCAATTAGCAAACGGGAAGGGGTCCCCAAGGGACCCTTTCCCCTTTGTGACTGGCAGCGAAAATATTTTTTAAGAGGGGGCAGTTGTCCCACGGACCACTGCCTACTCTTAAAACATGAAACAGAAATGTTTCATTTTTCTTCTTTAAATGCAGTCCGTTTTCATTTAAGGAAAACGGGCTGCATTAAAAACAAGCATTTGCAATGCAATAGGTCTCGCATTCACGCGAGTTTGAGCTATTGGCATTGTAAATGACAATGCCTTTTATTTATGTTTTGGGTTTTAAAGCATAAATAAAAGGCATTGTCATTTACAATACTAATAGCTTAAACTCTCGCAAGTGCGAGACCTATTGCGCTGCAAATGCTTGTTTTTTGTTCCCTGCAAAATGCCATAATTAGGCCCAAGAATGATCATTCCTGAACCTTTCTAAAATGAAAAGGAAAAGAAAAGCATTTTGCTAGATATAATAGAACAATGCTTGGAAGTAAAGAATAGCTATGTCCCCGCCCCGTGTTAAGCATACTAAATGGAAAGTTTGTCTTCAAATTGCTGCATTTTATTTCTATAATTCCGCTAAATTTCCATTTCATCAAGCAGGCATTTATTTTTCCCCAAGTTCACAACAGCTGCCTGGCATCTAACAAACCCCTAACTAGTTACCTCCCCCACTTACCCACTCCCTCCTCACATGTTAGGAGTGGGCCCGAAACAGGCCCTGCAGCTCTCGAGGTCCTGAAACAAGCCACAAAACCAAACCACTATCTCCACCCAGCCACCCCAACTGTCCCAGTCAACAGAACACCAGGAGCACCGCTCTGCCGATGCCCGACCACAGTGCCTTCTCGCGACTGGTGCACCCACGAAGCTCTACCTGCACTTCTGTGGAATGCAATAGCGATGTTTACTCATTGTTAGCGAATGTTGTTCGTCCTAGGTCACTCAAGTTTAGCAAAGCCCCAACACACGTCAGCAAAGAGAAGCAAAATGTGCTGCGCAGGGCCAGGCCTAGCTTTCCCCATGTCAGTGCTGCCTGTTGAAAACCAGCGCTATAAACTTATTGCCAATTTAGCTTCCACTGTTGTGGCCCTATTACATTCAATCCCGATACCCCGCCTACTCACTTACTAAAATACTTGCTAGTTATCATGCATCAAAGTTATTAAAAGCACTGCCACGTGTTGCAAGAGTAGGCTAAAACTTTAGCTCCCCTAGTGTTAAAATTGACAAAGCTGTGAATTAGTTTGGGACAAAATGTGCGGCATATTGACCTTCCATGCTCAGTCCAAACCACCAGCAGACAAACGTTTGATCTCACGGCAGCAGGAACAACATCACCACAGATATCCTGACATTTTCTTGTTATTTGAAAACTGCAGCTCGCTCCCCTTGCCCCCATATAAACCCGGAGGAGGGCGTGCATTTAACCACTGAGGCACAGTTACTTCCGTTACGCTCCAGTGCCTCGTGGAACTATAGGCACAGTACTAGAAACAACGGAAACAATAGATCTAATACCCCCATCCCAAAAAGAGAGAAACAACCCAGCCTTAGCTCTGGAGACCGCGCTGTTTGTGTGGCAAGCAGTTCAGCCACTGAATGGGGAGTAGAATTTGAAAGTGTGCACAGGATCACACGTTGTGGTGGTGCTGCGGTTTCATCGTCTATTAGACGAGTAAAACAAAAGGCGTCCAGTTTACCAATTAAATTGGCTCCAGTGACACCTGGTGAAGCAGACACTCCCTCCCATACACCATCGGGTGCACACAGCAGTGCGACAGCAATTAACAATCACGTCAACCTTCATACAAAATATGCACCTTATAAACCAGATTCATTCCAGATGCATCCATTGTCCCATATTAGCACTGCGCTTCCTCCAACACAACCAAATTACCCCCCACCCTTGCCATACACACTGCAGCAACCAAGCGCACAAAAACTCAAGGAACTGGCATCCAGCACCCCTAACCCGACTGCTCCCCCCTTCATGCCAGGAGCGGGCCCCCAAGCAGCCACTGCACCCAGGATGCCTAAAAAAAACCAGGAGTGTTGACGTCAGATCCTCTGCCTCATATGCTCAAATGGAAAGCAGACTACGAAATGCAGTGCTCTCTCACCCGGAGCTGGGCAACCAGTAAACTACAAGCAGGCAGTATACAGATTTATTCACCGACGGCCGCTATAGTGAAACTGAAAGCGCGTGTGGCACGCTGAAAATAAAAACAACAATGAATGAAGGGAGCGCTAGGATCTGCTGGGGCAGTGAAGGAATGTTTTGATTAAAATAACGAGTAAACAGACCCGGTCCTGCGCGTCTTGTGACCCTGCTGCCGGAGGTTTTTCAGCCAGGACAGTGCGCAATGTGGGCAGAAAGCATTACTGTGGAGAGCCATTTAAAAACAAGTAAAGCGACATGAGCCCCAATGAAACTTACGGCGCGGCTAACTTTGCCCTCCGCCTCAGGAAGCCCATCAACAATGAGCAGCGCAACTCTGGGGAGTTTGCTTTTGGATGGGGGAAGGGGAGGGAGGAGACCTCACGCAAAACAAAGATGGCGTCGGCCTGTCCAGATGGGCCGTACTAAAATTGGACATGGCGGTTACCAAAAAGCCCGATTTCCAATCACGCGCCATCGTTTAACATAAACGATGACGCGAGCCAATGGAAAAGAGGGGCGGGGCTTCAAGTCCTCTTCTGGAATCGTATCGATTCCAAAAGGCCCTCGCATGGCGAGAGCAGCGCATGCGCGCTGCTAATGCCAGGCGAGACCTAAAAACGGCTTTATTTAAAGAGCAGTCACAGACATGGTGGTCTGCTGACCCCAACAGGCCACCATCCCTGTGAGTGCTGGCCATTCCCAATGGGGTCGTAAATTGCGACCTGCCTCATGAATATTAATGAGATAGGTCATTTGCGACCCCATTGGGAATCGCAAACAGTGTCTGACACACTGTTGTATATTCTATTTTGCGAGTCGCAAATTGCGAGTTGCAAAACGACGCAATTTGTTGGTTTCGCAAAATGAAAGTGTGGTACATCTAGCCCTGTTAGTTTTAATTTGATGGTACATGAATACCCGGGCATCCAGAAATACTCCCAGCAATTTCAATTTGTTCTTTAATTTCAATCTCAGAGGTGTTCACTCTGAATTTATTATACCCTTTCCTAAACCAAGCATCTGAGCTAGTAGCCATAAACTCGAAGCTAAGCTTCATTTATTTGCATTTCCTTGAAATTAAAACTCGAGGCAAAGCAACATTTAGATTAAAGGGTACATTTCCTTAGAAAGTACCCCCCAGTAAAATAGCGTATTGCCAAATGCGCAAACTGCAAGTTATTTACCAATAATGGTTGCAATAGGGCTAAATGTGGTGAAACATGGGTGTTTTGGGGAAAACACCAGAAGTCAATGATGCCTGTGATGAGCTGTTGCAGTGCCATCTTGGATCCCTTCACTGTTATCACTGAGTAGATTCAACTATGGACTGCCCACTTTTCCTCTTCTCTCCATCCCCTTATGCAAGAAATCGATCAATACAGGTTTGATCTCACCAAAGAATTGGTGAACCACTTTCTCCCACACATACACATGGACGGACACCCTCCCCCCACACACACAGTGTACGGGAGACGAAAATTAGAGGACGCTCAAGGATTAAGCATGGGTTTTTGAGAAGAGGCTGGTGTTTGAGATAAGAAGGAAGGAACAAGACAAGTGAGCTGGTCTGAAAAGAGCTGAAAGAGCAGAATGAAGAGAATAGGGCAAAGAGATATGGGGGTAGGGACAGGGTTGGAGGGTGCCTCCCTAAGGGAAGCCTGTTTAAAAGAAAAAGTGGAGTTCAGCATCATTCACAGGAGAACAAGAAGAAAGGCAGATATTTGTTCCCAAAGAAGCTGGTGAAAACAGACTTTTAGAAGAGAAGGTAGTTTGTAGAAGACTGGTTTTTGAACAGAGGGAAAAGACGAGAAATTGGGAAGAGCAAGTAGTGCACAGGATTTTAGCCACTGTTGCTCAGGTCTGTGTAGAGATGCCCCTTGGGAGCAGAGTGAAGGAGTAAGCCATGGCTGAGGCCACTTTCTAGATGGCCTGAAAGGGTAGAGACTGTTAAAGATGCTGAGACAACAGCGGATAGTAGATGAGAATGACTTGGCGGTATGTTGTATGTCACATATGTTGGTCCATAGCTCGGGCTGAGGAAGAAGAGAGGAAATGGAGAGGGCCATGGTGCCTGAGAGATGGCATGTGCAGGGATAGGAGAGGCAGGGGAAATCAAAAGAGAAAGTAAGAGAAGAATCATCAGGAACAGGCTGAGAAAGAGACCAAACAGAGGAAGAGAAAGAGGCAGAGCTGAAAATTAAGTCGATATAAAAACCAGTAAAAAATTGAGATTGAAAAGGAGAGTTGTGGCAGATGGTACAAATCATGAATTGAGGGAAAAGGAGCATTGGAAGAACATAAGTGGAGGTTAAAGTGCCAAACAACAAGCAAAAGAGAAGATGCTTAGGGCTTGAATCGAGTAAAATGTTGAAACCATCGCATAGGGAAGAGAGAGGTCAAGGGAACCGATTGACCATTAGAAATGATGTGGAGCAAAGACGGGTAAAGGAGATAAAGTGACATTTCAAAGTAGTAAAGACAAGAAGAGGAAGAGCTAGAAGGAATACAAGAAGGGTGAAGGGAGTATAGTAACACCCACACCAAGGTCTGATGGGCTAAGGGTGTGAGAAAAAGAAGAACAAGGGGTAGAGAAAGCAGCCGTGGTGCAGTTTTAAACATGAGAAGCAGTGGTTCTGAGTCACAGAGAAAATGGAGTTCCAAACAAAATAAACGATCAAGATAGCAATACTAATTGTGGGAGGAAGGACAGGGAGACAGAAGGATGGAAGAATTAGAATGGCTTCGGCGCTGGGGTTACCAGGCAGATTATGAAAGAAAATGGTGGAATAAAAAGAGACACAAAAGTGTGAAAGAACTGACAATAACTAAGAATATCTGTAAGGGCAAGGTAATATGAAAGCAGTGAATGTGTAGATAATATCCAGCAACAAAAAGGATTAGACCTTGCTAGCCTGTTATAGGCTCGTATGAATGTTGTTTGGGAAGCCCTAATATGAGGCACATTGTCTCTGTCCCCAAAGCTAGGGGATTGAGGCAGAGGGCACAGCTAATGTGCTACTGCTTCCTCAGGGCTTTACTCGTGCAGCTGGGTACTTGGCAAAGGTGTAGGGGGCCTTTTGGGGTGTATCTGGAGGGCTGCAAATCAGTCGTATCTATCGCTGGCACTAACTATTACGAGCTGTCTGTGGGCAATCCATGCACCTGGTCAATCATGCACTAGGTGCCGCATTTCTGCAATCCCTGTGTTTGTGGCGTGGATGCAAGCTTGAAGTTGGTCCTGGCTTAGGCAAGAACTGGCACTAGAGAAGGATGAGAAGACAATGGCCCGGTGACTGACCGGTAATTTGATTACTTAAATACTTTCTGCCAATTCTCCTTTCAGTTAACTATGTCAGCTTCGACTTACGCATGGATAGTTATACAGGAATTGTCGAGGGAGAAGTGGTCTTTTATATACACTAAGTATGGACAGGACCTTGGGAAGCATTTTTAAAGTTGTTTGCTTCACAGCGGGATCTCTGATGAGCTGACACCTGCGCAGGGCCCTTCTTTATTTTCCCAGTCAGGCAGACACCAATCCCAGGGGAGTCGACCTACCCTCAGAACTGGCTTGAAGTTGAAGTGATGACACAGGAGGGATTACTCATTTCCCTGGCCACACCTCTGGGGTGGGGAAATAGTCTCTGCACAGAGGGAGAAGGGTATCACTATCTTGGTTTTGGGCAGACTGGGACATTGTGGGATTGTTTGTAATAGAGCACACAAGAACGGCTGCAAAAGTGGGTAGGGTTACCACTGGGAACTTTTCTTCTATTGGCTAGGGAGGGGTCAGAAGTCATCCCCACACATATGCTAGTGCCATGCATTAATGTGGCAACTTTAGGCATCCTCTTTAGAACACTGCTGGACCTGTTGAAGGCAGAAGGACTGCACCTGCAGTGCTGTAGCTAGGCCTTGTGCCGCCCATGGCGGTCTCTTTTGATGTCCACGGCGGCTGCATGTAAGAGCAGGGGGGAGACCACCGTCTCCAAAACTCGTGCCTCCCGGGGCGGACTGCCTCCCCCGTCCCCCCTGCTACGCCACTGTGCACCTGCTGTTGAGACCTGTGAGGAGACCTGAAAGGTTGGACCTGTTCTCACCTGTACCCAGGACAAAGAAGTGAACTCCAGGGGTCAGTTGGATAACTTCCTGTTAAGTTACAGAGCTACAAAAAGCTGCAAGAGCCCATCTGCCAGTTCCAACTAAACCTGCCCAAGACCCTGTTGGTGGCTTCTGCTGGAGTGAGTCTTGGCCCACAAGTGCTGCTCCTGCGGTCCAGCGACCCTTGATTGTGTCAAAGTATAATCCTCTTAACAATCTGAAAAACCAGGAACTTAGAAACTTTCTGGCTCCAAAGACCTCTGGAGGACTGGGACAAACCTGTCAAGTCAATCCAACAAAGGTGTGTTGTCATGGGCCATAGATTGCTCCCACTCGGAGCTTTCCTGCAGCAGTAAATGAGTTTCAGTGAGACGTCGTGCAGGAGGTATCTAGCTTTCTGGATCCCTGTTTCTCTGCAGCTTGAAGCCTTTTCCTGCTGGAGGAATTTGAGTTCCAAAAAGTGACTAATTCCGAACATAGAAGTCTTTACTGGGCGAAGGCCCTAAAAGTATCCCTCCGGTGAGGGACCATCTTTGGTCACATATTTAGAATTTCTCCTGCCCTGAGTTTTCCCGTCAGTTTCAACTGCTTCAACGGGACTTAGTCTGATGGTTATCTGACCTCGTGGAGCACTTCTCAGCCACAGTCTACTGCCTTGTCTAGCAGAGAAATTTTGACTTCCATTTCAGAGACTAAGGGGGTCATTATGATGGCGGACGGACCGCCACCGCCAGCCGTGCGGTGGCGATCCGTCCGCCATCAAACGTGGATTGACCGCCCGCCAGATTAGGATGGCGGGCGGATCCACACTGCGACCGTGGCGGACGCAAAGACCGTCCGCCACGGAACCGCCACAGGCAATCGTACTGATTGCCTGGCGGAGCGGTCTGCATCCATAAAATGGTGGCGGTGCCTAGCAGGCACCGTCCACCATATTATGATGCAGGCTTTGACCCAGCCTTTCCATGACGGCGAAACCGTCATGGAAAGACTAGCGGAGATTCATTTCAGGGGCCCGTTGCGGGCCCCCAATGTGTTGGGGGGAGGTGTATGTGCACTGGGGGGATATCCATGGTACCCCCCTACATTTCAGTGCACTAAGTGGCAGGCACCGTGTGGTGCCTGCCACGTAGTGCAATGAAATGCACAACATGCATTTTCAACTTTGCGGCGGGTGCTGCTGTCAGCAGCACCCACCGCAATGTTAAAATGCAAGATGCGACCGCCACCGTGACGGTTGCATCCTAATTTGGTGTGTGGAACCGCTGCATGTATTGCGGATGGTCCCGGTCACCACCATGATGGCGGACAGACTCCAGTCCGTCCGCCATCGTAATCGGGCCCTAAGTCAGAAGGTAAAACTTCCTGTCCAGGTTGAACCTGGTTTCTGTATCACCTCATTGAAGGACATACTTGCAAGAGTAAAGGAATTGGAGTAATGAGATTAAATGTATTTGTGCCATTATTTTCACATGAAACATTTGTTTTACACTTTACCCTGTTTTTCTGTTTGGGGCCAGCCATGGTTTCCTATGGGTTATACATAGTTGTGTGAAAATGCCTCTTTTTGCATGACCACCCCCAGTTTTTTGGATGTGGGCTTCTGGTTTGACTCTGTGCTCTGGGGCTCTGCTTACCAGGCCCCAGTGCATGTGCTCTAACCCCTAAAATATTCCAAAATTGGCAATACTCTTAAATGGCAAATTCAACTTACCAATAAGTCCCTAATATATGGTATGAGGTATACCCAGGGCCTATGCGTTAAATGTCCCTAGTTGACTGCAGCACTCATTGTGCCCCTCACTACAGTGGCAGTGCAAACATGACTGCAGGCCTACCATTGTAGCCTGGCTGTGCAGTTTTAAAACTGCAAATTCAACATTATCATATAACCTCTTTTTACTAGGCCTAATACTTAATTTTAAATATTAATAAGTCACCCATTAGTAGGCCTCACTGCCCATTAGGCAGGATGTATTGTAATGTAAATGTTTAATGTTAAATATGTCCTTATAATGAAAATGCCCCAAAAACTATTGCCTGGCTACTGAAAAGTCCCCCGATGATATGTGAAAACTGCTCCTAGAGCAGAACAAAGGCATTGGGTGTGGGAGCACTTCTCACCCACATCCTGCTGCCTTGTCCCACTGAAGTGTTTTGACTTCCATTTCAGAGACGACGTCCGGAGGTAAAATTTCTGCCCAGGTCTAACCTGGTTTCTGTATCTGACCAGCATTCCACCACGGTCAGCCTTAAATCATGCCTAGATACCTGTCAAGCGGAACCAGATGACTGCAGTTGACCCTTAATGCTTTTTTGAGCTATTTTAATTTAAAACTTAAAAAAATTCAGTTCTCCTGTTCTCCTTATTGGATTTTTGTTGTTTTGGTGTTATTTTGTTCATTAAATTATTCCCTATTTTTATAACTTGGAGTGTTGTGTTTTCGACTTTTAACTGGTTTGGTACTTCTTTAAATGCTTTACACATTTTCTTAAGTTAAGCCTGTCTGCTCCATGCTATAGCTACTAGGGGTTGAGCTCTAGTTTAAATTACTACTGAAAACTTTACCGGATGTAACAAGAATAGCGGCCTTATTACGTGAAGTGGGCTATCATCCATCCTAACGGTTCACTGACAAAATAATGATATTAAAAATATAGAAGTAAAAAATATTGATGCAAAAATATAGAATGCAAAAATATCAACTCCCTATACTTAAACAGGTAGGTACAAAAATATCGGAAAAAATATCGATGTAAAAATATAGTTGTACAAAATATTGAATTTTATATATATATATTTATATATATATATATATAAATAAAATAATAAATATTAAATATGTTAAATAATAAATTTAATATAAAAAAGAAAGTAGATTTAATATAAATTTGAAAAATATAATAAATAAACATAATTTAAAAAAGTTAAACACACATACATCATAATTCATATATATTTACTTTAAAACAATTAATAAACTATTATTTTTAATTTACTTTATAAATGTAAAATTAAATAAAAATTGGCAAATATATATATATATATATATATATATATATATATATATATATATATATATATATATATATATTATCTACTGGCGGTCGCCAGTAGATAGTTATAGTTATAGTTAGGACCTATTTTCCATAGGAAATCCGCGACATTCTATCTGAAATAACTCTCTTGCCGGTTGACGCTCCTACCCTGAAAGTCTCAGGGTGATTCGTCAAGCGGGGGCCGAGAAAAAAGGGGGGTCCCAAAACGTGTTTTCCCCATTCATTTTCCCATAGGAAACTTTAGACACGGCTACAGCCCGAACTGCTGAACGGAATTACACCAAATTTGGCAAAGAGGTAGTTCTTAGTTCAGAAAGAACCCTTTTGTTAAATGGTGTAAATCCGTTCAGTAGTTCCTGTGAAAATCAAAAGGAAAATCACATATATATCTATGGCCGCGTCGGATTCGCGCACCCTCCCGATCACGAGCTGCATGCTAATTGGCTGTCAAGTGGCTGTCAACACTCCAAATCAGGAAGTGTTGGCAGCCATTTTGTCCTCGGTAGAACCGAGGACAGAAACAAGTGCATAGCGCAAAGAGGGGCAGGGTAGAAACACCCTGACCCCTAGGTCTGCTCAGGGGTCCCACAAGGACCCCTGGGCAGAAAAAGCATTTTTTTAAATCGGCAGGATGCGCTCAGGGTGCGCGGATCCTGCCGATTAGAAAAAACCCCAGAAGAAACAAGTGCGCAAAGCGCACAAAGGGGGCAGGGTAGAAACACCCTGACCCCTAGGTCTGCTCAGGGGTCCCACAAGGACCCCCTGGGCAGAAAAAGCATTTTTTTTTTTAAACGGCGGGATGCGCTCAGGGTGCGCGAATCCCGCTGGAAAAAACGAAGCGCGGTCTCCGCGCTTCGTTGATAGTGGCCCCGGGTGGGCCAAGTCCCAGGGGCATGGGGGAGGGGTATTTATAATATGTGGGGGCCTCTAAGGCCCCAAGCCCGGGACCGCCACCCCGGGGCTTTAAAGATAAATGGTGCGGGAGGGCTCTCGGCCCTCCCGCAGCCCCGGAGACCGCCACCTCCCCGGGGCTTCTTGATTTATTTTTATAAATTTACCTGTGTGGGGGGCTCGAGCCCCCCACACGTCCCAGGGACCGCCACCTCCCGGGGCACTAAAAATGTCAATATGGGGGTCCATTATGGACCCCCAGAGCCTCGGGGACCACCACCTCCCCAGGGCTTTGTCAATGGAGGGAGGGGGGCCGCGCGGCCCCCCTCCTGGAGCCTGTAATGGCCCTGGGGACCACTACCCCCCAGGGCCGGCTCCTGCAGTGTCCCGGGGTGCCTACCCCCGGGACACTGTAGTTTGCTATGACAGGACGGGAGCCTCGCGACTCCCTCCTGTCATAGCAAACTGCTTTGGATGTCATGAGTGATGTATAATGTGACGTCATCAGCAGTGCATTGCGGGGGCGCGAGTTATAGTTAGCTGAACTAACTATAACGGGGGAATTTCACGGGTTTTGTACGAGTGCAATGTCCAACTAACTATAACTGTCCCTAAAACCTATGGTTTTTTCAGTGAATTTCAAATGTTTTTTAAATGCTAATTTCTAACTATAACGTGTCTGAAACCTATAGTTTTTTCAGTGAATTTCAAAGGTTTTTTAAATGCTAATTTCTAATTATAACTGTCCCTAAAACCTATGGTTTTTTCAGTGATTTTCAAAGGTTTTTTAAATGCTAATTCCTAACTATAACATGTCTGAAACCTATGTTTTTTTCAGTGAATTTCAAAGGTTTTGTAAATGACAATTTTTAAATGTACTAATTGTTATATTTATTTTTGGATACTGATTTACTACATTTTTTAAATTATTTATTTTTACATATTTTATTTTTAAATTACATTGTAATTACATTATACATTACATTACAAAATATACTTTCTCTGAATGAATTACTTTAGTTTAAATACTTTGCAAATAGGCAATAGACTTTTAAGTACAGTAGTTACAGTTGTTGCAATGGGCAACACAATTTCAAACACAATGCAACATTGAGCTCAATGTGAATTTCTAGTTAAATGCAATTAGTTACTTTATGGATTACTTTTCTAACCACAGGACTGGATCCTAGATACAGTCCTGGGACATCTCCTGTAAACAGTTGAGTAAAAGCGTTTTGGTTACAGTCGTGATTTTTAAGGAATATTATTGTATTTTAAAAGTTGACACTTAGAAACTTTTTCACATAGAATCACCAATGTTATCCGATGGGAGGAAATTCACTTAGCAGGTAAGTAGTGTTATCGTTACTTTTTCTTACTCAGTGTTGGATCCTGGATCCAGCACTGGTGCATCTCCTGTAAACAGTTGAAAAAATGCGTTTAAGTCATACAGGCGATTTTTAAGGAATATTTGTAGTTTGTGAAAATCGACACTTTGAAACTTTTCTGCTGAAAACCAGACAATGGATTCCTATGGAAGAAAAGATAAGTTACTGGTAAGTACGGTTAAAATTACTTTTCAGGGTCAGTGCTGGGCTAAAAGATGCAGCACTGGGTTCTCTCCTGATAACAGGTGAGTAAATCGGAATTCGTATTTCGGCTGATTTTAGAGGAATATTATAAAGTTCCAAAACTGCACACTTAGAAGAATTTCCAAGTGAAACCAGTCAATGTTAGCCTATGGAAGGAAATTCAAGTTACTGGTAAGTACGGTTAAAATTACTTTTCAGGACCAGTACTGGGCTGAAAGATGCAGCACTGAGGTCTCTCCTGATAACAGGTGAGTAAATCAGAATTCGGATTTCGGCTGATTTTAGAGGAATATTTGTATGTTTCAAAAATCAACACTTAGAAACTTTTTCAGCAAAAAGCAGGCAATGATATCCTATGGAAGGAAATTCAAGTTACTGGTAAGTACGGTTAAAATTACTTTTCAGGATTAGTACTGGGCTGAAAGATGCAGCACTGAGGTCTCTCCTGATAACAGGTGAGTAAATCGGAATTCGTATTTCGGCTGATTTTAGAGGAATATTTTAAAGTTCCAAAACTCCACACTTAGAAGAATTTCCAAGTGAAACCAGTCAATGTTAGCCTATGGAAGGAAATTCAAGTTACTGGTAAGTACGATTACTTTTCAGGACCAGTACTGGGCTGAAAGATACAGCACTGAGGTCTCTCCTTATAACAGGTGAGTAAATCGGAATTCGTATTTCGGCTGATTTTAGAGGAATATTTGTAGGTTTCAAAAATCAACACTTAGAAACTTTTTCAGCAAAAAGCAGGCAATGATATCCTATGGAAGGAAATTCAAGTTACTGGTAAGTACTGTTAAAATTACTTTTCAGGACCAGTACTGGACTGAAAGATACAGCACTGAGGTCTCTCCTTATAACAGGTGAGTAAATCGGAATTCGTATTTCGGATGATTTTAGAAGAATATTTGCACAATGGTGAAGGGAGGGGCGGGGCCTGAGGTGACATCTGTGCAAACGCGCCCCGTGGCGCGTTTTAAGTTGGGGATTAAGTCCCTTGAATCCTGAGGGTCCCTAGGGGCCAACTAGCCCACCAGGAACCTCCAATATGCGCCAGGGGCTGCGTTGCAGAGACGTGTAGAGAGGCCACACCCCTTTTACACCTCTCTGCAACGCAGCTCTGTGGCGCTTTCTGGATGTACCTGTTGGGCTAGTTGGCCCCAGGGACCCTCAGGATGAAGGGATTTAATCCCCAACCTAAAACGCGCCACGGAGCGCGTTTGCACAGATGTCACCTGAAGCCCGCCCCTTCCTTCACCACTGTGCAAACGCGCCCGTGGCGCGTTTTAAGTCGGGATTAACTCCTTGAATCCTGAGGGTCCCTGGGGCCAACTAGCCCAACAGGTATATCCAAAAGCGCCACAGAGCTGCGTTGCAGAGAGGTGTAAAAGGGGCGTGGCCTCTGTACACCTCTCTGCAACGCAGCCCTGGCGCATACTGGAGGTTCCTGGTGGGCTAGTTGGCCCCCAGGACCCCCAGTATTCAAGGGGAATTGTTCCCCTCTGCAAACGTGCCAGGGGCGCGTTTGCAGAGTGGTGAAGGAAGGGGCGGGGCCTGCGGGCCCGATCGTTTTTTTGTTTCCCTGAAGGGGGCTGTGTGGCCCCCGTTCCTTTTCCCTGTTTTTGGGCCCTGGGGACCCCATCCCCCAGGGCCTTACCCCTTTTTTAATTAAAATGTAAAAAACGGGAAGGGGGCCGCGTGGCCCCCTTCCCTGGGCCTGTATTGGCCCGGGGACCCCATCCCCAGGGCATGGCCTCTATTTCTACATTTTATTCTTTGGAGGGGGCTGCGTGGCCCCACTCCTCTGGCCATTTAAGGCCCGGGGACCCCATCCCCGGGGCCGGCCATACCCTTTTTTTTTTTTTTTTAACTTTGGGAGGGGGCTGCGTGGCCCCCTCCCGGGCCACTATGGCCCGGGGACCCCATCCCCGGGGCCTGGCCTCACGTTGGAGACTGTGGGGGTCCCCAATCCCCCACAGTCCCAGCCGGCTCCCCGCGTCCCTTGGGAGCCGGCATTGCTTTCCACATGGGGAGCTACTAAGATGCAGCTCCCCATGTGGAAAAGCAATCGGCTTTGGATATTGGAAGAGAGAGCAGGTTTCCTGCTCTCTCTTCCAATATCCAAGCAGTTTGCTATGGCAGGACGGGGCCGCGAGGCTCCCGTCCTGCCATAGCAAACTACAGTGTCCCGGGGGTAGGCACCCGGGACACTGCAGGAGCCGACCCTGGGGGTGGCGGTCCCCAGGGCCATCAAGGGCTCCAGGAGGGGCCGCGCGGCCCCCTCCCTTAAATTGCACAGCCCCGGGAGGTGGTGGTCCTCGGGGCTCTGGGAGTCCGTAATGGACCCCACATTTATTTTATAAGTGCCCTGGGGAGGTGGTGGTCCCGGGCGTGTGGGGGCTGGAGCCCCCACACCTTATTTAAATAAAAAGAAGCCCCGGGGGTGGCGGTCCCGGGGCTGCGGGAGGCAGAAGAGCCCTCCCGCACCATTTTCTATAAAGCCCCGGGGGTGGCGGTCCCCGGGGCTTGGGAGGCCCTTGAGGCCCCCATACAAACAATATACCCACCCCACCATGCCCCCGGGACTTGGGCCACCCGGGGCAAATGCAATCGAGCGCGGGAGACCGCGCTCGATTTTTCGGCAGGATTCGCGCACCCTGAGCGCATCCTGCCGATTTTTAAAAAAATTTTTTTTTCTTTTTGCCCAGGGGTCCTTGTGGGACCCCCTGAGGCAAACCTAGGGGGTCAGGGTGTTTCTACCCTGCCCCCTTTGTGCGCTTTGCGCACTTGTTTCTGTCCCTCGGTTCTACCGAGGGACAAAATGGCTGCCAACATTTCCTGAATCGGAATGTTGACAGCCAGCTGACAGCCAATTAACATGCAGCTCGTGATCGGGACGGTGCGCGCAGGGTGCGCTGAGGGTACGCGGACCCTACTCGGCCATAGATATATATGTACTTTTACTTTTGATTTTCTCAGCAACTACTGAACGGATTTACACCATTTAACAAAAGGGTTCTTTCTGAACCAAGAACTACCTCTTTGCCAAATTTGGTGTAATTCCGTTCAGCAGTTTGAGCTGTAGCCGTGTCTAAAGTTTCCTATGGAAAATTGCATGGGGAAACGCGTTTTGGGACCCCCTTTTTCTCGGCCCCGCTTGACGAATCCCCGAGACTTTCAGGGTAGGAGCGGACCGGAGCGCCCCACAAAGTTTGAAAATTTTGCGAAGATACGTCAACCGGCAAGAGAGTTATTTCAAATAGAATGTCGCGGATTTCCTATGGATAATAGGTTGTAACTATAACTATCTACTGGCGACGCCAGTAGATAATATATATATATATATATATATATATATTCACTGAAAAAACCATAGGTTTTAGGGACAGTTATAGTTACTTGGACATTGCACTCGTACAAAACCCGTGAAATTCCCCGTTATAGTTAGTTCAGCTAACTATAACTCGCGCCCCGCAATGCACTGCTGATGACGTCACATATTACATCACTCATGACATGGTCAGTGACATCACTGATGACATCACTTTTGACATCTCAAATGACATCACTGATGACATCATCCAGTGACTGTGTGTTTCTGTAAAGTTTAAATATTTTTAATATATATAGGAAAAGACGTATTGAAGAATGAGTGGGTGTGTAAGTGTCTGTATGGATGATTTAGTAGGTGCGTGACTGACTCTATAAGTGAGTGATTTAACGTATCTTACTGAATGCATGGGTTAGTGACTAAACTGGGTGAATGTCTGTATCCGTCTGTCTGTTGCTGTGTAAGTGGCTGCATGTGTTTGTGAATAGCTAAATGAGTGTCTATGAGTTATTGAATGCTTGTCTGAGTATCTGTATGGGTGCCTGAGTGTTTGTGTGGGAGGGGTGTGTGCAACTCTGTGCATAGATGTGTGAGTGGGTGATTCACTGGGTGGATGGTTTCAAGAGTGCATCTGTGATAGACTGTATGGGTGGGTAAGTGTGTGTAAGAGTGTGTAGTGAGTGAATGTATGTCCCAGTGGTACATGTGTGAGTAACTACATATGTGAAAGGCAGTATATATGTGTGTTGGAGTATATAAATAGCTATAAGCAAGAGTGAGTGATTGTGATAGTGGCTGTATGGATGAGTGTGTGCTTGTATCAGTGATTGTATAAGAGCGTAACAATGTGCTACTATTTGTATGAGTAAGTGAGCTGGTGTGTGTATAACTGTATAGGTGAGTAAATGGCAGTGTGTTTAATTATTTGCATGACTGACTAGGTGTCTGAGTATCTCTATGGATGAGTGGCGTTGTTTGAGTGTCTATATAGGAGTAAGAGTGCATATGATAGTCCTGTACTGAGTGACCGTAAGTATGAGTGACTGTACGGGTGAGTGAGTGGATGTGTGTGTGTAGACCTAAGAATCAGTGAGTGGGTATGTAGTTATTGGTGTTGGAGTGTCTATGGTTTTGCGAATGGCAGTCTGTAATTTAGAGTGGGTGTATCAAAGATTATATTAGGGTGTGAGGAGGTGCATCAGATTATCACGTGGATGATGTCATCAGTGATGTCATTTGAGATGTCATCAGTGATGTCATCAGT
Source organism: Calotriton arnoldi (assembly GCA_963921515.1). NCBI lineage: Eukaryota > Metazoa > Chordata > Amphibia > Caudata > Salamandridae > Calotriton > Calotriton arnoldi. Next base: position 4,278,524 of record CAWUFW010000322.1, on the reverse strand, counting down.
GATGTCACTGACCATGTCATGAGTGATGTAATATGTGACGTCATCAGCAGTGCATTGCGGGGCGCGAGTTATAGTTAGCTGAACTAACTATAACGGGGAATTTCACGGGTTTTGTACGAGTGCAATGTCCAAGTAACTATAACTGTCCCTAAAACCTATGGTTTTTCAGTGAATTTCAAAGGTTTTTAAATGCTAATTTGTAACTATAACGTGTCTGAAACCTATGGTTTTTCAGTGAATTTCAAAGGTTTTTAAATGCTAATTTGTAACTATAACGTGTCTGAAACCTATGGTTTTTCAGTGAATTTCAAAAGTTTTTTAAATGCTAATTTCTAACTATAACGTGCCTGAAACCTACGGTTTTTCAGTAAATTTCAAAGGTTTTGTAAATGACAATTTTTAAATGTATTAATTGTTATACTAATTTTTTTCATACTGATTTACTACATTTTTAGAAACAATTTTTTTTACAGATTTTATTTTTTAAATTACATTGTAATTACATTATACATTACATTACAAAAATACTTTCTCAGAATGAATTACTTCAGTTTAAATACTTTGCACATAGGCAATAGACTTTTAAGTACAGTAGTTACAGTTGTTGCAATGGGCAACACATTTTCAAACACAATGCAACATTCAGCTCAATGTGAATTTCTAGTTAAATGCAATTAGTTACTTTATGGATTACTTTTCTAACCACAGGACTGGATCCTAGATTCAGTCCTGGTACATCTCCTGTAAACAGTTGAGTAAAAGCGTTTTGGTTACAGTCGTGATTTTTAAGGAATATTATTGTATTTTAAAAGTTGCCACTTAGAAACTTTTTCTCATAGAATCACCAATGTTATCCTATGGAAGGAAATTCACTTAGCAGGTAAAAACTGTTATCGTTACTTTTTCTTACTCAGTGTTGGATCCTGGATCCAGCACTGGTGCATCTCCTGTAAACAGTTGAAAGAATGCGTTTAAGTCATACAGGTGATTTTTAAGGAATATTTGTAGTTTGTAAAAATCAACACTTTGAAACTTTTTGCTGAAAACCAGACAATGGATTCCTATGGAAGAAAATATAAGTTACTGGTAAGTACGGTTAAAATTACTTTTCAGGATTAGTACTGGGCTGAAAGATGCAGCACTGAGGTCTCTCCTGATAACAGGTGAGTAAATCGGAATTCGTATTTCGGCTGATTTTAGAGGAATATTTTAAAGTTCCAAAACTCCACACTTAGAAGAATTTCCAAGTGAAACCAGTCAATGTTAGCCTATGGAAGGAAATTCAAGTTACTGGTAAGTACGGTTAAAATTACTTTTCAGGACCAGTACTGGGCTGAAAGATACAGCACTGAGGTCTCTCCTTATAACAGGTGAGTAAATCGGAATTCGTATTTCGGCTGATTTTAGAGGAATATTTGTATGTTTCAAAAATCAACACTTAGAAACTTTTTGAGCAAAAGCAGGCAATGATATCCTATGGAAGGAAATTCAAGTTACTGGTAAGTACGGTTAAAATTACTTTTGAGGATCAGTACTGGGCTGAAAGATGCAGCACTGAGGTCTCTCCTGATAACAGGTGAGTAAATCGGAATTCGTATTTCGGCTGATTTTAGAGGAATATTTTAAAGTTCCAAAACTCCACACTTAGAAGAATTTCCAAGTGAAACCAGTCAATGTTAGCCTATGAAGGAAATTCAAGTTACCGGTAAGTACGGTTAAAATTACTTTTCAGGACCAGTACTGGGCTGAAAGATGCAGCACTGAGGTCTCTCCTGATAACAGGTGAGTAAATCGGAATTCGTATTTCGGCTGATTTTAGAGGAATATTTTAAAGTTCCAAAACTCCACACTTAGAAGAATTTCCAAGTGAAACCAGTCAATGTTAGCCTATGGAAGGAAATTCAAGTTACTGGTAAGTACGGTTAAAATTACTTTTCAGGACCAGTACTGGGCTGAAAGATACAGCACTGAGGTCTCTCCTGATAACAGGTGAGTAAATTGGAATTCGTATTTCGGATGATTTTAGAAGAATATTTCCACAATGGTGAAGGGAGGGGCGGGGCCTGAGGTGACATCTGTGCAAACGCGCCCCGTGGCGCGTTTTAAGTTGGGGATTAAGTCCCCTTGAATCCTGAGGGTCCCTAGGGGCCAACTAGCCCACCAGGAACCTCCAATATGCGCCAGGGGGCTGCGTTGCAGAGACGTGTAGAGAGGCCACACCCCTTTACACCTCTCTGCAACGCAGCTCTGTGCGCTTTCTGGATGTACCTGTTGGGCTAGTTGGCCCCGAGACCCTCAGGATTGAAGGGGATTTAATTCCCATCTTAAAACGCGCCACGGGGCCTGTTTGCACACATGTCACCTGAAGCCCCGCCCTCCCTTCACCACTGTGCAAACGCGCCCGTGGCGCGTTTTAAGCTGGGGATTAAGTCCCTTGAATCCTGAGGGTCCCGGAGTCCAACTAGCCCACCATATACCTCCAAAAGCGCCACAGAGCTGCGTTGCAGAGAGGTGTAAAAAGGGTGTGGCCTCTCTACACGTCTCTGCAACGCAGACCCCTGGCGCATATTGGAGGTTCCTGGTGGGCTAGTTGGCCCCCAGGGACCACCAGTATTCAAGGGAGTCGTTCCCCCTCTGCAAAGGCGCCAGGGCGCGTTTGCAGAGTGGTGAAGGAAGGGGCGGGGCCTGCGGGCCCGATCGTTTTATTTTTATTTTTATTTTTGTCCCTTGAAGGGGGCTGTGTGGCCCCCTTCCTTTTTCCTGTTTTTGGGCCCTGGGGACCCCATCCCCCAGGGCCTTACCCCTTTTAAATTTAATAAAATAAAAAAAACGGGAAAGGGGCCGCGTGGCCCCCTTCCCTGGGCCTGTATTGGCCCCGGGGACCCCATCCCCCGGGGCATGGCCTTTTTATTTTCTTGGGAGGGGGCTGCGTGGCCCCCTCCTCAGGCCATTTAAGGCCCCGGGGACCCCATCCCCGGGGCCGGCCTTTCCATTTTTTTTTTTCTTGTTTGGGGAGGGGGCCGCGTGGCCCCCCTCCTGGGCCACTACTTGCCCCGGGACCCCATCCCCGGGGCTGGCCCTCTCCGTTGGGGACTGTGGGGGTCCCCAATCCCCCACAGTCCCGCCGGCTCCCACGTCCCTTGGGAGCCGGCATTGCTATTCCACATGGGGAGCAGCTGACATGCTGCTCCCCATGTGGAAAAGCAATCGGCTTTGGATATTGGAAGAGAGAGCAGGTTTCCCTGCCTCTCTTCCAATTTCCAAAGCAGTTTGCTATGGCAGGACGGGAGCCGCGAGGCTCCGTCCTGCCATAGCAAACTACAGTGTCCCGGGGTAGGCACCCCGGGACACTGCAGGAGCCGGCCCTGGGGGTGGCGGTCCCCAGGGCCATCAAGGGCTCCAGGAGGGGGCCGCGCGGCCCCCTCCCTACATCAGCACAGCCCCGCGGAGGTGGTGGTCCCCGGGTCTTCGGGGGTCCAAAACGGACCCCCATTTTAATTTGTTAGTGCCCCGGGAGGTGGCGGTCCCGGGCGTGTGGGGGCTGGAGCCCCCACACAGGTTGTTTAATTTTTTTAAAAAAGCCCGGGGAGGTGGTGGTCCCCGGGGCTGCGGGAGGGCTCAGAGCCCTCCCGCACCATTTTTAAAAGAAAGCGGTCGCCAGTAGATAGTTATAGTTACAACCTATTATCCATAGGAAATCCGCGACATTCTATTTGAAATAACTCTCTTGCCGGTTGACGTATCTTGGCAAAATTTTCAAACTTTGTGGCCCGCTCCGGTCCGCTCCTACCCTGAAAGTCTCGGGGGATTCGTCAAGCGGGGCCGAGAAAAAGGGGGTCCCAAAACGCGTTTTCCCCATGCAATTTTCCATAGGAAACTTTAGACACGGCTACAGCCCGAACTGCTGAACGGAATTACACCAAATTTGGCAAAGAGGTAGTTCTTGGTTCAGAAAGAACCCTTTTGTTAAATGGTGTAAATCTGTTCAGTAGTTGCTGAGAAAATCAAAAGTAAAAACATAGTGATATCTATGGCCGAGTAGGGTCCGCGTACCCTCCCGATCCACGAGCTGCATGTTAATTGGCTGTCAGCTGGCTGTCAACATTCCGATTCAGGAAATGTTGGCAGCCATTTTGTCCTCGGTAGAACCGAGGGACAGAAACAAGTGCGCAAAGCGCACAAAGGGGGCAGGGTAGAAACACCCTGACCCCCTAGGTTTGCTCAGGGGTCCTACAAGGACCCCTGGGCAAAAAAAAAAATTTTTTAAAAATCGGCAGGATGCGCTCAGGGTGCGCAAATCCTGCCGAGAAACATCGAGCGCGGTCTCCAGCGCTCGATTGTATTTTGCCCCGGGTGGCCCAAGTCCCGGGGGCATGGTGGGGGATAATTTAATGTGTGGGGGCCTCAAGGGCCCCCAAGCCCCGGGGACCGCCACCCCCTGGGGCTTTTTAAAAATGGTGCGGGAGGGTTCTGAGCCCTCCCGCAGCCCCGAGACCACCACCTCCCGGGGCTTTTTTTAATAAATTGAAAAACCTGTGTGGGGGCTCCAGCCCCCCACACGCCCGAGACCGCCACCTCCCGGGGCACTAAACATTTAAATATGGGGGTCCGTTACGGACCCAGAGCCCGGGGACCACCACCTCCCCGGGGCTGTGAACTGAATGGGAGGGGGCCGCGCGGCCTCCTCCTGGAGCCCTTGATGGCCCTGGGGACCACCACCCCCCAGCGCCGGCTCCTGCAGTGTCCCGGGTGCCTACCCCGGGACACTGCTGTTTGCAATGACAGGGCCGGAGCCTCGCGGCTCCCGTCCTGTCATTACAAACTGCTTTGGATATTGGAAGAGAGCAGGAAACCTGCTCTCTTCCAATATCCCAAAGCTGATTGCTTTCCACACGGGGAGCTGCATTTTAGCAGCTCCCCATGTGTAAAGCAATGCCGGCTCCCGTAGGACACGGGGAGCCGGCGGGACTGTGGGGGCTTAGGGACCCCCACAGTCCCCAACGAGAGGCCAGGCCCCGGGGATGGGGTCCCCGGGGCAAGTAGTGGCCCGGGAGGGGGCCACGCGGCCCCCCTCCCAAAGTTTAAAAAAATAAAAAATTTAAAAAAGGGTATGGCCGGCTTCGGGGATGGGGTCCCGGGGCCTTAAATGGCCAGAGGAGGGGCCACGCAGCCCCCTCCAAAGAATAAAACAAAAATCGAGGCCATGCCCGGGGGATGGGTTCCCGGGGCCAATACAGGCCCAGGGAAGGGGGCCACGCGGCCCCCTTCCCGTTTTTTTAAATAAAAATTTTAAAAAGGGGTAAGGCCCTGGGGGATGGGGTCCCCAGGGCCCAAAAACAGGAAAAAGGAAGGGGGCCACACAGCCCTCCTTCAGGGGACAAAAAAACACACAAAAAAAACGATCTGGCCCGCAGGCCCCGCCCCTTCCTTCACCACTCTGCAAACGCGCCCCTGGCGCGTTTGCAGAAGAGGAACGACTCCCTTGAATACTGGGGGTCCCTGGGGCCAACTAGCCCACCAGGAACCTCCAGTATGCGCCAGGGGCTGCCTTGCAGAGAGGTGTACAGAGGCCACGCCCCTTTTACACCTCTCTGCAACGCAGCTCTGTGGCGCTTTGGAGGTATATGGTGGGCTAGTTGGACTCCGGGGACCCTCAGGATTCAAGGGGCTTAATCCCCAACTTAAAACGCGCCACGGGCGCGTTTGCACAGTGGTGAAGGGAGGGGCGGGGCTTCAGGTGACATGTGTGCAAACAGGCCCCGTGGCGCGTTTTAAGATGGGGAATTAAATCCCTTCAATCCTGAGGGTCCCTGGGGGCCAACTAGCCCACCAGGTACCTCCAGTAAGCGCCACGGAGCTGCGTTGCAGAGAGGTGTAAAAGGGGTGTGGCCTCTCTACACGTCTCTGCAACGCAGCCCCTGGCGCATATTGGAGGTTCCTGGTGGGCTAGTTGGCCCCTAGGGACCCTCAGGATTCAAGGGGACTTAATCCCCAACCTAAAACGCGCCACGGGCGCGTTTGCACAGATGTCACCTCAGGCCCCGCCCCTCCCTTCACCATTGTGCAAATATTCTTCTAAAATCATCCGAAATACGAATTCCGATTTACTCACCTGTTATAAGGAGAGACCTCAGTGCTGCATCTTTCAGCCCAGTACTGGTCCTGAAAAGTAATTTTAACCATACTTACCAGTAACTTGAATTTCCTTCCATAGGATATCATTGCCTGCTTTTTGCTGAAAAAGTTTCTAAGTGTTGATTTTTGAAACATACAAATATTCCTCTAAAATCAGCCGAAATACGAATTCCGATTTACTCACCTGTTATAAGGAGAGACCTCAGTGCTGTATCTTTCAGCCCAGTACTGGTCCTGAAAAGTAATTTTAACCGTACTTACCAGTAACTTGAATTTCCTTCCATAGGCTAACATTGACTGGTTTCACTTGGAAATTCTTCTAAGTGTGGAGTTTTGGAACTTTAAAATATTCCTCTAAAATCAGCCGAAATACGAATTCCAATTTACTCACCTGTTATCAGGAGAGACCTCAGTGCTGCATCTTTCAGCACAGTACTGATCCTCAAAAGTAATTTTAACCGTACTTACCAGTAACTTGAATTTCCTTCCATAGGATATCATTGCCTGCTTTTTGCTGAAAAAGTTTCTAAGTGTTGATTTTGAAACATACAAATATTCCTCTAAAATCAGCCGAAATACGAATTCCGATTTACTCACCTGTTATAAGGAGAGACCTCAGTGCTGTATCTTTCAGCCCAGTACTGGTCCTGAAAAGTAATTTTAACCGTACTTACCAGTAACTTGAATTTCCTTCCATAGGCTAACATTGACTGGTTTCACTTGGAAATTCTTCTAAGTGTGGAGTTTTGGAACTTTAAAATATTCCTCTAAAATCAGCCGAAATACGAATTCCAATTTACTCACCTGTTATCAGGAGAGACCTCAGTGCTGCATCTTTCAGCACAGTACTGATCCTCAAAAGTAATTTTAACCGTACTTACCAGTAACTTGAATTTCCTTCCATAGGATATCATTGCCTGCTTTTTGCTGAAAAGTTTCTAAGTGTTGATTTTGAAACATACAAATATTCCTCTAAAATCAGCCGAAATCCGAATTCTGATTTACTCACCTGTTATCAGGAGAGACCTCAGTGCTGCATCTTTCAGCCCAGTACTGGTCCTGAAAAGTAATTTTAACCGTACTTACCGGTAACTTGAATTTCCTTCATAGGCTAACATTGACTGGTTTCACTTGGAAATTCTTCTAAGTGTGGAGTTTTGGAACTTTATAATATTCCTCTAAAATCAACGAAAGTACGAATTCCAATTTACTCACCTGTTATCAGGAGAGAACCCAGTGCTGCATCTTTTAGCCCAGCACTGACCCTGAAAAGTAATTTTAACCGTACTTACCAGTAACTTATATTTTCTTCCATAGGAATCCATTGTCTGGTTTTCAGCAGAAAAGTTTCAAAGTGTCGATTTTCACAAACTACAAATATTCCTAAAAAATCGCCTGTATGACTTAAACGCATTCTTTCAACTGTTTACAGGAGATGCACCAGTGCTGGATCCAGGATCCAACACTGAGTAAGAAAAAGTAACGATAACAGTTTTTACCTTCTAAGTGAATTTCCTTCCATAGGATAACATTGGTGATTCTATGAGAAAAAGTTTCTAAGTGTCAACTTTTAAAGTACAATAATATTCCTTAAAAATCACGACTGTAACCAAAACGCTTTTACTCAACTGTTTACAGGAGATGTCCCAGGACTGAATCTAGGATCCAGTCCTGTGGTTGAAAAAAGTAATCCATAAAGTAACTAATTGCATTTAACTAGAAATTCACATTGAGCTGAATGTTGCATTGTGTTTGAAAATGTGTTGCCCATTGCAACAACTGTAACTACTGTACTTAAAAGTCTATTGCCTATGTGCAAAGTATTTAAACTAAAGTAATTCATTCTGAGAAAGTATTTTTTGTAATGTAATGTATAATGTAATTACAATGTAATAAAAAAAAAAAATATGTAAAAAAAAATTGTTTCTAAAAATGTAGTAAATCAGTATGAAAAAAATTTATATAACAATTAATACATTTAAAAATTGTCATTTACAAAACCTTTGAAATTCACTGAAAAAACCGTAGGTTTCAGACATGTTATAGTTACAAATTAGCATTTAAAAAACCTTTGAAATTCACTGAAAAAACCATAGGTTTCAGGGACGTTATAATTACAAATTAGCATTTAAAAAACCTTTGAAATTCACTGAAAAAACCATAGGTTTTAGGGACAGTTATAGTTAGTTGGACATTGCACTCGTACAAAACCCGTGAAATTCCCCGTTATAGTTAGTCCAACTAACTATAACTCGCGCCTCGCAATGCACTGCTGATGACGTCACATATTACATCACTCATGACATGGTCAGTGACATCACTGATGACATCACTGATGACATCTCAAATGACATCACTGATGACATCACTGATGACATCATCCATGTGATAATTTCATGCATCTTCTCACACCCTAATATAACCTTTGATACACCCACTCTAAATTACAGACTGCCATTCGCAAAACCATAGACACTCCAACACCAATAACTACATACCCACTCACTGATTCTTAGGTCTACGCACACATCCACTCACTCACCCGTACAGTCACTCATACTTACGGTCACTCAGTACAGGACTATCATATGCACTCATACTCCTATATAGACACTCAAACACCGCCACTCATCCATAGAGGTACTCACACACCTAGTCAGTCTTGCAAATAATTAAACACACTACCATTTACTCACCTATACAGTTATACACACACCAGCTCACTTACTCATACAAATACTAGCACATTCTTACGCTCTTATACAATCACACACTCATCCATACAGCCACTATCACAATCACTCACTCTAAGCTTATAGCTATTTATATACTCCAACACACATATATACTGCCTTTCACATATGTAGTTACTCACACATGTACCACTGGGACATACATTCACTCACTAACACACTCTTACACACACTTACCCACCCATACAGTCTATCACAGATGCACTCTTGAAACCATCCACCCAATGAATCACCCACTCACACATCTATGCACAGAGTTGCACACACCCCTCCCACACAAACACTCAGGCACCCATACAGATACTCAGACAAGCATTCAATAACTCATATAGACACTCATGTAGCTATTCACAAACACATGCAGCCACTTACACAGCAACAGACAGACGGATACAGACATTCACCCAGTTTAGTCACTAACCCATGCATTCAGTAAGATACGTTAAATCACTCACTTATACAGTCAGTCACGCACCTACTAAATCATCCATACAGACACTTACACACCCACTCATTCTTCAATACGTCTTTTCCTATATATATTAAAAATATTTAAACTTTACAGAAACACACAGTCACTGGATGATGTCATCAGTGATGTCATCAGTGATGTCACTGACCATGTCATGAGTGATGTAATATGTGACGTCATCAGCAGTGCATTGCGGGCGCGAGTTATAGTTAGCTGGACTAACTATAACGGGGGAATTTCACGGGTTTTGTACGAGTGCAATGTCCAACTAACTATAACTGTCCCTAAAACCTATGGTTTTTTCAGTGAATATATATATATATATATATTTGTAAAACAGGAAGGGGTGGGAGCACACTGCTTCACCTCCCAGCACAGTTCGCTCCTTAGCATTATGGTAAATGCAGTTCGTAATACATGCTTACTTGAGATTTTACTGGAGTGTTCCACCAAAGTTGGTGCAGGTTAGTGCTGTACATCTCTAGACACGTGTTTCTGGATTTCATCCGTCATCAGTAGAGATAAAAAAAAAATTATACGGGGTTGCTGAGCAGGCTGCCACAATCCTTACAGGTCTCAGTACCTCTCACAGGCGCACAGGTGCATCTCCACAAGCTCGTCAGCTCAATGGCTCAAAGGAGCCTTTTCAAAACAGGAAGGGGTGGGAGCACACTGCTTCACCTCCCAGCACAGTTCGCCCCTTAGCATTATGGTAAATGCAGTTCGTAATACATGCTTACTTTTGCAATTGCATAATAGCAGAGGTAATCTCCTCGTCTTCAAAGTGTGCGAGGAGTAGGTCTCTCTGGCCGTCCCCCAACCAGGCATTCGCGGTGTCATCAAAGAATGTGGCAAAATCTGCTGGGGCCTGTCTGTGGGTTTTATATAGCGCTTTGTAGAATCTCTTAAAGACATTTAGTATGTTCGAGGTATCTCTATGTATTTGGCCGTCCTCATCTGCCACCTCTAAGACAGTGTTAGCAAATCGAGGAGGTCGTATGGAGGAGGCCAGAGCCCGTCCTGGTCTCTCTCCCTCTCCATACCGGCGTGCCTGGTGGTATTTCCCCCTAAATTTACATTCCCTCTCAGCCGTTTCCTGATAATCCGTGATCAGGGTGCGTAAGTGCGTTTGGAGTTCAGGGGTGGGTGCGGACAGTATGGACATCTCCGTGTGTTTTATTTTCTGTTCTAGGTTCCGGAGTGTATTGCGGATGTCTTTTAAGACTCCGCCACTCTTAGCGATGCATATTCCCCGCACAGTGACCTTGAATGCCTCCCAGATCGTTGAATAGTGCGGGACGGAGCCATTATTGCGGAGGAAGTAGTCCGATATTTCTTGTTCGAGTTCGGCTTTGAAGGCGGAATCCAGGAGGGTCTGCGGTTGAAGGCGCCAGGAGAGGAAGGGGGGCTCTTCATGAGGTGGCGTGAGGGTGAGGAGTACGGGGGAGTGGTCCGAATACGTGCGGGATAGGTGGGCCGTTCCCGACAACCAGGTCGCCAATCCTTTGTCGAGCAGCCAGGTGTCGATGCGTGACCAGGAGGAGTGCGTGGTGGAATAGCAGGTACCCTCCATTGTGAGGGGGTGAAGGGTTCTCCAGGCATCCAGAAGATCGTTGTCTTCCATAATGTGTTTGAGGGTGCGTTGTGCATTGGTGTAATGGTGACTCTGTGGGTGAGACCTATCCAGAGATGGGTTAATTGTGACATTAAAGTCCCCTCCCCATATCAGATGCGTGGAACCTATGTCGAGTATTTTTCCCCATAGGAGCCGGAAAAATTCTGGATCATCAGTGTTGGGGCCATAGCAGGAGATGAATGTGATGGATTGTGTGGATAACCGCCCCCATAGGATGCTGTACCGGCCGTGTGGGTCCCCGTATGAGCCGATGGGGGTATAGGGAAATGTGCGTTTCATCAGGATGAGAGTTCCCCGAGCGTATGAAGAGTATGACGAGAAGCATCTGCTGCTAGCCCAGCGGGCCGCGAAAGTGGGAGATGTAGCGGGAGCCAGATGCGTCTCCTGGAGCATAGCGCAATGGACATTGTGGCGGTCCAGGTAGGACAGAATTTGGCGACGTTTGCGTGGGTTCCCCAAACCTCTTACGTTCCATGTTAGAAAGTTATATTGGAGGGACCTGGGTCGGGACTCCATGGTGTATGCAAAGAGGTATAGTGGAATGTAATGCAGAATATGTATTTAGAATGAATATTGTCGACGTGAATGTAAATAAGGGTGTAGTATAAAGTGGTGTGTGAACAACAGTCCCCATTCCCTCCCTCCTCCCACATCAGCATCCCAACCACGCCGTGAACATTCCCTCCCCCCACACAATGCTTCCCAGATCCCTCCATCCCAACTGGGGATAGTGAGGGCAAACACAAAGTCATGTAGAAAGTACAACACTGTAGGGTTCACCTGCCGGGTAAGAGCCAGAGGGCATCCAGGTGCGCCTCGCGAAGGCGAGGGTGCTCGGGATAGTGTTGGAGTTCATCTCCGTGTGGTGGCTGGCGCCGGTCTGGGTCTGGTGAATTCCGCCCGCTTAGGCACTGTGGTGCGTGTGGGGGGGAGTTGCCCCCCCTGCCGACGCGGGGCATCTTATAGTAGCTCCGTAGCGGATATCAGCCTTTATTCGAGGAGCGATTTCAGGTTCCTTCAGGGGCCAAGGGAACGTCGTGGGAGAACGGTAAGTATAAAGAAAGATAATAATCAGTTCGTTACCGCATACACCTTGCAGGGATAGATGCAATGTCCCAGCTTGTTACTCAGTTCCTGCAGACTGGGTGTTGCGTACTGTGAGTTCCGGATGACATGAGAGGTCATACCAGTGCCCAGTCTCGACACGTGGGTGTCTACGGGGTTGGGTTCATGGACATGTGCACCGTGGCATCTTTGTTTAGGGTCCAATTGTGCCGTTCCAGTTTTCACTCAACATCTGATGTGCCTCCATTGTCCCCGTGGTTGCGCTCAGGGGATGCCCGTCCCGCGGGCTGTCTAGACAGGGTTTTAAGGAAGTCCTGGGCATGTTGGGGATTCGTAAAGAAATGTTGTTTGCCATTGTGTGTCACCTTGAGGCGAGCTGGGAAGAGCATTGCGTATGGCATTTTTAGTTGTTGTAGCTTTTTCTTCACTTGGAGGAACTTCCGTCTCTGTTCTTGCACGGCCATGGTGAAGTCTGGGTAAAGTGATATCTCCGATCCGTCATGGCTGAGTTGACCCTTTTCCCGGGACAGGCGGAGGGCAGTGTCCCGATCACGATAGTTAAGCAGTTTGGCCATGATGGGACGTGGCGGGGTTCCGGGAGCGGGCCGATTAGCCAGCGATCGATGCGCTCTTTCCACCACGAGGACTGAAGAAAACGCCTCTCGCCCAAACAGTGTTATAAGGAGACGTTCCACATATTCCTCCATTTTCCCTGTGGCTGTCGACTCCGGCCCACCAATGATGCGTAGGTTGTTTCTCCTTGAACGAGATTCCAACTCTTCTGTTTTTGCAGCTATCACTTTTAGGACTCCCTCCATCTCAAGCGTCCGGTGGGTGGTGGAGCTCGATGCGTCCTCCAGATCCGATATCCTTCGCTCCGCCTCGGTCAACCGGTCGTCGTGTTTCTCCACCCTGTGCGTAAGGCCTTCCAATCTTGTGTTCATGGTGTCCATTTTTGACTCGATGGATGTTAGGCTCGACTGCATCACCAGGAGCAGCTCTTTAAGGTCCGCGGTCGAGGTGGCAGGAGCTTCGGCCTGGTCGTCGTCTACCTCCGGCTGGGAGCGGGGGGTTTTCCGGGTGTCGAAGTTTAGCTTCGGTTGTCGCCCGTCTGGTTTCCCCATGGCGGCGGGACAGTCGACGTGGCAGCGCGGTCAGGGCCAAGAGCAGGTTGGTGGCAGGGGTGGAGAGGTCCCCGCTCCGTGGTGGCCTTCCAATGGAGACAGGCCGTGGGCCGCAGCAGGGGGGGGAAGGTGGACTTCCACCTCTGTGCGCTGGGGCCCCGGCGCTCAGTCTCCACCTCTGGCCGGCAGAGCGCCTTTTTGTGTCGAGCGGTTCTATCCTATAGGGCAGACCAGCGGGTCCGGTGGTGGGGCGGGCTGATCCAGGAGCGGGGAGTGGGCCTCTGTAGCGTCGCTTTTCCTGCGATCTCCCCGGGTGCTCAGAGAGGCAGTGGCAGTCGTTTAATCCTATGGCAGCTCTGGAGTCCTCGGTCTAGTGCTGTGGCGCAAGGTATGGACGTCTTGATGGCGCGATGTTGGGTCCCAGAGGCCAGCGGTACCCGCCCCAGTCCAAGCGGGTTATTGAGTTGGGGAGGTGGGGGGGGGCCGGCGGAGCTCCCCTGCCACGTCCCCTGTTCCCTCCGCAGATCAGCTGCTCGGGCCTATGGTGCAGGGCGGGGGCCGAGGCTCACCACCCCCAAAGCAGAGCGGTCGCCCGGGGCGAGGCAGCAGCGCCAGCAGGGCAGCAGCGGGGTCCGGATCCCCGGAATGCGCAGGGGACTCCGGTCGCGCCCTCAGGGCCCACAGCCCCGTCGTCCGCCTCCGCCCTCCGTCCCAGAGGAGCTGCGGTCTCCCGCCAGAGGGCAGCGGGGCCGGTCGCAGCGTCGGAGGGCGGCAGTTGTTGTCGGCGTCAGTCGCCCCGCCGCAGCAGCCCCGGATTTCCTCTTCGGGCAGCTACAGTCCCCCGAGGCGGGCAGCGCCACTCACGGCCCCGCTCCGGCATCCCCAGCCCCCGCCGGGGAGCCACAGCCGCCATTTTGTGAGCGTCCGTCGGCGGGATCAGAGGGGGATCTTCCTGGGATCTAAGCAGTTGTGCGGGGCGTTGATGGCATCCTCAGGCGCTCCTCTGCATCAGCGATCGGGCAGCGCCGTTTCAGTAGCGTGGAGAGTAGGAGATGAGCCGGATAAACATCGGATGAGCTCCTGAGCTGCAAGAGCCTCACGCAAGTGCGGCCATCTTGCTTGGCGCCCTCTAGCGCCCCCAATTAAATATAAATCAATTAATTAATATTAATGATCAACTAATTTTTAATTAATTCAACAAAACTACTTCCCCCCCTTTACCCCTATAAACCCCACAACCCACACCTAAAATTAATTACACAAATTCCATATTTAATTTTCAATTAATTAATTAATATTATTTAACAACTAATTATTAATTAATTAAACATAAATTACTTCCACCCTTTACCCCATAAACACCACAACCCACACTTAAAAAACCACACAATTACCATAATTAATGATCAATTAATTAGTTAATATAAATTAACTACTAATTATTAATTAATTAAACATAAATTACTTCCCACACTTTACCCTATAAACCCCACAACCCACACCTAAAATTAATTACGCAATTTCCGTAATAAATTCACTACCAATTAATTAATAATAATTAAGAACTAATGATGAATTAATTAAACATAAATTACTTTCCACCCTTTACCCCTATAAACCCCACAACCCGCACCTACAATTAATAACACCATTTCCATAATTACTTTTCAATAAAATAAATTATTATAGATTAACAACTAATTATTAATCAAAAATACATTTCTTCCCACCCTTTACCCCTATAAAACCCCACAATCCGCACCTAAAATAATTACACAATTACCATAATTAATTATCAATTAATTAATTAATTAATATTAATTAACAACCAATTAATAATTAATTACAAATAAACTACTTCCCACAATTAACGCTATAAAATCTAAATTAAATAAATAAACAATAATCATTAATTTATTATAATTAAAATACTTCCCACCCTATTCCCCTATAAACCCACAACCCGCTACAGAACTAAAAAATGCAAAATTTAATAAAAATAAAATTCATAGCTACTAAAAATGTAACACATATATTAAAAAACATAAACAATACTTGTACAAAAAAGCATACATCACATACATTAAAATATAAACTAAAATACATAACACTAATTAAAAAATCGATATTTTAAACATCTATATTCTTGCAAAATATATTATTGACTTCTATATTTTTAAAAACGATATTTCTTACCTTAAATTCGATATTCTTGACCACGATATTCTTGCTGTCGATATTTCTGAATCACAATATTTTCAACTCGATATTTGTGTAAGTCGACATTTCCAACTCGATATTCTGTCTCAGCACCATCCTAACTAATAAGCCACTTTCTCATAATGGCCATTCATAGATGTTTTGTGCCATGGTCACCACGGACAACATGGTCAAACCTTGTTTGCATCATCAGCCCTTATTGTACGTGGCCTCTGACGCAATCAAAATAGTTGCAGTTAACGTTTTTAAATTCCACTTTGATACTCCCTTAAAATCATCCAGGTGAACTGAGTTTTTGATCCTGTTGTCTGGAAGGGTAAATAGTAGGTTGTTGTTACTTTGCTGGAATACTTGCTTTCACCTTGTTTTTAAGAACTGGGCACGTTCGCGAAAATGTCTTTTGAGCACACCTTACATTTTGGCACTTTCCCAAATATTCATGTCAGCTGCATTTCTGTTTCATACTAGCCTTAATGGTGCAGGTCCCAGTTTCTTCATTTTGCAGCCAGCCTCATAGACTATAGTTGAATATTTACTCTTCGGATGCACTGCAGATGTCAGCTTGTGCTGACCATATTTTTACTTATTTGCTGAGATGTATGCCCTGGGTGTCACTGCTCTGGCACTAATATGCCACTCATTTTCTGCATGCCTTTTTATGTGCGTATACTTAGGAGCATTATTTTTTTGCCCTGCCATTGTTTCTCTCCAGCCTGCTGCGAGGCTTGTCCGCAGGGAGCTTATAATTTGCAATATAAATGACAAGCTTCCTCCGGAGCCAATTATAGCACTAAATACCCACCTCCATCAATGATACTTAAATCCAAAGCAAGAACATAGTTCGACATGACAAATGAGTCAGATATAAAAATAAATAATGCTACTTACATCCTCATGTTATTGACATCCGGATAATGACAAGTTAAATCACTAATTGACAATTGTGTTAGGTCCAGGGGGGAAAGGTCAATGAATATAGTAGCTGTTAGCATTCGTGCTTTCTAATGGGAGGCAGTGAGAGCGAGGTTATTTATAAAAAAAAAAAACGCAGATGCAATTTTACTTTGGGCCCCATGCATAATGGGGGTAGAAATACACAACACTCGAGAAGTGGTTTTTGCAGGCCTAGTGGTTCCTAGCTCAATGGCTAACTTCCGGTTGGCATATGCAAGACTCAGCAGGCACATCTTTCTGCAGACGATAACATAAGTCCCATGAATTTGGGCAATAATAACTCCAGTTATGTAAGTGCTAAAAGGCAATCTGTTTTGCGGCATGCAATATAGAAAATCTCAAGCACTGTACTTAATTTAAAATTACCACTAATGGAATAATTGATTAAAATAGTGATTTATTACTTTTCTGTGCACCATAATTATTATATCAAAATACATATTAGACGAGAGCATAGTGGAAGGGAGTATAAACAAGTCATTGTATTTTTGATTCGTGTACTGTAGAATTGTGCACTTCGGCTTCAAATAGAGAAAATGTATTATTCTTAAACTTTAATTGTTGAGAGATTGTTCAATTTTAAAAGAGTTCGTAGTACTCAGATCATCTCACTAAAAAGGGTCGACCAAAAGTGAACAATATAAGACTACAATGTAAAAATACTTATTTGTTTTCTGTGCAATAATCTTCAGTGTGATAGGAGAGATTGGCTAGATCACTCTTAGGGGTCGATTCCGATCTCGGCCGGAAGCGCACCTAACACCATTCGTCCGGAAAAAAACCAAGCCGAACGGGTGTTTCCCGACCGATTCGAACATCCGTCCGAACGGGCAAGTACGATGCGCATAACTGCCCAGATCCCGACCCAGTCGTACTTACCCAATCCAGCTCCTGTTCCCCGCCCGAGCCGGATCCGTAAACGCCGAATCGAGTCGCAAGGAAGCCAAAATACAGCACATTCCGGCCGGATTAGTACGATGCGCCTTCCGTACGCGCCGAACCCGTCGCTACGCACGGCACGTTAGAGCATCCGGGAGAGCCGCACATAAGCACCGATTCGCGCCACAGGACGATCCACGGCTACGAGACGAACACGCCAGCCACGAGTACGAGTCGAAGCAACGAGAAAGCCGAACGAGACGAACCAACCATGAATCCCATCGCGCAGGTCCTACCAATACTCTACATATATTACCGGAACAGGTACGGACGCGTACGGCGCAGAAGGTAAGTCAAACACCCACCACACAAACAAACGACACGTACCCGACATTTAACACACACACATAGGGATGCAGAAAGGACTTACACTAGCAACAGCAGAACCATAGGGGCAGGATGGCTATCACCAATGCCATATACACCCATAGGGGCCTGGATGCCTACACCAACACCACCCCTACTCAGGGGGGCCTGGATGCCTGTCACTACTACCATCCCCACTCATAGGGGGCTGGATGCCTACCACTACCACCACCCCTACTCAGGGGGTGCTAGATTCCTGTCACTACTACCATCCCCACTCATAGGGGGATGGATGCCTACCACTACCACCACCCCTACTCAGGAGGTGCTAGATGCCTGTCACTACTACCATCCCCACTCATAGGGGGCTGGATGCCTACCACTACCACCACCCCTACTCAGGGGGGCTGGATGCCTACCACTACCACCACCCCTACTCATGGGGGGCTGGATGCCTGTCACTACTACCATCCCCACTCATAGGGGGATGGATGCCTACCACTACCACCACCCCTACTCAGGGGGGGCTGGATGCCTACCACTACCACCACCCCTACTCATGGGGGCTGGATGCCTGTCACTACTACCATCCCCACTCATAGGGGGATGGATGCCTACCACTACCACCACCCCTACTCAGGGGGCTGGATGCCTGTCACTACTACCATCCCCACTCATAGGGGGATGGATGCCTACCACTACCACCACCCCTACTCAGGGGGTGCTAGATGCCTGTCACTACTACCATCCCCACTCATAGGGGGATGGATGCCTACCACTACCACCACCCCTACTCATGGGGGGCTGGATGCCTGTCACTACTACCATCCCCACTCATAGGGGGATGGATGCCTACCACTACCACCACCCCTACTCAGGGGGGGCTGGATGCCTACCACTACCACCACCCCTACTCAGGGGGGCTGGATGCCTACCACTACCACCACCCCTACTCAGGAGGGCTGGATGCCTACCACTACCACCACCCCTACTCATGGGGGCTGGATGCCTGTCACTACTACCATCCCCACTCATAGGGGGATGGATGCCTACCACTACCACCACCCCTACTCAGGGGGGCTGGATGCCTACCTCTACCACCACCCCTACTCATGGGGGCTGGATGCCTACCACTACCACCACCCCTACTCAGGGGGGGCTGGATGCCTACCACTACCACCACCCCTACTCATGGGGGGCTGGATGCCTGTCACTACTACCATCCCCACTCATAGGGGGATGAATGCCTACCACTACCACCACCCCTACCCATGGGGGGCTGGATGCCTACCACCAACACCACCCCTACTCATAGGACGGGTAATGCATGACACAACCAGCATACTCCAACATAAGGAATGTAAGAAAAACACATCCCCCAACACCATGACAAGCGTGTGTAGACTGTGTCAAATGCCTACAACACTGAACATGACATTGAACATACAATGTGACCCCCTATCACATGTGTCACACATAAATGTGTGTGGCCTCCACAATGCAAGCAGACCATGACCACTGTGGCAATGGGGTCCAACCCCCATCATCACAGTGACCAAAAGGTAAGTGTGGGGCCCATATCTGAAGCACATTTTGAACATTGTGACAATGGGGCCTAACCCCCCCATCATCACAGTGACCAAAAGGTAAGTGTGGGGTCCATAGCTGGAGCACATTTTGAACATTGTGGCAATGGGGCCTAACCCCCATCATCACAGTGACCAAAAGGTAAGTGTGGGTTCCATAGCTGAAGCACATTTTGAACATTGTGGCAATGGGGCCTAAACCCCCATCATCACAGTGACCAAAAGGTAAGTGTGGGGTCCATAGCTGAAACACATTTTGAACATTGTGGCAATGGGGCCTAACCCCCCATCATCACAGTGACCAACAGGTAAGTGTGGGGTCCATAGCTGAAGCACATTTTGAACATTGTGACAATGGGGCCTAACCCCCCCATCATCACAGTAACCAAAAGGTAAGTGTGGGGTCCATAGCTGAAGCACATTTTGAACATTGTGACAATGGGGCCTAACCCCCCATCATCACAGTGACCAAAAGGTAAGTGTGGGGTCTATAGCTGAAGCACATTTTGAACATTGTGGCAATGGGGCCTAACCCCCCATCATCACAGTGACCAAAAGGTAAGTGTGGGGTCCATAGCTGAAGCACATTTTGAACATTGTGGCAATGGGGCCTAACCCCCCATCATCACAGTGACCAAATTGTAAGTGTTGTCATGGCAAAAGCTGCAAATGCCAAACAACATGGATTATCCCTAGTCACAGAACAACAAACACATCAGTGACATAGTAGTGCCTGTGTCCAATAGCAACATAGATTTGGTGAGGCAAACAGTGCAGTGCAAATAAGACATACCTTTGGCCATGTGCAGACAACCATCACCCATGGGGGCTGACACTGTCAACATTAATCAATAACACAATGACAGAAGTGACCATCATAATGCAGACCCACATATCTGCACCAATGGGCACACAAATGTAGATATCCTGTGGAGACTGTAGATGTGAGGTGAACAAATACCATACCATGGCAGCAATGGGACATACAAACCATGATCACTGTGCTGCCTGATGACCTAGGAGTCCCAGGGACAGCAGGGGAAACCCACCAAACAACATACAGCCAATGGCACACTAAAGATATGCCAATGCAGTGGTGCAGATGCACAAACACAAACAGGCAGCCCCACACTGCATATCAAACACAACAGGTGAGGGGGGGTGCCAGTGTCCCCAGGCAACCACACAACACATGAGGAGGCCTGAATCCCAATTACACAGATGTGCATACAGTGCCACACAAAAGTAACTCATGGATCCAAATCCCCTATGTGGGCAATCAGGCATTGTTAGATGAGAGGGAGACCAAATTACACATGTCACACAAGCTTGTAGGAACAGCAACTAACACAGCAAGACACAGACCCACCACAGCACCACCCCCAGGGTCCCCACATTGTGGTGACACTGGCCTGCATGATAATCCCACTGTGATGACAAAGCTAGATGTCGTTCACACTGTGAACCACAGTCATGTGTCCCGAGCAACAAACTACCATCACACCTACACAAGCACAAATCAATCAGCACGGCCTGTCAGCCAAGGCCAATATGGAGGCAGGGGTCTAGCCGTGAAACAACTCTCATCTGCACACACTCAACACCACACACCTTGATCTCCACCAATGTGCAGCAGTGAAGCTCACATGCACTCGTGACATTGCACATGCACCCATGACAATCCCAGGGGTGGCGGTGGGAACTAAGGTGCAGAAACCCATCACACATGGCCAGTCAACAAGACTCGTGAGTGTCTGACACACAGCACAGTACGCCGTACATGGGCATGACGTCAATACCACACCAACAAATGGGATCCCGGCCACAGTCACACACCAATGAAGAAGCCAAGGTCACCCACAAAGAACACACATTGACAACATCCAACATTGCAGCTCTGACCCTGAGGAGTGGCAGCAGTCACATACACAACGTGTCACAATCACTGAAAGCTAACACAAACTGTAAATTACATGACAGATGTAACCAACAAGTGCCAAGGGGAATCCTGACTGTATCACATCTGCGTCTGCCCACAAACTCAGCCCTGACAGCAAACACACCTATGGGTGACACCCTGATGACCAGTAATATACCATGCACCCACATCCCAGAGAACCCAGGGAGAAGACTTTGGGGGAACATAGGTCAACTCAGCAAGCATCACATACAGGAACATCACTAGGGATCCCAGCCTGCCTAGCAAAATGGAAGTGAACACACACAGACATGCTCACACAACACACACCTTGTGCTCAGGCAATGTCACAGAATTACACACTGCCATGAGGGGACTCCACTCCTGTGTAAGGAAAGCTGTGCCATACGTTGTCTCAGTAGGGCTCTATCATGTCAGCAGAACACTTGGTCACACAGTCAACAATTAGCACAAAATGAAGGCTCCCGTCATATCAACCTGGTCATGGGAGTGTCACCGAAATCATCAGCACAGATCCAACACACATGTATAGCAAGTTGCACTGATAACACAGATGAGTCCTTCCCCATTGATGCCCAAACTTGCATGTCCAGTGGAGATGGTCACACGGTCAGGGAAATAGACAAATTGAACAATGGCAAGCACAACAGATGTGCAGGGGTGTAAGCCACAGATGTGATATTGCAAATAAAAGTAGGAAATCCCATTGCCAAATCTTGAAAACATGACACCCTCATATTGCTGCAAAGGATGACATGGATACACAACAGGATAGGACACATTCCCCCTGGACCACATGGGGTCCTGCACAGTAACACTTCATTTTCCTGACATCAAAAATCACCATCACTGCAGCAAGGGCATGGTTAGCATCATCAACATCATGTACATCAGAAGCAAAACCACTAGTGAACAGAAAGTAGCTTTATTCAGCATATGTCTTTGAAAAAAGTGAAAGTCCAGAAAAATAACAAAGGCCAATGGCCAGTCCATTATCAAAATCCAAACAGGGTGACAGTGGCAGATGTCACCCTTCGCATGCCTGCACTGCTGCACACCAGGGACATTCCCCTCGGAGGGGCATACGGGGGGGCAGGCCAGGCACTGCAGGGACAGGATCAGGGCTCACCAGAAGGAGGCAGGGAAGGGGTGGTGGGTGCTGGAGAGTCACTGACAACTGCAGTGGAGGTGTCTGACATGGTGTGTGCTGGCACAACTGGGGGGCATGAGTCAGATGGTGTGGGTGCCGGCACGACTGCAGTGGGCCGTGCAGACGGAGTGGACAGGTTCCCCACTGCAGTCCCCAAGTCAGACGGGGGTGGTAGTGGACTCCACTGCAGTGCCTATCTCCAGGGGAGTAGAATGGGATTCAGGTAAGGTGGGCAGGACAGAGGGGGAGGACACAGTCTCCACACCAGTGGCACAAACTTGCGCAGTGGGGGGGGTGGGGCTGGAAGAGCAAGTGGTAGGGGGAGCAGGCCGGATCATTTTGGGGATGGTGTATCTGTGGGTGGGGGAACCTAGGGCAGGGTGTGGTGGGGGAACCTGTGGAGTGGGGGCCTGAGGGATGGAGGAAGGAGACTTGGTGGTTGAGCTGCAGGGTGGTGGCGGGGTCTTGCTCTTCCGGGTCTGGGGGGACTTGCGGATGGGGGCCTCACTCTGTCTGCACCTGGGGGAGGGTGTCCGGGGGTGAGTGGCACTCCCCTCTGTGTGGGTGAACCTCCTCTTCCCCCTGTATGCTGGATCAGCTGTATTGGAGGGGAAGAGGCCGAGGTCACAGAGGAAGAGCTGCTTCGTAGGTGGGGTTGCAGGTGAGGCAAGGGAAGGGGCCTTGGAGGGAGAGGCATCTGAGGACTGCGGAGTGACTGTGGATGCCTGTGTGTGTGTCTGTTCCCCATCCCCTGTGGGTGTGGTATCAGTCCCCTGAGGATGCCTGCGTGCATGTTTTGTTTTTGTAGTGGGTGTGTCTGTGCTGCTCGTGTCTGTGTGTTTGGGTGATTGTGCAGGTGTGCATGTGCTTGGGACAGGTAGGGTGCCAGGAAGTGTGGATGGGGCAGAGGTAGGAGGGGTGAGAGACTGTTGGAGGAGGGACACTGCTGCCATCAGGGAGGAGTCCATGGACTTATTGCTCCTCTGTAGGGCAGACATGCCCGATGAGATGCCCTCCATAAACGACACCAGCTGAGTCAACAGAGTGGTGTGGGCATGGAGGACACTCAGCATTGCTGTCTGCCCTACATGGAGCTGGCGAAGTAGGTACACAGACTCCTCACTCAGGGCAGCAGGGGACACAGGGGCAGGGGGTGCGGTGCCTGGCAGGAAGGAGACACGCTCCCGAACACGGGAGCCTCCACGGACCTCTGGAATGGGAGCCGATGTGAGGGCGGTGGTGGTGGTGGTGGCGGGGACAGCAATACTAGCTGGTGTGTGGTGGCTGCTGACACCCGCCTCCACAAGGGAGTCATCCTCCGAGCTGCTGTGGTCCTCAGCTGAGGTGGATGCTGCTGAGGACTCCTCGGTGTGGCTCTCCTCGCCCTCCGTGCCACTGGGTCCCTCCGACCACTCATCGGCTGCTGACCCAGTCTGGCTCTGCGGCTCCTCCTGGTCCGTGGAGCTGTCCCCTCCTGTGGCCGTGGATGTATCTGCAAACAATTAGGGAAACAGACAAACATCAGTCACCTGCACTGACCGCACACACCACAGTAAGTACAGCACATTACAGAGCAAGCCCTGGCAACCTTAGTTGGACATTGCCAAAAGTGCCCAAACAGAGTAGGAGAAGCCAATTGTCAGTCTGATGGTCAAACATGGCTCTCACATCTCTCCTGGCCTTGCACCCATCTGTCTGGTGCCTGTCGGATGGTAATACCCCAGTGTGGACACATGCACCACCTACACAGTAGTTGGACATTGCAGAGAACACGGTGAAGTATGTGAACATGCACACATCACATCTCATGCCACTGAGTCACTAGAGGTGTCTGGATGAAGGGATGGCCAGAGTCTAATTTGTAATGCATGTCATGCATACCAGCACCAGACACCATGATGCACCCATGTCCTGATAGTCAATGCCACAATGGGGTGCATGTAGCACATGTCACTCACCTGCAGGATCACCCTTAGGGAGTTTGATGCCATGTCACAGGCATGCCTGCAAAGTCATATATCACTGTCTCCAGTCACATGGGCAGGGCAGCCAGCCAACAACAGTCTGCACTGTGTCACATTCCTAGGTCATGGGGAATGCAAGTCCTGTAGCTGACAAGTGCACATGTCCATCCCCCACAAACCACATCATCTGAACTCTTATTTGGCCACGTCATACCAATTGGACATATGGGAGACCTGAAACACAACCCTCGGAACCCGAGCACCTCACAATCTGCTGTGAATCAGAAACAGCTGCCTGTACTTCACTTTCGCATACCCCAGTCTGCACAGTCAAGTGATCAAACACCTATATGTCACACAAGTATCGTCTCCTATGGTCACATCTCCGGTGGCATGCTGAGCCCTAACCGATAAACACCCCAGTAGTCCTGACAACGAAGCCACAGCACAATGACACAGAGGCAGACACCTGAGGGAACATTTCACTGAGCACAACGTGTCAGCTGATACACGGGAGTAGGAGTACAGAGTGTATGTGGCCTGAGTAGGCTGACTGTCCTGCTCCATGTGAAAGAGGGATGAGCCCTGGACAGTAGGCAGGTGGCTAAGTATGTGTGACACACTTGATATACATACTCCTGAGGCCCAAACATTGTTCCCACCCGCAGCACGGGTGTGTGCCAAATACCCCAGGCACATGTGGTGAATCAGATCAGCAATTGGACCACATATCAAAGTTACACGCAGATTACATGTCAGAACTTAGGCATTGTGTAAGCAATGGACCCACCCATGAAGCCCACCACAAAGTTACGGGAACAAATGCGGTCCCCCACCTTGAGCTAAGCAAAATGCAAGGACACAGTACCCAAGTGACACAATTCCCTGACTGTAAGGGCCACACCTGGGTATCAGATGAGGAGTGGGCATGTCACAATTGAGGGACATGGGTCCTGCACCACAAGACTGATGTACTGTGGAAGTTTAACCAGAGGAGGGCACATAGCATGTCAGACAAAGTTCACAGTGCAGTCATGGACTCACCCCCTCCTTGCTGCTGTCTGGCCTTCAGCTGCCCATCCAGATCAGGGAAGACCACCGCCAGGATCCTGAGCATGTGGGGGGTCAGGGTCCGGTGTCCGCCCCTCCTGCGAGGAGGCGACAGCTTCAGCTGGACCCGTGCGATCCTCCGGGTCCAGCCCCGAAGGTCCTGCCACCTCTTCTGGCAGTTGCGGATCCGGCGCTTGTAGACCCCCACAGATCTTACTGCCCGGGCGATGTCCAGCCATATTTCCTGCTTCTGGTGGGCATCAACCTGTGAGGATGACAAAGTGTAAAGGCCATTACTACACATGCAACATATCCGTGCATCACACATTTGGATATACATGTCTCAATCACAGGGGCACATGATGTACACAGGCAGTGCAACGATGGCTATGAACAGTTTGCCAACAGTTACTACATGGTATCATTGCCTGGGAAGTAAAACCTTGTTGGAATGCACTGTTACTGCACTATACCTGTTCAGTGCATGTAGCTACACACTATGGGGGGTGACAACTACTCAGTGAGCCTGTTAGCCAGTGGCGTGCACACTGTAAGTCCTGCTAGTCAGACAACATGCACATTTAGTAAGGCAGTGGACAGCACACTCACCTGCTCCCCTGGTTTCCCATACAGCTTGCTGTACTGTGGAAGGAGGCTGTCCAGCAGGGCCTGGTTCTCCTCAGTGCTGAAGGCAGGGGCTCTCTCCACAGTACGTGCCATTGCAGGATCCAGGGGATGCAGAGACAGCAGCAGTGGTCGTGGCAGATGTCGTCCTGGAGCATGTAGTGCAGGCAAGTGAGCTCTCAGGGGTACAGCCAGCATTATATGTGTGCTGCTGAGGCAGATACTGTCCCATGTGTCCAAAGTGATAGGCCAAGTCGTTTGCATCTTCTGAATCTGGCCAATCCATGGAATTGCACCACTTACACACGCCCACAGCATCCTTCAAAAGTTCAACTTCATGAGACCCATGAATTTGCAACATTGTTGTGGGTGGCCAACTGAATCCACAGCATCAGACTCATTAAAGGTTTGAAAACGCGTCCGTTGCCATGCCAGGCCATAGCCAATGCGTGCGCACCGATCGGTCCATTGCTGTACAACGCGTACCCACTCACATCATATGCAATGGCCAAGGCGTGCGCACCGATCGGTCCATTGCTGTACAACGCGTACCCCCCTCACATCATATGCAATGGCCAAAGCGTGCGCACCGATCGGTCCATTGCTGTACAACGCGTACCCCCCTCACATCATATGCAATGGCCAAAGCGTGCGCACCGATCGGTCCATTGCTGTACAACGCGTACCCGCTCACATCATATGCAATGGCCAAGGCGTGCGCACCGATCGGTCCATTGCTGTACAACGCGTACCCGCTCACATCATATGCAATGGCCAAGGCGTGCGCACCGATCGGTCCATTGCTGTACAACGCGTACCCGCTCACATCATATGCAATGGCCAAGGCGTGCGCACCGATCGGTCCATTGCTGTACAACGCGTATTTCGGGCCACATCATATGCAATGGCCAATGCGTGCGCACCGATCGGTCCATTGCTGTACAACGCGTCCCTGTACAAGTCACTCGCATATGTCACCATGCCTGTCACAGGTGAACGTATGCCAGACACATTTCCTTTCCAGGGACTCAGGGGCACACCTACAATACCACAGCCTGTCCACACTGTATCCTAAGGCATGTAAGGCTGCATTACCTTTTCCGTGTATGGGGGTCAACATGTGGTTTTTTGGGTGGCACTTTGGTGAAGCCACTCCCAGGCTGTGCACGTGTTCATGGGGACAGAATCCTTGGTGTGTTGTGCACATGACCACTGTGATGTGCAACTGTTCATTTCAGAGCATGTGGCATGGTCACATTTCCAGGTTGTGTATGTGTATGTCATGTCACATACCCCCTGAGTCCCATGTGGGACGGTATGTACGTCACAGGGTGACCCATTGCCACAATAGTGATGGCCCTCCACAGTCTGTGTGCATGTTGTGTTTACAATGTCTCTGATTCCATGTGCACAATGGGAGACAGTCTCCACATCCACGTTGTTTGTGCATGGACTTTGATGTTGTGCGTGTGTGTGTCACAGACGTCCATGTCTGTCCTGCAGAGGCAACAGGGACCACTACCTGTGGGGGTCATGGTTGTTTTGCTGTGGTGTATTCATGATACGCCATGTCATGCCAGTGTCCATGTGGCAATACAGGGTCCCTGGGAATCTACCTGTCAAAGAGCTGTGATGCCTGGGGCACATCTGTCCTCACATGTCGCTGTGGTGTGTGTTTGGAACGTGACAGCAGTACATGGGTACTGTGACACAGCCTAATGATATCCCATAGCACAACCTGGGACTTGTTGACGACACATGTTGAACTGTGATGTTAGATGTTGGCCATGTTGGTGCCATACATGTCCTCACAGAACGGCACACACATCATGTACTTGTGTCTCGTAATGATGTATCATGTGATATTGAGTATGGTCTATGCCACATATGTGGGGTGACTGACAATCTTTCTTTCTTCACCTATGCACTGCAGGGCACCAGCTGTCCATAGACCATTCCCTGACCTTGCAACCATGGTTGAACGGGACTGCATCCGACGGTACCGCTTCACCAGGCCGCTGATTGAGGAATTGACGGTGCGGTTGGCCCCACATTTGCAACCTGGCCGGACATACCCTACAGCGCTGACCCCCAAGGTGAAGGTGATGGCAGCCCTACACTTCTTTGCCACCGGTACCTTTCAACACACTGTGGCGTCTGCTGGTGGGATGTCACAGACCATGTTCAGCCGTGTGCTACGCGATGTTTTGGAGGCTATGTTGAGATACCTGAGCCAGTACATCTATTTCCCTAAACGTCAACAACTCACTGACGTCAAGAGTGACTTCTATGCCCTGGGGAGGATGCCGCATGTCATTGGCTCCATTGATGGGACACATGTGGCTTTGGTACCACCACAGGCACATGAGCAGGCATACAGGAACCGAAAACATTACCATTCAGTCAATGCTCTGGTGGTATGTCTTGCAGATTTGAGCATCTCACACGTGTGTGCCCGTTTCCCCGGTTCTGCACACGATGCCTACGTGATGAGGAGTAGTTGCATCCCGAGGATGATGTCACAGATGCAGAACCAGCGTGCCTGGCTTGTTGGTGTGTACTGACTCTGTACCATTGTGTGTGTTCTGCAATGTAGTATTCCACCCTCTTTTCCAAATCAGCTAATATGCAATTGTCTGTATGTAGGTGACTCCGGATACTCCAACATGCCGTGGTTGCTGACGCCCCTCAGGAACCCTGTGACACCAGCCCAGATGCGCTACAATGAGGCACATGGTCGGACCAGGAGAGTGATTGAGCGGACATTTGGTCTCCTGAAGAGCCGCTTTCGCTGCCTGGACAAGACAGGAGGGGCCCTCCCATATGCCCCAGCAAAGGTGTGCAAGATTGTCATCGTCTGCTGCATGCTACACAACCTGGCAGTGCGGAGAGAGTTGCCTCTCATCCTGGATGACGATGACCAACATCCGCCACCTGTGGAGGATCCTGGCCTGGGCCACGATGCCAGTGATGGGGATGATGATGAGGGTGATGTCCGCACACAGCTCATCACCAACTTCTTCAGCTGAATGTGAGTATCCAGAGATGTCATGTCAATGATGTGAGTTTGCGTGATATGTGTTGGTGGTGCTCTGGTGCTGTTTGAGTGTGTCCATGTGCTACTTGACTGTATGCGTGCAGCGATGTGTCCTTACAGGTAGTCTGTACTCCCCAACAGTGTTGACATGCTAACTTGGTTTTGTGTAGGTATCTTGTGACATTTATTGGGCATGAGTATTGCAGTTCTGTCCTGTTCTTCAGTGCTTTTGACTGTGTGTCATGCCTGTCCTTCACAGGGTACTTTCAGAGTTGTTTGGTCAACTGTGATCCCCCGACACCGTGATTCAACTTCCAGGGTGAAAGCTGTCGTTTCCCTACAGGTGATGTTCCCCACACCCCTGGACTTCCTTTCTTCTACACTTGTTGACTGTGTGGCCACTGCCACGTGGGATTACCTTGCATCTGTAGTGGAAACAACATGTTGCAAATGTGTAATGAACCTGTGCTTCACTTTGGGATGTGCGTTGTCTGTGGTCACACATCTGACTGACATTTGCTTACTGCACCAGTGGGCTAGTTTACACAGACTGTGAATAGGTGTGGTGTCTGTGCATTGCACTGTATTTCCTGGCAACATCAGTGTAGGCGATGAGTCAGATGGCCCTGGTGTGTATGTGTTGTGTAGCCCTAGTGGTGTGTCTCCCTCATATGTGTCACGTCGCCATGACTCACATGACGGTGTTGTACTTGCTGTAGCAGTTAGCATGCACAGTGTCATTTCGCAGATCATCATCTCCATGACAGAAACCACGTTGGAATCACAACAGAGGCAAGTATGGTGTATTAGTGAGTTTATTTACATACATGTGTGAGTATAGTGCACAGGATGGTGGGTGCTGTACATTGGGATTGTAATCCAAAGTTCCCAGATGATTTGGAAGTCCTGGTAGTATAAATGTCCTGAGTAAAGTCAACAGTCATCTGATACATTGGTCCAACTTGAACTCCCCATGTCATGTGGGAGAGTTGGGTTGCATTCGACAGGGTGAACAGTTTGTACACAAAGGTGAATTTCCAGAACGGGTGTTGGCTTCCTGGGGGATGTGCATGGCCATCGGCCTCTCAGTTGTCCTTCCTCGGACGACCCCTCTTCTTTGGGGGGGACCCTCACGTGCAGGCTGCTGCGGTGCAGGGGACTCTCCGCCAGAGTCATCCTCCCTCCCTGTGGCAGTTGCAGTTGTTGCAGCACCAGATGTTGTGGGCACACAGGGAGGTGTGGCCATGTTGATGCTAATCTGGCGGAGGCATGTCAATATGTCCCTATGCACCGCTGTCAGATCTTGCAATGTGTCCCACTTGGACTCCATGCCAGCCATGTGTGTCTCCACACGGGACATGTGTGTCTCCACACGTGACATGTGTGAGTCCAAGCGGGCATGATGGGCAGCCTGCTGCTGTTGAATGTCCTTGAGGATCCCCACTACCTGGCTGACCTCTCCGGTGCTATTCTGGTACGCATCAGCCATGCGTACCAGTTGTGGGTCATCATGCAGTCCAGACCCCTGTGCAAACAGCGACCTATGTCTAACACCCCTCCCACCACCCCTGGCGACACGTGCAGGACCTGCGGTGGCACGCACAGGTGACCCTGGGCCCCCTTGGGGGTTGTTACTGGTGTTGGTGTCCGTTGCTCCACGTTGGGCCGGGGTCCGTGTGCTGTTGTCATTGGTGGTCCTTGGTCTGTCCGTGTCGGCAGGGGTGGTCTGTGTGTTGGCAGTTGTTGGAGGGGTGGGTGCAGGGGGTGCAGCTGGTGGTCCTGCTGGTGCTGCATGATGACTCACACCGGAGGTGCCAGGTAGGTCTTCACCATCCGAGGAGGGCAGAGGCTGTTCCACACCAGTGAGCTCAGTGTCCCCCGGAGCCTGGGACAGGGACTCCTCAGCGTCTGCTGCTGTGTCCCCATCATCACCTGTTTTTGGGAGACACACAGAATGTATGTTATGTTTCTGCAGGCATCAATGGTTCACACACCTGACAGTTGTGACTGTACCTCTGGATGCGGGCCTGTACATTGCATTGTCCTAAGTTGTCACAGTCAGAGGTTGATATTGGTGTAGCACATTGTCCTGCAAACTTTCAGCATTTCAATGTGAATGTTGAGGTGTGTACATGGACAGCATTGGTTGCATTTGGTGGACATCCGGCCCTCCTTCTCCCCCCAGCCCAGTTATCCCACCATGAAGCATGCCACCCTTGCAGTGGGTTCAGGTTGACTCTCAGGATGTCAGTCAGTGGTGTCCTGTTGTTTGTTGGTGCCCAGTTCCCAGCATGGCCTTGTGCTCCCCACAACAGAGCACCATTGTCAGACATCTTTGAAGTGGCTTTTCACTCACTGTGAGGTGTGCATGCTTCAGTGTGTGCTTGCTGGGCCATGTGGGTGGGGGATGTTGAGCTGTGACTACCACTCCCATCATGCTATTGCCTACACCCCCCTTCCCAGCATGCCCATGCTTCCTTCCTTTTGAGTGGACTTCACTGTGTGTGAGTGTGACAGCAATGGCAAGATGGCTGACAGCGGTGTCCTGCTGTTGGTTGGTGCCCAGTTCCCAGCTGGGCCTTGTGCTACCACAACAGAGCAGCATTGTCAGACATCTTGGAAGTGGCTTTTCACTCCCTGTGAGATGTGCATGCTTCAGTGTGAGCTTGCTGGGCCATGCGGGTGGGGGATGTTGAGCTGTGACTACCACTCCCATCTTGCTATTGCCTACACCCCCCTTCCC
Organism: Calotriton arnoldi; assembly: GCA_963921515.1. Taxonomy (NCBI): domain Eukaryota; kingdom Metazoa; phylum Chordata; class Amphibia; order Caudata; family Salamandridae; genus Calotriton; species Calotriton arnoldi. The sequence goes on along the minus strand of CAWUFW010000322.1, from coordinate 4,246,827 downwards.
AGCATGCCCATACTTCCTTCCTTTTGAGTGTACTTCACTGTGTGTGAGTGTGACAGCAATGGCAAGATGGCTGACAGTGGTGTCCTGTTGTTTGTTGGTGCCCAGTTCCCAGCAGGGCCTTGTGCTCCCCACAACAGAGCACCATTGTCAGACATCTTTGAAGTGGCTTTTCACTCCCTGTGAGGTGTGCATGCTTCAGTGTGAGCTTGCTGGGCCATGTGGGTGGGGGATGTTGAGTTGTGACTACCACTCCCATCATGCTATTGCCTACACCCCCCTTCCTAGCATGCCCATGCTTCCTTCCTTTTGAGTGGACTTCACTGTGTGTGAGTGTGACAGCAATGGCAAGATGGCTGACAGTGGTGTTCAGTTGTTTGTTGGTGCCCAGTTCCCAGCATGGCCTTGTGCTCCCCACAGCAGTACCCAGTGTCAGCCATCTTGTCAGTTCTTTTCCACTCCCTGTGAGGTGTGCATGCTTCAGTGTGTGCTTGCTGGGCCATGTGGGTGGGCGATGTTGAGCTGTGACTACCACTGCCATCATGCTATTGCCTACGCCCCCCTTCCCAGCATGCCCATACTTCCTTCCTTTTGAGTGGACTTCACTGTGTGTGAGTGTGACAGCAATGGCAAGATGGCTGACAGTGGTGTTCAGTTGTTTGTTGGTGCCCAGTTCCCAGCATGGCCTTGTGCTCCCCACAGCAGTACCCAGTGTCAGCTATCTTGTCAGTTCTTTTCCACTCCCTGTGAGGTGTGCATGCTTCAGTGTGTGCTTGCTGGGCCATGTGGGTGGGGGATGTTGAGCTGTGACTACCACTCCCATCATGCTATTGCCTACACCCCCCTTCCCTGCATGCCCATGCTTCCTTCCTTTTGAGTGGACTTCACTGTGTGTGAGTGTGACAGCAATGGCAAGATGGCTGACAGTGGTGTTCTGTTGTTTGTTGGTGCCCAGTTCCCAGCAGGGCCTTGTGATCCCCACAATAGAGCACCAGTGTCAGCCATCTTTGATGTGGCTTTTCACTCCCTGTGAGGTGTGCATGGTTCAGTGTGAGCTTGCTGGGCCATGCGGGTGGGGGATGTTGAGCTGTGACTACCACTCCCATCATGCTATTGCCTACACCCCCCTTCCCAGCATGCCCATACTTCCTTCCTTTTGACTCAGCTTCCCTGTGGGGTAATGTGCCTGTGCTGAAAGGATGGCTGACAGTGTTGTCCTGGCGTTAGTTTGGCTACAAGTCCCATGAGTGTCCCTGTGCTTCACACAGCATTACCCAGGGTTGTGGTTCTTTGTGGGATATTTAATTAGAGTGTGAGGCATTGCATTCTCCCAGGTGAGTTGTGTGGAGTTTGTGTTAAGGGTGTGTGTGTGAAAAGCTGCTTGTAAATATGGTCAGAGCTGTCAGTCCTCCTTCCCACCCAGCCAGATATCCCACCATGGAACGTGCTTCTATTGCAGGGAGTGCAAGTTTGCTTTCAGGATGTCAGTCAGTGGTGTCCTGCTGTTTGTTGGTGCACAGTTCCCAGCAGGGCCTTGTGCTCCCCACAGCAGTACCCAGTGTCAGCCATCTTGTCAGTTCTTTTCCACTCCCTGTGATGTGAGCATAGTTCAGAGTGGTGTTGATGGTCCAATTGTGAGGGTGAGCAATATCTGTGACTACAACTCCCATCATGCTATTGGCTACACTGACTTGACCAGCATACACAGAATTCCTTCCTTTCAGTGAGCTTCCCTGTGAGGTGGTGTTCTAGTGGTGGCTACATATCTGACTGTGTTTGTTGGTTAGATTTGTGCCACTGCCTAGCTCTATTTGTTGTTGGGTTTGTACATGTCATGACACAGTTACATATCACTATGAGATGGCATGAATTGTGTTTATCTGACTGACATACACATCTTGGGATGATTATCTTTTGGTTGCTGTGTATTTGCTAAGGGTGCATGGTTTGACTATCCCCTTGACAGTGATGTGTGTGTAGTGTCACACAATATTGTGTATATTTGTTGTGTACTCACCAGGCTCTGGGATGTTTGATAGTCCATATACGCTCACTGGTGGTAGGATGGCCCGCACCTCCTCCTCCCAGGGCCTGAGGTATACTGGTTTGGCAGGAGGGCCACTGCCGGTGTGTTGGCTCAAGGCGTAATCCTTCTTTAGTAGGTCCTTGACCCTCCTGCGCACGTCATACCACCTGTTCTGGATGTCTTCCTTTGTGCGCAAACATGGTGATTGTGCGTTCACCCTGTCGACGATCCTCTCCCACATCTTGGTTTTCTGCGACATGGGGGTCTGTTGGACCAATGTACCAAACAGCTGTGGCTCTACCCTGAGGATCTCATCTACCAGGACTTCCAATTCACTGTCTAGGAACTTTGGATTCTTCTTTGGGGGCATGGTGATGGGTGATGGTGGTGATTGATGTGTGTGTGGGTGTGCAAGTGAGGGTGTGTGAGTGTAGGTTTTGCTGGGTATATGTGAGGGTGCTATTTGTTGAGGTGCTGATGGTGTGTGGCTTGTGTGATGGATGAGCTGTGAGTGTGTCTGTGGTTGCTGTCTGATGGTGTTCTGTGCTGGCAGGTCAGTTGAATTTGCAAAGGATCATGGTAGGGTTTTGTGTCCTTTATATGGGTGGAGTTGTGGGTGTGTCTTTGTTCCATGTTCCCCCCCCCAGTATTTATTGGCTTTGTAATTGCTTGTTTGGCCCTTTTTTTTGTATTTTTCCTTTGTACTTTTTGTGCATGTAGGAGACGTTCTTCTGACCGAGTAGGACGCTGCAGTTGTCTCGTGCGAGCTTCTCCGAGTCGTTCGCGCTGTGTTTCTGCTGTGTTTCATGTGCGGCGTACGCGTCGGTCGCGGTGTATTGGTTTGCCTCGGCTGGGTTTTGTATGCGTGTCGGTCGTACGGCTTGGTTTCCGTGCGACTCGGTCTGGTTTTCCACGCATTGCATCGTACTGCGCAGGTCAGAGTTGGTGGGTACGTTTCGGTCGGGTTCATTCCTGGTGTGTGTCGGTCGGTTCGATTCGCGTGGTTTCCCGGCCGGATGGCTGGTTTCCGTGCGGTACGGTCGTTCGGCTTGTGTTCCGTACGAGTCGGTCGTGATTCGCATGCATTTCATCGTACTACGCGGGTCGGGCGGCGCCGGTACGTGTCGGTCGGACTGAATTCCCGAACCGAGTCGGTCAGTACGTTTTCCGGCCCGAATCGGAATCGGCCCCTTAGTCTGACTACTCGGACACTCTTTAAACAACGCTAGCTCTATCTAAATTCAGAGGTTATAGAATGATGTTTAGATAGAACCACCACTGGACCACCTACCACAAACTGCACCCTACTTTCTCTCCTACATTTTCTTGGAACATAACTTGGGAATCTTATGGGGATTGACTCAAACGTTCACATGAATTGTGACCTATTTACTTGCAACTCCCTTTAACAGCCGCAATAATAATGGCTTTTTGCACAGTGCTTCCCATCTCCCTCCTTCACCTCGGTCTACACACTTCTGTTGTTGTTTTAAATGTAGCAAAAAACAGGTGTTAATATTTTCCATTATAAGGATGTTAAATTTACCAACCGTGAAAGGACGTAACATTGAGTTGGCCTCGCTAGGATTCAAACTCTTGACCTGCAGCTCACAGCAGATGTAGCACTCAGCAGTAACGCAACCAACTATCTTGCAAACTAAAGGGCCCCTAGTCATGCTCCTAGTTACAGAAATAAGGTACATCCAGAAGGGACTTAGGGGCATATTCACAAGGACCTACTGCCGATTTATCTCCACCTTAACGCATCAAAAGCGGAGATAGATTTAACGCCCCATTCACAAGCGTGTGCAAACTGCAGACATCGCCAGTATTCCCGCGATAACTGCCCCAAAATTTATCTCCACGGTGGACACCACCAACTAACCCTAATGAGATGCAGAGTAGGCGTTCCAGTGCAAAAACACACAAAAAAACCACAACACCACTTTCACAACAAACTGCCAGATCTGCGAAGCGAACCAAAAACAGGTGATAAGCCGCGGTAGCAGCAGGGATTTAACACCTGCCTTATACTGGTGTTAAGCAGGACGACTACCTGCAGCACGAAAGGGAGCCCAGCCCAGAGACACATGGGAAGACCCACAGATGCCATGGAGCCAATGAACATGCAGCTCGGAGACCCAAGAGGGCCACAACACCCACCGCCACCACTCCCAGCCCCCCCGGACCCCCCCGGGCAAACACATACCGTGCACGACACAAGAGCCACAAAAAGCGCATGATGTCGCACATTGACAAAAAAAACACACATGTGTGGCCAGAAGAACGAGAAACAGTCACACATCACTGAAGTAACAACCAAAAACTTTATTGAAATACAACACAAAACACCAATGCGGAAGACTCCTGTCGGGTCCGTCCAGGACAATCTCGATGTCACAGCCTGGAAAATAAAGCACAAAATCAGAACGTGTGTCATGCGCACATCAAAGGAGCAAGACACAGAGAAACAGAGAATGAAAGAAAGGCAGAGAGAGAAGGAAAGGAAGTGAGAGAGAGTGTGAGAGAGAAGGAAAGGAAGGGAGAGAGAGGGAGAGAGGAAAGGAAGGGAGAGAGAGAGTGAGAGAGAAGGAAAGGAAAGGAAGGGAGAGAGAGAGAGAGTGAGAGAGAAGGAAAGGAAGGGAGATAGAGAGTGAGAGAGAAGGAAAGGAAGGGAGAGAGAGAGAGAGTGAGAGAAGGAAAGGAAGGGAGCGAGAGGGAGGGAGAGAGAGGGAGAGAGGAAAGGAAGGGAGAGAGAGAGTGAGAGAGAGAGAAGGAAAGGAAGGGAGAGAGAGAGAGAGGGAGCGAGGAAAGGAAGGGAGAGAGAGAGAGAGAGAGACACCGCCACCCCCATGCACCCAGGCCCCACTGTTCACCTGCTGCCACCGGTGTGTCTCCAACCACGTGCCGGGATACACTGCAAGCCACCAGGTCTGCAATCTGTAATCGAGGCCAGAGTCAATCATGGCAGAGTCCATCACACTGCACACGGCAACAACGCCTGTCCGTCCCTGCGCACGCATGCAGCTGCACCCTACCCCCTCCCGCCGGCCAGCGCTGGCTGTCCGCACTTGCGCACCCCGGGCCCACTGCTCACCTGCCGCCAATGGTGTGTCCACCAGTGGGCACACCACGTGCCTGTGCAAGCTCCAGGCCCCGGTCCGGCCACCATGGCATGGTCCACATCATGCGGACCCGCCCCGCGGCCCTGCAGGTCCCACACATGACGCTGAGTCCTGAGGCATCAATGGCAGAGACCACATCAGTGCACACGTCATCATCGCAGGCTGCACACCCGCTCAGCTATTTCGGTGCCACTAACCCTGTGCAACCCCAGTCAGCGACACGTGGTGGTAGGCCCGTGACGGGCGCAAGGCTTCGGGTGCCACTAACCCTGTGCAACCCCAGTCAGCGCCACGTGGTGGTAGGCCCGTGACGGGCGAAAGGCTTCGGGTGCGACCAACCCTGTGCGCAACAACTCATGGTCCCTTTATGATTGAGAACCGTGGAGCGTCCATCATCCAGTCACCACCGGCAGTGGGGAATGTGACTTTGTCGGCCCCTTATATTGGCAGGGTCACATGGCCTGTGACGCCTGTGCCGGATGGGTGTGGTGTGTGTGCAAACCTGCCCTCAGGGAGTGGCCGTGACATGCTGACAACTAGACCAGTGACCTGCATACCACCAGCGTGTATGCCTGCGACATGTAGCTATGTGGGCCCCCCTCGGAGCTTAAGCGGAGTGGTCTGACCTTGCGTACGCCAGACCAGCGCAGGGCTTGCAACAATGACTCGGGGGCTCTGGGCGTGGTTCAGTCCATGTCCGGACAAGGAAGTGACTAATGCATGTGTCCCTGTTGTAGTGTCTTCGGCACCCGGAACACAATCGGCAATGTAGCACACTGTGACTGGCATCCCACTAGATGAGCATCATTGACGTAAGGGAAATCACTGTCCCTACATTCATCCACACATTCATACATGAATGATGAAAGACATGACACAGCAGTGCGTTTCTGAATGTTTAATGCACATCCAGTGGAGTTTTGCAGCTGGAACAGTACAGGGCCATGCCAAGCCAACTACACAATATGGGCCCGTGGAGGGCCAGCCAGAGTCCATCCGGGGATGACAAGTACTGCGGAAGAGGAAGGGTACAGTCCGCAGTCTGGTCGCCGTGTCATTCGTCATCAAACAGGATATGGCAGTCCATGTCGCGGTCCAAGGTGAGTGTAGCGGAGTGTATCGGGGGTCAGTGGAAGGTCATGGGGCCATGTGCGGCACCAAGCAGAAACAGGCCAGGTGTCAGAAATGAATGCTACTGCCTCCTTCTGATCTCAAGCCCATCCACGTCCTTGTCCTCGGATGTGTGCTCTTCCCCACCTGTGGGTGTTGCAGTACCGGCTGCGGCACTGTGTGCAACTGACACATCAGGGGCCAGAGGTGGATTGTCGACCGCACTGTGTGGCAGTGACACATCAGGTGCCAGAGCGGAGACGCCTGCCACACTGGGAGGCACTGACACAACAGGGGGCGGAGATGTGGATGGTGTGGGGGCAGCAGCATTCATCATCGCCACGCCTTGTGGCAACAATGCCATGATGATGATCTGCATGGCATGGTAGATCCCAGCTACATTTCGCTGATGTGCAGTGGTGGCTGCCATCCTTTCCGCCTCCATCTGCACCATGTCCTCCATGAGCCTCCGCATGTGTGCCAGCTCACGGCTTGGATCACTGGAGCCACTCTGAGCGGACAGGTGTTCTTGTCTCCGAGTCATGACTCCAGCGATGTCAGCCAGGGCTCGTTGGAGACCATGGAGCGGGCCGTGGGTGTCCGTTAGGGACTGGAGCTGGTCCCTAATGGGACCTAGACACCCATGGATGGCGTCCAGTTTGGTAGCCATGAGGTCAAACCCCACCCGCACCTGCTCAGCCGTCTCCCTCTGGCCCTCCAGCACACGGCGTTGGAAGGCCATGTGTTGTTCGTGGGGGTCTTGGGAGACAGCCGTGGTTGTGGGTGCCTCTTGCTGGGTGGTTTCGGTAGTGGGTGGGGTCTCCTCGATGCAGCTGGGCTGCCCTGATCCTGGAGGTGAGTTGCGGATGATGCCAATGATGTGGCTTGGGTGTCGATGCTGGGGGTGTCCTCCTCGTCATCAGTGAAGAGTGGCTGGGACTGCTCTGCAGGAGGTGTTGACTGTTCCCCTGCAATGTGAAGGGGAGATGGTGTATTACAATGTGTCCACATGTATGTAGCCGCATGGTACATGTTCACATTCAGATAGCATGGCATTGTACATTGTGACAGTCTGTGGATCAGGGCCATGATCCAGAGTCATTGTGGGTGTGCACTGTGCTCTGCTTGATTGTGCATGCGTGCCATTGTGGCCATCTCCACCCGTCCCCCCAGTACCTGGTGGTTACTCACCCTGTTGTGGTTGTGTTGTGTCCTGTCGAGCAGTGTCCGGTCCCCCGACTCTGGCCACAGTCTCCACACTGATGACTGTCGACACCAGCTCCTCCATGTCATCCAGCTCCAGCTGTGGCGCTGGGCTCCCACCTCCAGTCTGCATTGCTGCCTTCTGGTTGCCTGCGAGTTTCTCCTTGGTCTTGCGCTTGATGTCAATCCATCGCCTCTTGACCTCGTCCATTGACCTCTTGTGCTCTCCGACGGCATTCACCTTGTCCACGATGGCCCGCCATATTCCATTTTTGGTGCCCAATGACACGTTGGAGGTGACGAACAGTTGTTGATGGTGTTCCATTACCTCCGTGACCAGGATCCTGTTTTCCTGCGGACTGAACTTCGTCTTCCTCTTCTTCTTGTCCTTGCCCTTCCCTGTCCCCGAGGTCCCAGGCTGGTCGTCCGGGGTGCTTGTGGGGTTGCGCTCGTCCTCTGCGCCCTCTCCGGCTGCCTCCATGGTGCTTCAGTGTTGGTTATTTTGTGTTTTTTGTACTTTTATAGTGATTTTTCCCACCTGCCATGTGTGTATTGCAGGCCTGGCGCTGCTTATCGCTGATTTCCTCATCGCGGTTTGGCCCATCGCATGTTTATTTGCTTTGAGGTTTGTGTTTTTATCACCGTCGCAGTTGTTGTATCGCGGACATTGTCCGCGGTTTAGGGAGGCCATCGCATGGTGCCGCCGTGTTGTGAATTCCACGTTAACACGGGGTTATTTTCCCGCGATAGGCTGCGATGTGTAAAGTTGCGTTAACATTTTTTTGAGATATTTAGCACACGTTCTTGTGAATATACCCCTAAGACACTTCGTTGCAGACTAAACGAGAACGATAAAAGGCTGCATTTTGCACTTTCAAAAAAGGCTTTCCTTCAAAAAACAATCTTTGGAAAATGAAATTTCTGTCAACAAACTGCCCCTTTAATCTATTGCAGTTACTCGTCCATTATCCAAATCCCTGGCAAATGTATTTATTTGATAGAACTTTCATCTCTATCACATTGGGGGCAGATTTATCAACAATGCATTGACATTGACGCAAAGTCACACAAAGTGGTGTAAAGCGGCACAATATGTAGGTAAAGTATTTACTTTCCAGTGATAAACATTTTTTGCACTGAATAGTTGCCCTCAAAGCAGCACAAATAGTGCTTTGCACTACTTTAAGTCAAGGGGACCTTCTATGTGTGGTACTTGGGCATTCTCACTCTACTTTGATGCAATGCCAGCTCTACAAAGGTTGTTAGACCTGGCTTTGTCTCAGAAAATAACACCTCCTTGAAACAGTGGTTGAGGAGGAGAAATGCTTAAATTTATCCAATCATTTTAATCATTGGACATGTGCTGCACTGTATCCAATGCGTGAAATATTAATAAAAATGGTCTCAGCCTATGAATTTGTACAGGAACGATATCCTTCCAGTACAAACCCTATACTAGACATCACACTCACGTCTTTTTACTATGGTGCAAAGGTGTGTGTGAGCGGCCAGTCATGTCTGTGCACCAGCACATACAAAGGGAGCAGCAGGAGGCAAGTGCCCATTAGTACGAATTTTTTTTGCATTTCTTAACGATGCGAATCGCTATTTCTGGTCGTTAGGAAATGCAAGATGGCCTTTCGGTATGTACGAAAGGCATATGCGGTGTTGCAAAATGTGATTTCTACCTCGTAGGAATCGCATTTTGGAAATCACAAAATAGGAAATAGCAAATTGCAATTTCCTAAATGGCAATTGCAAACCGCATGTGTGACCAATTTCCTAATAGCGACTAATTGCAAAATGGCCATTTAGTAAATGCAATTACTATTGAATCGGATCAGGTGGTAACCAGGTGAAAACTATAAAAAGGCATCCAAAATTGATCAGGCTGTTTCAGAATGGTGGCCCTGTATGTTTTGGCAAGGAGGATGAGGATTGAGACGTTGCGGCAGAGAAGGAGGAGACAGGAGAGGATATTTAGGGTGAGGTTATTGATGGATACATATTGAGTAGTCAGGTAATACTTGATTTAATAGCTGAGTTATGACCTGAGCTACAGGCCCCAACACTCAGAAGCAAAGCAAGACCACCACATGTGCAGGTATTGTGTTGCCCACACCTCTTAGCGTCGGGCAGTTACCAGGGGGTCATAGCAGTGGCAGGGGGTGTCACAAAGTGTCTTTTCCAGGTTCTTCCATAGGTTCCTTGACATCATGGTGAGCAAGGTCAACCAATATATTTAATTCCCTAGTACCCCCCTATCACTGCAGCAAACCAAATTGATGCTCTACAGGGTAGCTCAGTTCCTCAATGTCATTGGCTGTGTAGATGGAACACATATTGCCATATGGCTGTTATACCTGCTGCTCAGCCAGTGTGACTGTGATGAGAGAATGTTGATGAGTGGAAGGTTGGTGAGTGTGTGAGTCAGTTGGTGGATGGGCTGAGCAGCATGAAGGCTGCTCCTGGTGGGGCTCTATGCTGTAACATCTATCTTAATAAATCTACATGAAGAAACTACTTGGACCAGACCTACATTTATTTACTACATTTTGGCGACGATTTTAAAGAACCTGCGTGTGCCACCTGATTGGAACTGTAACTTTCAAGTTTGAAGTAGAAGTAACTGGAACTGAACCTGAAGCAACTGAAGTTGAATTTGATGAAGCTAGCAGCCCTGAGCCCCACCAGTGACCTTGACATCGGTCGCCCCCAACGCGGGCGTGCCAGTTCCTGCTGCACTAGTACTGCTTATGTGTTACAGAATTGTCTCACTTATTGTCTGCTGTGACCTTTGAAGAAGTGTCCCTGTCCTGCTGCCTTGGGAGAGTGTCTCCAGAAAGAGGTGTTTCCTAGAGGATTTTCCCTCTCTCAACGTGGGCAAGAGCGTCCGGGGAGGTGCTACTTGATGCACTGTCCGTGTCGTGAAGGGCAACTTGTCCTCAGAGTCGGTGTTCAACAGACCGACGTGAAGTCCCGCTGTCCGTGTTTGTAGATTGAGGAGCTTCCTTTGTCCCTGTGAAGAGGAGGAGCATCAGCGTCTCAAGGCTCTTGTGTCCCCAGACCCAGGTTTGGAAGTGTTATTGGGGAGTTTTCCCAAACCCCTTGTCCAGATTTGCAACAAGTAAGGGAAAGTAACAAGTAAGCGACTTGGGTGGTGCTGTGAGGAGTTACCGCTTACTACTTGTGTTTTTTTTTTGCTTCTCGCTAATTTAGCGTGACTTTCAACACCTGTGCCTGCTCTTCAAACCGTTTTTAAAAGTTGTTGGCAACCGCCACTTGTTCGTTTGTCTTGGCACGAGCCCTGCCTTAGGTTCGCGCAGCGTCCTGCACCCACCATGCTGAGCTGCTCGGACGTGCCGCGAGCCACCTGGCTCTACGTCAATATGCGTGCCTCCATATTGTACACAGTTAACCGAGGCAGACACAGTTTCCTGGACCGGACTGCAACGTGTTCCGACCTTCTCCTCAGTGCTTGGAGTGGATAATCGGCTTTTCTGCAATTTCCTAGACTGTCCCATCATCTTCTGCAATTACTGGGCTTGTACATGTCTTTCAGTTTTTTTTTCTCAGTAATTCGTATTTGTTTGTATACCTTTGCTCAGTTGTTTGCCCTTGATACCTGGCTTTGCTGGTATCATTTTTCTTATTTGTTATGCACATGATGCCTGACGAGTCTGTCAGTGAGATTTTGAGTTGCATTTCCTCTCACGCTGATGTGTTACGCAGGGCTTGACTCTTTAAGACCTGCATCCTTTGGCACCTGTTTGAGACTTCAGGTGAGAGATCGCTTACCGGGGTAAAAGATTTTCTTTCTGATTTATTTTAAATTTATTTCTGCTGTTGTTTTTTTAATTTAATGTACTTTTAATGTTTTATGCACAAATTTACATGTGAGTGAAACTTAATTAGTAGTTTCTCAGTTTGCAAATATACACAGAGGAGATTGTGGAGGATTGTACTTGTAACCTTTGTTATTTACTAAGGTGTTTATTTACTGCTCATTCTTGTTTCTTGGATGTCCATTATAATGCCACCCTTTTCTGTTTTTGTGTGCGGGAAGTTATGTTGTGAGGTTTCTGTACTTTAGGATGGAGTTGTAGAGTTGTATTTTCCAGTACTTCTTTTGAGGGGTTTCCTGCCCATCATTGTTTTTATATACCCTCCTATTATTGCACTTTCTTGTTCTTGTTCCTCCTTTCGGAGCATGTCTCTTGGTATGTGATTGTGCAGTATGACTCCCACTTTCATGTGGTTTTGGGTTGGTGATGATATACCACCCATCGCAGTGCTGATTGTTGAAGAGTGAACGTTTTTCTTATTCATTGTGTTTTCCTTACTACGTCATTGGGTTCTAAATTGTGCATTTTCACGTGTTCCGTGTAGTGTGCCTTTCCACACATTCCGCCCTCACTTCGGGTTTGGGTGAAGGGCTATGTTAAAGCCAGAAGAGTGCGTTTTTGCTAGTGTGTGCTGTTTTCATTCACTACTTATTTGGGTGTTGCATTGTGCTTGTGATCGATGTTCATATGTTTTCAATGAGGATGGATGTGGAACTTGGTTGTTCCTTTCTGTGTTCGTGTGGACGGTTGTTCCACACTTTCCACCCGTGCTTCTGCTTGGGTGAAGGGTTAAGTTCAAGCTGGATTTTCCTAGAATGAGTGTTTTTCCCTAGGGATTGCTGTTTCTTCTATGATTAGATTGAGTTGTGCACTTGTTCTTGTTCCGTGTGAAGTCCCTTCCACACGTACCACACTTACTATGGGTAAGGGTGGAGGACAATTGTTTTCATGCCGTTAGTTCTCTGTGGAATGATCTTCCACAGCTTCGAAGTTCTTGTTAGAATGGTTTCCTACCACGCCTTCCAGTCGGTACTCTTTCTACCTCTTGTTGGCCTGGCCAGCCAGCTTGTTTTGGTATTGGGGTTTAGTTTGTGTTTTGTGGCGTGGTGGCGTGAGTGTTGTCTTGGTTTGGTTTAAAGGGAGCGTGTGATTTGTTATTTTGCATGGTGGAAAGGGAGAAGGGGTGAGTGTATAATTGCTGGATTGCGTGGTGTGTTTACTTCTTGTAAATATTTATTCATTGTTATCTTTTATACATGTATATCGCCATCAGTACATGTATGACATTGCAGTTGCTCTAATGCCCCTGTGTTGCATGTAATTATTTTATTGTCATCCTTTGCATGCACCATTCATATTGTGATTATTTTGGAGTTTATTCTTATTTGTATAAAGAAAGGGAGAGGTGTTATACCTGCTGCTCAGCCAGTTTGACTGTGATGAGAGAATGTTGAAGAGTGGAATGTTGGTTAGTGTGTGAGTCAGTTGGTGGATGGGCTGAGCAGCAGGAAGGCTGCTCCTGGTGGGGCTCTACACTGTAACATCTATCTTAATAAATCTACATGAAGAAACTACTTGGACCAGACCTACATTTATTTACTACAATGGCCCCCCTCAGCAACTGAATACATATACAGGAACAGGAAATGCTAACACTCACTCAATGTGCAGGTAGTATGTGACGCCTCCTGTAACAGAACAGACCTTGTGACCAGATTCCCAGGCAGCACCCACGACTCATTCATGTTCCGCCACAGTGGAATACAAAACCGACTGGCACAGGGTGAATTTGGCGATGGTTTCCTACTTGGTAAGAGAATCGCAGACTCAATGAATACAGTGGCCAGCACGGTGTGTGTAATGTGACCTAATGGTTTTACTTCTCATGCTCTTAATGTGACAATGCATATGCCTTGCATCCCTAGCTACTCACACCGTACCTGACTCCCAGGGCAAGAAGTGAGAGGCAATACAACAGGGCACATAGGACAATGTGCTCAATCATTTAGCGGACCTTTGGGATCCCTAAGTCTTGCTTTCGCTGCCTCCACGAGACTGGTGGGGCACTACTGTACAGACCAGATACATGCTGCAAGATAATCGCCACTTGTGCCATACTGCACAATATTACAATGAGGAAGCAGAGACATTTTAAGGATTTTGGGGGCCCTGGGCCAAACGGATTTTGGGGGCCCCTGTTCAGAACAGTTTTGAATTTAAGATGCAATTTCAGTTGTTTCATGACAGCGCACAGGCACACTCATCCAAATTTTAAATGTGTTCACATGTAATATTCAGGGATAGTGAATTGTGTTTTCAATACTGTAATATAGCAGCAGCTCACTAATATTACTGCGAATAATCTCTGTGATGCCTTACCATTTTTCATATGTAAAGTCCTGTTTTGAGGCTAAAAGAAACTTTTTGGGGATGTTGCATGAAACAAGCACAGCATTTCTCTGCAGAAAATCTGTAATAAACTCTCACACATCACCTACATTCAAAATAAATTAAAGGAAAACAATGTTTAAAGCAATTTGTTTAAAAATGACTCAAGGCCATCAGGGTAAGACTCTGCAGAACATAGCTGGCTCTGAAAGGGGGCCCCCTAAAAGGCTGGGGCCCTGGGCCAGAGCCCACTTTGCCCATGCCTTAAAATGTTTCTGTGAGGAAGGGTCTGCACGAGAGCCCCATAGAGCCAGATTCCGACTCTGATGATGAGTTACCACCACTACAGGTGCAGCAGGAGGGCACAGGTACAGCAGAGGGACGTGCACGATGCACAGAGATCACCAACAACTATTTCTGAGGTAAGAGAAATTAGAATATCAAATAATGAGACATCACACATGATGGTAATGCTTGCTGCATAACTGAGACACCACCTTTGATTTAGGTAGAAACAACATTGTTACACTAAAGGATAAACTGCAGCCTTGTGGATGTAACATTGTTAGAAAGTTAATAACAAAGTAACTAATGCCAAACAAAACAAAGGCGCCTCATTCCTCCGAGTGTACAGTTCACTTTTTTCAGCCTTTGGGGTTGGGTTCTTTGTCAGCAACACTGGGCTGTGGGACATGTTAGTCCCAGAAGTGTGTCTGCGTGAATGCCTGGTACTGCATGCCTCCTGAACGGATGTGGCATTGAGGCTAGAACTCTCTTCGCTCTCAGGTGGGGGCAGGATGTTGGGGACACAGAGGTTGTGGGTCTGGATGTTCTCTAGGGCTGTGGTGTCCTGCCCGAGCCCAGGTGCAACGTCCTGACAGCAGTGCCCCATGTCAGTCTGAATGCTCACCATCCACCTTGCTAGCGTTGTTGTGGCTGCTACCAGGTGGTTGATGGACCGGGTGAAGAAATCAACTCTTGCCAGGTACTGCCTGTGCTTCTTTCGGCACACAGTGCTCCCTCTCCATTGCCGCTAACCACCGGTCCTGCCCTTTCTCCAACTTCTGCAGCGACTTAGACATATGTTGCAGCTGCCTACTGACTGTCCGTATCTGTTTTGTCTGCAGGCGCTGTACAGAGATGATGGACCTCTCCAACCCACCATACACAGGAGCACTATCCGACATGTCGTCTGACACGTTCTCGGTATGGACTTCTGATCTTTGCCCACTGCGCTGTCTGTGTGTCCTGGCCTCTGATGTTGTGGGGCCCCTGCTCTGTGACTGACCCTCATCACTGTACACAAACTCTGGCAGCGGTGAGATGGTTGCTCTCCTGACAGTTGGAGTTGGGGTGATGGGTGGAGGGGTTAGTGGTGTTGTGTCCTGAATGACCACATCAGTGTCAGTAGGCCCTTCGACTGCAATGGTTCCTGGCACGTCCAGGCTGTGATCTGTGTAAATGCATGGAAATAGTTAGTGTAAATAAATGGTTAAGGTTTGCCCACAATATTGTTGTAACTCTGTTTTATGTGTTTGTGACATGTTAATGTTATAGAGATATATTTTTGGTGTAGTCATCAGCACACAGTTCAGCAAGCAAATGATGTGTACTGCAACTCCCATGATGCATTGCCAGGGTGGGGCAAACATCTCAAAGGAGTTATTCATGCTGTGATGTATGATATATGGATTTACTGACATTCTGTTTTGTTAGGTAAGTAAAGGGAAGCTGACTTACCCTGGATCGTGCCTGCTGGATTGAAAGTGTCAATGTCAACTACTCCCACCACACTCTTTGGTTCTAGAGTCCCCTCTATGAGTGTCTCCATGTGAGTTGGAGGGGGGTTATTTTGAGGGTCCTCCACTGGTTCCACGTCCCTCTGCCATCCTGTTAACCACCTTCGTACTAGACCTCAGGTTGTACTACCTTTTGCAGATCTCTGGAATGGTCCTCTTGGTGACTCCTAGCGAGTTCATCCTCTCCAGGATGCTGGTCCAGATCTGGGTATTTTGGCTCTCTGGCTCAGAGAAGGAGGCCTTTCCAAACAATTGGGCCATGTGGGCAACACATTCCTCTGTCAGGAGCTCCAGCTGATTCCCAGCAAACTTAACTATCTGCTTTCTGGACAGAGAGTCCTTGCTCCCATTTTCTGTGACCATGGTCTTCCCCTGGTATGATGTTATTCAGTGGCAGTGGTGATGCAGGAGCACTCCTTACTTCCAGCATAGGCCTCTGGGTTGTGGCCACACCCTATATTTATAAACGTCCTGGTCTGAAAATCATCATTCTGCATCCAGAAAGCTCTGTTTCCTATTTTGCGATTTTCTCATAGATAATCGCAATTTTGTGATTTTCTAATAGTGAATGCGAATCCGAAAGAATTGCTATTTGGAAATCACAGGTTGCATACATTTTGTTTTGTGATTCCCAAATAGGGATTTTTACGGATTTGCTATTTTTGGAATTACAATTTTGTACATATGGGTCTATATGTATTAAATATGACTGTACTGCTATTGCCCCCAGCATAACTCACACAGCAAGCAAAGTTGCTGCACTGAATTGTACTATTCTTTAGTAAATCTGGCGCTGTATGTGCTTTGCCTGCAGTTGTAAGGTCAGCACCAGAAAAGACAGGAAGCAGGCTGGAGATTGCAGCAAGGGATTGCTGCAAGCCATTGAATAAAGATGTGGTTTGGTCATTGATTCAGCTTCTATGACTGAATGAATGTTGCTGGCTACACAGGTGCAAAACTAAGGTTCAAATAGATATCATTAACTCAAATGATTTACTCTTTTTAACGCAAAATTAATTGTCAGATAGCCAACACATCCATCAACCCCGCCTTACCTGTGAGGATACACTTATAAAACTATGTAAAAGAAATCATCTTTGAAAAGTCAGAATAATCCAAGGACAGACAAAATTCTCAGTGCTTGGAAAGTGTCAGTTCATTTGCCTGTATCTGCCTCTTCATCTGGTGGTGGATCAGAAATGCAGTGGGGAATGTTGTAATTGCCTATCAATGGATGGCTACAAACGAAGTTGATATTCTGTTAGGTTCTATCTACCCTTATAAAGAAAATTCCATTTCTAACAAGAATTTCAGTTGTTACAATGCATGCCATTTACAACACATGCTTTTTTGTGACGTGGACCTTGTCAATGCTCTCAAAACCCCATTACTTTTCATACGTTAAAAGAACAAAATATACATATATATGTGTGTGTAAATGTAAATGTAGATTTATGTATATATATATTTTGTTAATATAAATGTATATACAGATATTTTATTTAGCCTTATAAACCCCTTACACTCTCTACCATTATCCGCCCTCTGAACCATAAAACACCTTACCTCTCTTTACCTCTACCCACCCCTTAACTCTAAAAACTCTTACTTCCCTTTGCCTCTATCCACCCCTGAGACCTAAACCACTCTTATCTCCTTGTAAATCTATCCGATTCTGAGCCCTAAAACCCCCTTACCTCCTTTACCTTTAGATGCCCCTAAACCCTAACAAATCTTTTAATTCTATCCACCCCTGACTCCTAAAAGACCCTTACATCCCTTTACCTCTAACTGCCCCTGAACAATGAAAAACTCTTATCTCCCTTTACCTCTACGAACCCCAGAACTCTAAAAAACCCTCACTTCCATTTACCTCTACCTATCCATGAACCATAAAAATCTCTCACCTCCGTTTACATCTACCCACCTCTGAACCCTAAAAACCCTTACACCCTTTAAGTCTATTTGCCCCTGCCCCCCTAATACCCCATCTCTTAATCCTTAGATCCCCCCATTTTTCAAGTGACATAAAACGCTTAAAAAGGGCCCTTGCTGTACTTACCTCCTATGTAAAGACTTGCGTTGTAACATCCATTTTGGTAAACACTGAGTTTTAAATTTTACATACTGTTCAACTACAACGCAAGTCCAAGAAAAGGCTGGTCTAATCGACAGAGACACTGTATCAGGGAGAGACACAGGAATTCACATTTTCTTCTGTTGGACCATTGGTGCTGCCTTGATCAGATTTTATGTAATGACAGGAGGCTAGCATTAAGTATACATCTTTTATTCACTACCTCCCAAACACTCCAAAGTTCCATTAAAAGAACATTTTAACATTGTCCCTTTCACCTTTCCCAGGTTTTTAAGAGGAGGGATTGGAGAGAGAAAGGGAGGAATCAGAGTGAGTTTACCGATGGAAATATAGTGATTTGTATAAGATGAAAGATGTTAGTGTTAAAAAGTGTTGGATTTGAATAGTGTTTTCTTACTAGGAGAGGAGTTTTTCATTATGGATGTGGTACCTTGTTTTATTCTGCAGAAAATCGATGAACGGCTGAGGACACACCAGAAACAAAAATGGGCTGGATAATTGAGTGCAGTGCCAAAAGAGGGAGGAGATGGAATGTTGTGGGGTTTATGGACTGAATGTTCTGGTTCACTTTATGAGTCATACAATGTTCTTTAATGGAACTTTGAAGTGTTTGGGGGTAGTAAATAAAAGATGAATGCATAATGCTAGCCTCCTGGTCTTTAATATAATCATGATTTTCCATTTGCTAAAGCTATGAGACTTGTCATTCTCACAAATCACATTTCAAAATTGGATCATGATACTCTTCAGAGTTAACAGGAAACACTTGATCCAGATTTGTATACAGTGATTGCAAGGTATTTGTTTATTCTTCTAAACCTGGGTGCTAGATTTGACTTTATAGATACCTCCAGCACAGAAATGACAATAGGGGTTGGGAGAAGTTTAAGGCAGTGCTAATGGTGGTTAGTAAAATCCAATGTAGAACATGTTTACATTGCATGGTTAATAATCATAGTGGGGCATTGGGCTTGATGCAAAAGTTTCCTCAGAACACCCAAAAATGTGTTTCCAGAAGTTTACTTCTACTTTCAGAGGAATTTTTCAGCTTTATTAGGGATTCATCAAGAATTTCTTCAGTAATATTGGGAACCTCAACACACAGACTTCCAGGAGTACTCACAAGTGCAACCATATCTGCAAACGGTATAGTAACGAGTATACACTTCCACATATTTGGAAATATGATGGCAAAGTTCAGTTAATTTTGTCACCTCTTTTTGTGTCTCCACCAGGAAATAATTTTTACTCATGTAGTAGCCCACTTTCCCTTATACCTCCATAAATTGTGGTAGCTGGGGTTACCTCTATATTGCCACATGAAAACACATTTATGTCTGGACTTGTTACAAATAAGGTTGCAAGACTTTTTAGTGTCATAACTACCTGCAATTGTTTGATATACACTCAAAAACCTGTGAATTTATGGGTATTCACCAACTTTTGCTGCTTGACTGATCTTTGAATGCTTTATACCAGCCTCTCCAGCTTGATTTACTCACACTGATATGTCACCATGCTAGTGGAATTAAAGTGTGTGGTGCAAACCACATTTGCAAGGAAAAATCTTACATTTCCTGATTCTATGACTGAGAAACAGGATTTTAGTGCCACAGATGAATTGTAGGCGGACAAACTATCTGCTATTAAAAATATTAAATTGAGGACACTCTGAAGAAGTGGAAAACTTACGATGATACAGAAGTGGTGGGATTCATATAGAAAGGCAGGCAAGATAAACACTCTTGTTAAGGATACAATGGATAACAGGAGATCAGTATCTCATCACTCAACAATATCTAGGTTCTTGTGTGCACAGCTGAACGAATGGTTGTATTAAAACTGTCCTTTCAATCATAGATCTGTGCAGGAGGGGTTGTTAGAACTATCTGTGAGTAAAAGCACTGTAGCTCGTGTGATGTTCCCAAGTGACACAGAGCTAACATTAACACAGTAAAAAAAGAACTAGGCGCCTGCTCCCGCACATGCCATACCAGATCTAGCTAAGACTTCACATGATCTTTGGATATCCATTTTAACATGCTTTTTAATGCATTATTGCTCGTTGAGAGAAACCTGTGACAGAGTAATATGCAAGAATCTGTTCTTGGGTCCAACCTGGTTTTAGAGAAGGGATTAGAACCTTGCCACTGTATCTACTTGTAGCTTAGCAAGACACTCTTGAGAAATTGTTCCTAGTGCAAGTCTTGATTATGCCAATCAGAACATGCTGTGGCACTCCTTAAGTCAGCTCAGGTGTGCCCTCATTGAGGTTCAGTAACGCTGAATTGATGTGCAACTCAATTCGAACTTTTTGCATTGAACATACTTTCCGAGTGTGTCTTTGCTTTATTTATGTTTAGTTGTAGTGCAGCAAGAGAGGAGTCATTGTTGTATTTTATGAGGCATATCCACTTCCTTTTACAGATTTGTTTTTTAAATATTTTTGAACCTCCTCATTTTTTTAAAAGAGTCAAAATCTTTTTTGCGAGATGCCTATCGGTCTGCATGTGCACAAGAGAGGACAGAAACCTGTGCTTCTTCTCTATTGACAAGCAACCTGCTTTTAGCTAATAAAAGTCCCAGGACTGTGAATATTTATTACCAGGCCTAGCAGTGCAATCCAAGGATGCAGTGGCACTTCTCTATCATCTTGGAAAGGGAGGTCAAATCTTTACGCCAATACTTCTGAGCTCCATGGCAAGATCGGACTTTATCATCACAGGGTTTATCATATCCCTAAAATTATGAGGAGGTGTGTGATCTGGGACAATTCCAGTTGCAACTAATGTAGGCTGCCCCAGGCTGGGTTTCTGGATTTAGCCTGGTGGGCAGTGTCCAGGAACTTAATTTACTTCTACAGCGCCCCTCCTGTCACACACAGATGTAGCTCACACCTGCACATGCCCTCTCTATTGCCTTCCCAGTCAGGCAGGCACCGAACCCAGTGAGGGAAGACTTGCCCTTGGAACTAGTTTGAAGTGACCAAGGAGGAGAAACCTGCTCATTACCATGCACACACTTCTCCATGTGCTCGCAGGCTGTACACAAGAGAAGGATTTCTTCATCTTGGATTTAGTGAGTAAGGGGCACTTTGGGATTGTTTGCAGTAGGGAACACAGGAACTGCTGCAAATGTGGGTAAGGTTACCCGTGGAAACTTTTTCCGTACTGATTAGGGAGGGACCAGGAGTCACCTCCACCCACCTCCACTAACTAGTGGAGCCTGGTATAAATGTGGCATCCCCTGCCACCCACCTTAGAGCATTTTGGACTTGTGGAAGAACAGAAGAAGGACTGCTCCTGCTACCTGAGACTTGCGAGGAGACCTCAGAGGCTGAACCAGCTCCCACATGCACCCAAGACAAATAAGTAGACTCTAAGGATCAGTTGGCTGACTTCCTGTGTAAGCTACAGGGATTCAACAAACTGCACAAGACCTTTTCCCTGAAGCGCCCAGCTGACCAGTAAAAGCTGGACTTGACCTGGACGCTGCTGGTGGCCTTTGCTGGAGCTATTCGTTACCCCCAAGTGCTTTTCTTGAAGTACTGCAACCCTTGGCTGTGTCAAAGTGCACTCTTCCTAACATCCCTGAAAGACTTGGGACTTAAAAGAGGACCGGGACAAACCTGCCAAACTGATCTGCTTGAGGTGCATTGACGCTGGGCTGAAGAAACAGGTTTCCCTCACTCTGAGCTTCTCCAAAGCAGCAAACCTGATTCAGCTGGACCTCACCAAGAAAGTATTTGGCCTTGTGGAGCCCTCTTCAGATACGGCCTGCAGCCTTGCCCCTCTGAAGGATTGTAGACTCCTAAAGTGACTAAGTCCGAGGGTTAAAATCCTGACCGAGCAAAGGTGCCAAATGTATGCGGCTGGCAAGAAAGCTTTCCTGGGAAAGCAAAAGATTCCCTGGTACCCCGTCCAATGCCTATCCGACATCAGGGAGCTCTCTGTGGATACAGATTGCTGCCTTGCTCTGCTGAAGGACTTTGACTTTCAGATAAAAAGGCTCTTTTCTGAGGTAAAACCTACTACCAGGTCGAACCTGGCTGGTGTATCTGAACTGCGATCCACCGTGATCAGTCTGAAATCACGTCTAGGTCTCAGTCTACAGCGACCATTGACTACCATTAGTGCTTTGTGCTTTTTTACTCTATTTTTACTTAGAAGTTTAAAAATTCATATCTCTACTGCCTCTTATTGGTTTCTTTGTTGTTTTGGTGTTACTTTGCTCATTAAACCATTCTCTATTTTCTGTAAATTAGAGTGGGATCTTTATTCTTTATTGTGTTTTGTTTTTGACTTTTTAACTGTTTTGATACTTCTAAATGCTTTTCACATTGTATAAGTTAAGCCTGTCTGCTCTGTGCCATAGCTACCAGGGTTGAGCTCAGGTTTAAATTACTGAAACCTTTAACTGGACCTAACAAGATAGTGACGATATTATTTGTGTGGACTACCCTCCACCCCAATTAGTAATTCACTTTCTCACAACAGTGTATATTCAATAGCAATCTGTAAAACTCGCATTTGTAAGCTGGTTTCCCAGGCTTTACTAACGTGATCAGGAGTGCTTTTCTTAGTGATGGTTGGAGGGTGCATTTCTCTTGCGCTTCTTCATAGAAGGATATCAAATGTGGAGCCAGTATGTCTGCAAATTCCTTATAGGACTCAGGAGAATACAGTCTGGTGTAGAAATTGGAGAAGGTGGTCAGAATCTGGTTTGCCTCATAAGTTGGGTTTTCTTCAAGACTTTCTAACCCTATAATATTCTTGGCAGCACACGGTTGTTTTAACAATGCTGGCCAAATATTTCCTGGGGTATTCAGCTTTCCCAGATACATGTGCTTGAGCATTCTTACCCTGGCATTTCCTCCCTTTTGCTTCATATTCAGGTATCTTGGCTTTGATCTTTTCTAACAGGTCCAGGCTGGCACTGCATGTGTAAGCTATCTGAAACTCTCCTATCTTAAATGTGTCAGATGATCCCTGAGAGCTCCTCAGAGACCTGTCCTGATTGACCATGAATAATACCTGAGCAACCACCTTGAATGCCTCCCACACTGTGTACACACTTTATACTGACCCCACATTTAGCTTAAAATATTCCTCAATTTCAGTCCTAAGCTGATTGTGCGATGTCAGCCTCCATTGCCAATAGATCTCTCTCACCAAGGGAGCTCAAGTCTCAGCAGGACAGGGGCATAATCAGACAGCACCTTTGCCAAATGATGCCCCTCCACCACTCCAACGTCACAAGTGGTCAGCCAGTAGTTTAGCCTTGACCACATATTATGCACTGAGAAGAGAGATATGTTCTCTCCTTAATCAATGGGTGTCTAAATCTCCAAATGTCTGCAAGATAATGCCCCTGTAGAATGGCATTCAAAAACTAGCAGACGCTGATATATGCCAACTGTGGGTTGGTGATCTGTCAAGTTGAGCTTGAAGAGTACAGATGAAGTCCCCCTCCCATAATAGTGCCTGGAGTCCTACTGACAACACTTGGATCCACAGGTCCCTATAAAATTGCGGCTCATCCGCATTAGGCCCATAATTGTTAACAATCATAATGTGTTTTGCAGGATTGTATATCTTCTTGATCATCAGTTTTTGAGCCCAAGAGAATGAACTGGGTGCCTTTCCTGATAAAAAAAATTCCACTCCCCTACTGTGAGAGGAATATGATGAGGTAACAGAGAGAACTGTTCATTTTTTAGTGAAGGCTGTAGGAAGCTCGGTTTTTGATTGAAGGGAGTGAATACCATTCTCAAGCAACAACCACAATACTTGTAAGGGTGAGCCACAAAAGTCACTAAATCTACCTATGCTTTACCCTCTGGTAGCTTGGCACAAAAGCAGTCAGGCTTAACTTAGAGGCCATGTGTAAAATATTTATGCAGCACACAAACAGTAATAAAGTGAAATCACAACACAAGAAAAATCCCACAGCAATTTAGAAAAATGTAGTCAAGCTCTAGCACGAAGATCCTGTTGGGCGTCGCAGACGGTCATTGCTGGAGCTTCCTGTTGGTGGTCACCACGGGCTGTTGTCGCTGTTGTATTGCTGCTCGTCGCTGATGGTCACTATAGCGCAAAGTGTTGAGTTCACCGGAGCTTTGCGTTGGTGGAGGTCGCGGGCAGCAAGACCCAAATGGGCACAAACACGGTCACAAAGAGTCCAAAACTTCAGGATGTCTCCCTTTCCTCATAGGAGAAGCTCAGCTGATGCCAGCCAATGGTACAGGACCTGAGGAGACATCGCTTGGGGATTAGGAACTCACTCCAGCAGAGACCAGCAGGGCTCAGCAGGTCCAGTTAGAGGTCCAAGCAGGTCCATTGCAGCAGGTCAGCTGGGCAGTTGCCAGGAGTCCTCGGGAGTTTGTTGTGTCCCTGTAGCTCTGAACAAGAGGTCAGCGCCCTGACCCTTAGAGTCATTCTGGTAGTCCTGGGATCAAGCACCATGGCAGGCCTCAAGCACCAGGGTTGTCCTCTGAGGGTACAAGGCAAGCTTCAAGCAGCGGGCAGTCCTCTGGCAGCAGCAGGGTAGTTCTTTGAGGTACCAAGCAGACCTCAAGCAGCATTGAATTTCTCTGAAGTGCAAAGCAGCTTTTCTGGGGGTCCTCTGCAGGTCCAGGAATGAACTGAGGAGTTGGTCTGAGGTCCCAATATATATACCTGATACCAGCCTTTGAAATGGGAGAAACTTCTAGACTCCCAACCACATCTGGCTCTGGAATTTCCTTCCTCCCCTGCCCAGGCTCCAAGGGGTCTAGGGTGACAATGGACTGGTGTCAAGTTCTTTGTGGGTGTGCTGAAGCAGCCCCTTTGAAATGTAAGTGGGACAGGGACCAGCTCTATCCTGAGAGGATCGCCTATCCTTCCAACACCAAGACTCTCCTTTGTCTCACTGTTGCTAATAAATAGACAAAGGCCAACTGTCAACTACAACCTATCATTTGACCCAGGACACAGGCCTCAGGCACAAAATGGTTAAGACAAGAAAATGCCAACTTTCTAAAAATGGCATTTTCAGAATTGTGACTTAAAATCTGACTTTAGCATCAAAGAGGACTTTACGTTACGGTTCTTTTGAAACCAAACTTTTTTACCTGTTTCCAATCAAAAGTTAGCACTTATTAAATGCAATAAGGTAACGCAATGTTATCTTAAGGGAGAGACAGGCCTCACAATAGTGAAAAGCAAATTTGGAAGTTTTTCTCTAGCAGGAGACCTAAGACGTAAAAGTACAGGTCCAACTTTTTAAATAGACTATACCCTACCCTATGGGCTGTTTAGGGCCTATCTTAGGGTGCCTTACATGTATTAAAAAGCGAGGTTTGGGCCTGGCAAAAGGATTATTTTGCCTGTTTGAATTGGCAGTTTAAAACTGCAGATAGGATGCAATGGCATACCTGATATACATTTTTAAGGCACAATCAGTGCTGCAGGCCAACTGGTAGTATTTCATTTACGGGTCCTGGGTATATGTTGTACCACTTTATTAGGGACCTCTATGTAAATTAATTGTGCCAATCAGCTGTAGGCCAATTTTAACATGTTTTAAGGAGTGACCACAAGCACTTTAGCACTGTTTAGCAGGCGTAAAGTGCAGAGAGTCCTAAAGCCAGCAAAAAATAATTTCAGCAGCAGGAGGTAAATTGGCAAAAAGTTTGGGGTAACCTTTTTTACATTAAGTTCACTTTCTGTAGGAGAGCAACATCTGTATTGAGCATATCCAGGTATACAAATATTAAGTATATTTTCAATGTGTTGTTTAATCATCTAACTTTCAATGTTAGAAATGGGCCTGCTTTTCATCCTTTGTGCTTAGTAATAGGCAGTAAGATTGACATTTTTGGTACAAAGGGTGGCACCTGTGCCTTCAGTATGACCCATATTCACTGTGATAGTGCAGTCTTTGCAATTTTTTTTTTTGCATCCTTTATTTATATTTTCAAAGACAATACAGTATAGAAGCATCATAACCAAGTTGGTAAGTAACCAGGTACTTGAAATCGCCACACAACAAGACCATGGGACGGGAAAGCAAACCCAGGAAAATGAGTGGGCCAGTCCGAAATATCAGAGCAGGTGCCACAGGTGGAGTCGATCACCTGGCTTCCAGGGTTGGTCAATCGAAAAGTAGAAAACCCCAGTGGGGAGCATAGGCAACTGCCTATATCAACCATACAGTAACATCAAAACCAGTGGGGGAAAGGGGAGGCAGGAGATGTGGGGGTTATAGGGGTTGTATGGGTTATAGGGGTTATATGGCGTAGAGAAACAAGTGGGGTCTGGCCAGTAGCTTGGTTAGATACGAGTGGAGGGCGGGTTCTTTAGGAGATACTAGGCAGCCTTTGCATCATACATGACATGGGGGGCCTGCTAGTCATCCAGGGGGGAGAGAGTGTGGGGGCAGTTGGTCAGTGCACTGATGAAGCAGCAGTGTAGGGGTAGGGCATGGGAGCTCAGTATCAAATGGAAGCCTCTGGGCATCTGATCGGGTTCTTCATTTGAGGAAGGCAAGGAAGGGGCTGGCTTAAGTATCGGGCTTCAAGCAAATGTCTCGGTCAACTCTAGTCCCACACTCTCTCAAAGGTATCCAGTTTGTCATTTAATTTATACATCAACTTTTCATGCAGGACCACTTGATGAAGTTATATCACCCATTCGATAGAGGTAAGGCATGTTGACGCCATTAGTGAAGGATGTGTATTGTCTCCACCAATAACGCTGTAGCCAACCACCGGTGGGTATGAACATTCATTTCAGGGGTGTCATCTATGTCATGGAGGAGGGCAAGGTGTGCTGAGAGGCGAACATACTGGTGGTAGAACTGTTGGAATTGCACCCACACCACATCCCAATAGGAGCGCAGCTCCGGCCAGCATCATAGTATGTGCATCAGATCGCATGCCTCCCCGGAACATCTCCAGCATTTGCTATCGGGCAAAAGGCTCACTCGTTGCAGTTTTTTCAGGGAGTAATATCAATCATGCAATATCTTGAGATCAAAGAATTTAAGGAGGGACTCCAGGAGTACTCTATCATGAACATGGAGTAAGTCCGACCAGTTTTCTGGGGAGTATTCTCTACCCAGTGCAGCGTTCCATCTGGTGCATGTTATGGTCAGGGTAGACTTCAAATGGGCTTCCCCAATGAGCACTCCATAGTCCTGATACCAGACGCTTACATCTGCCCCAGAGCCAAAGGTATCATTGGATAGGGGAGACCGGTAATTCCATTGGGCGTGGGCATAGTATGTATTGAAGGCAATGTGACTGCTGGTGGTGTTTCCAGTAATCCACCTGGGTGTGGCTAAACTCTCTCTTGAGCACTGGGAATGGTGTATGGGTACCATCGCCAAGGAGGTAGTCAATCTGTAGCACCCCTCGAGTGTCCCAGGTCGCCCAATAGAAGGGATCCCCGGCAATGTGAAAGGCGGCTTTGTGCCGCACCAATGCCTTGCTATTGAGGAAGGAGTTAATGGCTCTGAGAGTATGGGCTAGTTTCCATGCCACAATGGTGGACATTAGTATTGGGTTGTGTTGCCTGGGGAGGGAAAAGGATGACAAGAGGTAGCATGGTGGGTACGGGAACGCTGAGCCAGTGAGGTAGTGTTCCATGCTGACCCACCTTGGTGCTTTTTTAGGGTCACCCAGATGGGGTGCTAACTGTGAGAGTTGAAAGGCCAGGTAATACGAGAAGATGTGAGGGAGGTGCAGGCCTCTAGCTGTCGTTTCGGCCAACAGTCCAGATGCTGACAGTCTGGGGAGTCTGCGCTCCAAATGGAAGACCTAATATCCGCTTCCAACCCTAACAGGGGTGCGCGAGGGATCCTTAAAGGCATCATGCCAAAGATATAATTGCATTTGGGTGAAACTGTCATCTTCACAGTTTGGACACAGCCCCATAAAGAAAGGTTCAGATGCTGCCACTTGAGAAAGTCCTGCTTGGACCATTCTGGATGGGCAGGAGGTTGTCTTTCACCATCTGGCGGAGACCCCTATTGATCCTGATGCTGAGGTATCTCAACCTGTGGGGTACCCAATGTATGCCATTGGTAAGGAGGCTGGCTCTGGTAGTGCCTGCGGACAAAGACAGAGCCTCGCTCTTTGCCCAATTGATTTTGTATCCCGATAGGCTGAGAAACGATCGATAATGGACATGACAGAGGTCAGTAAGGAGGTCTGTTGGGAAAGGAGGAGGAGAATATTGTCAGCATAGAGGGGTGTCTTCATTTCCATGGTACCCACAGATATGCCTGTTACCTGTGTGGGCAGGCCGATGGCAGCAGAGAGTGGTTCCATCACTAGGAGGAATAGCACCGGTAAGACAGAGGTAGTCCTTGGCATTTACCTCTAGTCAGACAGTCTCCGGGCACAAAACGCCCACAGCAGACCTCAGCGTGGGGGGATTCGTATAGGAGCCGCACCTTGGAGAGGAAATCATCACCAAGGCCCGTTAGTGACATAAATTTGAAGAGATATGGCCATCCCACCTGATCAAATGCCTTTTCGGCTTTGAGGAAGAGTGCCAGCCTTCCCTCTGGATCTTCTTTGACATGCCACAGGATTAGTTTACTCTGCTGGGATCAGTCTATGTGAACAACTTGCTACTGGGTGGTGTACTCCAGTTGCTGGACGTCTTTGTGAAAGAACCCCCAAAGGATAGGTGCACTAACAAATGCATCTTTCAACTGCTGAAATGCTTTTTCTGCTGCATCATTCCATTGAAATGCAGCCTCTTTCTGTAGTAACTTGGTAATAGGAGCCACCAAACTAGAAAGAAAACTGTCAATAAATCAACGGTAAAAGTTAGCGAATCCCCCAAAACGTTGTACTTCCTTAACAGATTTAGATGTTTTCCATTGAATGATAGCTGAAACCTTTTGGTGATCCACACTTACACCCTGTGCAGACAAAATATGACCCAGAAAGGAAACTATGGGAACATGAAACTTGCATGTTTCCAATTTTACAAACAATTTATGGTCTCATAATCGTTGTAGTATGGCTCGTACATGTTTTTTTGTTCAGACATAGAGGAGGAGTATACTAGGATATTGTCAATGTATGCCGCTGCACAAACATCCAGAAATTCTCTCAAGACCTCATTAATAAAAAATTGGAAAGCGGCAGAGCCCAAAGGGCATGACTAAATATTCATATAACCCGTACTTTGGGGGTCATTACGATGGCGGGCGGACAAAGTCCGCCCGCGTTCGCAACGGAAAAAGGGACCGCCCGCAAGAGGTGCGGCGGTCCCGCTGTGCCTATTAGGATGCGACCGCCACCATGGCGGTCGCATCCTGTATATTTAACATTGTGGCGGGCGGTGCTGTATTCAGCACCCGCCACAATGTTAAAATGGCATGTTGTGCTTTTGCATGCACAACGTGACAGGCACTGCACGGTGCCTGCCACCTTGTGCATGCAAATGTCGGGGGTACCATGGGTACCCCCCAAGTGCAGCCACCCCTCCCCCAACCACCTGGGGGCCCGCAAAGGGCCCCCAAAGGCATTCTCCGCATGCCTTTCCATGGCGGAGTCTCCGCCATGGAAAGGCATGAGACCGCCATCATTGTAATATGGATGGCGGTGCCTGCAAGGCACCGCCACCATATTGCAGGCCTCTTCCGCCCGGTAGGCAATCGGGCGGATTGCCTACCGGCGGAAAACTGGCGGACGGTCTTTCTGTCCGCCTGGGTCCCCACCGCCATCGTAATATGGCGGGGGGGAAATGTTAGGCGGGCGGACGGAAATGGCAGGCGGATCACCACCGCCATACGGGCGGCGGCGATCCGCCAGACATCATAATGACCCCCTTTGTGTGGAAGACTGTTTTCCACTCGTGTCCTTCCCTGACAACTTTTAAATGGTACGCACCCATAAGATCCAATTTTGTGAATACTTTTGCATCCTTCACCTGATCCAATAATGTGGGAATTTAGGGTAAGGGGTAACGGTTTTTAACAGTGAGCTCTTTAAGTACTGCTCGTATGCAATTCCCCACCCCGTTTTGGTACAAAAAACAATGTAGAGGAGGCTGGTGAACGAGATGGTCAAATGAACCCTATGCAAAGCATTATATCTAAGTAGTCCTTAATGAGAAGGTTTTCTTTCTCTGTTAATGCATATATTCTACTGCATGGGATACGAGCCCCTGGGAGGAGATCAATTTGGCAGTCATAAGGCCTATGTGGTGGAAGGCTAGTTGTATTTTGTTTGTCAAAAACGTCTGCAAGATCTTGATAACAGGAAGGCAATTCAGGGGTAGTGTCTTCAGTTGTTGCCCCTAAGGTTTTTATGTCATCAGATTCAGGAGCATAAAGTAAGCATAGCTTCCTACAAAAAGTATAAAGAAAATTGAGGGAGTGCTTTTCCCAATCAATATCTGGGTTTTGGGTCTCCAACCACGGAATGCCCAGTATGGCTTGGAATTGCGGAGCTTGGATTAAGTCACACCGAACATTCTCCCTGTGTTTCCCCTGAATGCATAGCAAGACCCCATCTGTGGAATGTGCGATGGGGCCAGACTTTAAGGCACTGCCATCTATTGTCTTAACCTTATCTACCATTTCCTTAGGCAGAATTGGTAACCCATATTGTGCAGCTAAAGTTTTGTCCAGAAAGTTTCCAGTTGCTCCTGAATCAATTAACAACTAAAAACATACAGAGTCACCATCCCAGGTCAATTGAGCAGGAACATAAAAATGATGATACATACGGGTGGAGGTTACCTGTGCCAAAGTGTTTGAGACTAAATGAGATTGGGGACCCGAAACACTTGCCTCAACAGGTCTCGGGTTATCTAGTTTCCCGACTCCCCTTTCTTTTTTTGGCTGTAGAGGTCAGACCCGCAAAAAGTGACCTTTTTTCCACAGTATAAGCATATTTTCATGTCACAACATCTTTGCAGCTCTTCCTCCGTTAATGGGCCTTTGATACTGCCTATCTGCATTGGTTCGGGTTCATCAATAGTTTTTTCTGGGTCTTTCTTCCTTTCGCCAACAACAACTTTAATATCAGACCTCCCCCATCATGACAAAGTTCTGAAAGATGATGGTCTAACTCCACTTCTAAGTTTATCAAATCACTACAAGTATCTGGGGGATCTACCACTTGTGCAAATAAGTCCTTTAACTCATCTTTGAGTCCTCTGTAAAATAAAGAAGTCCTTTTGTTTTAGCCCCCCCCTGCTTCTGCCACAAGCCTATTAAAAAGGGTTATATAGGTCATAAGAGCTTTACTGCCCTGACGCAGATTTAACAATTTTGTACGCACAAATTTCATGAAGGAGTAAAGGTCAAACAACTTCTTTAGTTCAGCCTTAAAGGCCGAGTAGTTATATAATAAAGGATCATCTCCTTCAACTAAAGGGATGGACCAAATAGCTGCGGTGCCCCCCAAATAAGATAACACAAATGCTACCTTCGACTACTCATTGAGAAAGCACACTGGTTTACGCATGAAGTGCAATTGACACTGGTTCACAAAGGTAGCGAATTTTGCAGGATCACTGAGAAACCGTTTAAGGGTAGCCAAAGGTATGGTAGAAGGGGTAGTGACTTGAAGAATGGGAGCCCCAGAGACTTGATTTGTCCCCACTGAAGAAAAGTGAGAAAAAGTGTCAACTGATGATTTTGTTCCCTGCCCAGTCCCCTGGGCACTTGGACCTGGCTTTTCCACACCCCGCAACGCATTGACTCTTTGAGTCAATGCCTGTGTCTCCTTCTGCAAATAACCTATCATATGGGACAAGTCTGCCAAAGTAATCTCCTGTGCCTTCATTTTCACTCAGGAGAAAACTCCCTGTAGGCTTGGCGTTCTGTCAGGATCTCACCTGGTTATTTTTTCACAGCAGTGAGGACTAGTCTCAACTTCCCTGTCAGACAAGAAGACCTATCAATGTCAAAGTCAAGACCTGTCGAACCGGGAAGAGGGGAAGGAAGAGAAAAGTATAGACGCCTCCAAGACTCTGCATGTCCTGCTTCTGGACCACCCAAGTTCTTCTCAATCTCTTCCTGAAATTAAACAGAGGATAATTTACTATGCGGCTGCATGTAATGTGCCATTCCCCTATACTGGAGCCCAAACCCCTATATAAGTACCTGAAGATCCCCTCCTTTGCCTTGTATTTTGTGTGGAGATGTACAGCAATGTGGATAAAATACCTAAAACACGCAAGAGAGGAACATGTAAGTCTGGATACATGAACAATAATCAATAAAGGTAAGAATAAATGGCATAGGGTAGCGTACCTAAGCTATTGTAGGGTGTGCTTCATAAGAACCATCAGTGGACTTGCAGAGAGTTAAGTTGTAGCTAGGAAAGAACATATATTTAGGCGCATATTCACACATTGCATCATGCATCTTGTAATCAAAAGCAAAAACTGTACTGCATAATTCCAAAACAAACAATGTGCAGTTTTAACTTAAACAAACGTCCTAATATTATGACTAGAGTTCAATATCTAGCTGTGGCACCATATAGGCTGATATCCGGATTCACTCATTTAATTTCTGTGCTTTTCTTTTTGCAGATATCAAAAAGGACAAGACATAATAACCAAAATCATTAAGGAAGAAAATCAGATACGTTTTTTAAAGTTTGTGAGTCATGTTTGCGAACATGACGTGTTACACAAGGTGTTGTTCAACAGTTGCTTTCTTTTCCTTTTTTTCTCCTTTTGTAGGTTTTGATATTCGAGAGTCCCCCTGAACAGAAAAAGGATGAGAAGACACCCGACACTCCAACGCGGCCGAAAAGAGAAGCAGAGATGCCAGGAATCCTTCGAGGATGCTGAAGATCCAGGGAGGAAGCAAGGAATGTGGAAGTGATGATGCGATCTCAGGTAAGCCAAAAACAGGAAGCCACAGGCAGAGAAAGGCTCAAATGGCAAGCGGCTTCCTGTGGTGGAGCGTGCAGCATTATTAGCTTCGCGCTCAACCCAGGAACCACCCGCAGTGCTCCGGACTGGCTATCCGGCAGGCCCGACACATCCTTATCCAAGGATTTCCAGGGGGAGATATGGCCTCCACCACTTCTTCCTCAGCTATGTCTCCCTCTAACAGGGTCCGTTCCTCATATGTGAGAGAGGGCAAGCGGAGTGGTTATAGGAAGGTGTCTATCTGCTCCATTGAGTAGGCGAACTTTGAGTGGTAGGGTGCCGATTAAAAGTTAGCAAATCTCCTCATGATATCTTCAAGGTTGGTCTGAAGGGCCCTGGTCTCATTCCGGAGGACTGGGACAGCAAGCTGTGATTACCGGTTGCCACAGCTGGACCGCGAGCAGGTGTCCAGTCTTCTTGCCTTGGTCTTATTTACGTCATTGGAGTTTGACTAATGCGTTTTACGCAGCCACTGCATACCGCGCATTGAGGAGCATCTTGGCGAGTTCCAAGGCCTTATAGTGGGCATCCATGGGTGACTTAGTGTATTGTTGATGGAAGGTAGTCACCTCCTGTTAGAAACTGGGTTTCTGGTTGACTGGAGTGTGAGCCATGGTCAAGCAGCAACCACAATCCTAGTCAGTGTAAGTCAAAAGCAAACCCCAAATTTACCTGTGCTCACCCCCTGGTAGCTTGGCACAGAGCAGTCAGGCTTAACTTAGAGGCAATTTGTAACGTATTTGTGCAACACTTCAAACAGTAAAACAGTGAAAACACCACACAAAAAGATCCCACACCAGGTTAGAAAAATATATCTGAATTTAATAAATAAAATAAGACCAAAACACCAAAAATCCAATTAGCGGAACGTGGGATATTGAATTTTAAAGTTTATAGTGAAAAAAGCTCCAAAAAGCACAAAGCGCTATTGGGGATATCATGTCGCACCAGTCCTGGACAAAGTCACAAGTTCAGGCAGACTGCGGTGGAGTGTGGGCTGGCTGCAGGGACCCAGTTAGGGCCGATGAACAGAATACCTTAAATCTGGTTGTGGAGCTTTGTGTAGCTTTGCGTCGAAGATCCATCGCACAGCCGAGGCGATGCATTGGTTCTGCCCGGGGATGCGTCGCTCAGCAGAGAAGATGCATCGGTTCCGCTGACAAGCACCTTATGCCCACTTTCAAGGGTATAGGACTTGGGTGACTCCACTTGGCAGGGTAGACTCACAGATGGCAGAGGTCAGGTGCATATGCAAGGAGGTTGGATACCTGTTATGTCCCTGAGACTTCAGATCAGGAGGCCAGTCAACTAGCTCTTGGAGTCACTCTGGGTTCTGGGTTTAAGAGATACAGGTCCAGCTTTTCTCACCCAGGCAAGGAGGGCAGCAGACAGCAGATCAGCATAGCAGAGCAGGGATCCAGCAGAGTGCACTCCAATAGAGTGGCAGTCCTTCAGCAGCACAGCAGTCCTTCTTCCTGGCAGAACATCCACAAGGTCCAAAAGTGTACTTAAATAGTGGTGTCTGAGGTCCAGTATTTATACCCAGGGGTGCCTTTGAAGTGGGGGGACTTCTAAATGCATGCCTTTGAAGTTCAATGATGTCCTGCCTTCCCTGCCCTGCCTCCAGCCTAACTACACGGGGTATGCAGCCCTTTGTGTGGGTACAGGCCACAGCCTATTCAGGTGTAAGTGAGGCAGGGCCTAACTCCTCCCTTCCATCCTGCCAGTGATAGCCCATTCAGTCACACCTAAGCTCCCATTGTGTGTGGCTGTCTATGAGTAAAACACAAAGCCCAACTGCCAACTACATCCAGTTATGTGCCCAGAGACAGGCTGCAAGCACCAAATGGCTAAGGCAAGAAAATGCCAACTTTCTAAAAGTAAAAAACCCAAAAGGTCCCCACTGCCATGAATCAATTCTAATTCAAAATCCTGTTTCTTTTATACCCTAGTGTCCAGACAAATAAGTGGTGATATGCCTTGATGATGACGTCCCATAAAGTGTAAACCCCTTACTATTATTGAGTTCTAAACGGGTCTGCAACTAATGAAGAATGTGGAGGAGCCATTTCTGCACTTATAAAAAATGAAATAACAATCTGTTGGATAAATTGAACGAATAAAGGGAAGATTTATCCCTTTAGTGGAAATAGGACTGTGTATACATAATTCTCTCCCCTCTTTTTTCAGTATGGGAATTCACTGAGTGTTTAAGCATGTACAAAAAAAGCTTTTTATGGGATGCTTTTGTTGTATTTCATGTTTCTGAATCAATTGTGGAGTTTCTGTTTAATGTACGGTGCAGAGACAGAATATCGACGTGCAAATATCGAGAAGCCTGAATATCGAGGAAAGAATATCGTTGATGTTAAATATCGAGGTAAGTAATATCGACGTTAAAAATATCGATTTTTTTTAGTATTTATATCGATTTTCTAAATATCGATGTAGAAAATATCGATGTAAAAAATATCGAAGTTAGTAATTTTTTTATGTTATTTGTTTACTGTGTAATTTTTTTTAATGTTATTTTTTGCAAATTTATAATGATTTAATATTAATATTTTGTTTAAAAAAGTTATTTTGATTGATTTCCATAATTTTTTTAGGAGCGGGATGTTGGGTTTATAGGGGATAAGGGTGGGTAGTAATTTAAAAATGTTGTTTCAAAATGTTTCAATCAATCAATCAGAAGTTGGTTAAGCGCAGCTACTCACCCGTAAGGCGTTAGGGGTAGGGAGGGTGCAGGATCCATTCCATCAAGGAGGGGGTCTGTCGAAGAGCCAGGTTTTGAGGTTTCTTACGAAGATGGGGAGCGATGTTGTCTGTCTGAGGTGGAGCGGAAGGGCGTTCCAGGTTTTGGCCGTGAGGAAGGAGAAGGAGCGGCCTCCCGATCTGGTCTTTGTGGTGCGGGGGACCATGGCGTAGGAGAGCTGGGCTGATCGTAGGGTCCTTTGGGGTGCGTGGAATTTGAGTCGGCTGTTCAGGTATGCTGGTCTGGTGCCATGGAGGGCCTTGTGTGAGTGGGTGAGTATCTTGAAGGTGATTCTTGCCTCGACAGGGAGCCAGTGGAGTGTGCGCAGGTGCTGGAAGATGTGGCAGTGTTCTGGCAGGTTGAGGACCAGTCTTGCGGCGGCGTTCTGGATGTTCTGTAGCTTGCGGGTGAGGTTTTTGTTTATTCCGGCGTAGAGTGCGTTGCCGTAGTCGAGTCTGCTGGTGACCAGGGCGTAAGTGACGGTCTTTCTATGTTCGAGGGGGATCCATTTGAAGGTCTTACG
This sequence comes from Calotriton arnoldi, assembly GCA_963921515.1. Taxonomy (NCBI): domain Eukaryota; kingdom Metazoa; phylum Chordata; class Amphibia; order Caudata; family Salamandridae; genus Calotriton; species Calotriton arnoldi. The sequence goes on along the minus strand of CAWUFW010000322.1, from coordinate 4,211,061 downwards.
AAGGAGGTGGAGGGTGTGGAAGCAGGAAGACGAGACGGAGTTCATCTGGCGGTCCATTTTGAGCTCGGAGTCCAGGATGATTCCCAGGTTGCGTGCGTGGTCCGTGGGGGTTGGCGGGTTTCCGAGGGCGGGGGGCCACCAGGTGTCGCTCCAGGCATCGGGGTTTGGGCCCATGATGAGAACTTCTGTTTTGTTGGTGTTTAGTTGTAGGCAGCTGTTTTTCATCCATTTGGCGACGGCTTCCATGCCTTCTCGAAAGTTGTGTCTGGCGGTGTTGGGTTCGTTGGATAGGGAGAGGTTGAGTTGGGTGTAGTCTGCGTATGACACAATGTTCAGTCCGTAGGTCCTGACGATGGGGGCGAGTGGAACCATGTAGACGTTGAAGAGTGTCGGGCTGAGGGAGGAGCCCTGGGGGACTCCCCAGGTGGTAGGTGTAGGGTCCGAGAGGAAAGGGGGGAGTCTGACCCGCTGCGTTCTGCCGGAGAGGAAGGAGCGGATCCAGTCGATGGCCTTGTCCTGGATTCCTGCGCCGTGGAGTCTGCGTATTAGGGTGCGGTGAGAGACTGTGTCGAACGCCGCTGAGAGGTCGAGGAGGATGAGGGCTACTGTTTCACCTATGTCCAGTAGGGTGCGGATGTCGTCTGTTGCAGCGAGGAGGGCGGTTTCCGTAATGTACTGTATGTTAATTATTTGTATATATTTTAGGAGCGGGATGTTGGGTTTATAGGGGATAAGGGTGGGTAGTAATTTCAAAATGTTGATTTTTTTAAATATTATAATAATTTGTCTATGTTTTAGGAGTGGGAGGTTGGGTTTATAGGGGATAAAGGTGGGTAGCAATTTAAAAAATGTGTGGGTATGATTGATATTTAGTGATACAAAATACTTTTTTGATGAGGTAAATAGAGATTTTATGGTATTTGGTAATTTTTTTAATTGAAGAATGTTTGTTTAAATAAAAAAATTAAACTTTATATATTTAAATATTTAAGAGAAATTAAAATTTTAAAAGTTCAAGATTAAAATTTCTGTGAAATTATAATTGTAAATGTAGTTAATTTAACATTATTATTAATAATATTAAAATGTTATATTTTTTTTTAAATTAGACTTTTAAAATTTTATAATGAAATTTATTAAAAAATGTAATTGTCTAATAATTTATTAATATATTTGGGAAAATTGTATGAATAATTATTAATTATAATTTAATAGTATTTGTTAAAATTTTATAAAATTTATTAGAGTTTTGGATAGAAATATTTATTTTAATAATGTATATTTTAATAAATTAATTTTATTTAATACATTTTTAATGAAAAATGGTGGGCTATTGAATATTTTTTATTTACAGTTTATTTTAATTTTGATTTGGAATACTAAGGGGCCCATTACGATAACCGGCGGTAAACAATCCGCCATCCTCCATAGCCTGAAAAGACCGCCCGCCTGCACCATGGGAATACCGACCGAGCAATTATGATGACGCGAAGCAACCACCGCCCGCGGTCGAAAAAACACACAGAATTACGCCCGTCCATGTCAGAGTAGAAGATAATCCGTCCGCCACGGACGCAATACCGCCCGAAAACACAAATCCGACCGCTCTGACGAACTAGACACCGACCGTCAAATTATAGATCTCCCCGACATGACCGCGGTAAATCAACATATTACCCGCCCGCCACGGTGAACAACAGAGATGAATAACTGACAAGGCGGAAGGCCTGGCGGCCACGTCCGTGCACGGAAACATTGGCGGCCCAAACAAATACACACAACACGGCCAACAAGTCCACACAGCAAACGACGCCAAAATACCCAGACACATAACCCATTCCAAAGACACATCCTCCCTGGCTAAACCAAAAAACCACAAATCCCAGGACACCACGCACAACACACCTGAAAACGACAGCCCATCATGACACACCCACATAGGTGAGTACAAAAGCAGCCCCTTCACAGACCACAATCCCTTGCACCACTACAAAGCCAAGACTACAGCAGAGAACCCAGAGAGCCACAAAGGAAAGCAGCATACCACACGCACGCACACATCACACTCATCACCAACAACACCACCACCATCACCACTTAAACACCGGCACCACTAACCCCCTGCACATCACACACCACACACCACCACACCAGCACCACAAATACCAAACCACGCACCATGGCAACACAACGAATGCCTAAGTTCACTGCCACAGAGTTGACGGTCATGGTCGACGAGGTCATCAAGGTGCACCCACAAATCTATGGGAACCAGGTCCAACAGACACCAGTAGCCACCAGAAACAGAATGTGGAGCAGGATCGTAGACCAGGTGAATGCAGTTGGGAACGTGCCACGCAACCGGGGGGAAATCACAAAGAGGTGGCAGGACCTGAAAAGCGTGGTCAGGAAGAAGGAGGCCAAGAACCGTGAGCTGGCTGACAGGACTCACGGCGGAAATCCCGCGCCATTCAAGACCTTCAAGGCGTGGGAGGAGAAGGTGCGAGGCATACTACATCCGGAGAGTCTCACCGGAATACCAGGGGGAGTGGAGGCTGGTAAGTACAAACAAATGTATACCAGCACACCGCTATGTACAGTCATGCACTACCACAATGCCATAGCTCCGAGGGCCAAACACCCCCATATCGAGTACACAATCCACAAGACATCCCTCACACATGCAACAGACACACACACACTCAGCCCAAAGGCACCAACAAACAAAACCATGGGGGCATGTGTACAGTCAGCCAGCACCACAACTCCCACCAGGTCCCCTTGTATCCCAGATGCGCCGGAAGGAGCGCTCCCCACACCCACACCCATGTGTCAGCCATAGCTGCACTAACCAACAAGTAACAGGTAAGTAGCCTTACCACAAGGTCCGTGTATCGGAGGGGGGACTGCAGAAGTACAACCCCCACCAGGCCCCTAGTCCTACAGCACAGCAAGATGGAGCACTCCCCACACCCATGTGTCAGCCATTGCAGTGCACACCGTCATCCCACAGGTAGATATGTTACCTGACATGGAGGGGTGTCTGTGGATGGTAAACCATCACCACAACTCACAACACGGCCCCCACTCCCACAGACCAGCAAGATGGAGCACCTCTCCCTCTCATAACCATGTGGTAGCCATTGCATTGCTCCCTCCAAACCAACAAGTAGGTAGACTACTGTACAGGGCTGGGTGTCTGTAGGCATGAGGACTGTACTACGACTAACATTTGGGACATGTCACGTAGCAGAGGAACAGGTAGCACTGCTCCCTGTCGTAATCATGTGACCAATGTGCACACGGACATGAATTACAGAGTCATAGCCCACATGAGCCATCTCAAATACAGTAACACGTAAGGAGTCACGTCTGCATGCACAAGTCTCACTGGAGTACTGACCCACATGGCGTGCACTGTGCCAGTCATCACACACATCAGCAACACCATCCAAGTCTTGACCATGTAGCCGTGTCTGCTTGTTCCGTTGACATTGTACAACAACACCCATGTAAGTCCATCTTGTCGCAATGTAACAGAGTGGAACCCCAGTAATGTCACATACACCACTGGACCAATGAACCACACAGCTACACAATGCACATTCAAAATCTCATCCATCACATCTTTCAGCCCCAGTGTCATGAGAGGTATATCATCTAAACAGTTGTCCCATATACAGTAGTTCAGCAAAGATTCCTGCCGATGACCAATAATGTGTCTGCTGTGTCTGAAGCGCATGTCACACTGTGAGTTACAACATACAAAATATAGTCAACACCCCAAGAGCACTGCATTGCTGCACATGGCTGAGGGTAGCACGCACACCAAGGAATTGTCCCATCTGCAATACGTTGTGTGGCACACAACCATTACTCACTCACTACAATGCTTGCAGTGTAATGTCCCTAAATGAGAACAGTGAGCAGATATGCTGGGTAAGTCAGACATACACACACCTTTGTCTCTGTAGTGTTGTGTGGCCAAAACACATGTCCCCTTCTGCACCCATATGTCACAGTATGTACCACAGTACCATATTTCAACTCCAAAGCGTTCATGGGGCTGTACCCCTTTTGCCATCTGCGTGTCTAAGCGTTGCATATGAACCCCAAAAACATATATCATCTCAAAAGCGTTCATGGGCCTGTACCCCTTTTGCCATCTGCGTTTCTAAGCGTTGCATTTGAACCCCAAGAACATATATCATCTCAAAAGCGTTCATGGGGCTGTACTCCTTTTGCCATCTGCGTTTCTAAGCGTTGCATGTGAACCCCAAGTACATATATCATCTCAAAAGCGTTCATGGGGCTGTACCCCTTTTGCCATCTGCGTTTCTAAGCGTTGCATGTGAACCCCAAGTACATATATCATCTCAAAAGCGTTCATGGGGCTGTACCCCTTTTGCCATCTGCGTTTCTAAGCGTTGCATGTGAACCCCAAGTACATATATCATCTCAAAAGCGTTCATGGGCTGTACCCCGTTCCCACCAAAGCCACAAAATGTAGGGGTACTGCAACACACACCAATTGGCATTCCAAATCCGTCCCATGCCATATGCACCCATCACACTATTCCATTGCCTTGATCACGCACACACATTGTAGAGCCATACACACGCATCTGGGAAATCAGTGCACAACTGTGCACAAACTGTGAATGTCAGACATCTAACACAAACCTTGCAAGGTGCAACACAATAACCTTTCGTCTCCGCCCCACAGGTGACGGACAGCATGATGCTGGGGAGGGAGACAGCAGCCATCACAGCCAGTCCACAAGCCCCCCACCCGGACTCACGGATGTGGAAAACCTGGACACCTCTACGGACGAGGACTCCCGACCAGGCACATCTGGTGTGGCAGGGCGCAACAGCTCCCCAGGACTCCTCCTACCCACCAACCCATCTCCCAGGGCTGGTGACCAGTCCCAGGCCCCTGCTGCCACGGTCATTGCGGCCACCACCACCGCCGCAACTACCACCACCATCACCACCACCATGGCCTCCCTGACCACTCACCCTGCGCAAGGGGTGGCACGCACCTCGACATCTACCCTGGGAGCCAGAACGAGGCCCCGGGTGACCAATGTGGCTAGTGGGCAGGTCGGTGGCAGCAGTTCAGGTGGGAGGAGCAGGGTCAGGCCAACGCCATCAGAGCCTGGGAGCCAAGCCCTGCCGCAAATCACCAGAGTCCTTGGGGCCTATGAAGCGGCCCAGGGACAATGGGCCAGGTCAGCTTCCGACACGCGGGAAGTCCTTGGGGTGTTGAGGTCCATGGACGCCCACATGGGCCAACTTGTGGACCTCATGGGCCAGCTAGTGGTGGCGGTGAGAGCCCAATCAAGGCCAACCACACCACCTCCGCCACCACCTGCTGGGGCGCAGGGACGTGCAACATCCAGTTCCCCTGCATCCACAGCGAGTGGGCAATCCTCAGCCACCACCAGCAGCCCACAAACACAACCCCCCCCTCTCAAACGTGGAAGGGGCCGTCCGAAGAGGAAACAGGTGTCCAGAGATGACTTTGCACGCTCCAAACGCCAGTGAGTCAGCCAGCCACGGTGGCCATCTACTGCATTCACTTGGACTACCATCCTACCCCACACTGCCAGGTGAATGGCATGTGTCTGTCGGACTGCAGACCCAGAACAACATGGGTACACCTTGACCATCACGCGGACATGACCGTCAACTCATTGTACAGCATGCACCACTTTCTTGATCACCTTGCCCACAATAACATGTCACCTTTAAAATAAATACACCTGTATCACATTCTGTGTTAACTGCTCTGTTTATAATCAAGGATGCACAACCGTCACCATGATCAGAAATGCATCTGTATTGTGGTATGTCGATAGGCCAGGAGAGGCTGTAGGGACCTAGGGGTGAAAAACAGAACAAGAGTCCATTGAATGTGTGTGTCACACACTCATCACACAGTACTTGTCATCATGTTCAAGCAATGTACACACATCTCACAGAGCAACAGGGCACAATGCTACAGCCACTGTCAGTGGCATACTACCCTGGACATGGACCATTGCCACACAGCACTCAGTGAACAATAGGCCGCCGTGACAATGCACACATACACCTACACAACTACAGCGACACCAGCCGTCGTACATGGTCACTCACCGTCAAGTGAAGTAGCGGGCGATGAGCTGCTGACGCTCATTCACTGCTTCCTCCTCTCCAATCTCCTCGTCACTGGACACGGCTTGGCCTGCAGGCGGGGGCCCTGGCTGATCACCGTCATCCACTAACAGGGGGATCTGCCTGCGAATCGCAAGATTGTGCAGCATGCAGCATGCCACAACTATCTGGCACACCTTCTGTGGGGAGTATGCCAGTGCACCCCCGGTGCGGTCCAGGCATCACAATCTGGACTTCAGGAGTCCAAAAGTCCGCTCTACCACACGTCTGGTCCTCCCATGTGCCTCATTGTATCTGACATCAGCTGGTGTCCGAGGATTGCGTAGTGGGCTCAGCAGCCAAGGCCCGTTAGGATATGCAGAGTCACCTGGGTGTGAGAAACACGGAGAAACGTTGCATTTCCAACAGGATACAAGGCAGCATGTCACACCCAGCACGCTACACGAGTATGCATACTCACCAACAATCCATGCACGGTCCGGTTGAAGATTGGTCATCAGACGTGGGAGGATGCTGTGGCGCATGATGTGCGAGTCATGGGTGGATCCGGGAAACTTCGCACACAAGTGTGTGATGATCATGTCCGCCAGGCACACCACTTGCACATTCAGGGAGTGGAAATGCTTCTGGTTCCTGTAGATGTGCTCCACGGCCTGTGGTGCAACTAGGCCAACATGGGTGCAATCAATTGCACCAACAACCTGGGGGATGCGTCCAAGGGCATAGAAAGCACCCTTCACTGCCGCCAAATCACGAGCCCTGGGGAATCTGATGTACTGGTTCCTGTAGAGCATCATAGCCGACAGGACATCCCGTAGCACCATGCTGAACATGGGCTGGGACATCCCACCTCCACTGCCCACCGTGTGTTGAAAGGATCCGGTAGCGAAAAAATGCAGTGCAGCCATCACATTAGCCGTGGGGGTGAATGCTGTAGGATACTCCCTGCGAGGACGGAGGTGGGGTTCCAACATTGCACATAGGTGATACAGGGTGGGTCGGTCCAGACGGAATTTCCTTATCACCTCCACATCCTCCATGTCTGCCAGCAATTGGTAGGGGCGATGTATGTTTGGTCTCCTCCTAGGACAGATGGAAGTGGACACATGTCAATGCAACACACCACATGGCATTTTCACATACACAAAACAAAGATCACTGACAAAGCAATAGAATCACAGAACAGCTGACAAGTAGGGACAGCACAGCTACATTACTCTTACACAGGTCCCCTTACCAATAGCAATGACCACTGACACAAACCATTGCTATGAGCATGCACATGGGGAATTAGGCCATAATAGCGTGAAAGGCATGATGATGACTTCAGACTGCATATGTGGGAAGCGGCAACACCACGGCAATATACCTAGCTGCTGTGCCTGACACAGCTTCCGAGGCTGGGTGAGTATGGCACACACCAACAACACAATGTACACAGACTGAGCGGTACACCAATCGCAGCAGCTTGGACACACTGAAACAGCCCCAGGGGGCTATATGAGTATGGGAGGGTGACCGGCATTACCACAGCTACCAGGGACTGCTGACTGGCATCCCTCAACAACACCTGCTGCTGCTGCCACCTGTCCACCTTCATGTTGACGACTCCGATGATATGTCCAGGTCCACTCACCAGCGAGGAGCTGGAGTTCCTGGATTCCGAGCTCCACGCACACTGCCCAAGGCTATTTCTTGCAAAAGTTGTATGTGTAAGACAACTACAGTGTGTGTGGGAGTGCATGTGGGGGACACACATGTCGTTGATCCGCAGCACTACGATTCAGAGCCTGTGGCGTTCCAACATGCACTGCTTACCATGCTTACTACAGGTGGAAGGGGTATGTAGGCTCTCTGGCGCTTTCCCATGCATGTCCCTCCCGAGTGGTGGTACATGGCATTTTCATGTCAGACATCCAGTGACGCAGCCACTTGGCAATGCAGGACTCAGGGCAGTTATTGCTTGTGTGAATGGCTGGCTGGGTCCCTGCTGGCCTTCTCAGTCTCAGCAGACCTGGGCTGCACATTGACCAACCAATACTAGAAGGAAACAACACTGACTGTACAGTGGGTTACATGTGTCTTTCGTTCACAACTCTCCGGAAATGCGCAAACTCAGCCCTGTCGATTGAACACTCCAGGCCTTGTGATAGGGATGTGTGTGAGAGATGGTGGCACTGAATGTGACCTCCATTGCGGGGTGATCCATTCACAGAGCGAGTACGTTGAGGCCTGCGCAGTGTTGGACACAGTGAGTCCACTCACAAAGATGTGTTGCCTTGTGATCTATGTGTTGGTCTACCTGACAATGGACAGTAGATGTGGGCAGACTACACATTGCTCAATGTGCTGGCATCCTGCATGTGAATGGAATGGACAGGTACTGTGTACACACTCCCATCAGCATGCATTCACGTGTGGTGTACACATGCTGTTATGCCATGTCCGATTACTTCTTGGCTCTGTTACTCATCTCTGAGTATTTTGGATGGGTCAGCATCATGCCACTGTGATTGGTGGATGTGGGTGATGATGAGAAGTGTATGAGTGATATTTCAACCCTCTTGTGTACCATCCCTGCAGTTGGAAGTCCTCCAGCCTAAGGCCTTGTGATGAGCCATTGCATCCAAGTTGATGCGTCTGTGTATGTGTAACCGACAGTGCAGCCAATTCCACAAAGGGTGTGACGTCATCTGCCGGATGAGCGACTACGTGGCGGAGACGAATCGGGGGATGCCCCCTCGTATTGTCAGGTTAGCACGGCGCTGCATTTCACCACTAATGGTCTGCATCTTGACAGTCACACAGCCTGTGCTGGATGCACGTTTGTAGGGGCATCAGCAGCAAGCAGGTGTACAGTATTGTGGGATGGTGTCTTTTGCTGTGAGAGGCAGCATGTGTCCACAGCCTACCCATAATCTGGGTAATGTGATGTTTGTTGTGTGATGCAGTGGGTTGTAAGTGTACTCTGTGCTGGGTGCATCTGACATGCATAAGCGATTCCTGAGGGTCAAGATGTAATTTGAGCACTCTGCATTGTCAATGCATTCAGAGTCGTAGCCCTCAGGAACAACCTGTAGTAGGCTGGAGTGGCAATTCCCATGTATGTTTGAGGCACTGTGCCTACTCTGATTTCGTTCGGACATATGTGTGCGATGCCTCACCTCATATTCCTGGTACTTACACATCCGGCACACTGTGCAACAGTGGTTGTGCTCGTGCGAACGACAGGTGGATGGCATGGGCTCATGACCATTGTGGACTGTCATGTTGCAGTCTGTGTGAGTGGTGTCCCATTCTGCTCCATGCAGGTATGTCCTTGGCCTAATTACGTAGTGGTCATCCTTGCCACCATCAGGACAGTGGGTGTGCACACAGCGATTTGTGGCTATGGTCGCAGGGTGACACAGGCCGGGTGTTGTGCTATGTGCACAACACATGTGCCACTTATCAGCGGCTTCATTTTCTGTACGCCAGCCATTACGTGTTGATTGTGGTGGCTGTATAAAATTGCACAGGTATCGTGCAACATGTGGATTTGGGAATGTTCTGTGCTGCTTCACTTGCACATGTCTGTTCAATTGATGCCAAATGAGTGAGGCCACCTCGCTCTCTCTCATGTGGCATCTCACGTGGGTGCTGAGGGACAGGGGACGGTCAACAGTGGTGAGGCATCGGATGAAGCAGCTGCACAGGAGCTGAGTGAGACAGATGTGACCAGCGCCTCGGAGGGGCCAGACGTGTGCTGGATGAATCACAGGCTGAGACGGAAATTGCTGCGTCATCTGAGGACAGAGGTGATGCATCCATGTTTGCTAGCACAGGGGACGTGGACTCTGGCTCCTCTGCAGCCACGCGGAGGCCAATGCCCGCCCTCCCATCTACTTCCACTGGTGCAACACGTGTCGGCACAAGGATGAAGGATAGAGTGTCCTTCATACCAGGCACAGCTGCCCCTGCACATGTGTCCCCTGCTGCCCTCAGTGCTGGGTCTGTTGAGCTTGTGCGGCATCTCTGCGTGGGGCAGACAGCTCTCCTCAATAACTTCATTGCCCATGATGTCACCTTGCCGCAGGTGACATAGTTCATGGAGGGCCTACATGTACACGTGGGTGGGCTACACCAGACTGTCCAATGGTTGTCCTCCCCAGTCAAGGTGGGCCTTCAACTGGGCCAATGTCAGGCTGACATTCCTGACCCTTTCTCCACCCCCCTGGAAAGTGGCACATCTGGCAAGAGCAGGGCAAGAGTCCTATAGAAAGAAGTGGGGGGATGCTGACGTCACGACAGGAAGTGACATCATGAAAGGTGGCTTGCACCGTCAGACTCATTGCCTCCCCTCGCTCACCCCTTATATGCGATTGCATCAGAGAAGCCAGCGCGTGCAGCAGCAGCTCTGATCTCGCCCCAGAGAGGCAAAAGAGTGAATGTGTGGCTCTATTTGCTCCAGTTATCGAGCTCGCGGTAAAATAAGTGGAGGGACGCTGTCCACCCGCGTGGTACCCTGACTCGAGCCCTGGACAACAGTGACAATGCATGGCAGTCTCCAGAGTCCGGATACACCACATGCAACACACAGAAGCTGTAGCTGCCCTAGCGGGCTAGGCCGCAAACACCATCCCAGACGAAAGGTAGACACACCCCGGCGCGCATAGTCATTACATCCGCTGCCTTTGACAAGGGACCCATCGAGTGAGATATGGGCCTCAGGGTGACGGGCCTCCGAGCCATCCCCCGCCAACAAGTGTCATGCAACTCACACATTTCGCAAAGCCAATAGGACACTTTGCCTGCACACCAGGTCTCGAGTCGGGGCACCACGCGGGTGGACGGCGTCCCCCCACTTATATTACTGTGTGCTCGATAACTGGAGCAAATGGAGCCACACATTCACTCTTTGGCCTCTCTGGGGCGAGATTGGAGCTGCTGCTCACGCGCTGGCTTCTCTGATGCAATCGCATCTAAGGGGTGAGCGAGGGGAGGCAATGAGTCTGATGGTGCAAGCCACCTTTCGTGATGTCACTTCCTGTCGTGACGTCAGCGTCCCCCCACTTCTTATTTGGGACTTGTGCCCTGCTGCACACTGAGAATGTGTTTTCTGCGAGATGTGACCAGGAGCAGGGCGCCATGAGCTCCCACCCACCAAGCTCCACTGCCATCCCGTGCCCTGGGTAGCCTGTGGAGGTGGACAATGTAGGGGGTACACCTTTAGGACAGGGGATGTAGGTGCCTTGGCAAGGGCCTGGCAGACGCACAGCAGTATCCAGCATGTCCCCAGAGGGAGGGCCAACGTCTACACCTGATGCAGCATTGATCGTGTGCCCGCCTGTTGTGCCCACACGAGTTCACATTCATCCCCAGACAGATAGGCTTTCCAAATACCCAACACAGTGGAAATCTACCCCTCTGGGGTCCTCCCCACACAGTCTGTTTCAACACTGCATGAGTGCACCTACCCGTGCCACCCACCCACCTGGGCCAAGCAGCCCTCCCGCTTCACATGCCACATGTGTGTCTTCCACAGTTGTGCTTCTCTCTCAGGGGCGGACCTCCAACTGTCCCGTAGCACACAGACAGCACCGAGTCGGACTGGCATCATGTTTGAATGGTAGGCACCCTCACACAACTACGTGTGACACAGTGGTGGCTGTGCTGGCTATTGTGACTGCCATGGCAGTGTTGCTGGCCATGGCAGGGTACACTCACACACAATGCATACGCAGCTTTTTGTATCACTACTCTACACATCGGACTGGCCACTGTCCCTGGTGTTGTACAATGTTGCCGCCTGTCTATTTAATCTGTGACTGGATGCTGTTGTTCCTGTAGTCGGTTGTGTCTGTGTAGTTGCTGATTGAAGTTGTTACTGTGTGTGCATAGTTAAGTGAGGCACATGCCATGTATGGTACATCAACAATTGCAATGTCTGGTCTCACATTCCTATGTGTTTTATACGTGGCTGTGACTTCACTTCTTTCAGACTCTGCTACTTGTGTGTGTGATGAAGACGTATTTTTGTGACACGGATTGTCTGCATGTATTTGGTGGTATTTCTGGGAAAACGTATACGTGTCATGTTTGCGTGCAGGCAAACCACAGGGTGTGAGTCTAACCACAGGATGACAGGTAGCATGTGCATAGTGTGCAGGTATGTGTGAGCTTACTCTCTGGGTGGCCAGCAGTGTAGGTGTATGTGAATCTTGTGATGAACATTGAGCCTGGGCACATGGCTCACTTTCAATGTGTGCATTTGGGAGGTGTAGGTGTGTGTGGTGTGAAGGGTGTGACTTTAGGGTAGTGTTGGTGTGTGTGTGTGCGCTCTGGCAATGTCGACTACACACATGTGTTACCAAGGGGCATGGTGGGTGTTTGTATCCGTGTTCAGGTCTGTGAATATGAGCACATGTGTGTATTGTCTGTTGCATGGTGTGCAGTGTGTGGGTGTGTCCTTGCAGTTCAGGATGACTCCTACTTGATATGTATTGGCCATTGTGGGTCTGCTGGGTGTGTGAATGTCAAGATTGTGCCTTGTTTAATTGAGCATGTATGTGAATTTCTGCAGTTCGTACTCACTGTGCAGCCCTGCCCACCCACACTGATATTGTGTGTGTGTTTTGTCATGCATTGCTGTGGCATGCTTCTTGCGTGGCTCCTATATTTGCTTGATGAGTGTGATGTCAGACTGTGAAGGTAATGGAACACATATGTAGGACTGTGCTTTGTAGTGACCAGGCCGTCAGTGTTAATGTGATGATCTGTTGGGCCACGTCAGACTCTGACAAGCCAAGGCCCACGACCCCTGGTATTTCACTGGGTCCACTGTGGCAGCAACTCATATGCATTGACATCCAATGACACTTGACTACATGGTCATCTCACGACTCTCGTGTACTTCACACACGCTCATCCTCTCTCATTCGTACTTGTCTACGATCAATAATTCTACAGAGTCACGTATTTGCTTCAAGGCATGTATTTGAACTTACTTCCTCTGTGATGCAGGATGTGGACACTACTGGCAGCGAAATACATGTGGAGGATATACTTAGCATGATTACACATACAAAAGGGGGTACAGGTAGATGTGATTAGTTGTTGATTGTGGAATAAAGGCTTCAGAGTTACAAATGCCCTGCCCTTGCTATGCTAAAGTACATTTGCTCATTACTGAAGAGCTCTAGGCTTTGACACAGACAGTATTAATTTTGCATTCCAGACAGCTTGACATCATAGGCACAGTACATCTCAGTCCCATGGTACAGGATTACTACAATAGTGACTCCGACACACCTGCGTCAGAGGTGACATCAGAGCATGAGCCTACATGCATGCAGCAGCGTCTCACATGTTGTTGCGATATGGTGGCTACTGAACATGACACAATGACTCGGGCCATGTTGTAGGGGGTTGCATTTGTTGTCCATGCAAAAGTCCTGGCACGGGAGTACAGACGTAGGTGAGGTGACAGTTCTCACGTAATACAGCAGACAGATAAGTGTGCACTGACAGGAGCTTGTGTTCAGGTGCGCAGAATACATATTATAGCATAGTTGTTCATGCAGTATTGGCCATGTGGTTACTGTACACAAGTCCCATACCTCTGCCTCCCCCTGTTCATGCAGGGACACGGGATATGGTGAGGAACAGAGTGCATGTCCCGAAAAAGTCAAGTGTCATGGCAGTGGAGTTGATGGTAAGGTGTTTGTTGCAGATTGTATGGTATAGTTGTTGCACAGCTAACTGCCCACTGCGTGCGGAAGCCAAGCATAGGTACGGTGTTGAACATGAATGTTCAATTGTGGGTATTGATTTGGGGACCCATGAATTGACAAGTTGTCAGGTATGCGATACCTTCCAGCAGAGCATCCCTCGCATTGGTGGTATACATGGATGACATCCAATGAAGCGGATGGTGGGTTGCAACGTGTTCATCGAAAGTTGTCCCTTGTAGAAGCCTGATGGGACATGTTGGATGACATTCGATGAAACTGTAATCCAGCATACGATGTGCGGAGGCACACTGGTCCCATTGCAGTGTGTGTCCGATTGCAGCCACAAACGCCATGCCCCCATACACTGAACAGATCCTGTCGTGGGCGTCCAGGGGTGCAAACAGGTGTACCAAGTCCGCATTTGGACATGCCGGGTTGGAGAGACATAAATCCACAGGCCAGTGGTACGGGCACCTCCGACAGTAGAAAACGGGGATGACGCAGCTGAACATTTCAATGCGGTAAGTTACTCGGTAACTTACATTCAGCATAGCCAGATTTGCACAGCCCACTATCTGTAGCAAGCTATCACTGTACAGCTGCATCTGTCCGGCGTAGCTGTGAAGCACTGGTGCAACAGCCATTTTGCAACAGGGTGATGTGATGGCGTGCTCTGGCTGCCTGAGCAGTCTGCTGAGTGCAACCTCCGACGATGCTGGGAATTCTGGAATGGATGTTCGGCGGAAGGACTTTGGGTATAGCTTGGGAGGAGGACACAGGCCCTCATCCCACATGCTCCAATGAATGGTCAAGGCCAGTGGTGTCTGTCTCTTTCCTGATTACTTGCATTTGAGCCACAAGGAGCAGTGGTATAATTGTATTTTGTGTTATTATCTTTCTTTCATGTTGGGCGCTATCTGCCAGTGGAAGGTTTACTCAGCATGGCTATGTATGGCTTCTTGTTGGTACAATGGCTCCATTCTCCTGCAGAATTTGTTGCAATGTGATTTCAGTGTAGGAATGGAAGGCCATTCAATGCTATCTGCTCTCCCGTGTGTGGGCGGGACATTCCATTGCCGATGTACATTGGAGCTTCTGTGTGGGTGTAGTAATTGGGAACACCTGTTCTCAGGCAGCAGGGTTTTTCTCTTTTGTATATTGCATGGCTTGTTATTGCGTGCAGGATGGTATAGGTATTTTTGGATGGGACTGGCGTGCCTTTTGCGGACAATGTCCATTTTCTGCGCTGTTATGTGGCAGCCGCTGTGTGCTTCTCCATGTTTTGCTCACAGGGGTGTGTCCTATTTCGACGTCACATTACTTCCCTGTTCGGGACACTTGTGTGCCATCCAGTTGACAACTGTGAGTTGTCGGTTGGGGACATGATTGATGCAGGAGGGCCACGTGCCATGTGCCTTCATGGTGGGGCTGGTGTGTGGGGTGTGTAGTTGTGGCCCTGTGGTGTTTGTGTGCAGCCCATGCGTGGCGCTGTCGTTGGCCTCTGCGTTGTGCGCATGTGTACGTGCGTCATCGCCGCTGCGGTGTCGTGACGGGGACGTCACCTCCTGGTCCCCGGTTGTGGGTGCCCAGGATGTTGCGAGTTATTTTTATTTTTCTGGTGGGACATGTGTGGGTACAGTGGTGGATGTGTCCTGTCCCCACAGGGGTGTCTGGGGGGGCCATGTACAGTTTTTCCACCCTTGCATTGTGTGCAGTGTTTGCGTGCCCTTGTTGTGTGTCTGCCTACCTGCGTCGTCGTTGCGCGTTCACTCCTAGGTGCTGCATCAGGTACAGCATTGGGATGGCCTGGAGAGCAGGATTCATGTCGAAGTAGGCCGGGTTTGTGTTTCTGTACTCAGCAATCTGGTTTCCGCCTCCTTTTCTCGTGCGGTGTCTCTTTGCCGGTGAGGCTGTTTGGTTGTGTCATCGTAATTTGTACGCCGGGCGGTACGTCATTTCGTCAGACAGTGTGTCTCCGTTGGCTCACGCCGCTACGTAGACGGGCGCACTTTGATGGCGGGCGGCGTCGCAGGCTTACGGGCGGTATTTGGCTGACTTTTCACATCCTAATTTGGCGGGCGTGTGGTACGTTGCTGGCGGACGGTAACTGGCGGTTTTTGCCTCCGACAGCACGGCGGTAGTGTTTCCGCCCGACATCGTAATGGACCCCTAAGTAATTATGGTTTAGTCCCCAGCGCTTTCCCTGAGTTTTGTTGGATTTGGCTTTAGAATAGTAAATTATTATGGTTTACTATCCAGCGTTTTCCCTGAGTTAAATTGGATTTGGAGTTAGAATAGTAATTTATTATGGTTAACTATCCAGCGTTTGTTTTCCATGAGTTTAGCTGGATTTGGAGTTAGAATAGTAAATTATTATGGTTTACTATCCAGTGCTTTCCCTGAGTTTAGTTGGATTTGGAGTTAGAATAGTAAAATATTATGGTTTACTATCAAGCGCTTTCTTTGAGTTTAGTTGGATTTGGAGTTAGAATAGTAAATTATTATGGTTTACTATCCAGCGCTTTCTTTGAGTTTAGTTGGATTTGGAGTTAGAATAGTAAATTATTATGGTTTACTATCCAGCGCTTTCCCTGAGTTTAGTTGGGTTTGGAGTTAGAATGTTAAATTATTATGGTTTACTATCCAGCGCTTTCCCTTAGTTTAGTAGGGTTTGGAGTTAGAATAGTAAATTATTCTGGTTTACTATCCAGTGCTTTCCCTGAGTTTAGTTGGATTTGGAGTTAGAATAGTAAATTATTCTGGTTTACTATCCAGCGCTTTCCCTGAGTTTAGTTGGATTTGGAGTTAGAATAGTAAATTATTATGGTTTATTATCCAGCGCTTTCCCTGAATTTACTTGGGTTTGGAGTTAGAATAGTAAATTATTATGGTTTACTATGCAGCGCTTTCAATGATTTTACATGGATTTGGGTTTGTAGTTGTAAATTATTGTTGTTTAGTATTTAGTATTTTGTAAGTTTATTTGTAAATTGTAATATGTTAATAGATGTGTTAGTTTTATTTTTAATATTTTTTACAAGTAAATATTTTTTTATTTTCATTCACAATTCTATTTTTAATATTTTTTTTGGTTAGAAAATTTATTTTTACATTTAAAAATATAAACCAGGAACATTCATGTTATTCATATTTTATTAAAGTATTTAACATAATTGTAATATTTATTTATTATACAAAAATCATATATTATTACATATAATTTTCTTTGGGTACAGTGTTCAACAATTGTACATTTTTGTAGCATAGTTATGTAATGGTAAAGTAAAACATTTAAATAATTTTATTAATAAACATTTTCATTTGTATTGTTCATTTTTTTTGTAGAAAAAGAAAAAAAATTGTATACATTTGTGTTTATATTTTAACAATATTCTTTATATAAATTTAATTAGTTTGAAAACATAAGCAGTTTAAATTTTAGAAGATTATATTTTATTATTTAGTATATTGAATATTAATTTTTAAAATAATATTTAATATGTTAAATAATTTACAATATTTCTACATAATTTTTTCGAATAATACATATATTTTTTGACAAATTTTGTACCATATTTTTAGGTTAACAGTGTATGGAGTAAACATATATTTTAATATACATTAAATATAATTTTATATTTTTGGGGAATAATATAATATTTAATGTATATTTTACAATTTTCTATGTTTATTTTAAACATTGTGAAAAAATATTGTTATAGATAAAATTATACATATATTTGTAAAAAAAAATTCAATATTTTCCATTGTTGTCTATGGGGAGTTAGTCCTATTTTAATTTTAATTATGCAGTCATTTTGTTTTCTTTTTCTAACTTTTGTATCTATCTGTTTCGTTTTTAGGTTATTTTGGAAGACGGAGCCTCGCAGTTGGGAGCTGCTTTTCGTCCGTGCGGGTAAGTTTAGTTTGATATATTTTTAAGTTAGTTTTAAGGTAGGGATAAGTTAGTAGTAGTGTATATGTGTTTGTTAGAGTGTTATTTGATCGTTTTCGGGAGAGTTAGGTGCTGTTTTGGTAGTTTAGTGTTTTATGTGTTTGACATAGGGGCCGATTCCGATGTCGGACGGACTCAGGTCCGTCCGACATCGGTCCGGAGCCGTAACCGACCGACCTGCTGTCGTCGGTTACGGCCCAGGCAGTACGATGCGACCGAACCCTGTTCGGTCGCACTCGTATCTCCCACAATGGGAGCATGCATTCCGGACGGAATGCATGCTGGCATTGGAGAAAGCAGGGGTGCAGTTCAACCCTGCACCCTGTGGCCGGCACCCCAAGGTGTCTGCCACCGGGTGCAGGGTTCAACAGAGGGGCACCATAGGTGCCTCCAGGCCACCATTCGGCGACCTTGCACCCATGGGGGTCCCACTGGGGGCCCCCAAAGACAGTGACCGACTGCCTTTTCGTGCCGGAAAGACCGGCACGAAAAGGCAGTGAAAACTGCCATCGTACTCCCTCGGTCGCAAAGAGGCAGCCGGGGGAGTACAGAGGGATTTCCGGATGGCTGACGGGCTCTCCGAACCCGTCGTGAGCCATCCGGAAATCCGAGTCGGATTCTTTTCCGACCGAGCCCATCGGAATGGCTCGGTCGGAAAGGAATCCGAGCGGCACGTTCCGATTCGGTCGGAAGGGCTCCGACCATCGTTCGGTGCCCTTCTGGCCGAAATCGGAATCGGCCCCTTAGTGTTGGATGTAATTAGAATGTTATGTAGTTTTAGTTATGTGTTTATTATATGTGTTTTGGTGTATTTTATGTTGATATTTGTTGTTGTGGGCATGTATTTTTGTTGTGGGTGGGTTTTGTTTAAATTTTTAATTTCAGGTCCTCGGTTTGGTGCACGGATGGAGTTGTTCACGCGTTTTTGTTTTTTAAAATAAAGGACAATGTTGTTTCTTGTCTTATTACAAGTTACTATACATTTCCTTTTTTTTCGGGTTGGAGCGTTTTTTTCAATAACTATTTTCGGGTTTTTAAGGGTTTCGTTATTCAGAGGATTGCGGCGTTGGATTTCCCTTTTCTACAGTTGTATTTTTACATTTTTTGGGGGGTTTCCTTTTTTAATGGATTAATTTTTCCTTGGATTGGTGTGGATTTTTTCGTTTGTGACGACATTCTACAGCTACTTAACTGTAAGTAATTTTTTTTTATTGTTGTGGGTGGGAAATGTTTATTTTTTCTTTCTCTTCTTATTTAATATTTATATTATGTCATATAATTTTCAGTTATAGTTAAAATTTTATGACATAAGTATATTTGTTAATTGTAAAAAAGAGAAAATCTTTGTTTTTATGGTTTCTATGTTTCAAAAGTTTGCTTTTTGGTTTAATTTAGAGAATTGGTTTTGCAATTATGTCTAGATATTCTAGACCTTGGGTATTTGGGTACATCCTAGCTTTATGTTGGAGGTATTCGTACATGGTTTTGGTTTGTTTGCTTAGTTTAGGTCCTATTTTGCTTAGAGATTGCTCTAGTCTGAGTTCTTGGTAGCTTTGTTCCTTTCTAATAGCTTCAATAAGTTTATGTAATGTTGGCTGTCCTCTTCCAATTGTGGCTTGGAAGGCATTATGCCATCCTTCCACTGCGTTGTTTGTTTTGGCTTTTTGTGCCAAAGTACTGGCATACACATTCCACCAGGGTATTTGAAATTTAGGTTGTCTACGATGTCCTGATCTATGTAACCTTCCCACCCAGGTGTCTTCGAAGTAGTCGAGCAGGGGACTTAATTTTGTTTCATTGGTTTGATAGAAAGGACTTTCTATTAGTAAGTTGTAGTGATTGGCTACTTTAGTAGTAGGTACGTACGCCAGGGCGATTAATTTTTTAATTTGGTAGGCAAAGTTGCTGTTAGTTGAATATTCTATGCTTAAAGTAGATTTTTGTAGGTGCCTCCATATCCTTTGGTTAAAATGGTAGTAGCACCCTTGTATTGCAGTGTGTGGGTAAAGTTTGAGTATTGCCTGAATCGTTGCATGTTCAAAATCTATTATTATTCTTTGGGGATAGTCATTTTCTGTGAATTGTTTTATTGTAGTTAGTACTTCTATATAGGTGGTGTTATTTTTATTAGGGAGTAATGCGCAAATGAATGGGATATTTGTCTCTTCAAATTCACCATGAATTGTATACAGTTGATAAAATGGTTTGGGACAAACTTTAAAGGTTCCGTCCATCAGCCACGTTTCGCAGTTTTTAAGTTTTTGCAAATTAGTGTTAGTTGCAAAGATAATAATTATTTTCTCATGACTTTTATTGTCATAGAGTAAGAATTTTTCTTCTTTGTGGGTGATGGTGTATTCTGGGAGTATTTGGATTTCTCCAAATGTTTGGGGGGTGGGTGGAGTTGGATCTGAAGTTCTTTTAGTTTTTGCTATTCATCTTTTTAGTTTGGTGTATGGAAGGGAGTTGTCCTGTGACATGTTCTGGTACTGTGGTTAAAACATTTTTTAGAATTTGAGTACTTGTCTGCTGGGAACTTTTGCTTACTTCCCTTATTGTCTCTAGGGCATCTCTTACTTCTACTTCAGTGGTTGTGCTCTCTAACATTCACAACATTTAAATCTATTGTAGTGGCTCTTCCATAACAGGCATTGCCATAATATTTGCTACATTTCCAATGAGTTTTATTTTCTATCACTTTTTCTTGGGTGTAAGTGTAACCCATGTAGCAAAGCATTAGTTTCCCTTTTGAGATGTGATAAACTTTGCACCTTCTGCCATTTTCGGGGTATATCTGTGAAGATATAGAAATATGTATTTAGTTAATATGCTATTGTGAATTATAATAGTGCTAGTATTATTAAAAATATAGAAAAAATACTTACATTAGTGTTCTTTGACTTTTGTTGATGGGATAATTTGCTGCTTGTTGGTTTTTCACTGTTTTATTTTCTGTTGGTGTGAAAGAAAAATGTTTATGTTAGTTACATGAGAAATATGTTTGTAATTTATTTGCATTGTTTTTTATTTAGCACTGAAGCAAATAATACTTACTATTTGTATTTGATGATTTTGATTTCTTTGATGTTTTTTGTAGGTGCAGTTTGTAAAAGCTGTGAAGAAAAATGCGTTTATTAGTTATGTTTTGTACTTTAGATATTTGTAAAAAAGCAGAGCTATTTACTTTCTTTATAGATTAAGTTTTACATTTATTATTTATACTATTTATTATGTTGAGTTGAATAAGGTACCTAATAATATATTTGTGTTGTTTTTTATCGTTTTGGTTGTATTGCAATTTAGTTTTATTTAAAAAAGGGGAATATTTCATTATTTTAGTGATTTAAGGTAAGGATGTCGAGGCATTTATATTTAGAAAAAAAGTTTTATTCTTACCTGTGTTGTAGTATAATTTGATATAGTAGTTTGTGTAGATTTTCTTTCTTCTCTGGTCTCTCTCTCACAATGTAACGCTCTCCCTCCGTGTTTGGCCGATAAACGGTAAATTTGTGTTAATTGATTGTTTTTATAGTGTTTAGTTAATTAGTTAACATTTTCTATTGGTTTGTGGGTTTTTAGTTTAAATCATTGGTTGAGATACGTTATTTGAATTTTTTAGCAGTTACCTTTTAATTAGGTAAATATATGTAATGTTTATTTAATGTTTATATTTATGTTATTTGTTGTTGTTATTTAAATATATTTGAAAATAAATGTAATTTATAATATTTATATTTGTTGTATATTATATATATGTAATTTTC
The DNA here is from genome assembly GCA_963921515.1 of Calotriton arnoldi. Classification (NCBI taxonomy): domain Eukaryota; kingdom Metazoa; phylum Chordata; class Amphibia; order Caudata; family Salamandridae; genus Calotriton; species Calotriton arnoldi. The sequence goes on along the minus strand of CAWUFW010000322.1, from coordinate 4,189,468 downwards.
GCATTGTTGGAAAGTAATTTAATGTTATATTGTGAATGTATTCATTTATTTGGGTTAGTATAATTATATTATATTTTTTTAATCATTTACTATTTTTATATGTGTTGTCATAATCTATTATAATTATTTGGGATATGTTACTTAATTAAATATTTGTAAATTGTGTTTATTCAACGTTAAATGGTATTTTCGATATTATTTATATGTATTTTAGCGATATTTGTGTAGTCGATATTGGTATTCTCGATATTTTTGTTGTGTTTCATTATAACTTAATGTTATTGATATTTTAGTTGGCTATATTTTTGTTGGCGATATTTTTGTACTCGATATTTATTTAGGCGATATTTTTTTATCGATATTTGTGTAATTTCTTGTTTAAGTATAGGGTGTCGATATTTGTGTGTACGATATATTTGCCACAATATTTTTGTAGTTCGGTGCTTTTGTAGTCGATATTTCATCAGTGATCCTTAATGTACACTTTGGGGCCGATTCTGATGCGGGTTGGAAAAGCTTCCCGACCGAATCGGTTGGGAAATGGTGTCCGACCCACTCGGATCGGGAAAGTCCGACCGGCGGAGTAGGATGCATCCGGATGCTTCCAGATACGATTTGGTTGAACTCCCATTGACTTCAATGGGAACATTTGTTCCTAACCGCATCAGAATTGGGCCCTCGGTCGGGAAGACACGTTCCCGATCCGATTTGGAAGGAGCAAATGCCGTTAGGAGGCCTTCCTAACCGCATCAGAATCAGGCCCTCGGTCGGGAAGCTTTTCCAACCCGCATCAGAATCGGGCCCTAAATGTTAATTGTTGTTGCAATGTATTTGTTCATGCTCTGATAAACAAATACTGTGACATGTATTCTTATTCTCTAAGGGGATTAGAGTGGAAATGTTTGCTATGAAATTTTTGCTTGTCTACAAGATGAGGTTTTTTGTGTAAGAAAGTGATATGAATGAGAAATAAATATAAAACAATATAGGATTTATCCCAACACACAGGATTCATTGCGTGTTGTGTACGAGTTTGAATTCAAATTGATTTATGGCTAGTGGGGGTCTTTCGTGTTTTTTGTGCATGTATTGATCCCTCCCCCATTGAGGCTTCATAGGATCAAACCCCATTACAATTATAACTGTCTAAAAGTTGCATTTTCAGAATTGTAATTTAAAGTCCATCTTCACCATAAGTTGGGAATTTAAATTAGGATTCCAGAGACCCCACATATGACCCAGTTATCTCTTCCCATTTGGAAATTTCACTTATAAAATGTAATAAGGTAACTCCAATGTTATCCTATGGGAGAGCTATGCCTTGCAGTAGTGAAACACGAGTTTAAGTGTTTTTCACTACCAGGGCATGTAAAACTTAAAAATACATGTACTGCTTTTTAAATATATTGCACCCTGCCCTCTGGGTTGTCCAGGGCCTACCCTAGGTGTGCCATATGCATTAAAAAGGAAGGTTTAGGCCTGGTAAAAGGTTTATTTTGCCAGGTCGAAACAACTGTTTAAACTGCACACACAGGCTCTGCAATGTCAGGCCTGAGACATGTTTAAAGGGCTTCTTAAGTGGGTGGAACAATCAGTGCTGCAGGCTCACTAGTAGCATTTACTTTACAGGCCCTGGGCCTAAGTAGCACCACTTTACTAGGAACTTATAAGTATGGCTCCCAGATTTCAGTTTTTATAAATTTTTACAGATAAATACAGACACAAAGCTTTGAGTTTCTTATCTGTATTTATTTTTAAAAGAAGAAAAATACAGACAATTCTGGCTTCCCGGTCAATATCTGTCCATATTGACAACATGGGGAGTTAAAAAACAGGATGAGATTTGCTTAAATGACTGCGTATCTCAGCGTACGGTTGTTCTATTATGCTAATAATCTCATTTGGGTCGACTGTTTTATCATATTTAGGTGTTTACATCAAAGTACAAGTGTACATTTATTTGTTAAATAAATGTGGAAATATACAAGTTCTGGCTTCATTTATTCACAAAATATTAAATTAAATATGGATAAATACCAACAAGATGGCCCAAAAATAAATATGGATAAATTCAGACAGTTTTGGGGGGTGACCCTGCAAAAATAACTATTTCCAACACCTCCATTTCTACCTCTTGGAGTGTTGTATGGGAGCAGAGTTTGGCATCCGTCGAGTCCTTCATCATGGCACCCCTCAAGGATTGCCTTCCAGGCTGCTCAAAGCATCCGGTGCAAGTCTTCTGAGCCTTCATAGTCTTGTGAATGGGTGCAAATGTGTGCTCTGAGGGATTCTTATGCTCTTGGAGTGAACAGGCAGAGACCCTTATCCGTCAACGCGTGGGTGAGGAGGGGGAAGCCTAGATCAAGATCTAAACAGACCATACCATCATCCGTGATATCACCTCATGGATATTACAGTCTGTGTCATGGGAAAGGAGCTGAGTCCAAAGGAGGAAGTAGTCAATGCAGGATTGAATTCTGTGAGAGCAAGAAAGAAAAGTAATCTCTGTATGACGAATGCAGGAGGTGACATACTTCTACTAAGGTGTGATCTGACAGAAGGTCACGCAGCAGCACTCTGTCCACACCAGAGCAGGTGTCTATCCATCCCCTCCGGTCTCAAATCCAGTCAGGGGCCGGATACCAGTTTCCCCCTAATAGCAAGGCTGTGTGGGTGAAGGCCAGGAGTGTGCGGGAGAGGGAGGCCAGAGAGCAAGTTTTGTCAATGTTGGGCACATACATGGAGCCCAGGATCAATGTCTGGTTGGGGAAGCAGAATTTAGCGATCACCCAGCGTCCCTCTTCGTCAATCAAGGATTTGAGAAGTTTACAGGGAAGGTTAAGCCTGATGAGGATAGCCGTTTTGTATTTCTTAGAGCAGCTGCGGGAGGGGGAGAGTGGGGCATCTGTCATATGGGTGTGGCTGCTACTGACCACAGCCCACCCAGTCCCGTTTAAGTTTCAGGGACTCAGCCAGAGGCAGATGTGTTTCTTGGACAAGGGCAATGTAGTGAATAGCCTTCTTCTGTTTGATAAAATGTGAGAGGCCATTTACATTCAGAGATGTGTAACATACAAGGTATCGGCTCCTAGGTGGAGGAAGTGTGAAGGGGGGTCCAAGTCTAAGGGCCCTCTATTGAATGGGGCTGGATACAGTAGGGGAGAAAGGGATATTAGAGAGGGCACGGGAAGGAGAAAACTCTTTGACGTCTGGCGCGTGGACCTGCGTCCGGTGGAACGGTGCCCTCTTGCAGCCCCCAGAATATGTGCCTGGTACATGAGGGAGCACCAGTTAGGCAACTGCAATGTCTGGCAGGGGAGGGTGGTAGGTAGGAAGGCGAGCAATGGAGGCACCCATGGGGGAACGAGAGGGTGCGCTCATCGTCATGAGTCGACTTGCACCCTCAAGGATTTGGGGAAGGGGCACCCATAATGGAGTGAAGGGGGAGAGGGCACACATGGAGTTCAGGATGGACCATTGCATCCAGGGTTAGGGCTACTCCGTGTTGATCATCCAGGTCTTGGGCATGAGTGATCTGACAGTTGCAGATGGGTGGGTTGGGCAGGGGTCAACCCAGGCAATAGGGGCCTTTCAAGCTTGGACAAGAAGGAGGGCACCACCCACCAGGCCAGGCAATGAAGAAGTTAAGCAGAGAGTACACCCAAGTCAGAGGGTCAAGAGGAGTCAGACTGACCTGGTTGAGGGTGTCTTTTCCGTGATCTGGGATGTCAACTGTTTGAGAGGGGAGCCCCAGCCTCTGCTCAGGGCTTCGACCACCTGGTTGTAGCTGTGTTGGTCTAATTGCCAGCACCACTGGGCCGGGGGGTGTTGACGCCACTGTCTTGGGTGGAAGTGGGACTAGGTAGCTTTGTCCGGTGGCGTGTTAACCGTGCATTCAGGGGGTCTCCTCAAAGTCATCCAGGAAGGCCTCCAGCTCTCCATGGTTAGTGAAAATCTGTGTTTTCCCATCCACTCTAATTTTCATGCACGCCGGGTCTAAAAGTCCATATTTGAGGTCAATACATCGGAGCTGAAGTCGCAATGCCAAGAATTTCTTGCGCTTGATGTTGGTGGCCTGTGAGTAGTCGGCTGCGAAAGTAATCGGGTGACCCTCGAAGATCAGCAGTGACAACAATTGCTTCGCCACCTGGACGATTGCACGGATATGCTGGTGCATAGGAGAAAAGCAATAATTCCGTGGGGCGGCCTATTGGGAGCTGTGGAGAGAGAGTGGACACTCTGCACCATCTGAAACTCCCGAGGTTCAGGGAAACTGACATACAACAATTTAGTTATAAAGAGCCCAGGAAGGACATTATGTGGGCTCCTTCTGCTCCCTCTGGGACTCTGAGGATGCAGACTTTGTCCCTTTGGGATCTGTCTTTCAAGTATGTGACTTTGTGAAAGAGGAAGTCGATATCTTTGCCACAGTCCAACAGAGTACTGTATTGAGTGTCCAGGTGGTCCACCCGTGCATCCAGAGTGTCTAGGTGAGTGTGAAAAGTGGTGACCTCTAACTGAAGGGACTTCACTTCTGTAGTGAGGTCTGTCATTTTATCATAGAAGTGAGGATGGACCCTATGGCTGATATTTCCCTCAAAAAGGTGTCAATGACCTTTGTTGATGGGGAGCTCTGCTCAGGGGGGACCACTGGCAGCCTGGGACTTAGGGTGCACTAGGCATCAAAATGTCAGGTAGGTACAAGGCTGCTGCATACAGGGGCAAACAAAGACAGTAGCTGTGGAGATGACAGCAGTTTCAGAACGGCCATTAGAGAGAAAGAGAGTCCTAGAGCCTTAGGCCCCTTGTGGCGCAGCTGAACCCCCGGTGTCCCGGTCTGGTCTGTAGTGGCACAGGACATGCGGTGGCCCTGCAGGAGACAACAGTTCAGGGGGGCCACCTATGGCATTGCCGCTTGAGTGATGGATATGTGGAGCCCCGGAAAGTGGTGGCCCACAGGGCTAGGACCTTCCTTTTATGTTGGTTGGGAGGCTGGAGGAGAGCCTATGACAGAAGCGATGAGGCAGGGCCTGTGCACTCACAACATGGTGTCTGTGAGGATTTGGGTGTATTATAATCTATGATCGTGCGACCTTACCTTGTAATACACTTGCAAAAACTGCCTTGTGTCTAGGCTCATTTGTAAAACCTTTAGCTCAACCCTTCGTAACTGTGGCTTTAAATAAAGGGACTAGTGTAAAGTATTTAGAAGCACCAAACAGCGAAATAAAAAAGTCACATAACACAAAAGAAATCCAACACCAATTTATAAAAATAGATTATATTTTTATGAATTTTTAGAGAACAAGATGAGCAAAAACCACCGGAGATATAGACTTTTGAAGAAAATGTAAATCTCAGTTCTTTTAGGCACAACTGCAAACAAGCATTGGTAACCGTAAAATGTGAAAACTTTTTAAAAGTTACTCCTACCCACTGGGGTGACCAAAGTGGCAGGTAGAGGGTCAGGGGTGCCAATATGGAGTATTTGGACAGTTACCTGGTCACCAAAGCGTTCTCCAGTCCTGGTCTGAACTTTACACCAAGACCGCCATAGACTTTAATGGAGTGGTCCTGATGCTGAGGATGCAAGAGTTGAAGGAGGCTCAAGTATACTCTGGGTGCTCTGCTGTCGACAGGGGTTTCCTTGCTGTTACTCCTCAGGCCAGTGGTCAGGTGGGGCAACTTTGGCCACAGAGATTGGGTCCATCGAAGTCCTCTTTGAGTCAGTTGAAGTCCAGTTGCTGCTCGGCTACCTGTCTGCGGTCACAGCGGGTCCAGTGGTAGTCTTTGGTGGAGGCTAGTGTTTCTCTTGGGTGACCAATCAGAACTCAGACAACACTCCTGGGTCTGGCAGACTCGGGTGCAACTTTTGGCCATCGATGATCAGTCTCTTGTGGTGTCCAGTGGCAGTCAGCAGCAATTCTCGAGAAGTGGCTACTGGCTGACCGAGTTGGACTACTTCAGCTCTGATAGCCCTGGTGCTGGTTACAGGGGGTCAGCTGACTGATCCTTGAAATCACTTCTTTTGTCTTGGGCTTGGAAGTGATTTTTCCTCAAGTCATGAGCCACAGGCACAGTCCTCTCTTCGCTAGCCCAATGTTCCCACCCGGACTGCAGGTCCCGGGGGGCTTGCAGGGGTCATGACTCCCGTGGAGTCACTGGCATTCTCTTAGGTTTTCCCCTTCCTATGTGGGTTATGTACGGACTGGAATGAATGGGCAACCTACCTTTTCTTTTTTCCTTATGGTGTGTTCCTCTGCACCCTTTTCTTTCTCTTGCCTGCTCTTTCCTTTTGACACTTGTACTCATTCGAGAGCACGGCATATTCTTCTGGAAAGAAATGCCCCACATCATGTGGGAGACGCTTGTCTGTAAAGATGCGCGTTTCCCGTCCCCAAGGTGCTTGGCTTTAAGATTATTCTTCCGGGTCCAGGGAGAAGGACCCTTGCTTCGCCCAGGCGCTTCGGGGTCATCGGCATTCGGCAGCGTTCACCGCTCTGCCTCGTCGGGGACCACTGGAGCAGTTCCCCTTCATGGACTTCCATTTTCTGTGAGTGCGGCTTCCCTCTTAGTGTGCCACGCTTACAAAAGAGGACTGCAGGAGCGGTGCCTTATTTTCTGTGTTTAGGGTGCAATTCTGCCGCGCGCACCTTACGGCCTTGGTAAAACTGCCGGAGCGGTTATCCAGGGATATTGACGAATGCACTCGGCGTCCCGCCGTGCACACCTGCTTGAACTTTTGAGGACCGCAGGAGCTGTGCCTCATTGTTATTGCACCGTGAGTTCGGCATTTCCGCCGCGCTCACCTCCCTGTTCAGTGGAGGACCGCTGGATCGGTTCCTCCGTGGAATTTTCTTTTGCTCCTCAGGAACTGTAGGTGCGGTTCCTTCTTGGCACCACACGAGAGCTCGGCAGTCTGCTGCTCACTCCTCGCAAGCCCCTTATTTGGATATCTTGGTAAAGACAAGTCTGCAGACAGGTTCTGGTGATCGTTTTCATTCCTTCTTCACTCCCTTGATCTCTCATCACACCTTATGTACTTTATTTTCTATAGGCTTATGTGGGTCAGTGCACTGTCCTTTGAACTTTTAGGCGTATGTGATAGTGAGGGTATTTGTTTTCCTCTTGGGAGTTGTGCTAGTTACAAACAGCCAACCTCAGGTGCTTTTCTGGACACTCACTGAACGTATCTCTATTATCTCGCTACCACCTTTGGGCACCTATTCACTATGAGGTGCAATAGGGGTAGCCCCCCACTCATCTCATTTACCTTCCCTGGATGTTCTTACGGATGGTGAGTAGTTTCATAACCAGGAAAAGAAAGGGGAGGGAACGGTGGGGGTTGTGGTGAATGAAACAGTCTTCTCCTGTGTTGTATGGTTTCCCGTGACTTACCCATTTTGTGTATGATTGTGTTTTCCAGAGAGTGGCGGCGCCCACAATCTAAAAGACGTGAGATCAACCCCATCCCATGACCTGGTCTTTCCAAAGTAAACCTGTGGTCCTACTGTGTTGACGACTTCTCCCACGTTTATGGTATCCCTCCTTCTTCCTTTCCCCTTGGGACTAATCGCCCATGCTGCTTGATTAGTGTGGAGGGTTGGTCTGGAGGTGAGAGGGGGGACTATCTCCGTTTCCGTGGCCCCTGGCTTTCAGGTGAGTGGATACGCGACACCCAAGGTGTGGCTGGTGCAGTCCAGCAGGTGGTGCAATCTCTCTCTGCCAGGTCTAGTGGTCAGCTAGGCAGCCCCAGTTCTGTAATGATGAGGTTCAGGGCGCCAGGAGTGCCATATTTATGCCCAGAAAATGCTCTGGGAGGATGATGCGGTCACTAGCCTAATTGGCTACAGGATCCCTCCAGCCTTGTGGCATCTAGCCATTCCGGGGTGCACTATTCTGCCCACTTCCAAGATGTCTGAACACTTCCTTGGATGTTAGGAGCTTGGTAGCCCACCCTAGAGGTGTGGCTACCTGTGGGCTACACGCCCAGGGGAAAACCGGGTTTGGCACAATTCTCGTCTCTCTGTTCCAGCCACCAGCCTGTCTACCGAAACAAAGGTTGAGTACCCTGTAGCCGCCTTTGGTGGGCAAATGGCTATTACACACCTAAGATGTTGCTCCTTTGTTCAGGTACCGTCATACACAATATCTAAGGAATGTTGATAAACACCCCTTAGAATGGTAGAGAGGTTTCTTGCAAATCAAGTTGGGAGCACAGCAGTAACCTCCCTATAACTATATGACAAAAACTGAGTACTCTGTAGCCTTATTTCTGGGTGAAAACCCCTAATTTCTTCTTGTTGACTTCAATTTCAGATTCCCTATGAGGTTTTGCTTGTGACCCTCACACACCCTACTGGTATCATACTGCATCATCCGGTCTCCTCCTGGTCCCTATAAACCTGGATGGGCTCAACCATATTTCAGGGAGCACTTACGATATTACCTTAGATGAGGGTCTAGATATTGTAAGAAAGAATTACCTAGGGTGCACCCCGGTATCCCTTTATTTTAAGGTGACCATGGTATGGTTAAAAAATGCTTTGGTGTTATAGCTTGGGTATAATGTCCCTACACCCGAAATATTGTCGACATATTTCAGCCCTTGGTCTGTAGGCTCTCGTGGTCTGGGTTTTTTGTCAGGACTAATACTAGTACCCCACTCTCTATTTGTCACTCTGTCTAGTATCCCTAGTCCTATCTGTCAGGGTTCTCTAAGTCAAAACTTGACGAACAACATAAAAACATACAGGCTTAATTGCCTGTTCTTGGAGTATATATTAATGCCGCTTTGTTGGATAAAGAAGCGAGATCAGCACATAAATCATGCTGTTTACTATAATGTTACAACCATAGACCACAAGCCACTTTCACACAAAATGTTATGGCTGATGGACGGGCACATCGCATGCAAAATGCCATGCCCAAAACCGATAACCTGTTGTGAGCGTATCTCGTGAATTACTGGACACCCGAGTCACTCAAGTGGAGCATGCTGTGAGCTAATCTTATAGTTATGCTTCCTAAGCGTATCTAAAATTACCCGCTAAAAGGACAGGCCTGAAGGCACGCCCCTGTAGTCACACACTATAATAGAAAATAGCGGTAATGCTTATTAGAGGCCACTTAGGGAGAAAGTGACCTAAGTCTTAAGCTTACTTGCTCTTATTACATAATCTTGTAGTCCACTTACTACTCCAAGGGTGCAGTTCCTCCGTTTAACCTACTTCAACTCTGCTCTGTCCCGCTTTTCATCATTCCCTCAGAGTCTACCCCTGCTTTTCAAGGATAATGAGCGGTTGTGGGTCCTGTGCGTAATGCTACGTACTTCCGTCTACATGCATAATTCTGCATTCACATTTCATTAGGATGATGGGAACTGTATTTTTCCTGCCTATCATCCCGTATGGTTGCATTGTGCTATTTGTGCGCCTTTTAGGAGGATGGGAATTGCCTTTGCTGATCAGAAGTCTGAGGTCTAGCCCTATAGGTTTTTTCGCACATATTTTTCTCTTTTATAATGAATATAGCTCATACTACCGTTCCATATACACTAGTAAATATATATATCTGATACTGCTATATATAAAATGACGTCCATTTGTCAAGTACACGTTCTCCCAGAAGGGTACCTTGGTACTGAATAAGAGATGTTTATTGTTACCCAACTCAATAGCACTCCTTTTTCGACCTCAGAAGGATGCGAAGGCTGAGTGGACGCGCTGGGATTTGAACCTGTGACCATGAGGTCAAACACAGGCCACTACAGTGGATGCATTAGTCCAATAATCCTCCAGACCCGGCTTTGTATATCTATAGTCATTTCATCATTAAATATAAATCATACTTCGTAATTCTCTTTCCAAAGGTGATATTTTTACACTCATGTTGCATCATACTAAAGACAGGACATACGTGGTAATGTCTTCTTCTATCGCTACTATACAATCACACCTACATTCCATTCATGTTCTTTTGAGTTCTCAAAAAGCTGTACATCTACTCCAGGGGTATGCAAAAGCCCACAAAAATAAATGTCATCCTTTTTTTTTTAGACTCAGCCATATCAGTATAGCTACTCTTTTAATAATCAAGACTTTGCAGAGGTTTAATTTTATTTAATTGCACTGTATTGCAGCATTTCTATATTGATTTTTAGCCCCTTGACAGTGCCCCAAAGTGCTTTCAGGTTGTTTGAATAAGCAGTTACTTTATTTGTTGTGCATGGCCAGAGAAGGCTGTTGGTGAAAGTGTCGCCTGTGAGAGCATGTTTTGGTGTGGCTTGACTAGTAAGCATATAGCAGTGTCTTACGTATGGCGCGGTATGTATAGGAGTATGCGGGATGTTTTTATAGGTTGCATATGAAAACAACTACGAATTCTAGCCTGAGTTGAGTTCTGACTAAATTCAAGATGTCTGTTGATCATTCATATTCTCTTTGTTAGAGCGTTTCACAAACCACTAAGATTTAAACAACAGAGTATTCCTTAGCATATAGCCAATTATGGATATAATTACTTTCAAGCATGCCACCTTTGGAGTCAGGCTATGGGTACCTGTAGGACGAAGGTGTTAGTTTAGCGAAAAACAAGGAGGTGCTAGCACAAATGAGAGGGCAGTGGATGTTGTCCATGTCTATTCCACGCCCTAACCTGTTCAGAGAGGGAATACGCCCCTGGAAGGAACCTATAACTTTTCTGCCCTTTACCCCAGTGCCCTGGCTGGATGGATGCACAGGGAAGAAGAACTCAGGGGAAGGGCTTGCCAATGATGTGACCCGCCCATGGCCCAAACAGCAAGCTATCAAGGGACTGACATAAGCATGAATGAAGGAGGCAGCAAACACAGCAAAGAAGCTGGGATGCACTCATCCTATGAAGTTCAAGAAACATTTTTGCTCCCACAAATAAGGTCTGTGACCTTAACACATCAGTTTAAATATTTCATAGGCATATATAAGATGCCACATAACACTTACGTGCAACCAACCATGCAAGTCTCGAGCGCCTAAATTTCAGTCTGAACGCCAATATTTCAGGCCAATTTCCCACCATATAAATTAATCAAAACTGTTTGCACCGATTGGCGCAGGATGCCTTTGTTGTTATCGTCACAAGAATCAGACAGCATGTAACAATGCATCTTGGTAATTTCCAGTTCCCTCACCAAGAGCAACACCAAACAACTCCCCAAAAATCTGACCCCATAACTCCAGCTTTCACACACATACCTCCACTTTCCCAAACCAAACTATCACAAACGACCTCCGAAGATTGTGAACACATGTCCACCCTGCTTATCACCAAGCTGGTAGTTTGCACAGTTGCATCTTGAGAACTAGCAGGTTCTCGACAGTTATCTTTGTGGGTTACACTCACATCATGAAATGGAGTCTGTGGCCAACGTGCAGCCAGCCATACTGAATTTTTAGAATCAGTCGGTCTCCTTATATTTGTTTCATCATGTATCGGAGAAGCTGGAAGGTTTTGAAGGGGTCACCAACACTGCAAAACCAAAACATAAATCTGTGTTTCCAGCTAGCATGAAAACTCTTAAGTTTCATCCTCAATGAAAATAAATGGCTGAGAGCCCCAAGGATGACCCCCCCTACACATTTGACTTTTATATTCAGCCCCAGCTGGGCTAAGGGTGCACACAATGAATATCCAAATGAATGTAGGCAACTGGTGATGGAGAGGGGAAATAAATCGAATTAAAGATTGCTTTGTGGATATCTAGGGACGGTGCGCAGTGCAGTACAATTGCCCTTAACAGGTAAAATAAGGATTCTGCTGGTGGGTGCTCTGGCATTACTGACCGATCCATTTGCACGGCCTTTACATTCGAGTCCGGAAACCACAGCAGTGAAGACTGGGATTCATCCTTCAAAAATCAGATCTCAAAAGGGGTCAAACGTGCCAACAGCAACCTTGGAAGGCAACATCCTGTGTACATTATGGCCAGAGAACCCACAGTTCCAGCCACTAATCTGTCTCATGTCAACAACGGCAACAACCTATCCTTGGATGTAGAGCTCACACTGACTCTCCTAAGTTCATACTAGGGCAGAAAGGGTCAACTGTGGATTTAAGACATAGATGTAACTGGTGATGGCACAGCTTCACTGCCTGCCATTAAGAGCCAGGGTTAAATGTAGTGTGCTCCCCAATGTCTAAACGCCTTGTTGTGCCAAGCTTTTCTTTACATGGTCGGTACCTCTCAATAACATCAGGCGACTTGGTGTCTACGGGGCCGATTCACAAAGGGCCTCTGCACTCCTGGCGGGACCACTGCGATGGGTAACTGCAGTACGGCGGTCCCACTAGTGTGCGGGACCTCCGCCACAACTGCAGGGCCTCTGCCATGAGTGCGAGACCTTCGCCACCACTGCCAGGGATATGCCACGACGCAGGGCCTCTGCCATGAGTTCGGGACCTCCGCCACCACTGCAGGGCCTCCGCCAGAGTGCAGGACCTCTGCCACCACTGCAGGGCCTCTAACACGAGTGTGGGACCTCCTCCACCACTGCAGGGCCTCCGCCAGATTGGGGGACCTTGCAACGACTACAGGACCTCCGCCACGTGTGCGGGACCTCCTGCACCACTGCAGGGCCTCTGCCAGAGTGCGGGACCTCCGCAACGACTACGGGACCTCCGCCACGAGTGCGGGACCTCCTCCACCACTGCAGGGCCTCCGCCAGAGTGGGGGACCTCCACAACGACTACAGGACCAACGCCACGAGTGCGAGACCTCCGCCATCACTGCAGGGCCTCCGCCATGAGAGCGGGACCTCCGCCACCACTGCAGGGCCTCCGCCATCATGAGTGTGGGACCTCCTCCACCACTGCAGGGCCTCCGCCATCATGAGTGTGGGACCTCCTCCACCACTGCAGGGCCTCCGCCAGATTGGGGGACCTTACAACGACTACAGGACCTCTGCCACGTGTGCGGGACCTCCACCACCACTGCAGGGCCTCCGCCAGAGTGGGGGACCTCCGCAATGACTACAGAACCTCCGCCACGAGTGCGGGACCTCCTCCACCACTGCAGGGCCTCCGCCAGAGTGGGGGACCTCCGCAACGACTACAGGACCTCCACCATGAGTGTGAGACCTCCGCCACCACTGCAGGACCTCCGCCACGAGTGTGAGACCTCCGCCACCACTGCAGGGCCTCCGCCATGAGAGCGGCACCTCTGCCACCACTGCAGGGCCTCCGCCATCATGAGTGTGGGACCTCCTCCACCACTGCAGGGCCTCCGCCATCATGTGTGGGACCTCATCCACCACTGCAGGGCCTCCGCCAGATCGGGGGACCTCGCAACGACTACAGGACCTCTGCCACGTGTGCGGGACCTCCTCCACCACTGCAGGGCCACCGCCAGAGTGGGGGATCTCCGCAACGACTACAGGGCCTCCACCATGAGAGCGTGACCTCCGCCATCACTGCAGGGCCTTAGCCATCATGAGTGCGGGACCTTATTCACCACTGCAGGGCCTCCGCCATCATGAGTGCGGAACCTCCTCCACCACTGCAGGGCCTCCGCCAGAGTGGGGGACCTCCGCAACGACTACAGGACCTCCGTCATGAGTGCGGGACCTCCTCCACCACTGCAGGGCCTCCGCCAGAGTGGGGGACCTCCGCAACGAACACAGGACCTCCGCCACGAGTGCGAGACCTCCGCCACCACTGCAGGGCCTCCACCATGAGAGCGGGACCTCCGCCACCACTGCAGGGCCTCCGCCATCATGAGTGTGGGACCTCCTCCACCACTGCAGGGCCTCCGCCATCATGAGTGTGAGACCTCCTCCACCACTGCAGGGCCTCCGCCAGAGTGGGGGACCTCCGCAACGACTACAGGACCTCCGTCACGAGTGTGGGACCTCCTCCACCACTGCAGGGCCAATGCCAGAGTGGGGGACCTCCGCAACGACTACAGGACCTCCGCCACAAGTGCAAGACCTCCGCCACCACTGCATGGCCTGCACCATGAGAGCGGGACCTCCGCCACCACTGCAGGGCCTCCGCCATCATGAGTGTGGGACCTCCTCCACCACTGCAGGGCCTCCGCCATCATGAGTGTGAGACCTCCTCCACCACTGCAGGGCCTCCGCCAGATTGGGGGACCTCGCAAAGACTACAGGACCTCTGCTACGTGTGCGGGACCTCCTCCACCACTGAAGGGCCTCCGCCAGAGTGGGGGACCTCCGCAACGACTACAGGACCTCCGCCACGAGTGCGGGACCTCCGCCACCACTGCAGGGCCTCCGCCATGAGAGCGTGACCTCCTCCACCACTGCAGGGCCTCCGCCATCACGAGTGCGGGACCTCCGCCACCACTGCAGGGCCTCCGCCATGAGAGCGTGACCTCCTCCACCACTGCAGGGCCTCTGCCAGGAGTGCGGAGGCCCTTTGTGAATTGGACCCCAAGGAACGAGGGCACAGGCTAATGAACATAAAAAATGTATAATTAATGTAGCAAACCACACTTTTCATTTATCCAAGCTACCGTTTGAAAACTGAATCCAAAACAAGTTCTATTCACCTTTTCTAGTTACAATAAAAAACAGCATAAATTAAACATGCCTGGACTGGCTCATCTTGAGGTGCTGATTGGACACTCGCAAAGATGGTGCAATCCATGTACAAATATATTTCACGAGCCGGCGACCCTCAAAGAAAAATAGAACCCAGAAGAAGCAAATGCTTAAGAAAGCAATGGGCAGCTAAGACCCAAAATGAAACAGACGACCGAAGTCCTAGTGTCAGCTCATGATGTGATAAGCTATTCTCTCACTAACCTGGTCATTTAGACCCATGATGTAGCTTATGACGTTTGTGGAGAGTAATGGGGAGTAACACAAACAAACACATTGTTCGGCTATCTCGCCAGTGTCATAACCCTTTGCATGATGTTTTCCTTAGAAAGTTACCCACCACACGCTGCAGCTGTGGGTGCAAAACCCAGAGCAGCTAGGAAGGTGGACTCAGCTCCCAAGGAAGCAAGTGAAACAAATAATGCGACTGCTATTTTCACCCATTTTAGCACTTACTTATGGGTCTGACATGGTGATTTTATTTAGTGTGCATTTTTACTCTTTTGTTTGCCTGAGGGCACAAACTCTGCGTCTGCAGATCTTGGAGATATTATCGTTGGTGTCTAAAAGTTGAGCACCAAGAATATGCTCTCGGCCAAAAAATTGGGAAGAATATGTATTTTTCTTATACATCGCTCTAGCAATGCATGTCTACCTAAGTTTTTGTTCCATTTGTGTTCAACAAATCCTT
The DNA here is from genome assembly GCA_963921515.1 of Calotriton arnoldi. Lineage (NCBI taxonomy): Eukaryota > Metazoa > Chordata > Amphibia > Caudata > Salamandridae > Calotriton > Calotriton arnoldi. Next base: position 4,174,177 of record CAWUFW010000322.1, on the reverse strand, counting down.
TCATACATATGATATATCACATGACATACAACGTGAGTTTAATAGGAAAGTTGTTATCCTTGTCTCTTTTTTGAACCTCTTATACAAAATAATCATGCAGCAAGTAATTCTGCATTCTCCTAGTTCTTTTGGTATCCTCAGAGACATTTTCTTTAGAAATCCGGTGCATTTTTGGCAGTTTAAACAGCGATATACTGTGCTATTGATTTATCTGTTGATTAAACTGTCCCGAAACACAGCATATCTGTGTTTACTCTAAAATCCAGCTAAGTAGGGAGCCAAGGTGAGACTATACTGATGCGCTGACTCTCCAGGACACTACTCTTGACAAAAGGCTGTAGTATCGCTCTAAAAATGATACCGTTGTAAAGAAGGCTGCAGGCCCTTGTTTCCTTCAATGAAGGGTCTGCTTGGCAGCAAATAACTGTGTGAAGTCCCCATGCACTAACAAAAGGTCACGGGTGCAAAATTACATTTAAGCTGCTGCAGAAAACATAAGCAAAACCCAAAACTTGCCAATTACATTGTCTTCCATGTCCCATTTATGTGCTCATTAAGATAATGCGCGTTTTTACAGAGAAACATGAAGTAACTGTGGGTGCAGTGAGGCAGATCTCCACACTTTGGTGAACCCCAGAAAAGCGCAGATTTGTATGAAAGGTGCACTGTGCTGAAGCACAGCAAACTTGGTCACCATGATCAAAAACATGCACAGTAAAAATCACCAGAGTGCCATGTAATTTGAATGCGGAGGCTACACCATTCAAAGCACAACATATTTCATTAAGCACCAATGAGAGCTGATGGGTAAGTAAACCAGTTAGAAACCAAGGGGCAGATTTACAAGGCCCTTGCGCCACTTTTGCGTCATTTTGACATGGGAAAAATGACGCAAAAGTGACGCAAGGGGCTTGTAAATCTGCCCCCAAGTGTTACCAACATTCCAGTTTCTGGACAGTATTTTTAGTCTCTGTTGTAGCCACTCTTGCCAAGCAGTGCTATGAAGGGTCGCATGCACAGCCACTCACCACAATGCGAAGAGACTCGTTATAACTCCATTGTGCAAGAGAAGAAATCACACCAAACCATCAGTTTTCTCAACCTTGGTATCAAAATGAAATCAAAGCCAGGTTATGATAGTCACATTTGAAGAGAGTGCAATGGCTTATTTGAGTGATAACGGCTGATGTAGGTATTACTCGGTTTACACAGCATCCCTTGATGAGAAATGGTTGACTAGTTAAAAAGCACTTCAACTCAAACAGATAAGAAACAAAATGCCAGAAAACTAGATATATTCATTAAAAATGTAGAAAATGTAAGCTAAAGTAAATGCAAACCTGCTAACAAGACTAATAACTAAATTAAAGTATCCACATTTAAAGCAAAAGAAGGCGGACAAAATATTTAATAAAAATGTAATGGATTCTTCTCGCCATTTTAGCATCACTGTGCTTTTGAAGTTCTGTTAGTTTGATATTTAGCTATCAATTTTGAATTTTAAAAATTGTATTTGTGTATAAAAATATTGTAGTAGAAGCTGTAAACATGAGTATTGCATTGGCTCTTCATGCTATAAAGCAAAGTACATAGTAAAATTAGGAAAAAATAATGGTGGCAAGCCTAGTTAACATAAATTAAAAATTCAGTAGTCCCCATACACAGAATCATCTTTGATAACATACGACTTCTATCATATAAATGCTGCACCCATGAATCTAGGACACCAAACAAGTAGTAAATGTAATATTTCTATATGGATTGATATTTTACCCTGGATCGCTGTTATCAGACCTGCTAATACTTTCAACTATATAAACATCACAATAAAAATTAATTTTTAATGGATTATACTTTTAAAATCAGATTACCTTGCTGAGCAATCAGGTATGTGCATGTGTATTGTGAGCCACAGCCTATACTAAGATATTTGTGTTTCTCATATATGAATTACCTAGGATTTTCACTAGGTCCATGGATGCTCGCCTGTAGAATTCTCACGAATTTATGAGTAAAAAGGCTTCTATTTCCAAGTGTTGTAACTGATCTCACAGATATCAGCTGTAATGTTTCTGTCCTGGAAACACAGGGTTCAGTCTGAGGAGGGACACGCTGAGAGAGCAAAGTCATTTGTCATAGACAGAGGCAGAATGGCTCATGAAACCCTAACACCTTTAGAAATATGTATCCCTGCCACTTAGTAGGCACTAGTAAAACAATTCACAGTGGTACCAGGGCCAAAGCACAGGTGCTGTAGTCACCCCTGTTCGCAGAAGCTGGAAGTACATTTCCTTTAATAAGAAATAAGCTAAAGCTCTGAAGAGAACTTCTGCAGTTTATGGTTGAAGAAATTAACAAACTGGAAGCCTGGACCAGGCTAACTTTCCGAGGTTGCTCAGATGCTTGAATTTCATGTCCAAACCATAGCACACCATTAACCCTCATCTCCATCCTCCTCATCCCAGTCCTAACTTGCGAGGCGCGTCCGCCTCCGACAGAGATTTCCACGCTAGGGATCGTAGATCCCTTCAGCTTAAGCTATCTTCTATCTCTATGATTGAAGTATAAAGCCCCTCCCCTCCCGCCGCCCATCCTCCTGTGATATACCAAGACCTAGAAAAAAGCTTGTGGAGGTGCACAGAAGGGCTGGAGGGAGGGATGTGGACTGGAACAGGATGATTTCGAATCGGGGTAATGAAGATTACCGGTAAGTAATAGGCCATTCCGTAGGCAACAGGGAAGTAGACTTCATTTCTTTCCTGATGTTTGATGTGAGGCTAGCAATGTTTTTTGAAGTCTCCATATGATTTCTCCTTGCAGGCTAAAAGCGGAAAGACACAGTCAACAACAGAAACATTGCAGACCCCAAGTTTGCTTAATATTATAACTGTATTTGAATCAAATCTGCACTTTAATTCAGATTCTAATATAGTCTTAGAGCCCGACCTAGCGGGCCCTTCCGGCCATTAAAGGCCGACTCCAGCGTTCGGTTCGGGCCTTTAACAAGGGAGTGGGCCTTTAATGGCCGGTAGGGCCCGCTAGGAGGGCTCTAAGGCTATTAGAACATTCCGCCCCTAGAGGGCAGAATGTTCTAATTACTAAAAACAAAGGCCTCTCTGAGCCCGAGGGGATTTAAATCCCCTCGGGCTCAGAAAGGTCTTTGTTCACAGCAGCAGCTGTGAATAAAAACAACATTGGAAAGTTGCTCTGCGGGCTTCTACCAGCCAGTAGACTTCTACCAGCCAGTAGAAGACTGGAGCACTCCATTGTATTCACCGGAGTGCTCCACATTCCAATGTTCTAATGGAGCATACAGTACTAAAGATACATGTTCCAAATAGCAGCAGCAACTGAATAACACTGAAAGCTTTTGTGGAAACTATTTACATGCTATAGTTGATATAAGTAAACAATATAGTTAACACTGTCAGAGGCTGCTGAAGACAGCAAGGGAAAAGTCTTTGGTGAGGAAATGAACGTGAGAACTAGTATGTTCGACCAGATTGAATGGCCCATTAATGCATCAGTTTTAACAAATTCATTATAGGTAACAAACCTCTAGTAAATTATAGAATAATTTAGAGAATGTTATATTTACGTTCATAGGTTGTACGATTACTATCCATATTTATTTATTATTGCTATTGTCCAATTTAGAGGTTTTTTTCTCTTGAATTTGCTAGATTATTGGAAACATGGGAACAACTCTGCCCCTCCCAAGTAGTGCCTAGAGGTATTAAAGTGGATTAAAGGCACAAAATACGTTATGGTTGTTTCAGTAAATGATTGTTGATATTTATACATCCTGTTCTGTAAAGCTTTGTTTAACCTGGAATGTGGGTCTACAAAAATTCAGGTCTGCATAGGTTTGATTGAAACACACACAGATCTCAATATGTGCTCAGGCAAAGGAAACACGCTGAAGAGTGTGGCTAAACAGATAGAAATAGCAAGCTTTTATGGGTCTCTCCATCAGAAGCTATACATGCACTAGTCATCAGATGTGAAATTTGCTAAAAACACTTTACAAAAAATTAAACTGGTTAAAAAACCGAACTGCTGTGGGGCTCACTCATCCATATTGTAAATTGCTAAGTCTAAACGTGAGGTATTTTAACTTCTCTGGTGTACAATAATTTGTATATGTCATAAAACCGTTTTGAAGTGAGGAAAACTTGTTTTCATTCTGAGCAATCACTTACCAACCCTCTGTTTACAATCCCATGTGCCTTAGATAATGAAAACCATTAATAGCCTTTATTAATGTATCTTTTGCCAACAATTCAAAAACTTGATTTAATAAGCTACTCATGACTCCCTCATCAGCAGTATAAATCTTGAGGGTGCCCTTCGATTTTACTCTCAGCAGCAGTATAAATCTTTAGGGTGCCCTTCCATTTTACTCTCAGCTAAGCGGATAGAGGTAGAATGCTTAAGCATGTGGAGTCGGGTTGCTTTGACAAGTAAGTGTTAACAGCCTCATTTGTACAGAGCCAAAAGAAATTATTTAATAGTATATTTCTGCGGTCACTCAAATAAAGGCAAATACAACGAATGTGAGAGGTTGTTTCTTTATCACAATTACACAGTTTAAAACATGGGTCTGTGGTCTCCAGAGGTGGATACATGTATGCCATTACAAGACCCTCTAAACAACTTGCTTGTTTAATTGTGGTTGTAATCTCTGTCAAGCAATGGCAGGCTAGGGCTTTTCACCTCTTTCAACGAAAAGGGATCCCAGATCCCTTGGAAGGGCGGTTACCCATCCTCAAAAGAGAAGATAGTGACGCTTGTAGCTTCAGCGAACAGCAGCCTGCGAACATTCATATTATGCTTTCTTGGTCTTGGTCTTGTTAGACATTCTGTTGCTTTTAATATGGTTTCTGAACGGAGAGAAGAAGAAGCAACAGCATGTTTGACCCCCACTCTGCTTCCAATGGTAAGAATCCAAATAATTAGAGAGGAGTGGGTTCATGTATTCTGGGAGGATCCTCATAGGAAAAGTTGTTGGACCCTCAACTGCTTCTTTCTGTCAGCTGTATGTTTTTGCCACCGATGTACTTGTGACTGGTACCCCCCTCCAATGCTGCATACCGGGGGCAGTCGAGGGGGTGCCTGTAGGTACATAAGAAGTGCCGACCTTCTGATGAATGTGTGACTATGAAAGTGGCGCCCCCCCACATTGTGCCATGGAGCCCGTAGTATAGTATACCTCGGGTTGTGCTAATAGCACGAGGGAACCGGAAGATCTTTAGTATTTACCCTGCATGCATTGTGTGTTTATATACTATTTATAGATTTCTTTTACCCTGAAGAAGACCCAAGGCCTGATTAGGCTAGCATAGGGGTCGAAGCATGCTGGTAACAGTTGATTTTTTTGGGGTCAAGTGATTCATTGTTTTTCAAGTAATGACACAACGTTTTTGTTGTTAACCATACCAGAGGTACTCGGTATTAAAATAGGTTTCGAGTATACCTCTAGGTATTTTTAACAATTTATGCTCTTACCAGATCAACAGGGTCCAAGGCATTGTCCTGGCAATAGATTCCGAAGAACTCCCAGGGCACTAGTAGCTGCCTTTGGTAGAGTCTGCTGGGGTGGCATTGCTCCTACTCCAGTGTGAGAGGTAATCAAATAATGAAGCATGCCTTGATAAGTTAAGAGTGAGATGACATCTCAAAAATCTTTTGATGACGCTCTCCAAAGGAAGTCTGAACTGCGAATGGATAGCAGTGACTTTAAGTAACCTCAAGTAGTTTTGTGTGTTTTAAAAACATACTGCTGACAGAAAGTAGCTGATGAGGGTCCCACAACTTTTCCTGTGAGGATCCTCCCAGAATACATGATCCCCCTCCTCCCTGATTATTTGGCTTTTGATATGGGACTACAGTCCAGACTGCTTGCTCGTCTTCATGACATATGCATCAGGGGCATGGCGCTAAAGTGGCTGAGATCCTTCCTTGAAGATAGATTCTAAGAGGTCTGACTGGCACCTTTCCTGTCTAGTAAGAGTAGTGTCTTGGTGGTAGTGCTCCAGCGCTCGGCTCTTAGCCCAACTATCTTTAACATCTACATGATTCCTTTGGCGACACTGGTCGAACCTTTCAGGGCCAAGATAGTTTCCTACGCTGATGACTCTCAGTTACTCTTCTCTTTTAAGAAGGATGAGCCAATCGACCATGATGGGATAGCATTTAATGAGACGTTCATATGAAGAGCCTCTGTAGAAGTCATCAAATTGTCTTAATCCAAATATGGTTTTTACTGTTTTTATCCTCAGCGGCTCTCATATATGTTTATTTCCCTTAAAGAATGAAGTAATCCACATTTTTAAATAATGGTATTGCACAGCAATCTCTGATTTTGCCCACCTATAAACCACAGGAAGGGGGTTTTCTCCAGACAAACAGAAGAAATGTTATCTCATTCCATTTCATCAACAAGTCTCTCTTTTTGGCTGTAGTAGCAGTTACTCTCTCCAGGAGAATTATTAGATCAGCAGAAACACTGCAGATCCCTTAGCTTCCCCCAAATATTTCGGCTGCTAAAAGTAGCCAAAATCTTCAGGTGAAAATCTGGTCCAAAATGAGGAATTACAGGAGGAACCAGACCCAGAATTACTGATTCCTGTTGATAATTCCTCATTTCTTAGTGGACCCTCAGGGTCAGACTCGTAAGTGGCTGGATTTTTGCCCAACCTACGGAGGTATCTGTATCCTCAATATCAGTAACTTTGGGAGTCTGGAAGATTGGTTCACTTACTGGGCCACTTATAATGAGGGGCTAAGTGTGCTAAACTAACAAGACATAGGATTGAGATGAGCACACAGCCCTGCTTCAATCCATCAATCCATTCTTTTTTATTTTTTTTTATTCTTTTTTATTAAATGATAAATACAAACAAATAACATTTGGCAGCAGGCGGGCACAGTGCATGTGTACATAGATAGTAATATCTTTACAATAGATCAACATTGTCATATCAGTGGTTACAATATCAATCTTGATGTGAACGTCGCGCGCTCGAGTCTTCGAGATCCTGCAGGGAAGAATCATTAAATGGTGTACAAATCATGCCCCTACTTCTATTCCATGCCCCCCAAATTTTGGTCAATTTTTTTGGGCATCCTCTCCCGTCATAAATCGCCCTCTCCGCAAGCATACACCAGTCCATATCTGCTTCCCACTCTCGCACTCTGGGCCGAGCATCACCTCTCCAGGTTCTAGATATATTTCGCTTTGCCACCACACATCCCAGGGTGACCCAGGTTTTCTCACTAGTCGTCAAGTCTGTTGCATCCCATATATTGAGGAGACACCATCGGGGAGAGATCTCCATTGTCTTCCCACAGGTTACCAACATTTTTTGGGTGATTCTCTCCCAGTATACCTGGAGGATAGGGCAGTCCCACCACTGATGTATATAAGTCCCCTCCCTGCCGCACCCTCTAGGGCATAGTGAGTTATTCCGGGCCACCATCTTCGCCAGCACCACACTGGTGTAATACACTCTGTGCAAGAGCTTGAGTTGCATCAACCTAAATCTGGAATGGATTGCGACTTCTCGAGGGGAAGCAAGTGCTTCCAACCAATCTTCATTGCTCATTTCACCTATGTCCTCCACCCATTTGTCTCGTGTTTTCGCCCCTTTTCCGGTGTGTTATTAAGTATCTTTTTATAAGTCAGAGAGATCGCTTTCTCCTTAAGGTAGTCGTTGAGGAGTCTGTCTTCCTGGGGGGACGAGGCCAGGAGATCCGAGCCTCTGGGGATCACTTTATGTAATGCATTTCGGACCTGCAGGTATCGGAAGGTTTCCCTTGTGTTCAATTCATAATCTCTTTGGAGATCCTGAAATGGGACCATCCTCCCCCCCACCCATACGTCCCCGACCCGCGAGAGGCTGATAAGATCACATTTGCCAAACCCTGAACATTTAGCTAGTAGCCCCAGCAGATCCGTCTCTAAAAGGGGGGTAGCTAGTGTGATTTTATCTTTCCACCCCAGAGCCATTGTTGTTGTGTGCCACAGCGCCACGGTGGTCGAGGTTGGCGTATATTTTGGCCTGTGTTTTCTCCCTCCATAAATAGCTCTTAAGTAGTTCTCTGGGGACATATTATATCTATCCATTCTATAGGCAGGTTCTGTACCTGGCCAGTGCATCCAGTGATTGGTGACGACCAATTGAGAGGCCCAATATTAACTCTTGATTCCTGGGAGGGCAATCCCTCCGTCATACCAGCTTTTCGCCAGTTTGGTCAAGACTATACGTGGTATACCATTGTTCCAGAGGAGTGTCTGGACTTCTGATTCTATATCCTTAAAATACTTATCTGGGACCAGGTATGGTGTATTTTATAGTGCATAAACGAAACAAGGTAGTGCCATCATTTTGTATAGAGAGGCTCTTCCTAGCAATGTAAGGGGCAGGGTCTTCCAGTGCTGCACGTCGGTTTGGAAACGACGAAGCGGGGGGACCAGATTGCTCTCATAGAATATCGCGGGGTTTGTCGTGACATAGATCCCCAAATACCGAAAGCCTTCGGTCACAATCTTGGCTTCACAATGGATGGGTAGTTTGGGGCTCCCTCCATATAAAACATAGATCAACGACTTATCCCAGTTAATGGTGTAACTGGAGTATTTTTGGAAGAGTGTGAATATATGCAAAGTTCTGTGCAGTGAGGAATATGGTTTAGCCAAATAAAGCAGGATATCATCGGCGTAGAGGGAGATTCTGTCTTCCCACTCTGCCGTCCAGTTTAAGCCCCTTATCAAAGGGTTGCCTCTAATCCAGATTGCCAGGGGTTCGAGTACGAGTGCGAATATCAACGGAGACAATGGACACCCCTACCTCGTCCCTTTTTGTAATTGAAAAGTCTTGGATCTGCCTCCGTTGACCGTCACACATGCCAGGGGCTCTGCATAGAGTAGCCGCACCCATGACAGGAATTTTTTTCCCAATCCGCATCTTTCGAGCACCGCAAATAGGAAGGGCCACTCAATCATATTGAATGCCATTTTGGCGTCGAGGGATACTATCACCGCATCCTCCCGTATAGTCCCTGCTCTGCCCAAGACACCATTAAGGCGCCTTAAGTTTAGTGTGGTACTTCTGCCAGGCATAAAGCCGGATTGATCAGGGTGAATCAATTTATGTAGTAGTGGTGTCAAGCGTGCGGCTAGTATTTTGGCTAATATTTTTACCCCTGGGTTTAGGAGAGAGATAGGTCGGTACGAGCCACATTGTTCAGGGGGATCACTACAATGTTAGCCAATCTCTGAGTTTCAGGTAGTATCACGTTAACAACGCACTTGTCATACATTTCTGTCAAGTAGGGAGCAATTGTGGATGCGCACGCTTTATATAATTCAATTGGCAAACCGCTGAGACACATCACTTTTCCGGATTGCAGCGCTCCTATTGCCTTGGTCACCTCTTCTTTAGTTAGGGCTGCATCCAATTCCTCAATATCTGCACTTTCCAGTGTAGGAAGGTTAAGTGTGGCCAGCAACTCTTGTGCTTCATTATAAGTGGAAGCCCCTGTGGATGTATAAACCTGCTTAAAGTGCTCGTCAAACGCTTCTGCTATACTTTGCCTATCTTTAAGACGCACGCCATCCTTCGCCTCAATCTTTAATACCCATCTAGAAGCTGTCTCCCACTTATCTAACCACGCTAGCAGTTTGCCTGTCTTATCACCTATCTCGTATATGCAATGTTGAGTAGCCCGATAATGGGCTTTTACCGCATCTTCAGCCAGATCTCTATATTCTTTTTGTTTTAGTGATAATCTATGTTTAATATCTGGGGCGGTTGAGGTTGCTAAACCATGTTCTAGTAGACTAATTTCGCTTTCTACGTATTGTATTTGTTTTCTCTTTTCCTTTTTATGACCTGTTATTGCTGAGACTCCCTGTCCTCTGATCACCGTTTTGCATGCTTCCTAGAGAGTTAGGGCCGAGTCCACCGACCCTTTATTTTCAGCAAAATAGTTGGTAGTGGCCTCAATGAGGTCATCCCGTATGGACGGTATTTTTAAGTACCAGGGGTTAAGTGCCATCTTGCCCTTTTTCATAGAGAAGTTTCTCCCATAAATCGCCACGACCGGTGAGTGGTCGGAGATGTCCCTGGGGAGGTGTGCCACCTCATCAAACATGGAAAGGTGTTCCGCCCTACCAAAGAAATAGTCTATGCGCGATAAACTCCTATGTGCCCCTGAGTGATAAGTATATTCCTTAGTTGAGGGATTATATGCTCTCCAGATGTCCATAAGGCCCATAGCTCTTAGAAAATCCGCCAGCATTTTTCCGGACGCTTCGTCCGGTCTAGCCAGCTGCCTATCCAGGTCCCCCTGGAGGGCCACATTACAGTCTCCTCCAATCAGGAATTCTCCCTCAGGCAAATTAAGTATATGTGACCCCAAATCGGCCATGGTGGAGGAGTGTAGTCTAGGTGGGACATAGAGGGACGTTATGTTGAGAGGTCTACCCTCCCAATTTCCCGACAGGGTCACAAATCTACCACGTATGTCGTGGGACACATTTTGGATCTGCAGGGGGATGAACTACGAACGAGAATACCCACTCCCCTGGACCCTTTGGTGTACCCGGCATGAGCAACCAGCTTATATCCCCATCTATTGAGCGCACAGTAAGAGGTCCCTTGTATATGGGTTTCCTGTAATACAACCACATCAGGTGAGTTTCTTTTCAAATATTGCAATACTATTCCCCGTTGAATTCTATCCCCCAAACCGTTGACATTCCATGAAAGCAATTTTATACGGCCTATCTGGGGAGTCGTGATAGGGTCGTCAGTCATTTGATTATTTGAAAGTCTTCCCAAGGGGGGTCGGAGATTTTGTGTGTCTTAGTCCACCTCTGCACCCCCTGATGAGTGAGTCGCAGTTCAACGTTCAATAATATGAATTGTCTCGAGATTGATCCTCTACCCACAGATTCATTTCTAGCCCATGCACTGTAGCATATTCCGCCATACAACACAATAAACAGTAAACGTTTCAACAACATTCCCACATGTACGTTTCCCAACCCCCCCTCCCTGCCTCCCAGCAACGTGGACTTTAAACTGCCCACCCCCAACTATGCAGAGTGCCTGTATACCCTTGTCTTTTGAACATTAGAGAGGGGAACCTGGCCTAGTCGGGATCCTGCAAAGAGCCCTTTTTCCCCCCTAAGTTTGTTACCAATTTTAGCCCATGTGTATAGTTCGTATTAAACAATGCAATTTGTGCCAAATGCACTAGGTGTAGCTGTATCATGATCTCAGCACCTATTTAGGAGCGAGGAGTCAAGTGATCGCACATTCAAATATGTAACATTTAGCCCCCTCCCCCATTGTGGTATACTTAGCGGTCTCTAGGTTCAGCCATATCGACTAAAAGTGGCTCATCCGCGCCCCAACGGCCAACTCTTCATTTGTGAATTGTCCAGCAGACTGTCGCTGTATTTGGGTACGCCCGTTTCAGTCAGTTCCCGTCGATGGCCTTCCCTGGGACCACTGGTATCTTATAGATCCTCTTGCCCCAGCGTTCATTTTTGCGAGCCGTGTTTATAGGTTCCTGAGGTTTTGGACCCTTCAAGCCAGTCCCAGGTCTCCTCCGGGGTCAAGAAGAACCAGGATCTCCCTTCCGCGATCACCCGTAATTTTGCTGGAAATAACATGGCGTATTTTATTTTCCACTCTCGAAGAGCGCGCTTCACCTTCAAGAAGGACCGCCGCATTTTCTGGACCTACATCGTGAAGTCCAGGAAGAAAGAGACCATAGAGTTTTCCAATTTGAGTGAAGGGGCCATACGCGCCGTCTGTAATATTATGTCTCTGTCCCTATAATTGAATATTCTGGCCATGATAGGGCGGGTGGGAGCACCCGGTTTTGGCGGCCCTCCCGGCACTCTGTGGGCGTGCTCTACTGAAAAGTACTGAGAGAGGGCGCGGGGCTGCAGATTATTCTGTATCAAATCCTCTACAAATAGATCCATGGCCGGTCCTTCCATTTTCTCCGGTACTCCCAGAATATGAACATTATTTCGTCTTGCGCACCCTTCATAGTCTTCGAGTTTTGCTTCTAAGTCCATTGTCATGGCTTGAAGTTTCTTCACCGTTGTTTCCAGTGTTTTCATGGACGTATGTAGTGCAGTGACCGAGACTTCTGTACTTTTTACTGTTTCACCTAAGTTACGCAGGTCAGCGCGTAGTAGCGTCACTTCAGTTGTGACTGAGTCAATTTTAAGTTCCAGTGTGGAGCGCACCCCTTGTATTGCCTCCATAATATCCTGCAGCGCAGGGGAGACCGCCTCTGTCTGTTGTTTTGTACTTTGTGCTTCGGTTTTGTCTTCCCCCGAGTCCACCTTGGTGTGGGCAAACCTGTCCAGTTTTGTTTGGTGTGTTTGTTTGAGTCCCTTCGGAGCGGACATTATGGCGGATTTGAGAATATGGCGTACCAGTTAGATTTCTCGGAGCTCTACTCCGGTGTGTCCATCTTCGTATTATTATTATTATTTATGTTGCCGGCTGGCCACGCCCCTCACATCAATCCATTCTTGTTCATGTTTTTTTTTAACTATTTCACTGTTTTTTACATGAAACAAATAGCAAAGAACTTTCATCCCTCACTTCTTGCTGTAAAAATTATTTCACATTTAGTAATTTAAACTTGAGTGAGTTCTAATACACCTTCAGTTTTTATAAGTGGCACCCAAACCATTCAAACCTGAAATCAAAGTAGAGAGCTGCAGCCATTTGATGAAAAGAGAGTTCGATACCCAATTTATTCAATTTTACATCTCAGTTGAATGCTACTGAACAGACAATAAAGCTTGGTGTAACCTTTATTTAAAGCAGTCTTGGTCACTCTCTTGTAGAATCACTGTTTTCGATGTATGAAACGGAATTCAGTATAATAAATGAGTGATCAGATACATGTCTGAGGCAATAAAATGTTATTAAGGTTTTATTTTTGTACACCAAGGTGTTTTGGTGCCATTTTCAGTGAATGTCCTGCCAGCTCAAAGATAGCATTCTGCTAAGAGGCCCACCCTTTAGGGATTCTGGATATTTTGCATGAGGTTTGAGTAGTGTGAGAATTCAGAAATACTGTTATGTACATTGAAGCTATTTTCCATAATCCATTCTGTCCCATCTGTCTGCTGCCCTTAACTGTTTTTGGTCATGCAGTACCTTACATCTTGTTGGCACCATCTTACAGTAACCCCAGTCTGTGGAGCAGTCCTGATATTCTTTAGTCATCATTACCATTATGCCTGGCCATGGCCAGGCAGCTTCTAGGAACAACTGACTGACTTGGTGGACAGTGATAATTGCACCTTAAAATAGAGGCCTTTTCTGGACAGCAACATGAAGGGTGCAGTCAGGCTTAAACACGTATGGCCTTATTACGACTACACAGTCCATTGGACCGCCATAGTCATGGTGGCTGTTTGTGGACCACCAGACTGGCAGTCCACCTGCCATATTCTGACTAAGGCACTCGGACCACCACTGCCGGGGATCCTCTATCCCTCGGCGGTGGCGCAGCAGGCTGAGGCCGCTTTATGCTGGTGGTGCCGCTTCGGCACCACCAAGCATATTAAGAGTTTCCTCACCGCCACAGTTTTCATGTTGGTGAGCCTGCCATGAAAAGTGTGGAGGTGAGGAAAACCACGGTGCCCAAAAGGACCCCCTATTGCCTCTGCGCCAGAGGATGCATGCAGGGGGGCACATGGTGTGCCCCCCTGTTTGCATGCACCCTCAGTTCCTTTACCGCATGGATTTCACAGTCCATGCTGTGTAGGAACGTGAAATGGCATTCCCATTGTGGTGCCTTGCTAAGGCTCAGATATGAGCCTTAGCACGGCACCACCGTGGGCCAGCTGCCACAGGAACATCGGACCTGGATTTCAGTCAGAATCTGGCGGGTGATCTCATTATAGGTTTGGCGGTCTTGGAGCGGGGCGCTGGCATGGTGGCGTGCTCCATGACGGCCAAACTCAAAATAAGGCCATTAGATGTTAGAGGAATACATTACATTGGTAGACAATGAGACATTTGTACAGGAACTTTTTTATGCATCACACTCCTTATAATGGTACCTCTGAGAAAGGTTGCAATTAATTTTGTTTATATTTGCCTAACCATGTTCTCTCTCAAATAGGTGTAAAAATAAACTTATAAGCATTTTGTTTTAGAAACTCCTATTGTTGTTTTAACCTGCATTGTGTGTTCATACATGTGTTATGTATGAGGGAAACATAACAGGTCAGCCTATCTGATTTGTTATTTGAGAATATATGACAAGCACTTCACTCACGTACATCCCCACTGCTCACTCGGACCATTCTGTACCTTACCTAGCAAAAACTTGTAATCTTATAATAACCACTCCAGAGACAGATGGGGGTGTAATTATGGTGATGAGGAATATTAGAGTAATGAAGAAGGCCCGAAGTAGTTCGGCCACTTCATAAGTTAAAGCTTGACTGTACCATTACTAAAGTGCACCAATCATATGCAAATTAATTTTAGAGCGTCCTAATATACCAATCAAGTCCAAATTTCTAGACCACATCTGTTATTCTTCAGTCACTACCCTGGCGTACCCCCTCATTTCCCACGATTATGGCTGATCTGAAAGCCCGACCACAACCAAATAATGTTGCTGGCATCTGGGACACCTACGACATGTTGCATGCAATGGACTAAAGCAGCTTGAAGACACCAGCCTATTTCAAAGGTGCTCTAGCCATCTGCATGTGGATCCAAGAGCAAAGGCATGGTGAGAGAAAGGTGGGACTGCATTATGGAGAACTATCGTCCACAAAAGGATCCACCCCTTGGCCATATGTGCTGTAACAGTAATGTGACAGACCCCAATAAAGTGGCACTCAGTGCAGATAGCAGAAGCCAATTTCTCGTTACACTGAAGAAGCAAATTGCTTTTGCTTTCTCAGCTACGTTCCTTGGTAACTTTGTTTCTCAAGCAATTTCTACAATATTTTCGTTGTGGGAATACTACCTGCCTTGGAGCCTTGGATACATTTCTGCCTTTGCAGACCTATTTTTGTAAATAGCTTCCTTTACATAACTAGTTTTGAATGAGATGATGCACCATTGCCTGCTCAAAAGATGGTTGGTCCATACAGCAGGAGACTTTAAGCCTGTACTCAATTCTTTTTTCTCTGTTCCTCCTTTTTATTGGACATCCATTATAAGGTTTGCTGGACGCAAGACTTCTACATTAGTTGTTCTAGCTTCCTATGACAGGACCCTAGGCTTAAATTATTGCAAATTAATGTGACTGGTGGCGGTGTTGATAGCGTGTTGTGCAAGAACTGCTTCTAACTTGTTCTCACTTTTCTCATCACATATATCCTGCTCTACATGGCTTCCCTGAAGTAGTGTAGTATGTGGTCTCACTGAGGTTTATATTCTTATGGTGGTCTTCCAACCACTCAACAAATCCACCCTTCCTTGTGCATACTTGGCCAACTTATCTGCATGTGGTTTGGTTTTTCATTCCAACTCATATTGCACATGTGTTATTCTAGAGAATCTTCAACTACAGTATATCGGATTCAGTGTCAGAAAGCATGAACCTTGTAGTTCGGATCCAACAGGAGCAATACATGTTTCTGCACTCCTCTAAATCCACAGTCAACCATACATGAGCCAAATGTGCTTGTTAGCATTATTTCAGGGGAAAGACTAATGGGAAAGGATAGCTGTAAAGACACTGGATATCACTACTCTGAAACGTCACTCTGGTAGGAAATGACTTCTCCAGGGTCATAGTGGATATCAAAGGAGAAAATTAGGATCTTTAGTGTTGTATTGATGTTTTGTAGCTTCTGAAGTTTGCTTGTATACATCATATACTTTCAGAATCGCTTTATGTCACAGACTGCATTTTCTGATTGAACTCTGAAATTTATAAATACTGAAGCCTAAATAATATCTATGAAACCAAGGTAATAAGGAAGTGGATTTATCTTACTCCTGCCACTGATAAGGTAGTTACATTCTGCTTTCTAGTTCGAATATATAGTTAAGGTGTTTTCAAACTGTAATATAACAAATATTCATCAGAGATATAAAGTTTATATTGATGCAAAGTAACCACTTCCCTAATATCCCATTTTACCACTTCCCTAATCTCACATTTTACCACTTCCCTTTACCTTAGTACAATGTATGCATCATGACAAAGTATTAATTTATCTTAAAGTATCCTTCCTGTTCCTCATGTAGCTATGCAAAGATGTGCAAAAGAAAATATGAGAATATACTCCTTCAAGGATATCTCTGAAATATTATTCTAACCAGTATGCTTTATTTTCACAGTTCATTTCCTCAGAATACTCCTCTGTATTCAGTTCTGACTTCAGTCACTGTTAAAAAAAACAATCTCCAAGGTTTCCCACAAGTTCTGGTAACAAAGTGATGGCTGCAGCAACAATGTATCTCAATTGCCTAGCAACATTGCTCTGAATCACAAGGAACTTACAATGAATAATTTCAAAATGGCCACCACCATTTGCAAATATTATTATCAGGGAAATGAAGTTTTGTCGATTATACTCAGGCGCCTCTCATAGTGCAACCACTGAAGACGTGAAGCATCTCTCCAAGTGGCGGAAAAACTATGCACCGCCAGCCTTTCCTTTCTCTGAATGCGTCCATAACAAATCAATTGACAGTATTGTGCTTGCTGAGCACATAAGGCTAAATGCAGACCCTTGAAGATGACAAGCCGTCCTTCATCAGTCTAACTACATTACTTCTGCACAAGGACACACGCAACATTATATGCATTTGAGCTGTATCTTGAGTGTCAAAGCACAGCAGCCTTGGGAACCACAGCTAAGCACACCCCTCCCTCTCAGAGAGATTGACAAGTCAACAATATATTATGATTAGAAATGATTAAGGGAAGTTTCTAACAACTTAGAAATCCTCTGTAAACCAAAGAAACCCAGAAGGCATGTTATCCTTACTGGTCATGGTGCAAGGGCCTGAAGTGGTTGAGATGTATAGTTACATGTGTTTGTATGAGTGTCCGCAGGTCACTTTGGTAATGAGCATCTAGGGGACAGTTTGAAGTATGATCTACACAGAATGTTCTTCTGGTATTGTGTGATGTACGCCACAATTTATTATGCTGGTGGTGATAGATTTGTAAACCAGTGTGACACTTCTTTGCATCCAAACTGTCAGTATGTGTGTTATTCTTGCTCCTGTTCGTCTTTGTCTCTGTACTTTGGAAGTCAAGACAGAAACACTAAGGGTAGCTATCTCCAATTTTATGACTTGTTTTTAGTTACTTCTTGATTGTGTGATATTATATGTGTTGTGTGAACTGAATACCATCATAATCATGATTGCTTTGAGATTTGTGACTTGTGACTTGCAGTTAGTGCAGTTATCAGCTGCTTTTTGACCAATTGTGCATGTCCTTTCAGGAACATGGGGAGGCTGACATGGGTGAAGGTTTAGTTTGTGGATTCTTAGCAGTGTTTAAGTGGCATTCGTTTGGTACACAGTGATGATGTATTTGTGCTTGTGCACTGTGTTTGTCCTAGTTAGTTGTCGATTTCGCTCCTTTCTAACTGGTTTTGTTCATGTTGACACACCAGTACCCATTCTTGGTGTGGAGACCACGGAATTTGCTGTTTCACAGTATATTCTGATTGGTGAGTTTGCTGGTTTCAGGAATGCGTATTTTTTGTGATCTATCGTCGTGTGTATTTCACACAAACTTGTCATACAGCGTGATCGCAGCTCACCAGCCTCTGCAGTTAGGATTACATTTGGCAAAGGGCATCTCTGTGATTGACAGTTGGTCCCACATCTAATTTTACAGCTTACTTTGATGGTGTATGTTGTTTCTAGTTATTAAAATTTTCCCACACACAGCTGTTATTGACGGTTTATTTCCTTCAACTTACTGCGTTTATTCCCTTTCATTATTGATTGAATGACCCCCCCCCCCTTCTGCTTTACTGCATACCTCTTTTATTCAAAGGGTAGTTTAATTGTACTGAACCTCTGAAGCTGCCATAATATTCTCTAGCTTTCTACAGGGTTGTTGCTTTAATGCTTTTTAAAAAATTATATTCGCTACCGTTCATATTCATGCCAGTGGTGTTATTATTACTTTTTCTTATCTTTTCTGGTCCATCTGTAAGTGTCTTTCTGATTGGAGAGATATATTATCTTTTGCTTGTGTTCTCTTTGATTTTTCTTAGGTAGTGCAGTGACAGTGTGTTCTTTTCTTCTATAATTTTCCCCTTACACATTGAATCTCATAATGTATTTGTGACGTCTGTGAGGAACTGCTGCGTGGAGAAAAGGTCTCTTGCTCTTAGCAAAAATTATCCTCCAAGACCATCTGCAGAAATAGTTCTTCCACAGAAGTAATTAAAAGCATTGATGTGTATTTTCTTTGGTTTTATTTCATTTTAACTAGGCCCAATGGGACTTATTTGTGCATGTTATTTTTCATTTTATTGCATTTAGAAGAAGAAGCAAGAACAGCCACACGTTAACTAGGTGTGCAAAGGATACTTAACTTGTGTGACCATGCAAAACTTCAGGAAGATGATGTGAAATTATGTGGTATTAAGCAAAACACAAATCTGGCATTTGGTACTATAGTTTAGCATGAAATGTATCCTCATGTCCATTTTGAATGCAAGGATGCATTCTGCACAAAACAATTGCACAAAATACACATGGGGACCAAACAAGAGCTGTTTTTGTTCTAGTCATTAGCGCTGTTATTGTGCGCTAGTGATTTAATTGTGGCGTGAATGTCATGAAATTATGCACCATAACATAATAGCGTAATTGTGGGTATTTCGCATAAGCAGAATGTGAAATTACTGAAATTACAATAGATTGCGTTGGTGCGATGTTAATGCAACCCAGGGCTTATGTTAACACATGGTCCAGCAATGCACACACTTCTCCTGCCTTCCAGGATTCTTTCTAGCTAAACTCTTTGCTCAACCATTCACAGTTAAGTAGTCATTCGAGTGGTATGTACTTTGCTCCACGCAACAAAACACCTACCTAAATATTTATTAATATCCAGTCATGAGCGATTTATCTATTTTCTGATATACAAATTTATGTTTTAAGACGCTGGAATTTTATAATGTCCTCTGTTGGAAAAGCTTGATAGTTGCTTGATATATTTTTTTTATAATAGAAGGTGCAAAGCTCCCCTGAGCTGAAACTCCTCCAACTCAGAATCAAAAGACTAGAGGAGCATATGTAGCATACCCTTGTTGAAATGATCTACTTTGGATTCCATTTATTGATTTGACTAAAGGTAGTTTCATCAGTATGCAACAATAATTCCCTTTAGCTCAAATTTAATCATCACGTAACATCTGACTGTGGCTAGGGCGATGATTGAGGCATATTATAGTGATTGAGAACAAACGGGCTAATTTGAGCTACCTAAAACTTTCGCCTAACCCTCTATAATATGTTCTCCATGGACAACCACAAACATTTAGGATGTGGTGATTTGAAAATTCATGCAGCACCACCCTCATGAAGCATGAGCCATACCATAGTACAAAACAGCTTGATTGTTCACCAGATATGAGATCTGGGTTTCCAATGTGGACCAGTCCCATAAATAATGTAAACTACTATTTTCTCCGTTTCCTTTTTTACATCATACTAAATGGTTGTATAGTATTCATGCTCTAAGTAATATAATAATACATTGTGCCCCAAAACAACCTAAAAGTTATCAGCTTAAGATGAAGTCTGTTTGTTCAACTGGGGAATTGTGACCAATATGATCATAATAATATGTGGAATAACGCCTCCACAGAAATACCATTTCCACCATGTATTGGATGTGTTTTAGTCACCTAATTATATGCTGCAAGCAAATAATGGGAACCACTGGATAATGGTAATTGTGTTATTACCCTAAACACACAGGGAAAACCACCAGACAGGATATGGTGGTAAAAACCAGCTGAAATACAGGTGTGAGTGCAGTTGGCACTCATCGCCAAATTAACGACCCTGTTGAATTTTTTGCCAATTACATTTGCACCCATTTTACCACTAGTGCGTGGACCCAAATGACCCTATTAATGTTTAATTTCTAATGCAATTGCTCTTTGAAGTACAACTAAATATATAAATACTATTCTTAAGCTCTACATGGAACCTATGTATGCACTTAAAGTAATGTGTTGTTTGTTTGTTTATGCCGTTTTTGACACATAGCGGTGTTTTGTTCCTTAACAGTTTTCATCTGTCAGCTTCCATAGGCCACCTACTCCCCTTATATTGCCCTGTGTGCTGAAAAGCCTATCATCTTGTACGTTTCTAATCGAATTGTTTTCAACAGGATTAAAATAAATCAACAAATCAGTGAGTAGTAATTGTAATGCCCAGGGCTTTAAGTGCG
Source organism: Calotriton arnoldi (assembly GCA_963921515.1). NCBI lineage: Eukaryota > Metazoa > Chordata > Amphibia > Caudata > Salamandridae > Calotriton > Calotriton arnoldi. The sequence goes on along the minus strand of CAWUFW010000322.1, from coordinate 4,153,717 downwards.
GCAGGCCCCCTAGTCTCATACCCAGCAGTACTTAAAACCTGTTCTTGAAAGGTGTCCCTTTCGGGTCTATATTCATGTCCCTAGCTTTACAGAACAAAACACCGAATTCTGAACAATGACTGTAAAAACAGTTAAGGTAATCCATGTCAGCGATTTAGTTTCTGTGAACATTTCACGTTTTACTAAATCTTGCATTCCTTAACAGTGTTTGCTTTTCCCAGGATGTTGTATTTCAATATTTTTTTCATACAGCATGCATTCGCTTCTACGTTTCTATGACTACTGCTGGTGGTTTGGTGTTTATAATGGGCCACAATTCATAACTCTGGAGTCTAGGCTAAAGGCATAGCAAGTTTCTCACAGTGCTTGTCAGTAGGTCAGAACATATGCTCATTCAATTCTTGGCCTCTTTCTAGGGACCACAAAGCAATAGTCATGTGTGGCACTTGTAATTGTGATTTTATGTGAAAATGAAGGAGTTACACAGCTGACATGTCATATTTAACAGGGCTAAAGTAAAATAATATTCAGTGCTTACGGGTGAGTGGGTGTGTTGTGTGTATGTGGGTATGGTGAGGTGTAGGAAGTGCAAGGAAGTACATGTAGGAGAGAGTGAAAAGAAGGCACTGAAAAGGAAAGAGATGAGGTGTGAGATATGCAGATAGAGGATTTCAGAAGGATGTGGGGGAGAAAAAGAGAGTAAGCATTTCATATAGCAACAGAGTGCAGAGGAAAATGGCACGAAGGGAAGAATGGGAGTGATTAAGACACCACAAAGACCTTTAACCCTTCCACACACCTCAGCAATGTTTAATTTTCAATCTCATATTTTCAGGATTTAAACATTTTTAATTCTAATTATTCATTAGAAAATCATTGGTACTCATTTACCTACTACTGAAAATAGGCAGTGGTAAAGTCAACAGGTTCGCTTGTTTTAGGTGCATGTCTGTTACTGTGTGATATGCTTGGTTGCAATAACAGAAAGCTCACAGAGAGGAACAGTAGCGGTCGGTGGTGGGAGTGCCGCCGGGCGCTGACGTGGGGCGGGGCAGGGGCAGGGGCAGGGTGGGGGGTAGTAAACTACGGATTACAGCCGATTACAGGTAAGTACACATATAAATAAATAAAACGAATTTCGTTTCTCGCGCTGCATCACATTTGGCGATGCACCGCGCGCAACGAAATTCGTTTTATTTCTTTCTATGTGTACTTACCTGTAATCGGCCGTAATCCGTAGTTTACTACCGCCCACCCTGCCCCTCCCCCGCCCCACGGCAGCGCCCGGCGGCACTCCCACCACCGACCGCTACTGGAGAGGAACCAAAATACTGGCTGGGTAACACACTATGAGAAGTACAGGATTATAATTTAAACGTTTTTAGGAAAACCCTTTTACATTGGCCACATGAGTTGAAACAGGTTTTTAGGTACATTTCTTGGGCCACGCCTCTTTTAGAGACGCCACATTTTTTTCATTCCACTTATGGCCCTGGTAATGTCTACATGTGACACAGTGGATTTAACATAAAAACAGTTGTAGTTACAAACTACTGTTTTTTGGACCTCAAATATGTTAAAAGAGTCAATCTCAGGACCAGAGTGCAGTTTTAAAAGGACTGTGTACAGGAAGAAGGGTCAGCATGGATTTTTCAAGGAAATCTAGAGACCTTTTTTGATACCTCTGGAGTGTCTAATCGTTCACGTTGTTGTTGTACACATGTCTAAGAGCGCATATTTTGGATTGCACAGCTAGATAAAAAAAAGAGTCGCACTGTGGAATAAAAATCATTATTTCTACACGTTAAATTCTCCTATTTAATTAGTGAACTCTAATACAATAGGTTTTTAGCTTAAGTGGACAGCTTTTATGACATTTTTGGTGTACAAAATATCCTTGTGCTACTTAGTGTAAACACATTTTGTGGACCAGGTTGGAGTTCAATTACACTTAGTGCACACCCTTGTGCAAAGCAAGTAATCTGACTTTTCATTTAATTTCCATACATCTCCAACTGAATGCAATCGCAGTTCATTTTTATGTTTATTTGTGTTATTTAAAAAAACCATTACAAAAGAGATATGTTTCCAGTCATAAAGAAATTCAAGGATTGTTATATAACAGAAACAAATAACTTAAAACAGGTTCCATTGGCATGTCCCGCTAGCCCCCTTCACAAATAATAATCACTGATGTAGGACTGTGGAATACAATTTAAAAGGGGACAGGATTAGTCAACACATTTTATTTGATTTATTTTTCATGTTTTGCAGTTTTAAATAGCGTAGTCTTGCTCCAAAGGCCTCAGAGCGCTTTAAATGAGCACCAGGCATATTACATAAGGTCAGATTTGTTTTAGGCCTGGAGAGATCACATGATTTGTCCAGAATTACAAGATGTTGAGCCAACATCAGGGCTCAAACCTGGTTAGACATTTTCAAAGTCAACAGCACATTATATGAGCTAAATTAGTTTGATCATTAACTGGCATTACCCACATTGATCACATCATATTGATCCAGAGACTACAAAGGGGCGGGCTTTGGTGGGAAAGTCCTGGCCTGGCTGACATCCTATCTGTGTGGGCGCACGCAGAGAGTTGCTCTCCAACCGTTTGAAGCTGAACCTAAACAGCTCTGGTGCGGTGTCCCCCAGGGCTCAGCTCTGAGTCCCTTGCTTTTTAACTTATATCTGGCCCCACTGTTTGCCCTGATTGCCAACTGGGGAGTGAAGGCGATCTCCTACGCTGACGACACCCAATTAGTGTTTCCATTTAAGGAGAGGACGATAGATGCCTTTAAGAACTTTAAGGGCTGTCTTCGCGACATAGCCCTATGGATGAACTCGAATAAATTAAAGCTTAATGCGGAGAAGACAGAAGTTCTGTTCTTTGGGAAAGGCACAGTGCCAGACTCTGATTTATGGTGGCCGTCAGAAATGGGTCCTCCTCCTCACCCTGCCACACGTATTCGAAATTTAGGAGCGAGATGGGAGGCGGACCTCTCTTTCTCAACTCAAATACAGCAGGTCTCTGCTACCTGCTTCAGCAAACTAAAAAATCTCCGGAAAGTCTTACACTTTCTACCGGAAGACTGTTGTAAAACTGTAGTCCATGCCACAGTTACATCCAGGCTGGACTACGCTAATAGTCTATATCTAGGCCTCCCTAAGTATGCCATCCATCGACTTCAGATGATTCAGAATGCGGCTGCGAGGCTGGTCTGTCGGATACCGTTTCGACAGCATGTCTCTCCGCACCTACAAAAGCTCCACTGGCTTCCAGTCGAGAAACGAATTAAGTTTAAGGCTATGACGCTGGCCTACCGGGCCCTTAATGGCAAATGCCCTAGGTATTTGAAGGATAGACTGTGTCCTTATAAGCAAATTCGTACTTTGCGATCCAATTTTCACAATTTGCTGTGTACCCCACGTTCTGTGAAATCACGTTTGGGCGGCAGAGCTTTTACAGTCAGAACGGCGTCACTATGGAATGCTTTGCCAGGGCCCCTGCGACAGATCAATTCCGAAGCCTGTTTTAGAAGGGCCCTGAAGACATGGCTCTTTATGGCTGACTAGAGAGGGTTCGCTGGTACTGGTGCTCGCTCTGGGCGCATTTATCTGTTGTTTCAGCGCCGGGACACCCCTATCAGGGGTAGCTGTCGCGCTTTATAAGCATCAGTATTATTATTATTATTATTATTATTAATATTATAGTATTATTACCCCCTTTCATTCTTAGCATTTATTGCACTGCTACATGTCTTCACCTTGAATTTGTTCCAAACTGGGTGCAGTCACATCCTCTGGCGATCTAAAAGAGTAGGACAAAATCAAATTTTGCACAGTAATGACTCAAATTTGTAGCCGCATAGACTACAGTCATTATTAATTGACCGAGTCCATGGTGCATCAAGCCCCGACAGACTCCGCATACAAAATTGTATTTGGATGAATTTCTGCTTGAGTACGACTGGGAACACATCCTTATGTTGCTTAAAAATATAATGATCAAGTACATATGATACTGATACACATTTTGGGAAGGACTCTGTGTCTTCCTCTAAAGAAAGTTCCTTTACTTGATGCAATGTTCTCCAGACCTGCCTTACACAGGAGCCAATATCAAAGCTCCTTTGGCATTTCCTCATGAACTCTCTCTAATCCATTCTATTACATGCCTGGTATGCTTGTTATTTAGTATGAATAGATAGAGTGATGATTCACAAAAACAACCATAAATTGCAAACTGCACAATCTATGTTTGCGCATTGTCATAATTTATAGCTGCTTTCAGGTGTGCAGAAGTCACTTACATCATAAATGTTCTGTTATGTTACATTTAGTATATTTGTAAAATGCACTATCACCCGAGGGTATCCTGGTACTGAGCAGGTGTGATTGCCTAGCCCCGTCTATGGCAGGTTGGTTTATTGAAAAGCCAGGTTGTCAGCTTCTTGCAGAATTCAGGAAGAGAGGAGGAGGCTCTGATGTGGAGTGGGAGCTTGTTCCATGTTTTGGGAGTGATATAAGAGAACACCCATCCTCCTCATCTGGTTCTGTGTATGTGTGGGATGCGTGTGAGCAGGAATCTTGCAGAGTGGAGGTGTCCGGGTGGTTGGTAGAAGGAGATGTGACTGTGCATGTAGGTAGGGCTTAAGTTGTGTAGTGCCTTGAAGGTGTGTGTGAAGAGTTTGGAATGAGTGTGTTTGTGTTCATGAGCTATTAGAGCTCCCTGAGGTGTGGAGTGATGTGAATTCTGCGTGGGAGGATGAGAATGAATCTGGTTGGTGAGTTCTAGATGGTCTCTAGATGGTCTGTAGTCTTCTGGTGATTTTCTGCGTGATCCCGGTGTAGAGGGTGTTCCCATAGTCCAACTTGCTGGGGACTAGGGCCTGAATGATGGTTTTTCTGGTGTTACTTGGGAGCTATTTGAAGATCTTACTCAGCATCTTCAGGGTGTGGAAGCAGAATGCAGTGACAGCATTGACTTGTGCAGTAATGTCCAGTTTGCTGCCAATGTGGATTCCTAGGTTCATAGTTTGGATGCTGGGTGTGGGTCGAAATTAGGCTGGCTGCCTGTTGGAGTCCCATGGTAAGGTGTTTTTGCTGAAGATCACTACTTCTGTGTTGTCGGTGTTGAGCTTGACAATACAGCAATCTGTAAGTAAAAGTATTTTTTAATTATTTTTTGTTTTAATCTACTTTTGTTGTCCTATCTGTAGAAGTTACTTATGTCACACGATCCTTATTTCGGGCAGGCTTGCACAATTTATTTATTTATTCTTTGACTTCTTTAGCCTTCTGGTTTATTGGAAAGGGATCTTTTTACTTTTTATTTTGTGTGACAGTTGGCTTTTATCCAGTTAGTGACTTTGGTCATGCAGACGGTGAACTTGATTCTTGTATTGGGGATCTTGTCTGAAAGAGAGAGTTGCATGTTGTCGGTGTAGGAAAGGATGGTCATGTTGTGTGTTGGAGGACTTTAGTCAGAGGGATCATGCATGCACTGAAGAGGGTGGGGCTGAGGATGAACCTTGAGGCACTACACAGATTATTTTGCGGGCTTTTGATGAGTGAGGGTCAGGCTGACAGATTGTGTTCTATCCATTAAGAAGGAGTAGATCATGCAGAGAGCAGGTCTTAGATACCAATTTCGTGCAGTTGGCTGATGAGGATTGTGTGTGAGACCATGTCAAATGCTGAAGAGAGGTTGAGGAGAGTGAGGGCTGCCATTTCTCCTCTGTCCAGGAGCATGTGGATGTCATCTGTGGCAGCAATGAGTACTGTGGTTAGGCCTGAATTCAGACTGCATGGCGGCGAGGAGCAGGTGGTTGCTGAGGTGGTCAGTGAAGCATTGGTTGATTAGTTTCTCTGAATTAAGACTGCAAGTGCAAGTGGTCTAAATGAAGTATGCAAGGGCAAGGTATTTGCTAACATTGCGTATTTATGCTTTTTTATAACCCTTTGTGTGTGCACTGTTCGCATTGGGTCAGATTCACATTAAAAGTGATAAAACATCACTTTTAGTGGCACTCTTTCCAAAGGGTGAATATTTACTACTTTTTCAGCTTATAAACATTCCAACTAGTATGTCTGGAAAGTTGTGCAGGTCTCCGATTTTAAGGCGTATTATTGGGAATGTCATGGGCCATTTTTGGACGGTGATATACTCCCAATGCAGAATTGTACACACAGTACAAGTCTGCATTAGCGAAGCCAGAGCCTATGAGCAATGGCACTTTTTTTTCATATGGGATAAACATATTTTCCATGGACAACCCCTTTCTCCAAAACCCCCCACAAAGTCTTGAGGTGTTCTATTCCCTTTGCCAACCTGAGGGTGGATTTAGTCCAACCCCTTGCAGCAAGCAATCTGACAATTTTCAGGCTGGGAAACGCTTGGAGAGGTATTTGTGAATGCTAACAACTTCCAATTTTGTGGGCATTCTCAAACTCACAAGGGAAACCGCTCCTTCATTTACCCAACTCCTTACTCGTTGTGTGGGCTTATATCATATGTAACTGTATGTAGTTGTGATATACAGTAAGCAGAAGTAAACTTTTTACATCTGCTAAGTATCTTCATATACATACCAAGCAATGTAGCCATTTCTGCAGTAAATGCCTGCTTGTGGCTGAAAATATCTTTGTGAATAGGACTGGTCAGCTTTGATATGCATGCCTATAGATAGGAAATTTATGTTAAGTTAATATTTTCTTTCAGATAATTTATTTTCCTCACTATCAGTGTTTTTTTCCCTTGAAATGTACTTTTCCTGTGCCTCCCCTCTAAAAACTGTAAGTACTAATGCACCTTCCCACAAATTCTACAAAACCTCCATCTGGAGCGTTTACGTGTAGTAACAAATACATTGCTATAAAATTACAAAGTTTGGACTATGTGGTTGTTCACATCATTTGCATTGTATTTCCTCAGCAGTCCTTTGACAGATCACTGTGAAATGCCAAAAGATTTCAGCTAAGCTCAATACTTTGGTATGGGTAGTGTAACTCTGAGGGAATACACTACACACAATCAGCATCTATGTGTGTGGCAGATGTGTGACTCAGGAGTGAACTGTGCATGTGTGAATTGTAAAACCTTTAAGGCCTCAGACGTACACCTGCAAAATATTCATGAATCAGCAATTTTTATTGTTAAACAAAGCAACCAACGTAGTCCCTTGTTGGGTCCCCAAGTGCCTACTGTGACGCTCCAGATGTTTGGATTTTCTGCACCTTATTTTTAGTTTCCACTTAGAACTGAGGCATGCAATCTTGTCCCAGTCCTCATTACAAATCGCACTATGGATGTATCACTAATGTGGTGAGGCCTAACAAAGGTTGGTCCCGTTGGTAAGCCTATGGGGATACCATTTTTATTCCTTGTGCACAGGTCTAACCCGTACACGTGGGAAGATTTATTTACACAATACTCTGCCACTTTTTAAAGCAGGCCTAATGAGCTATGTTCCTTCCATGTGCATTCACTGCCAATATTCTGGGTCTGAAATCATATTAGCCAAATGTTACCCCTAAAATATACTGTCATAGAGGTTGAAATGTAACTTTATATCAACTATTTCAATGTAGTACACATTCCATTATGTTGCCTGACAATGTCCGTCTATACATTAGCAGACCTTCCTTGGTAGAATTTAACAAGCAGGTGATAGGGTAACTATTTTTTGCATACTTAATTGAACTCTTTGCAAACAATACAATACAAAAGTATAAAAGAATGCAAAACATACATCATACTCAGTGTGTAGACATTCAACAGAAATTAAAATAAATTGTTCACAGACTTCACAAAATATCCGATAAAGGAGCCGATTACGATGTCGGTCGGAAAGCATTCCGACCGACTCGGTGTCGGAATGGTTTCCGACCGGCTCGAGCTCGGGGGGTTCGACCGACCGATTACGATGGTTCCGAACACCGTTCGGTTGGACCCTCATTGACTTCAATGGGAGCCTGTGTTCCGACTGACAGCACAGGTCCCATTGAAAAAAAGGGTGGTTGCAGAAAACCTTGCACCCTGTGGGGGGCACCCCATGGTGCCTGCCACACTGTGCATGATTGCAAAGAGGGGACCGATGGCTACCCCCACGGGCCCCAACCGGAGGCCTCTAGGTGAAGGAGGGCCTGCTACGGGCCCCTGAAGTCAGTTTCCGACAGCCGATCCATGTCGGACTGACCAAGTCGGAACGGCTGTCGGAATCCGACATCATAATCGGTCGGTCGGAAACATTGCCCGTAGAGCTCTACGATTCATCTCCGACCGACTCGGACTCTCGGAATGCCGGTCGGAACCGATTTGGAATGACCGACCGACTACCTTATATCGTAATCGGTCGGTCGGTGGTTTCCGAGTCGGTTGGAAACTTGGCTTCCGACACGGGTTCGATCAAACCGAATGCCTTTTGGAGCCTTTCCGACCGACATCGTAATCTGCCCCCAAGTGTTGATAATTAGTTCTCTCAGCTCGATGCAAAGCCTCGTCTATTAGGGATAGATCTAAGGAGACACTTCTCTTCTGTAGATAATATTGGACAAAACAGATAACATGCTTTAAAATTTCACACATGTATCCACAAAGTTTACTGGTATGTTATTTACCTACATGCTTCCAACTACCACAGAATTCTAGCAATGGAATTAGGTGAAACCTGTTTCAGATGAATGTACAGTTAATGACCATGCCACTGGTATAAATACACATTGCTGTGGGTGACCCATATGAAATAAATTCACTGTCAACCATCAATGTTTTTTTTCTTGTGCTGTGGCAATATCATCTTTAAATCAAAACTGCTGTCCCTGAGCAATAGCTATTTTCTACATGTCAAATCCAAATATAAGGCCTAGGAAGAAGATAGTCCTAAATTAGTCAATGTTTCATGTAAGCACTCAGGGGTTAGAAGAAAGAACATTAGGATATTTATGTATGTATTTATTTCCATAACAATCTCTTTGGAGTTCCCTCTGGAGCATTTCTAGTTTTAAAGCATTAAATAACATATTTGTCTTCTAATCTACATTCCTGCTTCAAATGGGAAAATCCCAATCGAAAGGTTGTCTTTATGGTGGTAGCATCCTAAATGATGAATAGTGATCTAAATGTGGGGCCTTTTGCAATATCATCCCACTGAGGTAGTTTGTCAGGAAAGAATACTGATCATAGCTCAAGAAGGGGGAAGGAGGGGGGGGGGTATCAGAGATAACTATCAAACAACGATGGCCTACTGGTATCTAGTTGAAATTCTGGAGGCAATAAGCCTTTTTTTTAATTAACTCAGGAACCAGAGTAGAGAGAGATCATAGATATGAAAGAGGAGGGAGTATTATCTCATCAGCCAACTTTGCCTACAGTAAATTAATTTCAACACACTTACATGCTGTATTAAAATTAAGAAGGTACAGAAAACTGCATGCCTTTAGTGATAAATGAGCGATGAATTATATCTATTGGGTCAATAAATTACCAATAACGCCATAAAATTGTTGGAATCCAAATCAAATATATTTTATTGCATATAGTTAATTAAAACCTTTACAATTTCGTATTAAAAAATCATCCAATTGGCGAAAGTATAAGAAAAGAGAAGATACAAAAAGCAGAAGTAAGCATTCTTGTTTCTTATCTAAAACCATGTGCAAAGTCTACAATGTAAGTTCTTAACTGTAAACGCATACAAAGGGGCTGATTCCGATTCGGGCAGGAAATCTCTCCGACCGAGCCGGACCCGGAGAGATTTCCGACCGAATCGGACTCTAGCAGCCTGACCGAACGAGTACGATGCGTCCGTATGCTATCGGACTCGATTCGGTCAGACTCCCATTGAAGTCAATGGGAGCCGGTCGTACAACGCGTACGCGGGCTCCAATTGACTCAATGGGTACGTAGCAAACAAGGGCGCCCCCTACAGCGGGTACGCGTCGATGCGACTCGCGCCATACATGCACGTGTAGGTGGGACCCATGGGTCCCCCCTGTGTGCGACTCGCGCGGCTACGCGTGCAGGGGGGTCCGACACAGACCCCCGAAGTCCACCTCTGACTGCTCTTTGGAGCCGGACGGCGCGAGTCGGTCGGACTGCTCGAGGCGCGCATCGTACTTGCTCGGTCGGGGATTGTCTCCATTGCGCGGTGCGAGTCGTGTCCGTGCAAGTCGGTCGGAGCGGATCGGACCCGCGAACGATTCGGTCGGTGCAATTCGAACCCGCGAACGAGTCGGTCGGCGATTTCGCGTACGCTCGCATCGTACTCGCTCGCCCGGACGCATGCACGAATCGGTCGGAAACGAGGCCTCCGAATCGGATCCGGTAAAGCCGAATCCGATTCGGTGCCCTGCCGGCCGAGATCGGAATCGGCCCCTAAGTGTATATGTAGACGGAACGTGTATCCGGATACATGTGCAAAGATGCAATATGAACCATAGACTAGTCGATTAATCGAGGTTAATGGTCCTCAATTTCATAACTAAAATCATGTGCAAAGATGCAAGTGTACATATCACTGTAAGAATGATGGTGTCTGAAAATGGGCTGAGCAACATGGTACATAACATTATTTGATGCTTAAATATAGTGCAATTCACTGTGTATGTGATGTTACTTTTGAGCCTTGATATATAGTTCATAGTTAAAATCGACTTGAGACTCTGGGTCTCTGCTATGCCTTCTGCGTCCTCTTGATCCACCTCCAGAGTCCCATATGTGAAAAATATGCAAATGCGATGTGTTGGTCTTGTGTGCTTCGAGGCGCTAGTATGCACCCTCTTTGTTTGATTTTTGCAATAATGTACTAACTCTTTGCAAAAATCTAGCGTCCCTGCATGAGGTCTGTAACGAATGGCTGTTTAGCAATAACATTACAGCCGGCCGACATGATCTAACTTGGTAGGTGCGGAATACATGAAATAAATAATACCGTCTCAAATTATTCACAGTTGGGCAGATACACAGTAAATGAATCAGAGTCTCTTCTGCTTGGCCGCAAAGTCTGCAAAGCGAGGTTGGCCATGTTTGTTTCCACGTTGGAACCTGATCTTTTGAGCTGAATGCTCCCAACAGGATCCAAAGTAGCAATTGCTGGATTGATGGGGTTATGTGTTGAACCAGATACGGTTGAGGGGATTGAACCTCGTATGAGGATAAAACCATCAAGCTGTGTTTTTTCCTTGCTAGGGCGGCTTTGTCCGTTATCCAAGCTTTTTGTTTTACCGCGTTATTGACTATTTTTTTTGAATGCGTTGAAACTGTAGTTGGTATTCCAAGCATCATGCATGTTAAGAGATGTTAAAGCTTGTTCAAGTACTGTGTACCAGTCTTTTTTCCTTTTGCTTGGTTCTTCATTTCTGTCCAGCAATGCCCCTGTAAGGATTCCTCTTGTGCTGCTTTTAATTTCCAACACATTTTTATTATTGCCCTTTGCCTAACCGGATGTTGGTTTAATAACCCAAATTCCAGGCGCACTTGTGCTTGAGATGCAAGCTGCGGGATCCGAAAAATTTGTTTGAATAAGCCTGATTGTTGGAGATTCAGGAAATTTGCATCTTGACCTTTGAATAATTCGGACCCATAAGTGAGGGTTGGGAGAAACTTGGGAGCAATTACTTTTAGTAGATGGGAATTTGATGGACACTTTAATTTTGATTTTAACAGGTTTAAAGCGAAACGTAGTTTATTTGCCTGAACTTTTCTGTTTGTTAGCTGATCCTTAAGTGTGAACCTTGAATCAACCACTACCCCCAGATATTTGTAGGAGGCACTCTGCTCTATGATGTTTCCTGCTGCATACCACTTGTATTTATTTCTGTTCTGCCCTATGTTTGATGAAAAGCAGATGACCTTTGTTTTTTTATAATTAAGAGACAAGCCGAACTCCTCAGTATATTCCAGCAGCTTTGTGATCAGGCGCTGTAAGCCCACTGGAGTCTGGCTGCATAGAATGATGTAATCTGTTGGAATCCTGTTTGGTAAAAGGAACAATGTTGTTGTCTTTTTCCCATTTCTGCAGTTCCTGCAGCAACTCCTGTCCTCCTCCAGAAGTGCAATTAAACTCCAAGTAAACAGGGATTGACATGAGTCTTTTTTGTGTCTTGAGAATAAAATACAACTCTGCCAGTTATCCAGAATTTCCAGACAAACCATGCAGTATTTAAACAGCAGAGTAAACCATTGGGTCCAGTAGTCAGCTTTATTTCTGATGATATAGGCTGCAAGTCCTTTTGGACAAATAGCTCCTTTCAAGTTATTATTATTTGTGATCATAACAATTACCTCAAATGTTACCTAAATCATGCTGTACCCAGAAACACAATAATCCTTTTTATGGCGCGACAGGAGGCTAGCATTATGCATGAACCTTTATTCGCTACCGCTGAGCAGCAACACTTCGAAGATCCAATTACAATACCAGAAAACAAGCTCAACACAACTCCAGATTAGAACACTGTCAGTCCACATAAACTCCTAGTCCACCATTATGTTCCTCTTTTGTTTGCTGCTTCTGAGCAGATAAGTATTCAGATTCATGTTTTTAAAAGTTTATGTAAGATAAAATTGTAATGTAGTATGAATGCAGAGTTTATATTGTGAAAACCCAATTTATGGGTTGGGAATGTTAGTTTTAACAGTAGAATTATCTTAGTTAGGATATGATTATTTAAAGTATTTCATTTCTAAAGTAAAACTTTAAAAGTAAAGGAGATAGAGTACTCTTATAATACTCACAGCAAGGATAAAATAAGGTTAATCCAGAAAATTGATTTTAACAAAAAATCTTACCGTTTGTCAAGCTTGCGTTCTTCAGAGCATTCGAGCATTGAAAGAAAGCTTCATGCGCATATACCGCCTTGTGCATGATGGACAGGGCAATTGGTTTCCGACAGCTTTTTGAAGCCAGCGATTAATCAGGGCAATTCCTGATGATGTTGCATTGCCCAACTCTTGTTATCAAAGGTATTAGAGCGTGGTTTGGTGGCGTGCCGTTTATATGCAATTTTCTAAGGGAAGTAGAAGCTTGAATGGCAATTGCTAAGCAACTGAAATAAACCGATGCAACGCTTCAGAGCTTTGTTTTTATGACCTAAGTGTGCTGTACTTGGGAAACGGAGCATGTTTAGAGAGGAGAAATATTTATAAGCCATATTTAATTTAGCCTTACATAGGTTATTAGGTAATTAGGCAAAGATATTTAGCCTTGAAAAGATGGCTGAGGAAGTTATTCTTTATCACATGAGAAACAATCAGAGCTGCTAAGGAAAGCAATTTGTGAGGAGTTGAAAGAGACTATTCAAGAAACGGTGAGGAGTTTATTGAAGGAAAGTAAAAGAACAGTGATAGATGAAGAGGGATTTTTGTCACTTTCAGACAATGATGTGACAAATAGGAGTCCAGGAGGTAAATGTCTGAAAAAAGGAAGCATGGAAGAGAGCAAGGAGCTTCAGGGATGCCAGAACAGGAAGGATTGGAGTTCTTTAATGACGCACAGGGGAGAAGTATCCCACATGGCACACAAAAAGGGTAGGTTTACCCTGCAAGTGATGATGTATTGCTTCAGGTTGAATTTCAACAGAATGCACTTGGGGATTTAGACAAATATGTCTTAGAACTGACATATGACAATGGCTTTGGTGATACATTTCCAGGTACTGAGAATATGAAAAGCAGAAGGAGAAAAGATATCAGGGATTTCATGGGTCAGAAGTTGTTTAGCCCTTCTGAAATTAGGCATCCGAGGAGCTCAGATTGGTGGACGATGGAGTATGTGGCTGAATACATTACTTTTTGGATTAGAAGGCCTTTAAAAAAAAATGAGGGCGGAATGTTCCTGCCCAGTGATTGGCAATAAAGAGACAATTACCCCTAATTTAGACCTTGATTTAATCACGTCTCTTTTTAGATTGGGAAGAGATCCTAGCAAATGATCAGAGAGGTCATTGAAGCAATGTGAAGATAAATTATTGGATGTCTTTGGGCCTTTGGCAAGAACTTTAATCTGTGGTTGAAGAGACATATGTAAAAGGGAGTGACATTGATTTAGATTTATTAAGAGGTTGGACACAAAGAGTTATTTGCTTCTTCGTAAATGGCAATGCAGTTCTGACTGCTGAAAGACGTAAGGCTGTGCTTTTCCGTATTAGTCTAAAATAAGGAGATTGGGCTAAGAAGGAATCTAGTGAAGAGGCAAGAGGTTTCCTCTTTGGGGATAGATTGGTAAAATCCTTTGGAAAGTATGTTCAGACATTTACTGCTTTAGACAAGGCGCATAGTTCAATATGCAGAGTGTTTGGAGGAGGAAGTTCATATGGAAGGGCTGGAAGGAGAGGGCAGCCTTTCGGCCTTCCCTATTTCAAGAGCCCATATAATAACGTACGAGGAAGGGTCAATCAAAGATTGACAAGTTTTTATTCTCAGCGGGGAAGAGGAGGGAGAGCTAGGTCTGCAAGAGGCAGAGCGCAATATAGCATGTCTGGACAAGGTGAGTATGAGGACTGTTTCTGGTATTAACCATGGAAAGGTGGCAGGAAGGTTGAGATAGTACATACAACATACGTGGCCCGTACAGGTAAGAGCGGTGGGGCGGGGGTAAGTTGACAGACGACGGAATAGGAAAAATAGAATAAAAAAACACTTACCTTGTGCTCCCCACATCGCCTGTTTGGCGATGCGGGGAGCACAAGGTAAGTGGTTTAGTTTTTTAATTTTATTTTTCCTATTCCGTCGTCTGTTGACTGCCCCCGCCCCGCCCTGACCTGCCCCACCCCACCGCTGTTACCTGTATGGGCCACACCTGAAGTACAAGAGTGGAAAAAGATAACAAACGATCCATGGGTGATTGATGCAGTTTCATGATACGTATAGAATTACATTCAGAACCAAACCAGGTTAAAGAACTAAAATAATTGCAGTTCAAACAGCAGCTGAAAAAAATATAACAGAGTAAATTGAACAGATGTTGGAGAATGGTGCAATAGTGAGGGTTGAAGAGATCAAATGTATTTGTGAGTATCCTGTTTTTAGTGGAGAAAAAGGACAAGGGTTGGTGATCTGTGACCAATTTGCGAGATTTAAATTACTTCATAACATACAGGCATTACAAGATGGAAGGAATACATCTGTTGAGAGACATTTTGCATGAAAAAGATTGGTTAGTAAAGATGGGTCTGAAAGATGCATATTTTACAATACTGATATGTTTGGAGAGTCAGCGTTTCCTTCAGTTCAGATGGGAGAAGCAGATATATCAATTCAAATAGAGATTTACAAAAGGAGGCCTAGACTTTCGATGCCGCACTCATCAAACATGTAGGGTACAATCCAAAGGAGTGGTGCACAGGTCAGGGGAAGACAGCCTCCTGAGTCCCCATAAATGGATAAAAATCCACACACTTATATACACAAAAGACCGGCACCCACTATATGTTATGTTATGTAAATATGATCTTTTTGATCAGATCTGAATCATTAATTATGACACAAGTTAGAACATTATTCAGTTAGCCAAGTTTGCTTCTGGTTTTTCCAAGTTCCTGAAACTGGCTTTAGACATGTCATGTGTTGAAAATTCTTTATTATTTGCATAAAAACAGATTCACATCAAGGTAGCCAACACGTTTCATCTCGTTTTGCGAGACTTCTTCAGGGCTACAAAAGAAGGAACACATAAATAACATATATACCTATTAAAATTATATACACACACGACAAATTTAAAAACATAGTGCCAATTACTAACACATTTCGCCTCATTCTGCGTGACATCTTCAGGGCTTAACACTGTGGTACCCATTCATATGTGCTTATATCAAACATTGTGCATGCACAAAAAGAAACCCAAACCCAGATATATTTTTATAAACTCAATTTTTACATTTCATTTGTATTCAATAATACTCTTATTATATGGACATCATGCTATTCGCATACATTCTATTTGTTTATAGTAAAAAGTCACTGTCCATTTCTAGGGATTCTTGATACCCTACCCAAGTTGTAATCACATTTTAATCATTCAAATCTAAATATAATGCCTACTGTTGACAAAATAGGAAGAGACAGGGAAGAAAACAAAGCATAGCTGTCACATTTCTAAGCTAGACCACTGGCCGTCTTTTCGTTCACCAAAAACAGAGCAAAGGTTTCACATTTGTATACGCATATTTTTCTTTCCAATCAAGTATCGCATTTGTATATAAAATCACTAGTCATCTTTACCTTCACTAATCTAGGGGAGTCTGTGTATATCATACTTAGTATTACCCTTCATTAGAGCGTAATTATTGTCCCATCATTTTTACCTTTGTCCTTAGCGGAGAAATGTTTCTCAGAGCAAATACTTGTTTTGAAACGTTCAGGGAAATCCTGGTAACAACATGAGAAACATAGAGTCATGAATCTATCTTGTACAGACAAGTATGCATTAAAAATCTATATAACACTTATTGTCCGGACATACCTCGATTATTAGAATTGAAAATTTATGTTTAAAGACAGAAGAGTACAGAATCAGGAATATTTTTGAGTTTTCTAGCCCATGTTGGCATTTGAGCCTGATGCAATCAAAAAGACAATAAATCAATGCTTGAGCTCGACACTGCCATGTATTATTTGACATCATGTACACATTGCCAAATCCTTAATGAACCCAATTAAATTGTAGTAATAATATTTAGATTGTCTATAACATAATATTATCTAGATTGTCTGGGTTTATGGGACAAGAGATATTAAGTTATTACCATCTTGGCCTACCCATTGGGCTAATTGCAACATTTAAAGCTAATTTTGATTGAATGCACAGTATGTATTAACTTGATGATGTGACGTCCTGTTGTTAATGTTAATGTTTGCATCAGGTTCAAATGCAAACATGGGCTAGAAACCTCAAAAATATTCCTGATTCTGTACTCTTCTGTCTTCAGACATAAATTTTCAATTCTAATATTCAAGGTATGTCCGGACAATAAGTGTTATATAGATTTTTAATGCATACTTGTCTGTACAGGATAGATTCATGACTCTATGTATCTCATGTTGTTTCCAGGATTTTCCTGAACGTTTCAAAACAAGTATATGCTCTGAGAAACATTTCTCCGCTAAGGACAAAGGTATAAATGATGGGACTATAATTACGCTCTAATGAATGGTAATACTAAGTACACAGACTCCCCTAGATTAGTGAAGGTAAAGATGACTAGTGATTTGATATACAAATGCGATACGTGATTGGAAGAAAAAATGCGTATACAAATGTGATACCTTTGCATCTGTTTTTGGTGAATGAAAAGACGGCCAGTGGTCTAGCTTAGAAATGTGACAGCTATGCTTTGTTTTCTTCCCTGTCTCTTCCTATTTTGTCAACAATAGGCATTATATTTAGATTTGAATGATTAAAATATGATTACAACTTGGGTAGGGTATCAAGAATCACTAGAAATGGACAGTGACTTTTTACTATAAACAAATAGAATGTATACGAATAGCATGATGTCCATATAATAAGAGTATCATTGAATACAAATGAAATGTAAAAATTGAGTTTATAAAAATATATCTGGGTTTGGGTTTCTTTTTGTGCATGCACAATGTTTGATATAAGCACATATGAATGGGTACCACAGTGTTAAGCCCTGAAGATGTCACGCAGAATGAGGCGAAATGTGTTAGTAATTGGCACTATGTTTTTAAATTTGTCATGTGTGTATATAATTTTAATAGGTATATATGTTATTTATGTGTTCCTTCATTTGTAGCCCTGAAGAAGTCTCGCAAAACGAGACAAAACGCGTTGGCTACCTTGATGTGAATTGTTTTTATGCAAATAATAAAGCATTTTCAACACACGACATATCAATTCAAATGTTTGCCATTTGTATTTTCATCAGCCCCATGGTGTTTTTCAAAGGTAATGAGACCAGTTGTAGGTTTTTTGATAGAGAGAGGTGTGTGATTGATCATTTATTTAGACAATATTTCAATAATAAATCAGGAGATAGAGATTTTGAAGAAACACTTAAAAATGACGAGGAGTTGTTGGAGTCGCTGGGATTTTTAATAAATCTGGAAAAGTCAATTCTGATTCTTGAACAGAGAACGGAATTCTTGGGTTTTATAATAGGCACACTGAAGACTCAGCTTCAACTACCAGAAAAGAAGATTTGTTTGATAAAAAAGGGAAGTAGGACGTTTATTGAAGAAAAGACGAAGTAGGTTTGCAAGAGTAAGCACGAGTAAATGGGCTGTTTCTTTGTCAATACAGGCAGTTTTATGGGTCACGTACATTACAGGGCTCTACAGCATTTGAAAAGATCGGGATTATTACAAGGTCTTTGGTATGAGGAAAAGGTGAGAATGAGTCAAGAAGCTCAAGCAGAGATACTTTGGCAGATGGAGAATTTAAATGCTTGGAATGGTCCATGAATTTTGTTTTGTAGTCATATGCGAGCAGTTTAAGATGGGGTGCTCGCTTGGAGAAACAGGTCGCAGGAGGGAGATAGAGTTTAGAGGAGAGAAAGGATCATATCAATTGTTTGGAAAAGCAGCTGGTGTTAGGGGTTCAGAGTTTCAAAAGACAAATAGAAGAGTGTTCCATTTTGTTGAAGATGGACAATATTTCTGCGATGACACACATCTACAAGTTGGGAGGAAGCAGGTCAAGGAGGTAATTGCAGCTAGCTAAAGAAATGTGGAAATACTGCTTGCAACACAAGATAAGTGTGAAAGTTCAGTATCTTCCAGGGAAGGAGAATTTGTTAGCAGATTGGAGTTCTTGCAATGTTGTTGATTTCAGCAATTGGAAGCAGGAGAAGGAGGTGTTTAAACAGGTTTCTGGCCCTCTGGAAGTGGATCATTTTGCATCACGCTTTGCTTGTCAGTTGAAAGATTATGTGAGTTGGAACCCAGATCCAGGAGCAATGGCAAAAGATACTTTCAGTTTGGATTGGGGGAATTTCAAAGCTTACGCTTTCCTTCGTTTGTGATGATTCAGAGGGTGTTGTTGCAGGTGAGGAGACAGAAGTGTCAGTTGGTGCTGATAACACCTGTTTGGACAACACAAGCTTGATTTGCTTCGGTCTTGGAGTCAGTAGTAGAAGTGCCTTTTCTTCTGCGAACTTGCACAGATCTACTAATGGGTGTAGAAGGAGAGGAACACCCTCTAGTAGAGTCAGGTGTTCTCAACCTTCCATTTTGGAGGATATCAGGAAATCCAGAAGATTCATTGCTCTTTCGGGAGAGGCTTCAGACCTACTCAATGGATCTTGGGCACCAGGAACTAGGAAAAGATATAAGGGAGCATGGAGGGTTTGGTGTAGTTGGTGCGTGGAAAGGAATTTGGATCCCATGGAGGCTGATGAGGTTATGATTGCCGATTTGTTAGTTGAGTTATATGGGGAAAAAATTAAGTTACAGAACAACTAATTGTTACAGATCTGCAATAGCAGCAGGGCATTCTCTTATAGAGGAAAAATTGGTTGGCAGCAGTCCATTAATATGTAGAGTAATGAAAGACATTCGTCTAAAAAGACCACCTTAATCTAGATACCAATGTTTGTGGGATATTGAATTAGTTTTCAAACTATTTATACAGTGGCCAATTAATAAATTTTTAAGTAATAAAGAATTATCTTGGAAACTGGCAACCTTATTATGCTTGGCATCTTTTCAAAGGGTATCAGATGTAAGAGTATTAGACATAAGTAATAGATTTTATCAGCCTCAAGGTGTGTTCCTTGAAATTTAGAAGAGACCTAAAAGAATGACAGAGTCCGTTTTCTGATGAGTTTCCAAAACTATGTGTAGTAAGATGTATTAGGGAATATGAGTCCAGGATGAGTGAATATAGAAGCGCAGGAGTGGGACAGTTGTTGATCTCTTATATGAAACCATTTAGGGCAGTTTCTTTCACTACCATTTCAAGATAGATAAAGAATTATATGAAGGAGGCAGGAGCTAATTGAATGATGTTTAAAGCACATTCCGTGAGGAGTACTATGGCTACAAAAGTCTTTAACGCCTGGGTAAGGCTGGAGGAGGTAATGAAAGCAGCAGATTGGTCCAATGCAGAAATTTTTAGGAGTTTTTATTTTCGACCAGTTGAGCATGTTTCTGGCTTTGCATTGAAAGGCTTTGAAAATGCATCATGCTGGCCTCCTGTCTTGCCAAAAAATGATGATTCTCAGAGGTTTGCTGCATAGAGAATCGTGATTATATTTAAGACAAGGAGGCTAGCATTATCCCTCCCTCCTAACCTTATGGTGGGACATGAAGAGATTGAGGAAATTTTGAGGTAAAAGCTTTTGAATGCATAGTACTAGAATGCGGAATATATTGTTAATAAATTCATTTTAATAAGAAATCAAAAATATAAAAGGTGTATTATATGTTTCTGTTTTTAGATAACCAGTGAACTCAGAAAAGGAAAGCTTAAAGAAATATCAATCAATCAGCATTTGCATAGCACAGCACTGTCACCCCTAGGAGTATCTGGGCGCTGTAGATGCAACGTCCGAATAAAGGTCAGAAACAAGTAGAAAGAGGCAAAATAAAGGTCAGAAACAAGTAGAAAGAGGCAAAATAAAGGTCAGAATTGACTAGCAGAAAGAGGCAAAACAGAGGGCAAGAGCGAGCAGAAAGGCAGAATAAAGGTCAGACACGAGCAGAAAGAGACAGAAAAACAAGCATATAACGAGCAGAGGACGCACAAACCGAAGGCAGCAGAAGGTAAAGGACTGTGGGCAAGCTGATCAGGAGGATCATCGCAGGGAGAGCTGGCACAAGGACCTGCTCATTGGGGGTCACGCTGCGGCCTCTATTAAGTATGTCCTGGGGGGAGGGCAGGGTGCTGGGTGGTGGGAGGAGGGAAATGACGGGAAGAGGAGGAAAATGGGCAGAGAGAGGCAAAAAGGTCAGAAATGAGCAGAAAGAGGCAGAATGAAGGTCCTAAATGAGCAGAAATAGGCAAAACAAAGGTCAGAAACAAGTAAAAAGAGGCAGAATAACAGTCAGAAATAAGCAGAAAGAGGAAAAATAAAGATCAGGAACGACCAGAATGAGACACAATACAGCTCAGAAATGAGTAGAAAGAGGCAAAATAAAGGTCAGGAACGAGCAGAAAGGCAGAATAATGGTCTGAAACGAGCAGAAAGAGGCAGAATAAAGGTCAGAAATGAGCAGAAAGAGGCAGAAGCAAAATAAAGGTTAGAAACAAGCAGAAAGAGGCAAAATAAAGATCAGAAACAAGCAGAAAGAGGCAAAACAGAGTGCAGGAGTGAGCAGAGAAGAGACAGAAAACAAGAAGAAAACGAGGAGAGGAGGCAGAAAACCGAAGGCAGCAGAGGGTAGCGGACTGCTGGCAAACTGAACAAGAGGACCATCACAGGAGGAGCTGGCACAAGAACCTGCTCCCCCTATAAAGTTTAAAGTTTTATTTTCACGAACAGACGACATTTTTCAAGACGACTTATGAACATATGGCAGCCACAAAAGAGGAGCAAAATAGTGGATTAGGAGTTTATATGGACCTACTGTGTTCTATTCTGAAATTCTGTTGAGTTTGCATTCTATTATTGGATATTTGAAGTGTTGATGCTCAGAAGTAGTGAATAAAGGCTCACGCATAATACTAGCCTCCTTGTCTTTATTGAAGTTGTGATTCTTTATGGAATAAGCCTATGAGAATCATCATTTTGACATTGTCATCACTTGTAACGTTCAGTACCAATTGCCACTTTTAAGGCTATTGTTTACAGTAAAAATGCTATAGTTGGCAAGTGGGTTTACCTAAGACCAAAACCTAATTGTAGTGGCGTAATGCAAAATGATGGCCTACCATGTAGAATGCGGGGCCCCCAACACGCCCACCCTCACAGATATTCATAGCCCATAAGCTGAATCGGCCCGTAAAAGGGTGCCCCGCCCCCGGTGGGGCCCCCCCTACACCACAAGGGCTGCAAGGGCCAGGGTGGTGCCCCTGCCTGCATGAGTCATTAGCCACACGGATATTAAATAGTTTGATCCACTTCTCAGTTGCACCGTGTTTTGTCTGCCAAATTACCTTTTTTAATTTTATTTTCAAAGCCATAACCTTACTACCCAATCAAGCTTATTGTTATTCAACTTTTTCACTGGGTTATTAATCTCACTTTTACCTTATCAAAGTCCCCTAGTATACCATCCATTGTTCTGTTTAGAAATTGTAATGCTTGCCCTGGGGCCATATCATGATGAGCTGTGCCCAGGAAGTATATATTGCAGTAATGTCCTTTCAAGCAGGCACGCAGAGAGAGATTAAATTCCTCAGTCAGGATCACCAATATGAAAGGGATTTTCTTAGCCAATAAATTCAAAAGAGATGCAATATATACTGACAAATCCCTTTAGGCAGGACCTCCACCTTATTCCTTTGTGCTGGGAAAAAATTCCTAAAGCCTGTTAACAGTTTCTTATTAAGGCTTCAAGTTTTTTATAAGCAGAATATATCAAAGCTGGAGGAAAAATGTACCACTTCAGTATTGTGGGAAGTATTTTCTAGGGGCACATTTTCTCTTTACTGTCACTACAGACTACTTTCTTTTTCATTATGGGTTTTCTCAATCACACTTAGAAACAGTACTTGCGTTCCTTCTCTTAACCAATGCTGCTTCTAGCCATGGCCAACCATTGTTTCATTTATAAAAGAATGAGTGCCGGTGCCCAAAGCTCTGCTCAGAAGCCTGTGGCAGTCGCTATTAGATGTCACTGCACCAAATACCATGGGTGCGTAGACTTGAATCCACCTCATGCCTCTTTAATCCACTACCAGACACCCCCTGCCTCTTTGTCTCCCTTTTGCAGGCTCCTCCCTTTTCCCTTTGTGACAGTTTTTCTATCTTTCTCGTCCTCCTTATTTCCTCTTTGTGTGTTTTCCTCTCTCTTGCTCGTGGTAAATGCCTCTTGAGGAAAAATAGTGCTGATCCACAAAGAAGAGTGCCGGTGAGTCCTACTGGATTGAATTACGCACTGTGTCCAACCATTAATGCTGTTATTATACCGTTCAGGCTTGCAAAGATGCCTTTTTGCAATTGCCAAACAATACATTTTTAATACATCCACTTCATATATTTATTATGGTCTGTTGCATTCTGCATTGATAATGAACACGTTTTGGGTGTTCTTACTAGTTAATTCCTCTCTGATTGAAGACTGGACACAGTTAAGGTCTATAAAGATTTCTTCGTAATGGCCTGAGGAAAGAGCAACATCTCAGGGGCATATTCTCAAGAACGTGTGATAACTACCGCAAGTGTAGCTTAACGCAACCCTACACATCGCAGTCCATCGCAGGAAAACAACTCCGTGTCAACATGGTATTCACAACACGTCGGTACCATGCGATAGTCACAGGACAACGCGTCAAATGAATGCGTTAGAAACAACGCGACGCCGCAAAAACACGAAACCCGAACGCGAAAATAGTAGCGATGACGCCAATCGCAATACAAAAATCTGCGAAAACCAGCCACAGGCCTACAATTCCCACGCGTCATGCGGGAAAATGCACCATAAAAGTAGAAAAAAACATACTGACAAAAGCCAAACAACAGCGAAGCACAATGGAGGCAGCCAGAGCAAGTACAGAGGACAACCAGAACCCCACAAGCCCCACGGAGGACCAGCCTGGGACCTCGGGGTCAGGGAAGGGCAAGGACAAGAAGAAGAGGAAGACCAAGTTCAGTCCGCAGGAAAACAGGATCCTGATAACGGAGGTGATAGAACACCATCAATCACTGTTCGTCACCTCTACTGTGTCACTGGCAACTAATAATGGAATATGGCAGACCATCGTGGACAAGGTGAATGCAGTCAGAGTGCTGCAGAGGACAATGGACGAGGTCAAGAGGCCCTGGAATGATGTGAAGTGCAAAACCAAGCTGAAACTCGCAAACAACCGGAAGGCAGCAATGCAGACTGGAGGTGGCAGTCCTGCGCCACAGGAGGAGCTAGACGAGATGGAGGAAATGGTGTCCACAGTCATCAGTGGGGAGACGGTGGCAGGACTTGGGGGACCCGACACTCCTCAACATGACCGGACACAACAGCAACAGGGTGAGTAACCACCGGGGACTGGGGGGACGGGGGGAGATGGGCACAATGGCACACATGCACAATTAAGCATAACACATCTGCTGACAAACCATGCCCCAGACCCACAACTCCCACCAAGAGACCATTGCACACAGGTATGCAACATCTCAGCACTGCAGAAGCACAGAACCCAGAGGCACACCGCATTGAAGGGAGGAGGGCAGCTAAATCAGAGCTGCAGGGGCGACTCCCCCAAAATGCGGCACACACACATAACATGCAGAGGACATCAACATTGACAACGAGGTGGTACAAACCGCAACACGTCCACAACAGAACAGAGGACACAACAGGTGCCGCATGTGCGTAGAAACTGCCCAATCACATATGGCACTACAGGGAAATGTGAGTTGACAATGTACAAGTACAAACTCACATCCGTGATGTAGTTGGAATGTCCACTGTCCCGCATCAAAGAGTCAGCTCCCCCCAAACAGTCACAATGTACACTGTCATGCAGTCTGAATGCAGACATGTACAATGCGTCAACATACATTTGTACACAATGTCAAACTGCATTTCCCCTTCACATTGCAGGGGGAAATCCAACACCTCCTGCAGAGCAGTCCGAGCCTCTCTTCTCTGATGATGAAGAGGACCACCACACCTTCGACTCAGACGCGCTCCAACAGCTCGTGGAGAGCCTCCGCAGCCCACTTCCAGGATCAGGGCAACCCAGCTGCCATGAGGAGCCCCCCCTGCACAGTACACACAGCAGGCAGCACCCACCACCACGGCTGCCTCCCAGGACCCCCACGACGAACACATGGCCTTCCAACGCCATGTGTTGGGGTGCCAGGAGAAGCTGACTGAACAGGTGCAGGTGGGGTTCGACCGCATGGCAGCCAAACTAGACGCCATACGTGGGTGTCTAAGTCCCATCAGGGACAACTCACAGTCCCTAACGGATGCCCACAGCCCGCTCCATGCCCTCCAACGGACCATGGCGGACATCACCAGAGTCCTGACTCTGCGACAAGAATGACTGTCTAGCCAGAGTTCCTCCAGCGATCTCGCCCGGGAGTTGGGACACATGCGGAGGATCATGGAGCACATGGAGCGGACGCAGGCGGAAAGTGCGGGTGCCACGGCTGCACACCAGCGAGAGGTAGCTGGGTCCCTCAAAGCCCTGAAGACCTTCCTCATGGCATTGCTGCCAGAAGGCCTGGCGCTGATGCATGCTGCTGCTACCACCCCATCCACATCTCCGGCCCCTGATGTGTCTGTGCCACACAGTGCTGGGGACAGTACACCACCACCCACATGTGAGGCACATGCAACAGCAGAGGACGAAGATGCGGATGAACCCACCCTCGTGGTCAGGAGGACGCAGTAGCATTCATCTCCGCCATGTGGCCTGTTTCTGCTTGGTTCTGCCCTCTGCATCATCACCTTCCACTGTCCCCCGATGCACTCTGCGACACTCACCTCTGACCTCGACATGGACTGCCATATTCTGTTTGGTCGCCAATGACACAGCTATCAGACTGCGGACTGAAGTCCTCCTCTCCTGATGTACCTGTCATTCCCTGAAGGACTCTGGCTGGCCCTCCATGGGCCGACAATGTGAAGTGGGGTTGGCATGGCCCTGTACTGCTCCAGCTGCAACACTCCCTTGAATGTGTAATAAACATTCATATCCACACAGATGTGTCATGTCTATGATCTTTCAAGTGTGGAAGTATGAATGTATGTAGGGTCAGTGATTCCCCCTTACGTCCATGTTGCCCATGTTGTGGGACTATTGTGAAAGGGTGACAGATTGCCGATTCCGGTCCGGGTGGCGCCGACACTACAACGGAGACACATCCATTAGTCACTTCCTTGTCCAGCCCAGGACTGAACCACGCCCAGAGCCCCGGGGTCATTGTTCACACCCTTACGCTGGACTGGCATACGCCAGGACAGCCCACTCCGATTATGCACACAGGGGGGACGACAGCGCTACATGTCCTAGGTCTTCACTGTGGGGTTCTGCAGCTCACAGGTCTAGTTGTCAGCATGCCACAGCCACTCCCTCACGGCTGGTGTACACCCACACCACACCCATCCAGCACTGGCGTCACAGGACATGTGACCCTGGCAATAAAAATGGCCTGGCGCACGTGCTGGACGCCATTTCCACTCTCTCTGACTGGGTGTCTCTGTGTAGTTCTCATGTGTACATGAGGGCCTAGGGCCCTGCAACCTCACATTGCCCAGTGCCGGGGGTGACATGATGGCATCCGCACAACGGGACTCAATCATTTAGGGTCCATGGCTAGCGGGGCACAGACTTGGTGGCACCGGATACACTGCGACAGGCACAGGCACCCCGTCACGGGATGGTGTCTTGCGGTGCAGTGAGATAGGGGCACCTGAAGTGCTGAGCAGGTGTGCAGCCTGTGATGATGCGCCGTCCTGGCGGTCCGGACTGGCAAGGATTAGTGTGAGCCCTGCTGGGCCGCAGTGTAGGCCTGGGCCAGCGGGCAGTGCAGCCCTCCCGCCACGTGGCGTTGCGTCGCGCTTCACAGAGTTAGTGGCACCTCAAACGCTGAGCGGGTGTGCAGCCTGCGATGATGCCGTGTGCACTTATGTGGTCTCTGCCATTGCGTAATCAAGACCCAGAGTCAGGTGTGTGACCTGGTGGGCCGCGGTGCGGGGCTGCATGATGTGGAGGGTGCCATGGTCGCGGGCACCGGGCTTAGAGATCCCTCCGGAACGTGGTGGGCCCTCTTGGAGACACGCCGATGGCGGAAGGTGAGCAGTGAGGCCTGGTTATGCAGGGGCGGGCAATCACCGCTGGGCGGCGGGAGGGGCTGGGGTGCAGCAGCCTGTGTGTGCAGGGGCGGGCAAGCGATGATGGCGTGTGCAACTGTGTGGACTCTGCCATTCATGTCTCTGGAAACTGTTTCAGATGAGGGACCTGGGGGACTGCTGTGAATACCGGCACGTGGTTGGAGACACACCGGTGGCAGCAGGTGAGCAGTGAGGGCTAGGTCCGCAGTGTCGGCACTCTCTCCCTCTCCCCCTCTCTCTTTTTCTCTCCCTCTCTTTCTCTCTCCCTCTCTCTTTCTTTCCCTCTCTCTTTCTCTCTCCCTCTCTTTCTCTCTCCCTCTCTCTTCCTCTCTTTCGCTCTCTCTCTCTGCACTTTGATGGGCGCATGGCACACCTTCTGATCCAGATTTCTGTTTTGCAGGCTGTGACTTACAGAATGTCCTGAGACAAGCCGCCATGCCTCTTCAGATTTTTTTTTTTTGCTTTGTTCTGTAATAAACGTATTGTTTGGATATTTTGATATGGGTGTATGTTTCCCTTTTTCTGGCCACACATGTATGTTGGGTGTTGTGATTGTGCGACTTCAGGCGATTTGTTTGGTTCATGATTTCGTGGGGTTGATGTGCAATATCTTTGTCCATTGGGGTGGGGGGTGCCCGGGGTAGGGCCCCGGTGGGGGGGGGGGGTCCTGGGGGTGGTGGCGGTGGGTTTTGTTGTCCTATTGGGGCTCAGGCCTCCAGGGGTTGCTCCAGGGCATCTGTTGTTCCTCATGTGTGGCTTTGGGCTGTGCTCCCTTGTCTGGTGCCCGTTGTCGTCCGACTTTACACCAGGTAGGAGCAGGTGTTAGTTTCCTGCTGCTAACGCGCCTTAGTGCATGTTTTGTGATCTTATCGCCGATCTGGCTGGTCGTTGAGAATGTTGTGGAGTGGTGTTGTCGCGGCTTTTGGCACGGGAACGCCTACTCTGCATATCATTAGCGTTAGTTGCCGGGCTCCTCTGTGGCGATGTTTTTTGCGAATGCTATCGCAGGTAAACTGGTGTTCTGGGCTGTTAGCACCAGCTTGGGAATGGGGAGATAAATTTATCGCGGATTTGGCTGCGATAAAGTGCCAATAACTCGGCGATTGCTCCTTGAGAATATGCCCCTCAGAGTAGCCCCATTAACACCATACCTGTAATAGTACATGTGAAAGGTGTCAAGTGTCTGCTTAAGAGGGTTCCAGCTAGGAGGAAAAAGACACAAATTGCAAAAAACCGCCCTTACAATCTTGTAGCTCTTGATTGAAGATGAAGATAAATGCAAAAGTAATTAGGCAATGCAGCAGACTCTCCCTGGCATCTGAGCATAGAAAACAGTCACACCAGGACATCTATTAGAACACCCAAAGCAAACCAATGAGCAAATGTCAGGGCCAAACTTAGTAAAAGTGGGTGAGGAACACGATGAAAGAAAATGCAACAAATGCATTGTAACACATCCATCAGTCATTAATGTCTTATTTATGTATGATTCAAACAGGAACCAACATCGCAGGAAAAGTCTCAACTTCATCTTGGTTTGGCAACTTCATAAACCAATCTCTGAACAGACCACCATCTCGGAAAAGGTAGTTCTTAAGCCTTGGCTACACATGTTTCTTCTAAAATGTGGCATTGACTAGGTACAAAAAGAAAACCAAGATTCAAATATTTTGCCCATTTCAGAACCCTGGTGTCCTGCATCTGACCTTCCTCCCTTACTCTCCTTGGGTGACCATGACTGCAGAAACACACAGGCATGGGCTTATCTGTAGGGATGCCCAGACGTGCTCTGCGTTGGAAGACTTGTGAAGCACTCCCTGGCTGTGTGATAAGCGTATTGTGTTCTTCTAAACACTTGTCACTTCAGGTAAGCTACCGACATGGATGTAACAGCTTTAATAGTCTTACTTCCATCTCCTCAAAGCATTCCCTATGGTCAAAGAATAAACTACCAGTGGCTTTTGTTAGTCAAGTTAAAGCCATGGACTCTCTAATGTTGGAACCAGTGGTTGCTTTGAATGAAATGCTTACTATGACTCTTATGTCTAGATGACATTTTGTGCTTGCTTTAGAACCTCTGGCACAACAGCTACATTGCACGATGGCACCATATAGCATCCCAGTTGGCCGGCTACGTCACTCTGTTTCAGCGTATACAGACGACATGTTGCTTTATTTTGCAGATCTGCATGTAGATATGGCACCTATCGCCTTGTTGTTTGAGCAATTTGGGGAGATGTCTGGTTTGCACCTTAATGCCTCCAAATCAGTGGCTTTTTCTTTTTACGATACATACACTCTCCCCACGCTTCAATTTGGTCTAATGCAGTTCAGGGTGGAACCCACTACCTTTAAATATCTAGGGATTCATATCTACAGAACAACTTTGGACACCGTAGATGGAAATGTTGTCCGTGCACTTAATAATCTCAGAACCCAAGTAGCGTTTTGGAATACCTTGCCTTTAACTACTGCAGGCCGTATAGCCGTTTCTAAGATGGTTATGCTCCCTAGACTACTGTACCAATTCGTGAATCTTCCCGTGGTCCTTCCTGCCTGGATTTACAGAGCACTAGATACGTTATTGACTTCATTACTTTGGGGACAGGGCCGTCACAGATTGGCTCTTGCCAAAATGCAGTTAACAGGTACTGAGGGTGGCATGGGAGCACCAGATTTTAAAGCCTATTCCATAGTGGCTCATCTACAATGGATGGCTTATTGGTTGCCCGAAGTGTAAATGCAAGTGTGAACATTCACTTGCCCCTTCCCGCACAGCTGGGGATGCAAATAACTATTTGCCCAGTTTTACAATCAGAATAATCGAGTACGGCACTATTGATGCGCAGGATATCGTGGAACTTTACATTGGGTGTACCGCCACAGTGTAAGGTATGTGTGGGGTGTGATTAATGCAGATGCGCATACGCACATTACATATGGATTGAGTTTTTTCCCTAAGCTCTGATTTTATGTATTCAGGTGGCCGTCTGATATACGAGTACTGTGGGCATCGGATATAGTGCATATCATCACTGTGAATGTAAGTTGTGGTTTTCTTAGTCTTGACATTCTTTTCGGGTGAGTTGGTGGTTAGACGCTGTCGAGTTCACATTTATTGGTGACGGTTGTGTCTATTATTATCACCATTCGGTATTTGAAGACACTATGGGGCATATTCACAAGGACTTATCGCCGAGTTATCGCCACCTTAACGCATCAAAAGTGGAGATAGATTTAATGCCCCATTCACAAGCGGCTGCAAACTGCAGACATCGCCAATATTCCCGCGATAACTGCTGCAAAATTTATCTCCACGGGTGACACCACCAACTAACCCTAATGAGATGCAGAGTAGGCGTTCCCGTGCAAAAACTCACGAAAACACCACAACACCACTTTCACAACGAACTGCCAGATCTGCGATGCGAACCAAAAACAGGCGATAAGCCGCGGTAGCAGCAGGGAATTAACACCTGCCTTTTGCTGGTGTTAAGCAGGACGACTTCCTGCAGTATGAAAGGGAGCCCAGCCAAGAGCCACATCTGAAGACCCACAGATTCCATGGAGCCAATGATCATGCAGCTCGGAGACCCATGAGGGCCACAACACCCACCGCCATCACCCCCAGGACCCCCCCCCCCGGAGCCCCCCTCGGACAAACACATACCGTGCACGACACAGGAGCCACAAAAGCGCATGATGTCGCATAATGACAAAGAAACACACATGTGTGGTCAGAAGAACGAGAAACAGTCACTCATCATTGAAGTAACAACCAAAAACTTTATTGAAATACAACACAAAACACCAATGCGGAAGACTCCGGTCGGGTCCGTCCGGGACAATCTTGATGTCACAGCCTGGAAAATAAAGCACAAAATCAGAACGTGTGTCATGCGCACATCAAAGGAGCGAGACACAGAGAAACAAAGAAAGAAAGGGACAGAGAGAGAGAAGGAAGGGAGAGAGAGAGAAGGAAAGGAAGGGAGAGAGAGAGAGAGAGAGAGAGAGAGAGAGAGAGAGAGAGAGAGACACTGCCGCCCCGCGCACCCAGGCACCACTGCTCACCTGCTGCCACCGGTGTGTCTCCAACCACGAGCCGGTATTCACTGCAAGCCACCAGGTCTGCAATCTGTAATCAAGGCCAGAGTCAATCATGGCAGAGTCCATCTCACTGCACACAGCAACAATGCCTGTCCGTCCCTGCGCACACATGCAGCCGCACCCTACCCCCTCCCGCCGGCCAGCGCTGGCTGTCCGCCCTTGCGCACACAGGCCCCACTGCTCAACTGCCGCCAATGGTGTGTCCACCAGTGGGCACACCACGTGCCCGTGCAAGCTCCAGGCCCCGGTCCCGCCATCATGGCATGCTCCACATCATGCGGACCCGCACCGCGGCCCAGCAGGTCCCACACATGACGCCGAGTCCTGAGGCATCAATGGCAGAGACCACATCAGTGCACACGTCCTCATCGCAGGCTGCACACCCGCTCAGCAATTTCGGTGCCACTAACCCTGTGCAACCCCAGTCAGCGCCACGTGGTGGTAGGCCTGTGACGGCCGCAAGGCTTCGGGTGCCACTAACCCTGTGCAACCCCAGTC
Source organism: Calotriton arnoldi (assembly GCA_963921515.1). Taxonomy (NCBI): domain Eukaryota; kingdom Metazoa; phylum Chordata; class Amphibia; order Caudata; family Salamandridae; genus Calotriton; species Calotriton arnoldi. Next base: position 4,122,200 of record CAWUFW010000322.1, on the reverse strand, counting down.
AGTGCCACGTGGTGGTAGGCCTGTGACGGCCGCAAGGCTTCGGGTGCCACTAACCCTGTGCAACCCCAGTCAGCGCCACGTGGTGGTAGGCCTGTGACGGCTGCATGGCTTTGGGTGCAACTAACCCTGTGCGCAACAACTCATGGGCCCTTTATGATTGAGAATCGTGGAACGTCCGTCATCCAGTCACCTCCGGCAGTGGGGAATGTGAAGTTGTCGGCCCCTTATATTGGCGGAGTCACATGGCCTGTGACCCCTGTGCCGGATGGGTGTGGTGTGTGTGCAAACCTGCCCTCAGGGAGTGGCCGTGACATGCTGACAACTAGACCAGTGACCTGCAGACCACTAGCATGTAAACCTGCGACATTTAGCTATGTGGCCCCCCCCTCGGAGCGTAAGCAGAGTGGTCTGGCCTGGCGTACGCCGGACCATTGCAGGGCATGCAACAATGACTCGGGGGCTCTGGGCGTGGTTCAGTCCATGTCCGGACAAGGAAGTGACTAATGCGTGTGTCCCTGTTGTAGTGTCTACGGTACCCGGAACGCAATCGGCAATGTAGCACACTGTGACTGGAATCCCACTAGATGAGCATCATTGACGTTAGGGGGAGTCACTGACCCTACATTCATCCACACATTCATACTTGAATGATGAAAGACATGACACAGCAGTGCGTTTCTGAATATTTAAAGCACATCCAGTGGAGTTTTGCAGCTGGAGCAGTACAGGGCCATGCCAACCCCACTTCACAATATGGGCCCGTGGAGGGCCAGCCAGAGTCCATCGGGGAATGACAAGTACAGCGGAAGAGGAAGAGTACAGTCCACAGTCTGGTCGCCGTGTCATTGGTCACCAAACAGGATATGGCAGTCCATGTCGCGGTCCAAGGTGAGTGCAGCAGAGTGTATCGGGGGTCAGTGGAAGGTCATGGGGCCATGAGCGGCACCAAGCAGCAACAGGCCAGGTGGCGGAAATGAATGCTAGTGCCTCCTTCTGATCTCAATCCCATCCACGTCCTCGTCCTTGGATGTGTGCCCTGCCTCACCTGTGGGTGGTGCAGTTCCGGCTGCGGCACTGTGTGCCACTGACACATCAGGGGCTGGAGGTGGATTGTCGGCCGCACTGTGTGGCAGTGACACATCAGGTGCCAGAGTGGAAATGTCTGCCGCACTGTGAGGCACTGACACACCAGGGGGCGGAGATGTGGATGGTGTAGGAGCAGCAGCATTCGTCTGCGGCACGCCTTGTGGCAGCAATGCCATGATGAGGATCTGCAGGGCATGGTAGATCCCAGCTACATTTTGCTGATGTGCAGCGGTGGCTGCCATCCTTTCCGCCTCCATCCGCACCATGTCCTCCATGAGCCTCCGCATGTGTGCCAGCTCACGGCTGAGATCGCTGGAGCCACTCTGAGCGGGCAGGTGTTCTTGTCTCCGAGTCATGACTCCAGCGATGTCAGCCAGGGCTCGTTGGAGACCATGGAGCGGCCTGTGGGTGTCCGTTAGGGACTGTAAGTGGTCCCTGATGGTACTCAGACACCCATGTATGGCATCAAGTTTTGCTGCCATGAGGTCGAACTCCACCCGCACCTGATCAGCCATCTTCTCCTGGACCTCTAACACACGGCGTTGGAAGGCCATGTGTGTTTGTGGTGGTCCTGGGAGACAGCCAGGGTTGTGGGTGCCTCCTGCTGGGTGGTTTGTGGAGTGGGTGGGGTCTCCTCAATGCAGCTGGGCTGCCCTGATCCTGGAGGTGATTGGCGGATGAGTTCAATGATGTCTTGGAAGGCTTTGGTGTCGATGCTGGGGGTGTCCTCCTCGTCATCAGTGAAGAGTGGCTGGGACTGCTCTGCAGGAATTGTTGACGGTGCTTCTGCAATGTGAAGGGGAGATGCTGTATTACAATGTGTCCACATGTATGTAGCCGCATGGTACATGTTCACATTCAGACAGCATGGCAATGTACATTGTGACAGTCTGTAGATCAGGGCCATGATCCAGAGTCATTGTGGGTGTGCACTGTGCTCTGCTTGATTGTGCATGTGTGCCATTGTGGCCATCTCACCCCGTCCCCCTAGTACCTGGTGGTTACTCACCCTGTTGCTGCTGTGTTGTGTCATGTCGAGCAGTGTCCGCTCCCCCGACTTCTGCCACGGTCTCCACACTGATGACTGTCGACACCAGCTCCTCCATGTCATCCAGCTCCAGCTGTGGCGCTGGGTTCCCACCTCCAGTCTGCATTGCTGCCTTCTGGTTGCCTGCGAGTTTCTCCTTGGTTTTGCGCTTGATGCCAATCCATCGTCTCTTGACCTCGTCCATTGACCTCTTGTGCTCTCCGACGGCATTCACCTTGTCCACGATGGACCGCCATATTCCATTTTTGGTACCCAATGACACGTTGGAGGTGACGAACAGTTCTTGATGGTGTTCCATTACCTCCGTGACCAGGATTCTATTCTCCTGTGGACCGAACCGCCTCTTCCTCTTCTTCTTGTCCTTGCCCTTACCTGTCCCCGAGGTCCCAGGCTGGTCGTCCGGGGTGCTTGTGGGGTTCCGCTCGTCCTCTGCGCCTGCTCCGGCTGCCTCCATGGTGCTTTGGTGTTGGTTATTTTGTGTTTGTGTGTTTTTTCTACTTTTGTAGTGATTTTCCCGCCTGCCGTGTGTGTATTGCAGGCCTGGCGCTACTTATCGCTGATTTCCTCATCGCGGTTTGGCCCATCGCATGTTTTTTTGCGTTGGGGTTTGTGTTTTTATCTCCGTCGCGGTGGTTGTATCGCGGACATTGGCCGCGTTTTTGGCAAACTATTGCATGGTACCGCCGTGTTGTGAATTCCACGTTAACACGGGGTTATTTTCCCGCGATAGACTGCGATGTGTAAAGTTGCGTTAACATTTTTTGGAGATGTTTAGCGCACGTTCTTGTGAATATACCCCTATGATGTAATACTTTAACATGTGGTCATGTTGTTACAAGTTGATAATGTTTTGTAATCCATTTAGAATTATTTCCTCCTTGTATGCTTAACATTGGAATTTATGCTTTATTTTCAGTTCCCCTGACGAAGGGATAAGGTTATCCCGAAATGCATTGGGAAAATAACTTCAAAGACCATTGTTTTTTGTTAATACGATGTATATGATGTCCATAACGATCACAAGTTTTTGTTCTGTACATGTCTATGAAAATATGATCATGGAAAGGAATCCGCAATAAAAAAGATTAATGTTTTGAGACATTGTGTGAATAATATATTTTGAACAGTGAAGCATTGTTGATTATACTGATTGTAAAACTGAACAAATAGTTATTTGCATCCCCAGCTGTGCGGGAAGGGGCAAGTGAATGTTCACACTTGCATTTACACTTCAGTTCACACAGGGGACGGCTACCTCTTTCCCACCCAGCACGCTAAATTGTTATACAGAGTACAAAGGTTAAGCTGATTTACACGTAGATAGGAGTGCGCGGTCCTACTCATCAGAATCTATCTTATTGGTTGGCTGGCCATAATTTATTTGAGGTAGGTTATTTGCCCGAACGCTGACGGGCTGGGACATTACAATCATTATTATGCCCTAGAGCAAATCGGGTGAGGGACCCTCCATTTCTTTTACACATTGCGCTCCACTATTGGAAATTGGTGATGTAATATACCAGCACACCTGTACCATATGCCCCAAATGTACCCCTGTGCGGCTTACCCACGTTACGGGTAATATTGTCTGCCACTAGAGTATGCAGTTGGGTGGAGGCCGGTGCAAAGACTGTAGGGGACTTATTTCTAGATGGGAACTTAATGCCTCATGAAGAATTCATGCAGACTTATTCGGCCCCTCCTACACTGTTTTTAACACATGCTGCGGTCACACAGTATGTGCTTAGGTACTGGTTAGTGGATCAGAAAGAGCCCCCGACCTTTGGATTGCTGCAGACGCTACACATAATGGGACATGGTAGCCATCTGGTTAGGTGGTTGTATCGGGGCTTACGGCCTCATCTGGGAGTCTCCTTGTTGACTCTTTGTCAATAATGGGAGGCAGAGGTGACTAGGGAATTTACTGACAGGGAATGGGTACAGGTCCTTGAATATCCTAGGCGCGTCTCCCGAAATGCCCGGCCTAAAACAATACAGCTGTTTGTACTTCACAGGGCCTACCTCACACCTCGGGTGATACAGCATATGTACCCCAATTACTCATCGGAGTGTCCTAGGTGTCGTAGCCAGGAGGCAGATTTTATGCACATGTTTTAGACCTGCCCCTCCCTTGTGGAATTTTGGACGGAGGTTATACAGGGCCTCACATATCTCTCTGAGCGTTCCTCCTGGAATACCCCTGAGGCCTGTCTCCTAGGTCTCTTTCCCCTTCCCAAGAAGGCAAAGGTATTGCGCCGCTTCACGAGCCTCATCTTAATGCTGGCCAAGAGACTTATCACACAGTGATGGAAATCGCACAGGGCACCACGCGAAGGGAAATGGTGGGAGGAGGTTATAAAATGGGCCACTGCTGAGAGAGAGGCATTGCAACGCGAAGAATACAGAGGGTTGAGGAAGAAACCAATATCTTTGGAATGGGCTCAATTGCTAGAACACTTCAAAATACAAGATGCAGATATCGCTGATGACTGATGTAATACTGAAGTCGCGGCATACTCCCTTCCTCCCCCTCCTCCCCCTCCTCCCCCTCCTCCCCCTCTCCCTCCCTCTTCCCTTCCACCCTCCCCACTCCCCTTCTCCCCCCCCCCTCCGGTCCCTTGCCCTGACCAACCTGACGGAAATTGGAACAGACACTTAGTTTTTGGTAGCACAGTTCTTTATTGTTGTTTCTTTGCCTTCGACACAGATTTGTTGCTTGACAGTGGGAAGGTAGACAGTACAGTCATGATTATGGTTAACATATCGATTGTACATGTATAACGCATATCCGATTTTTTTTTCTTCTCTGCTTTGTTCATTTCTGCGACCTATATGTGTAAATGGATACCATGAAGATGCAGTCATTGTAGTCCTATTATCTGTCATGAAAACTTGTAATTACCAGATGATTGTGATGTTAATTGACTAATATGTACACAATGGAATGTAACATGATTTTCATCAAAACTGCAAACTTAATAAAATCTGTGTTTAAAAAAAAAAAAATGTCTAGATGACATAAGGTCTATTGAACCAGAGAAAGATGTTCTGCATTGCTCTGGAGACCATTCGCTCATGCCTTGAATTCATTACCAAGCTGTAGCTTTTAGAAATTTGCCTCAGTACACATGACAGTCATGTGTGTGAACTGGAGGTATTATGGAGCCAGGCCCTATGATCATGGGGTCACACCAAGTGCACCCTCCTTTGGTGAGCATTAACACTGTCAACTCAAAGGGGTGTACAGCACAGACAGTGGTGGCAACAATGTGATTTTAGAAGCATGATATGCCTTTTTACCTGTTACCTGCAGGGAGAGTGGCCTACAGGCCTTGCTCTTGTTTAAATTGATCTGCCAGTCTCATGCAACAGGGTATTTTGCCCATTCATGTAGGACACACATGTGGTGTGTGCATATAGTGTGTGTAGATGTGTGTACAGAGCATGTACCATAGCCACACTGGAATACATTTTGTATTTGCTATATTCAAGTAGAATCCAAAATGGAGGGTTGGAATTAGAGGCGAGACAGCTGATGTGAATTGCAGAGCTCCTCTGGGACATTCCAGGGATCCTTTGTAGTAGGTCAGACTGAGGAGAGAGTGCTAAGGAAAGGAGTCAGAGGACACATTTGAAGCTAAAGATCTTTTTTCCTGCCCTTTTCTGGCTCATTGTTCTAGGGAAGGGTCTACCCCCAGAATGGTAGCAGGTAGTTAAGTGAAGCAGCCTCACTGTCTTAGTAGAATAAGCAAAATGGCACTACTGGGAGAGAACCGGCTTCAAGCTGACTGGTCAAATACATGACCACTATCTGCAACTCTAGTGTAAAGTTGGGGCAGAAACTTCCCTGCCAGTGCCAAGGTGTCACCACCAAAACCAGGGTCGTCTCTCACCAGTGATGATCGAGGAACCCTTCTGTGGTCCAGGGTTGGGGTCTTCATCACCAGCTCTCTTTAGCAGGCTTGGGACCAGAACTGGGAGCCAACTGAAAGATAAGGAGGATCAATAGAGGTGCCCTTGGAGGAAGACTAAGAAGGGCACTTATGAGGTGATGAACACTGACAGGTGCTGCAGCCCGTGGAGGACCTGCACAGCTCAAAACAGGTGAGGTCTTGATGACCCGAGTGCATCGGCACTGTGTGTTGTCCATCTGTACCCTCTGTCGAGGGGGTCTTAAGTGCTTAGTGGGCAACCCCACTAGTAGTCAGCTGGCAGAAGTAGCCAGCAGGGGCCCATCAACTTGCAGTTAGCAGTCAGTGATTAAACCAGATCAAGCTGTGCCCAGAAGGCGAGCTCGTGTCATCAAATGGATACATTACACATCGCCCGATGCACCTTACAACTAGGGTCCGTTCCTTGCTTCTTTGAGGAGGAGACTGTTGTCTGGGCTTTAAGAAGAACCCAACTAGTGGAACTTATATGACCACAAGGACCAAGATCCTCATTTAGCCACTCTTTTGGCACTACTGGCACTGCCTATGCTCCCTCTATTGAGCGTACACTGAAATGCTTTCTGTGGACCACCACCAACTTTGATTTGGCCAACGAGTACTGCTCGGTAATCTATACATTGTGCAGACTATCAGGAACAGCCAACAATGAACTGCAGGCCCAACCTGCATACACCAACCTGCGTACACCAAAGGACATTGTTATTGTGATACCAAAAGCAGGGAGAAATGATCACATATTTGGGGAACCGGAAAACTGCATTCTTGGGGAAGAAGAGTAAAATTAGCCAAAGTGAATTCTCAAATTCCTGTGATTCCCCTTAAAAAAGGGCTTGGACTAGTGATCACTATTCCTTAGCACTATTACTTAAGACACGTCTACTGAGAGTAACTTAGACTTTGCCACAGATTGCCATGGTACTAAATTACTACTGGTAAATCCATTTTGATGCCCGCTAATGATTATGTACAGTGATTGAACTTTGTTTAAGTATTAAAGTACTTGGTTTGACTGTACTTTATTTGAAAAAAATTAAGGTGTTTATTGAGTGCTGACACCTAACACCCATACCTATTTGAGCTAAGCTACTCTGATGGTCAAATACTAATAGGGTATATTTGGTGTTAATTTGCTTTTCCAATGGTAGGGTTAAACCCAGGACACCAGTGGTCAATGACACCGTTTGAGATAGTCCCAGCCTAGTAAACCCTGATGACTTTGGGACTTCTGAAAAAGTTCCCACAAGCCCCTTTTCTCCTCTGGTAAACATATTACATTATGAAATGTTCCTCTGTAGGAATTTTCTTGGTACAATAATGTAAGAAATTGGAGTATTAGTTGAGGGGTGTGAGTCCCCACCTCAAGTAATAATCACAATCCTTGTCAGGGTGAACCACAAGAATTACTTATTAAACCTAAGCTCAACTCCTGGTAGCGACGGCAGAGCACAGGAAGCTTAACTTAGAGGCGATGTATCAAGTATTTATGCTATGCCAAAACTGTAATAAAGTCAAAACACAACACAACAAAAAATCCCAAACCAATTTAGAAAAATAGAGAATATTTCAATAAATAAAATCACACCAAAACAAAACGAAAATCTAATAAGGGGAACCGTATATATGAATTTTAAAGTTTAAGGTTACAAATAGCCCAAAAGGTACTACGCACTAACCGTGGTCAACTGGTCATGGTAGACTGGGGCCTAGGTGCGATTTGAGACCAATGACGATGGAGTGCGGGTTGAATACACACACCAGGTTGAACCATGTCATAAGTTTTACCTTCAGACTTAGGGGCATATGTATAAGGAGTTAACGCCGCCTTAGCTGCACTTTTCCGACGCTTTTGCGGCGAAATTTTTATCGCCTTATGTACAAGCAGCCGCTAACCTCTGTTAGCAGCAGTTTTCCGTCGAAAATGTCCATTCTAAAGATCGCCACTTCTGTAAGCGATAATGACATGCAAGGGAGGCGTTCCCGTGCAAAAACGGCCGCTAACCCCACTTCGCGATATTTACAAGGGGATTCCTGAACTTTGGAGGACCAAAAAAACTGCCGCTAACTGCAGTTAGAGGCAGTTTTTTAAGACCAGAAAATAGCTGGTCTTAAAAATGGAGATAACACTTGGGGCCTCTTTTCAGTAGGTTTAGGTGCTGGACAGCGCTGCAAGCAATGTTGTTGCGCTGCCCTGCAACAAAACTACAGGGCAGGAATGCGCACCATCAATAAGATAGTGCACATTCCTGGGCCTCAGTCATGAAAAGTGTTGCAGCGCTGTGACAAGACAGCGTTGCAACAGTTTTCACTACACCCTTCTTGCGACACCATGGATGCGCTATATTCACTGGACAGCGCTACATGACGCAAGTAATAACAGATATGTCTGGAATACTGACGTATCTGTCTGCGCCAAAGTCACGCATTGCTGCAGTCGTGTCACAACCATGACGCAACTCCAGAAATGCATGGGGCCATCCTATCCCTATGGCACTGGGTCACCCTTACGCCTGCAATCAGGCAGGCGTATGGTACTGATGCAGTGCCGTTCTTGAGGGGTGCCAGGGTGTCGGCGCAGTTGGCGATCCATCGGTGGTGGTTGCGTGCTGCGGAGTCATCGTCTGTAAGCATTGGCGGAGTGGTGGTGCTGAGGGAGTTGACGAGACGTTCTTCGGTGGCCTTGATCCAGCTGCGAGGGGGGGCGATGATGGCGGTGGTGTACGGTGGGCATGGTGAAGACGTGATGTATACAATGATGGTCGGTCCAGGAGAGTCCGGTGGTGTGGCTGTAGTTGAAGTTCCGGCTGGCGGAGGAGACGTTCATTAATGTGTGTCCTGCTATGTGGCTTGCTTCGGTGACTAGCTGCTTGAGTCTGATGTTGGGGAGCTTCCCCAGGAGGGAGTGGTGTTCTGGTCACTGGGGTTGTCCAGGTGGAACTTGAGTTCACCGAGTAGGATGTCGTCGGTGGATGGGAGAGCCTGGGGTGCAATGAGGTCTACAATGGTATCAGAGAATGGTGGTCCATGGCCCGGGGGGCCAGCAGATGAGGGTACCGCAGAGGATGGGCTTGGGGTTGGTCCGGATCTGGAAGTTGAGGTGTTCCCTGCTCACCGTTGGGTCATTAGAGTGTGTGGTCAGTCGGAGTGTGCTTCTGTAGGTGATGGCAATGCCCCCTCCTGCACGGTCGGGGTGGTCCTTGCGGGTGATTTAGTAGCCGTCAGTGATGGCGATGGCGATGTCCGGTCCGGAACAGAGGTTGGTCCTGGCAGGCGATGTGGCGTCCAGGGTTAATGGCAAGGAGGGTGATGGCGTTGTAGCGGTGGAGTGCCCGAGAGGAAGGGTGCTTGGTGCTGAGCGTGTTCCAGGGGCAGACAGACGCAGATGGGCTTGCCTTTGGCACGGGAGAAGTCCATTACAACACAGGCATTACATCGTAATGCCTTTACAACGCAACCCCAACAACGCAGGTGCATTTACATCGCATTCCATTACAACGCAGTCAGTAATGGGATATTTTTAAGTTTTAGGGTGGGTATGGGTTTCGGGTATCGGAGATGAAATTTGGGGTGTATTATGGGGTAAAATTTGAAATTTGGGGTGTGTTTTGGGGTCAATTATGAAAATTGGGGTGTGCATTTGGGTCAAATATGATTTTTAGGGTGTGTTTTGGGGGCTCAAAGATGAATTTTAGGGTTCAGGGTTTGCTTTGGGGTGCAAGTGTTAGTTTTAGGGTTGCAGTCACTGAAGTGGGAATAGTAATATTTACATCTCCGCTATCCAACACCTTCCCTACTGTTACAATATGCCTAGTATTAGTATGCATTGTAATGGAGTGCGATGTAACAGTATGCGTCTTAACTTCATATATACCTTTGGCACACCAGTGGTACGCCCGCTGCGCATGGCTGCACAGCGGCCGTCATTGAGAAGTGCTGCGGGGAGGACTGGACAGCTGGGAGGTGGGAAACGCCGGAAAGGACACTGGATGTGGCGTGGACGCGGGGGTGTGTGTGTGAGCGGGTGTTGCAAATATTTAAATGAGAGAAATCTTACCTCGAGGCCGGGTCCCGTGTCTTCATTGCTCCTGCTCTCCTGAGTCTGCTCCCAGGAACAGGAAGTAGGCAGCCAGGCTCCCTCCCCTAAGCCAATCACAATGCTGCAATGCGGCGTTGGGATTGGTCATTGGTGCCGGGACAAGGCGTTCAGCCAGGGGCTGAAGGGCTGGGCATGTTCTCCATGCAGGCTGCGAACCGGACAGTGCGCATGACTGCTTTGGGCGGCCTGAGTGGGCCGACCAAACAGTCATTGCGCACTTGAGTGGGCATGCCACTCCGCCCCTGCCCTGCTCCGTGAGTGGAGCAGCCCTACCCACCCTCCTGCCCGCAAAGGAAACATAGCATGATTACATCAGGAAGTTATCATCATGTGATGATTTTTCCTCTTCTTGCACTGCTTGAAAGCAGTGGGGCGACGCTCTTCCGCCAAAGCGGATGAGCCGCCACTGGGGGTGCATCATCTACAGGTGCTAGGCCTGGGCGACTCGACCCCCGGGCCTCCTCCGCTACGGGTCCCACCTTCTTCTTACCTGGACATTGACACCGTGGCGCAATCCACTGCACTCTCTCCAAATCTGTGACTCAGCCAGCAGGAGCCTCAGCCAGGTGGGATTTCACAAGCCTGGGTACAGCAGTCGCCAACAAGTCCGCTGGTGAACCTCCCAATGCAGTTGATGCAGCAGGGACCCCTTGGGCGTGAAGTTGCAGCACTCCCGCCACACAAGTTCGGCGCAGCTCTGGGGCCTCACCCTCCACAGCGTCTGGCCAGCGCAACATCATCCTGCCTGTGATGCAGAGAGGCACCGCCCACCATTGGTAATCCCATTCATGCACCATGGTGTAGTGGTGGATCGTAGTATGCGATGCAGACCTCCCTAAATTGGTGCACAGGAGCGCCTCTACCATTCACAGCTCCAAGGGGCTCAAGGCGGTCTTCTCACACAGGTCAGCAACGTGCCGCCATGCGACCTGCCAGACTTCACCACCAGGTACAGGTGATCGCCGTGCCTCAATGTCTACCGCCATGGCTCATCGACTCCACAGCTCCTCCGCATCCCACTCCAGGCTCCAGACGCAGGTCCAGCGAGGCATCCAGGCTCCAGACACAGGTCCAGCAAGGCATCCAGGCTCCAGACGCAGGTCCAGCGAGGCATCCAGGCTCCAGGCGCAGGTCCTGCGAGGCATCCAGGCTCCAGGCGCAGGACCTGCGAGGCATCCAGGCTCCAGGCGCAGGTCCAGCGAGGCATCCAGGCTCTCATTCTGGTTATCCTGGATGTTGGGTGGCTTGAAGGGTTTGTTGATGTGTGCTGCACTTGGCCCTAGCTGCTCCATTCTGCATTTCATTGTTTTTTTTGCCTATTTTCTATTGGAGGTCGACTGATAGGCTATTTTTTCCAATAGAGGCAAAAAAAACTCATGTTGGGCTGATTAACGTGCATTTTTTTTCTGCTAATGGGCCTCTTGTTGGTTTTCGCACGCTAACGCCGGAATTCCTATCGCCATCACGCTAATGTTAGCAGCAGTTTTCGGCGCCAATCCCTGAAGCTATCGCCATGTAGCGACGGCTTGTGAATACGTCGCTAACATGGCGATAGTTTTCAGCGGTACACTGCGGTAAGAAAACTGCCGCTAACTAACGTTAGCGATAGTTTTCGACAGTCCTTGTACATATGGCCCTTAGTCTCTGAAATGGAAGTCAAAAATCCACATCGGAGCAAGGCAGTAGAGTGTGGGTATGGAGTGCTCCACTATATATCGAATAGCAGTTGGATGAGGTCCCTGTGAAGCCGTTGGCTTTTGTCAGGAAAACTCTGAGCGGGAGAAAGTTAAAGTTTGCTCCCAGAGAAGGTCTATCTCCAGCCAGAAACTTCTTGGTGCCTTCTCCCAAGAGTATTTCTCTGTTCAGACTTCGTCTCATTTTTGGAACTTGGATTCTTCCAGCGGTCAAGGTTGAAGGCTATAGCCAAACAGGGCTCCACAAGGCTGGATACTTTCTATTTGAGGCCCCTCTAAACCATATTTGCTGCTGCAGTAAAGCTACGAGTGGGAGAAACCTGAATCTTCAGCCTAGCAGCAATGCATCATTGTCGGATTGGCTTGGTAGGTTGGTCCCAGTTCTCTGGTGGTCTGGTGGTGGTCAAAATATTTCTAAGACTCATGTTTTAGGAGATATTAGGAGGAGTACACTTTGACACAGCCAAAGGTCCCAGGACCTTCAGGACAGCACTGGAAGGTCAAGACGCACTCCAGCAGAGGTCAGCAACCTGGTCCAGGGCAGGTCCAGTTGGGCACTGGTAAGCTGGCCAGCTGCAAGAAAAGGCCTCCTCTAGCTTGTTGTGTCCCTGTAGCTTGAACAGGAGGTTGACCTTATGACCCTTGGAGTGCACTTTTTTGTTTGGAGACAAGAGGAAGAGCAGGTCCAGTCCTTCAGGGCTCTTCTCGGGTCTCAGACAGCAGGCTCAGTCCTCTTCTGATCTTCCACAGGCTCAATAGTGTTTTGGGGAGGGCACTGTGGGTGTGCATTTAGGCTTGGGATACTATATAAAACAAGAGCTGTCCCTCCACCAATCAGTGGGAATCCGGGCATTAAACATATAATCAGAACAGTGGTTTAGATGGAATTCATTCTTTTTGATTGATAGGCAAATAGATCAATGCTCAGCATACATTTAAAATTGATATACACTCTAGCCTTCCGGTAGTTTAATTAGGATACAAGAAACTCATTTGTAGTCCATTTACCCATAAGTCAAATACAGTATGTACATTTAGTACAAGAAAAACATAATAAGCAAACTTGATGATGCAAATGCATTGTGTCTCAATGTGGAAAAAAACACATAGAAGTTAACAGATAGTGATTTCTATATACATGCAACAGCTCACATTTTACTGATAACCACAAGTGTGCAATTAAAAGCACATATTGAAAGTTGTTGCCGGTACATAGAAATCACTAGCAGTTCACTTCTATGTGTCTTTCACATCGGGTAACAGCAGCAGCCAGAGCAGCAGAGAAGGAGGGGGCGAAAATGTAAGCCAAGCGCGTAAGCCTTTTATCTGACTCATTCATTTACCACAGACTTACATCCGATCATATGAATTTCTCTGCTAACTGTTAGGTTCAATGACTTTAATTGGAAATAGGTACATTTATTTTTTAGTTCATCAATTGTTTTAGAACTTTAATGTCATAGCTAAAAATGTGTTATGAGCTAGATTTGAAGGTTACATTATTTATTCTTTTAACTGTATTGCAATCGCTGTTCCCAGCTTTATGCCCCCTCAGCATCTTTTTCAGTGGAAGTTTTGAGCTGTGCCCATGATACCTCAAGATGAGACACCGCACAGTGGGGCAGATAGTCAGAAGGGCAACACAGCACTCAGACCTGGATCTCTCTCAGGACACTCTTCTCCTTGTTTGCACAAAAGGGCCTTTTGTATTGCCCCGTCTATCTCTCCTGGTGGGAAGACTGTGCCCCTTCTGTCAAAGCTTTAACCTGGCCCCGCTTCCTTCATGTGAAAAGTCTTGATGTTCTTGAAAACACCCTCTCTTTCCTTGTCCTTCTGTCCTCAGGAGATGGCAAAGTTCTCTCATCCACATTTTTGACATTCATGTGTAGGTCTGACCCATCTGTATGGACAAGACAAGAGATACAACAGCACCAAAGAAAACTGTCTTGTTTATGTTTTGGCTCCTATTATCTTAGGAGATGCTGCTTGTGTCAGTTCTACATTTATCTTCATTATTTAAAGATCCTACGGTATAGTGCCTGTTCCCTATTTCATCTCTAATGGGGGGTTAGCAGCTTTCTTTGGAATAAGGTCTAGGCTGATAGGGGCATATTTACAAGCCCCTTATGCCACTTTTGCGCCGCCGTTGCGTCACGCATGTGATGCAGCGGCGACGCAAACCATGCGCCGCGTTGCGCTATATTTACAACGTGACGCATCTAGAGAGATGCGTCACGTAGTAAACCCCTGCGCCCACATGAAACCTGCGTCAGGTTTCATGTGGGCGCACCGGCGTAGGGGGCGTTCCGCGCAGGAACGCTCGAGAAGTGACGTAGTGAAATCTACAAGATTTCACGCAGTCACTTTCTCGAGCGCTGGTGCGTCAAATCCTTACGCCTGCTTCATGCAGGCGTAAGGATTGACGCACCATGTTAGGGATAGGAAGGCTGGAACAGTGCTGGAGTTGCGTCGCGCTTGCGACACAACTTCAGCACTGCGCCAACCTTCCGCCGGCAGATGCGTTACACATCTGCTTATCCTTGCGCCACGATGCGCCGCATTGTAAATGCGGCGCATCGGACGTGGCGCAAGGGTAAACTTGCGTGACGCATTTTCCCTGGCGCATCCCTGCTGATATGCAGGGATGCGCCAGGGAACGTAAATATACCCCATAGTGTTTATGGTCCCTGCAGGGCCATGTGCATTTGTACTTCTTTTGAGTGTTCTCGGCCTTAAATTCAGAAGCGTAGGTATCAATGATGAAACAGGTGGGATGTCACTGGAGCCCAGGGGTTCGAAGCCCCATAATGCCAAACTTCTGGCTGCTTTTCACTACCAAATCAGAGGAGGGTGGGCCAAATTTCATTGCTTACATTCGAACCCACGTGGCCTCGCCAATGCTTGTATTTTAGAACATATATTTCTGTTGTCGTTTTCTACTATACCTTCTGAAGTATCGATCAGGGGCTTTTACCTCCTAATAAAATTGAATAACCGGCTCCTCTAAAGCGCTTTTATATTTTTGCAAGTCTGGCAAAACAACTGTGCAATTTGCCTGTGCTTTAGTCAGTATATTCGAACCGGTGATTAGCTCCAGATTTTTTTTTAGTATATTGTCCCTTTATGTGATAATTGCAGGTAGGTTAAGCTTGGGTGACTTGTCCTTTCCTTTTATGCAGATCTGCCAATTCATCTGTCTGTGTTTCTGTCCCAATACTTTCCAGTTACAGATCATTATTTCCTTCTACAAGTCAGTTTAATTGTCAACGTTGTTACTACGAATAATTAGGGCATTGTCTTACTTACACTGTGGTCCATTGTGAACGGGAGCTTTGCCATCCTTTCTGTTGAACAAGGTCACACGCTTGTCAACGACTTCCTTGTGTAACTTCTTACTCTTTTCTCTCTGCCTGTATTTGAACTTGCATGTCATTTTTTGTTGTTAAAAAAAAATCAATTTCTTGCATCACTAGCAATTGTATATAGTATACTGTCCCGCCTTTTGTCGGATGTGATTATTTACATCTGCGACTAACCCCCTCTAGAGTGTTTGATCTGCCAGAAACTTATGAATGGTAAAAATGTGACTTATTAAACTCTGTTTTTGCAGATTAATGGCCTGCTTCACTTCTGCGAGATATTACTGGAGACCATTTTTGTGTGTCCGATTACTAATATTGCAGTGCATCCTTTGCCTGCAGATTTACTTCAAAATATTATTGCTCAATTTCCCCATAACTTGTACATTTATTTAACTGCCTCTCTTTGGAAGTCATTTTCCAGACAAGATATAGATTTCATATGATACTGAGAACTAATTCTTGCTGGGTTATCTTTTCTGCACTAAGATCAAGTATTCAGTTACTGCTGCCATGCATGTGCCAAACAAATATTAAATGTTATCCGACAACAAACCTCATGTTTACTGATACATCCCTAGAATTTATTTTTTTCTTTTATTGCCTGAGGCAACCTCCTTTTAAGGTCTCGGCCTGCACCAGCGCTTGCGCTGGTCTGGCCGAGAGTTTTAGTAAGCGGGTTTTGGAAGTGCAAACACTGGCTTTCGGCTGGCGACCAGCTTGCGTTCACGATGGCGTGCACGCGCAGCTGCCATCTGGGTTTCCTATCTCTTCCTCATTTCCTCGTCATGGCTCATTAACTCTCTGGACTCTGATGTTTCAATCGCCGCAGCAGCTCACATTACCAACTGAGGGCCCTGGACTACAGTCACATGAAAAACAACAGCGATTAGCATTGAAATGCAAGCTTTTTTTTTGTCTAGTTAGAAATATTGCTTCGGTGGGTTGATTTCACCTTATATCGCTATTTGTTTTATATTGGGAGTCACAGCCTAATTACCAGTATTTTTGTCTCTCACTGTTTTTTTTAAAAATATTTATTCGCGCAAAGCACAAAGCTATATTTAAGGTTACTTTTTCCGCGTCACTTCTTCAATGTATTTAAACTCCACACCCCCCACTCTTATTGTCTCTCTCCTTCTCTCTCTCTCCCCTCTCTAATTCTCTCTCTACTTAATTAACTCTCCCTCTCTATCTTTTTTAGCCTTTCATTCTCTCTCACCCCTTTATCTGTTTCTCTTTCAAACTCCTTCATTCACTCTCTCTCCCCTTCTTTCTCTCTCTCTATCCCGCTCCACTCTTTATTCTATGTACACCCTTTCTCTCTCTTCTCTCTCACCACCCTCTCTAATTGGGAATTATATCTTCACTCTATCTCTCACTCGGCAATACCACAGCATCACTCAGCGCAACCACAGCATCAATCAGAGCCAGCACAGCATCAATCAGAGCCAGCACAGCATCACTCAGCACCAACACAACATCTCTCAACGCCATCACAGCATCACTCAACGCCATCACAGCATCACTCAGTGCAACCACAGCATCACTCAGTGCAACCACAGCATTACTCAGCACAACCACAGCATCACTTAGCGCCACAACAGCATCACTCAGCGCCACCACAACATCACTCCGCGCCACCACAGCATCACTCAGCACCACCATAGCTTTACTCAGCGACACCACATCATCACTCAGGGCCAACACTGCATCACTCAGCACCACCACAGGATGACTCAGCACCACCACAGGATGACTCAGCACCACCACAGGATGACTCAGCACCACCACAGCATCGCTCAGCACCACCACAGCATCGCTCAGCGCCACCACAGCATCGCTCAGCGCAACCACAGCATCGCTCAGCGCCACCACAGCATCGCTCAGCGCCACCATAGCATCGCTCAGCGCCACCACAGCATCGCTCAGCGCCACCACAGCATCTCTCAGCGCCACCACAGCATCGCTCAGCGCCACCACAGCATCGCTCAGCGCCACCACAGCATCGCTCAGCGCCACCACAGCATCACTCAGCGCCACCACAGCATCACTCAGCGCCACCACAGCATCACTCAGCACCACCACAGCATCACTCAGCGCCACCACAGCATCGCTCAGCGCCACCACAGCATCGCTCAGCGCCACCACAGCATCGCTCAGCACCGCCACAGCATCGCTCAGCACCGCCACAGCATCGCTCAGCACCGCCACAGCATCGCTCAGCACCGCCACAGCATCGCTCACCACCACCACAGCATCACTCAGGCCCACCACAGCATCACTCAGCGCCGCCACAGCATCACTCAGCGCCGCCACAGCATCACTCAGCGCCGCCACAGCATCACTCAGCGCCAAGACAATATCACTCAGCACCACCACAGCATCACTCAGCGCCAAGACAATATCACTCAGCACCACCACAGCATCACTCAGCACCACAGCAGTATCACTCAGCAACACCTGAGTATCATTCAGCATCACCTCAGCATCGTCTCCGCAACAGTCACCACCACCACCACTACCACCTCAGCATCACTCAGCACCACCTCAGCCTGCTCTCGGAATCTGGCATCTGTTGATTCTCCCCTAGCGTCTGGCCGCTGCTAGTGTTATAATACAGGTACTAGTTCCCAACCTTCACCCTCCGATTGTTTATGCCCCCTCAAAAAAAAAGCTTTAACAAACAACCATTGCAATAGGCAGAAACAAGTTGCCAGCATTGCAAGAACAAAAGAAAACTGAGGAAATTTTTTATTGTAAATATTTTTTTTAATATGGTCGTTCAGTTTTACATAGTGCCTTCTTGGTCATATATAAAGTAACAAAAATGCTCCTGACACTTTTTTATTATAACTTTTCAGCATTCCGCACAGCAGCCACACTTCTCTACAGCACAGCTTGAAGACATTGGCAAAGTCAATAGCTCTGGCTAAACACTTATAAGGCCCCAAAGGCGAGACCTATTGGCTATGCCAATGCTTGTTCTGATTGGGGTACTGTAATAGCTTCCTTATGTGCTTGAACATGTGTGTGTGTGTGTGTGCATGCGTGTGTGTTCGTGTGTGTGTGTGTGGTCGGACCCATTTCTACATTTGGGTTTTTGTCGGTGCAACTGTCAAACAAACCTGTTGTTCCTAATATACTTACAGTAAGATTTGGGCCTGCCACTTCAACCATTGACTTTTTGGACTATCCTCTTCCAGACATTGACTTGTGATTTTGTCAATTACTCATTGGCTCTTGAGTGTCTACTTCAGGGTCCAATCGTGCACTTCCATTGTGGAGCATGAGTTACTAATTTACAACTAGAGGCCCAATGGCATCTTCCTCTACCAGTGTCTTATTGCTCCTTTCTGCCCTTTAAATTTTCCACTAACATGTCCAATCCTCTTAGTTCTTTTGTGTGTCCTTCATGCCCCCGTCCCTCTTGTTGAATCTTCCCACTCCTCTCTCTTCCCCTACATCTCCTTCCTTGTAACTCCTATCTGTCCCTCCCTCTCGTTGCTTCCTCCAACACCTCCCACTTTGTCCAGTGTGTTGCTGCTCATAACTCCTGCCCGCGCTCTCCTCTTTCTCCTGTTGGTCTTTTGAAGCTCTTGGTGACATGTTATTTATGCTGGTGGAGCCTTTCAAAGAAATGAAAGGGTGCTTATAGTGAAAGCTCCTTTACTTTGAATTCAGTTCTCTCTTAGTTTCTATGTCAAACATACCGGTCGGGTAACTGTAATCTTAGTAGAGTTCCCAGAATCAGACGAACTCATCAGGGGGGAAGGGGGGCGTTCCTTTTCCTACCTAGGTCCTGAACTGTGGAATGGACTTCCTGTCTCGATGAGAATGTGACATTCTCTTACGCGTTTAGGGAACTTTTGATGACCTGGCTCTTCTAATTCAACCAATGATACTCTGTCTCTGGGTGCTTTACTTCACATGTTCCAGGGATGGGAAATCCTATTGGGTAGCTATGCGATCTACAAACCTCATAATAATAATAATAATAATGAAGGTCAGGTGGCAAGGTACACACCCACAACAAGATACCTGGGTCCGTAGTGCTGCAGAAGTGTGAAAAATAAATAATAAACTTAGGAGTCTTGGGAAACTCCTTTTTAGATCGAAAATTCTCACGTACCAGAGGTGGCATGCTTCATGATACACTTCTTCTTTTGGTGCTCCAAAAAAAGTGAAAATTAAGAACAAATTAATGCAATATAGCATATCTCAACAAGTGGCCACCATGCCATAGTCTGGCTGAAGGCAAGCCTCTTGTTCACAGGATGACCTCGACTTCCAGTAAGCAAAGGGCTTGCCTTTGGCCACACTACGGTATGAATGCCAGTGTGGACCCATAGTATCTCGCTCGGGGTTATTGTTGAGTTGAAACCGCCAACCTGACGTTTGCGGGTCCAGTGGAAGTGAATTTTCTAGAAAGTATTGGTGACCACATATTGAGATACGCTGTATTGCATTAATTTGTTCTTCAGTTTCACTTTGTTTTAGCACCAAAAGCAGAAGTGTTTTATGAAGGGGTCCTGATGAAGGTTAGAGTTATTGGTGGGCAGAAACATGCTGACCATATATAACACCACCAAGACAGTTGAACTTTATCCTCCCTGTAGCATCACTTGTGCATTGTTTTAATCCTTACCTCTGACAGAAAAGGATAAAGTTAAACACCTGTGGGGTAGTTAGCTTTAATTCACTGAACTTTTTTTTCTTTTCTCACACACTATGCATTATTCACACACACACACACACTGTAGTGTCACATAGTGCCTTATAAAAAACATCCAAAGAGCGCCTCCCAGGTTGGATGGGATTGTAGCCCACACCAAAGAAAAATTCTCTCTGTGGTGTGAAAACGTTTGATGAAGCACGCTTCCTCTGATGGGTGAGTGTTTTCGTCCTAAAAAAGGAAATTCCCAAGACTCCTGACTTTTTTATTTATTTTTCACACTTCTGCAGCACTACAGACCCGGGTATCTTGTTGTGGTTGTGATTCTTGTTGTGGGGAGATGATACCTGCTGGTCTCAAAACCTCCCTTGGCCCTTCTTGTGTTGATGTAGGTGGCAAGGTAGACTTCTTTGCAGTCCTTCCTTTCTTTCTATGTCATAGAAACGAAAGAGGAACAATGTCAAAACTCCCTTGACATACAACCTGTAGACCTAGAAAACATAAATAGGACTTTATTAAAGGAAAAGATGCTTTTAATACAGACCAACTTTAATTTCTTAAATTTGTTTCTGCTAAATGTGCTAGTGGGATGTCTGCAAGCTTCACCACATTAAGTACAGATCTGTTGGCTTTGCAGATGCTTATAAGTGCCTAGGAGTGTGAATGGATTGTCTCAGTAAAACTTCATTTAATAAATTGCACTGTCTTAGAGTGTTGGTTTTTGTAATTGCACTATGCAGTCACATCTCACACTGACACTTGCAAACACAAATATTTCATTAACATGATGGCCTACAGATACAAGGGATCATCTTATGGAACAAACAGAGGCTATAATTTAACAAAAACTTTTATTTCTACTCAACCAGCCACAAGGATAAATACAAGGCTTTATAGCAACAGTGATTCCAGTATACAGTAGTCAAGGCATATAACAAGAGCATTGTAGGAGAGAGCTTTCCTGCTTGTGTAAGGGAAAGCAGGTAAAAATGTCGAAAATGGTGTATGAAGACCCAAGCAAACAAGAGGCTGCAATTCATATAAGCAAAAACTCAAATTAAACCACTGTTGAATTTGAAGAGAACACAAAAGACCCATGAGCTCGGTATTAGGGGAGAAGTTAACATTATGAATGTTCGAAGGGTTGAAACAAAATTTCCAGAAAAACATTCTATACTGAAGGAAGTGACCCGAAAAGGGCCACCCGGGTTATCTACAACCTCCTAATAGCCTTCCACAAAATGAAGAATCGGTCAGACAGTAGAGAATACAAACAGTTGTTTATTAGCAATGCTCTGCAGAGGAGTCCAATCTGACCTGCACCCTAAGATGTCTGCTGAGGGACTGCCTTTCACAAGCATAAAGGTGACAATTATACATTTCAGCCTGAACACAAGACACACCCACCCACTAACTTTCCACAGAAGGCAGCAGAAACAGAGGGGGCACACAAAGATGAGCTAAGAGTCTGAGACCGGGCACACACTATCTCTCTGGCAAGGTCATTCTGTCCGTGCCTGCAGCTGAGCCAGTGGGGGCAGGCTCCATCTCATGAGAAAGGTATGCAGAAGTACAAACAGTGTATTAATTTATACAGCGAGGCCCAACTTACAGAGACACAGGGAATTCTACACAGCTGCTACTTGCAGAGCCAGGGAACAATTAGTTGCAAACATGGCCTAGAATTAGCGGCTAAGTATAAAATGGCGCCGCAAAGGCTAACTTAACAATCATTACATATGGTAGGACAGATCAGACTTTTAATTTAATTCTAACAATACGTTAAAAAAAATAAGGGTTTAAAGGAGAAGGGTGGGACCAAATAATCAACGCTCAAAAGAAAGGCTTTAGAGACCATGAGCGAATGGATGACAAACCAATATGGTTTGGTTTGACACCCACCAGCTGAATTACTGATGAGAGCCTATGAGCCATGGGAGCAGCTTAAATCGACCACTTGATGGGGGAGGAACCCAATAAATGGAATAATATTTTGATGGGCTTGGTTCTTACCTTCTAATCCAAAAGCAAGCAATCTCACAGAGTTGTGTTTTTTGGGTATGCAGTATAAAAACCAGAAAAACAGAGACTTTTGATGTATTTGGAGACGAAAAATCGAACTTGTTAGATGAAAAAAGATCTTGGTGACACATCTATGGAGGCGAAAGAGTATGGGTATGGGGTAAGGGCTTGACCAGCACCAGGGAGTCGCTCAGACCTTTGTGATCTCTCCATATGGACTACATAACCTAAGGGTTAGTGGTGCCCTGTCCCACTGATCAACACAATGAAAAAGGATGCTACCTATCATTACATAGGTAGAAATACAGTCTAGAAAGCACCCAAGTGCAAACCCTGAAATGAGGATTGCTAGATGAGGAAGCAGCCGGAAGATGCACCCCACTCAGCACACAGCTTGTGTATATCCTGTTTAACCCCCTGATTGGAGACAAAAGTTCTTACTTATCTATAGTATTTCGAGGAGAATGTCCCCAAATAACATTATTCACAGGGGTATGAGAGGCAATATAAGCAAGATGACAATTAAAAATGTATACAATAAGTAAATTAAATATTGAGTCCACGTCGTAGCTTGTATTCTTTAGTTGTTTTTATTCATAATTGGTATTCAAAACAGCCAACGCGTTTCGCCCAAACATGGGCTTCTTCAGGGCTGTAATATCATACAATATAAAAAATATTTTATTGAAAGATATAAATGTTTAGTAAAAGATTTATTAATGTTTAAAATAAACCCAAAATTGTAGCCTACCATTTTAAAAGTGCAAACTGATTGGTGACTTAATTATAAAGTGCAACGATGACGAAAACCAAATACCCTATAAAGTGCAACATATAAAGTATAGTGCAGGAGGAGACTTAAATTGAGAAAAGGGTGAGCAGTCTGAACACCCATGTTTACAAGTGGTGAAAGTGAGTCATTGTGTAACAACTGCCAATTTACATTAATAAATCCAGAAGACGAAAGAGAAACCACAAAGACTCCCAAGACACTGTGTTTGAGAAGAAAGAAGTGAGCGAAGAAAGGGCTTCACGAGAGTGCCAGGTTGATGTAAATAGCGCTTACCAAGGCGAGTATGAATACGAGCGCCGCAAGGTACAATGCGCGTCCAAATTGGATTTAGTCCATCACGGGACAAAGGAATTTAAAAGATAAAGAACCTGGTAACAAAGAGGAAAGATCCATATGACTAAAGATTCAGGTCAATTGAAAAAGTAAGAAAAGTGCAACAAAGTAGAGTTCACTAACCTTAAAATGTTAGTGCAAATAGATGGTCCAAGAAAATTGGAGGACAAACAATTTCCTCCCTAGTGCCGTTCCGTGGTGTTATATAAAGATATCTAAATAAAATATAAACTGTTCAATTAACGAACAGACTAAAATGACTAAAATACATTACGTAAAAAAACTCTAAAAAGACACCCTAACCTAAGTATGCGAAACATGTACTATGCAAGCAAAAAGTGGGCGAGAGCTATAATGCGACTTAGGGAGTGTGTACCTAACATACTGGGGTAGCGGGAAAATTGAACTAAAACTGAGCTACTGGAGACAGCTTGTCCTAAGCCACTCGACTGCCAAATAGTCTCGTAAAGTACTGATGTGAAAGCAAGACTTCCAATACCTCAATGACCAAGAGCTACGGCTAGAAAACCGATAAACATTACTATAACAAAGAAAACAAAAAACTAATATATGACGATAAATCCGCACGATAACAGTACAAAGTAAAAAAATATAACAAAAGAGGCAGCCGCAGCACGGTATCTATGTAAACCGCTAACTGCAGTCCTATGTCTTACTTGATCGAGGTGCTCCGTGTTCGGGCAAATAACGGCGCAATTCCGCGCTCGATGAAAAGAGTAATGCGGAAGCAATGACACAAACCAAAATAAGTAAGGTTCCGGTTAGGTACTTCCGGGTTAGGGGCCAAATTGATGAAACCAAAGCTAGAACGTACACCAAAGAACTGAACCCGCCATGTTGCTAGTGATCCTTATAACCAATAGCAACTGGGCGATCTAATAACAGTAAAATAAAATATATAAGCATGCATGTTTATCTAGAACTGTGAGTAAAGGAGGACATGTAGAACTACTGTATCTTAATGTAAAAAATGAAAACACTATAAACAATACTCCGATGTAAACCAAACTGATATAAAGAAAGTTTTTATATAAATGGACCAAAATTTAAACGCGCGACAATATAAACGCGCGACAAAAATTGTTAGCTTCACGCTGGTTGATCCAACGCGTACGCCAAAATGGTAAAAGTAAAAAGATCCTTAATAGTTCATACGTACTAAAAAGAGGGAGCAGATAGAGGGAAAGACACAGATAGAGGTAACTTCGGTGACTTTTATCCATTATATATGCCATGTTGATGAACATTAATTATTTATAAAGATGAACGAACTGCGTAATTACTGAAAACGTATTTTTGGTTCTATCATTACTAACGCTGCAGATTAATATACACTTCCAATACAGCCCTAATATTGATCATTTAAAAAAAAATTATATTTCTTTTTATACACTTTGAAATTCCAATCAACTCTAGACTTAGTTGTTACAGTATAGAGCGGAGGAAATATGATACACATATGTAAGTAGAGGGATATTATGGAAACAATCACCATCATATATGGGGTATGCGACAGATGGAAAAGCATAAAATATACTCATTTGCCGTGATAGTGAATGGAGATACATACAGTAATGCGCGCTCAGTCCTTACGTTCTAAGTGAATGAGCTGCAGAGTTTCATTTAGTAAGCCAGTGATGCTACGTTACATATTTGTGTAAATACATACAAGACATGGTGTATTGCATTAACACCGTCGAAAGCTGCAAAATTAAGACAGTGGCTACAAAAAGTAATGCATTTCAGTATCAATATTGAGGCCCAGAGTAGCAGATCGCAGAGTACAAATCCACCTAGCTTCTAATTGTCTAAGGGTCAGTTCTCTGTTTCCACCCCTGTTATTGGGCAACACCATATCAATGCCATGAAAGCGAAATTTGGATCTATCTACCCCATCTCTACATTCGTGTGAGACAAGGGCATATGAGGTATCCCCATTCGCAACCGCTCTGCGGTGTTCCTGTATGCGGGTTTTGAGTTGTCTTACTGTACTGCCCACATAGATTTTACTACAACCACAGATCAGTATGTATATCACAAAACTAGTCAGACAGTTAATGTAATGTCGTATCTTGTGATGTGTGCAAGTGTTGTAGCTAAAGGTGGTGGTTTTATTACACCCTAGATTGCAAATGTTGCAGGTGCTGCAAATATAGAACCCCAGAGGTTTGCGCAGTCAACTCTGTTGTTGCGGTATTCTGGGTATTGTATAACTAGGGCACAGAGAATCCCTATTGGTTCTGCTTTTCCTAAAAGTCATGGAGGGTTTCTGAGTGATGATGTTGTTCACTCCAGGTGCCCCCTTAAGCAGTGACCAGTGTTTTGTGAGAATCTTAAACACCTCATGGTTGAGTCTAGAGTGTGTCGTAATGAATGAGAGTCTTTCCTTACCCATTCTGCTACCCTTGCTGCCACTCTTAAGTATGTCTTTTCTCTTGAGGTTCCTGGCCCGGTTCCTAGCTGAATACAAAACGCTTGGTTCGTAGCCCCTCCTGTGCAGTCTGTCCATGGAGAGAGCAGTTTGGGCTTCAAATTTGTCATTTTCACTACAATTCCTACGAATGCGTACCATTTCCCCATATGGAATAGCCTTCTTAGTGGATGTTGGGTGGGAACTGGTGTAATGTAAGATACTGTTTACTGCAGTGTCCTTCCTATACAAAGTACTGTGTATCCTGTTGTCCCGAACATATAGTTCGAGGTCAAGAAAATGTATAGATGTTGGTGACATCTCAAGGGTGAAGGCGACATTAAATATGTTCTGATTGAGAAAGTTAAAATACTCAGTCAGCTCAAGTCCTGTGCCAGTCCATATGATGATAATATCATCAATAAACCGACCCCAGAACTGAATATGTCCTGTCCATTCTGAGGCCGCTCGTGACCATGCATGGGTGTGCTCCACCCACCCCATGAAGAGGTTTGCATACGATGGAGCAAATTTAGATCCCATCGCGGTACCCTGCTCTTGTTTGTACCAGGTGTGATTGAACAAAAAGAAGTTATTATCTAAGATCAGGTCGATCATGGTTAGTAGCATGGTGTTATGATCAAAGAGAGTCGCCTGTCTTTTGCTAAGGAAGAAATCAATGGCTATTCTTCCAAGGTCTTTCCTGATACAAGTGTATAAGGATACCACGTCCAGAGTGGCAAACCACATTCCTTCCTCCCATTCAAGATCCTCTAGTTTATTTAGAATGTCAGTACTATCTCTGACATATGATGGTAAGTTAATTACAAAAGGCTGTAGGAAAGTGTCAACAAAATTGGAAATGGCTTCAGTCATGGAACCAATGCCTGAAATGATTGGGCGTCCAGGAGGAAAGGGTTGCTTTTTATGTATCTTCGGTAATAGATAGATGCAGGGGTATCTGGGATTCTGAATCAAAAGAAAATTTAATTCGGTATCCGATATAAGTCCAACCTCTTTCCAATGTATAAGTTGGCCATTAATCCGAGTAATGGCTGCAGGACATGGATTGTTAGTGAGTCTCGTGTAATGTGTAATATTATTGAGTTGTCCCATTACCTCACCGTCATAGTCCACCCTATTCATCACCACCACGTTACCACCCTTATCTGCCTCTCTGATAACTATGGAGTCATTGTTGCTAAGGCTATGTATAGCTTTTCTCTCTTCCCATGTTAGGTTATCCTTTATGTATTTGTTAGTATGTCTCTGTAGCTTGTCTTCCAACCCATAAAGGTCTCTTGATACCAAATCATGAAATACCTCGATGCTGTTAAGGTGAGTACCCTGTGGAGTAAATTTGCTCCGTGTGTGTAATCCACTATCACACGAGTAGTCTTGTGTGATGTTTAACTCAGCCAGCACACTGCTGACTGAGGAATCGTTATCCTCATCTAAAGAGAGTAGTGTGGCTACGTTTTTAACATGTGAGACAGTGATGTCTGTTAGAGTTACAGGCAAATCATCTACATGACATTCAAAGTTGTTCACAGAAAAATGGCATTTTAACTTGGCAGTACGTACAAATTTGTACAAGTCTACATGTAGATCTGAAAAAGACCCCGAGATACAGGACAATATCCAAGTCCTTTATTCAGTACATTATTCTCATGCACAGACAGTGGGTAACTGGACAAGTTGATAACCAACTCATCTATAACAGCAGGTACAGTCATATTAATCGCATTATTGGGCATTTCATTCATTAGCGTTTGTTCATCTGGCTTTTTTGGTAACGCGTCAGAACCCTGTCCCCTTCCGGCGTTTTTCCTCCTCCCCCCTCTCCTGGTTTTTCTTTTGGTTTTCTGTTCCCAATCCTGAAACGGAGGACCTCGTCTAAAAAAGTCGACGGGCCCGCTACCTGCGCTGCTCCTGAAGTCACTCCTTCCACTCTATTCATATCCTCTACTGAAGATGCATCTGAGCTTACACTGATGCTAGATGTACTCCCTGCACTTGGTGTGGCGGAGACATTAACATTAGGGACTTGTATGTTGTCAAACCTTGAAGCAAACGTGAAAATACGTCCATTCTCATAATCGCGATCATCTCGTACTATCTTATGGATTTTCCTACTCTTCACAGCTGATTGATGCGCTGTGATCTGTTCTTTGAGTATGGCATAGTTTTTGGCAGTCGCCTCAACTAGATTAAGTTGTTTAATCTCGTCCTCCAGAGTTTTTATTTCAGTCCGGAGTTTAGCACACCTCCTATCTGCATGGGCTATGAGAATCCTCATCATGTTAAATGAGGAATTATGTAAGTTATCCTCCCATTCTGAGAGCAGATCTGGATCTAAGTCATCGAAGCTGGGAAATGTCAGGATCCTAAGCTCTCTGGGTACTTTCTTGTTCTCCAGATACCTTTTAAGAGTGACCCCGTTCCACCACTTCGATAGCTCGTTTTTTTTGAGTCTTTCAAGTTTTTGGAATTTAATTTCAACCCTTCCTTTTTGTTGCCAACATTCGATACTACTGACTTGATTTCGCTATTCTGTTTGAAGAGGTCTTTCGCTAGCTCCTCCCTGTCATCATCAAAACTCATCTTTGTTTCTAAATGTTTGAGAGCGTATATGTGCGTCAAGCGTGCAATCGACCCTGACAAAGTCTATTAGTAGATACAACAAGCAGCTGGGTCGCAGAGGATTGCACCGTCAGGACAAGTCACAACGAGTAGTCTGATACTGCCCACCTCAAATGGCCAGCTGCCACATGACCACAAATCACAATATTATTCACAGGGGTATGAGAGGCAATATAAGCAAGATGACAATTAAAAATGTATACAATAAGTAAATTAAATATTGAGTCCACGTCGTAGCTTGTATTCTTTAGTTGTTTTTATTCTAACACTTGCACACATCACAAGATACGACATTTCATTAACTGTCTGACTAGTTTTGTGATATACATACTGATCTGTGGTTGTAGTAAAATCTATGTGGGCAGTACAGTAAGACAACTCAAAACCCGCATACAGGAACACCGCAGAGCGGTTGCGAATGGGGATACCTCATATGCCCTTGTCTCACACGAATGTAGAGATGGGGTAGATAGATCCAAATTTCGCTTTCATGGCATTGATATGGTGTTGCCCAATAACAGGGGTGGAAACAGAGAACTGACCCTTAGACAATTAGAAGCTAGGTGGATTTGTACTCTGCGATCTGCTACTCTGGGCCTCAATATTGATACTGAAATGCATTACTTTTTGTAGCCACTGTCTTAATTTTGCAGCTTTCGACGGTGTTAATGCAATACACCATGTCTTGTATGTATTTACACAAATATGTAACGTAGCATCACTGGCTTACTAAATGAAACTCTGCAGCTCATTCACTTAGAACGTAAGGACTGAGCGCGCATTACTGTATGTATCTCCATTCACTATCACGGCAAATGAGTATATTTTATGCTTTTCCATCTGTCGCATACCCCATATATGATGGTGATTGTTTCCATAATATCCCTCTACTTACATATGTGTATCATATTTCCTCCGCTCTATACTGTAACAACTAAGTCTAGAGTTGATTGGAATTTCAAAGTGTATAAAAAGAAATATAATTTTTTTTTTAAATGATCAATATTAGGGCTGTATTGGAAGTGTATATTAATCTGCAGCGTTAGTAATGATAGAACCAAAAATACGTTTTCAGTAATTACGCAGTTTGTTCATCTTTATAAATAATTAATGTTCATCAACATGGCATATATAATGGATAAAAGTCACCGAAGTTACCTCTATCTGTGTCTTTCCCTCTATCTGCTCCCTCTTTTTAGTACGTATGAACTATTAAGGATCTTTTTACTTTTACCATTTTGGCGTACGCGTTGGATCGACCAGCGTGAAGCTAACAATTTTTGTCGCGCGTTTATATTGTCGTGCGTTTAAATTTTGGTCCATTTATATAAAAACTTTCTTTACATCAGTTTGGTTTACATCGGAGTATTGTTTCTTGTGTTTTCATTTTTTACATTAAGATACAGTAGTTCTACATGTCCTCCTTTACTCACAGTTCTAGATAAACATGCATGCTTATATATTTTATTTTACTGTTATTAGATCGCCCAGTTGCTATTGGTTATAAGGATCACTAGCAACATGGCGGGTTCAGTTCTTTGGTGTACGTTCTAGCTTTGGTTTCATCAATTTGGCCCCTAACCCGGAAGTACCTAACCGGAACCTTACTTATTTTGGTTTTGTGTCATTGCTTCCGCATTACTCTTTTCATCGAGCGCGGAATTGCGCCGTTATTTGCCCGAACACGGAGCACCTCGATCAAGTAAGACATAGGACTGCAGTTAGCGGTTTACATAGATACCGGGCTGCGGCTGCCTCTTTTGTTATATTTTTTTACTTTGTACTGTTATCGTGCGGATTTATCGTCATATATTAGTTTTTTGTTTTCTTTGTTATAGTAATGTTTATCGGTTTTCTAGCCGTAGCTCTTGGTCATTGAGGTATTGGAAGTCTTGCTTTCACATCAGTACTTTACGAGACTATTTGGCAGTCGCGTGGCTTAGGACAAGCTGTCTCCAGTAGCTCAGTTTTAGTTCAATTTTCCCGCTACCCCAGTATGTTAGGTACACACTCCCTAAGTCGCATTATAGCTCTCGCCCACTTTTGCTTGCATAGTACATGTTTCGCATACTTAGGTTAGGGTGTCTTTTTAGAGTTTTTTTACGTAATGTATTTTAGTCATTTTAGTCTGTTCGTTAATTGAACAGTTTATCTTTTATTTAGATATCTTTATATAACACCACGGAACGGCACTAGGGAGGAAATTGTTTGTCCTCCAATTTTCTTGGACCATCTATTTGCACTAACATTTTAAGGTTAGTGAACTCTACTTTGTTGCACTTTTCTTACTTTTTCAATTGACCTGAATCTTTAGTCATATGGATCTTTCCTCTTTGTTACCAGGTTCTTTATCTTTTAAATTCCTTTGTCCCGTGATGGACTAAATTCAATTTGGACGCGCATTGTACCTTGCGGCACTCGTATTCATACTCGCCTTGGTAAGCGCTATTTACATCAACCTGGCACTCTCGTGAAGCCCTTTCTTCGCTCACTTCTTTCTTCTCAAACACAGTGTCTTGGGAGTCTTTGTGGTTTCTCTTTCGTCTTCTGGATTTATTAATGTAAATTGGCAGTTGTTACACAATGATTCACTTTCACCACTTGTAAACATGGGTGTTCAGACTGCTCACCCTTTTCTCAATTTAAGTCTCCTCCTGCACTATACTTTATATGTTGCACTTTATAGGGTATTTGGTTTTCGTCATCGTTGCACTTTATAATTAAGTCACCAATTAGTTTGCAATTTTAAAATGGTAGGCTACAATTTTGGGTTTATTTTAAACATTAATAAATCTTTTACTAAACATTTATATCTTTCAATAAAATATTTTTTATATTGTATGATATTACAGCCCTGAAGAAGCCCATGTTTGGGCGAAACGCGTTGGCTGTTTTGAATACCAATTATGAATAAAAACAACTAAAGAATACAAGCTACGACGTGGACTCAATATTTAATTTACTTATTGTATACATTTTTAATTGTCATCTTGCTTATATTGCCTCTCATACCCCTGTGAATAATATTGTGATTTGTGGTCATGTGGCAGCTGGCCATTTGAGGTGGGCAGTATCAGACTACTCGTTGTGACTTGTCCTGACGGTGCAATCCTCTGCAACCCAGCTGCTTGTTGTATCTACTAATAATCCCCAAATAACATGTTCTTATCGTCCCACCAAGAAGGTGAGGTCAGCAAGGTTAGACACCCATCCTTCTTCAAAATGAGAGAAGCACACATGAGCCAGTCACAAAGTGTTCCAATTGCAAACACGCGGAGGATGATTCAACTAAATGCAGAGCTTTGGCAAAGTGTACCGTAGTCATTCGATCTTAATAGGTTTTTAGACTCTTGCAGTTGTGGAGTCACTAGTACCTTAGAGAACCGGGTAGGGCCAAATGACTCAGACTGTATTCAGAAATTCAGACATGCATCAATCCATATAGTCCCCCCATTTTGGGTGTTGGGTAGCACTCAGAAGAGGTGTGCGGAATCACCATAGGATCAAACAATGGTTAGCCCAGGGGATCCTCCAGTGGGTCTGTGCAGGATGGACAGAGACTTTCTGAGGTAGGTTTTGGCATCTTAAAAAAGGTCTCGAACGGTTCCTCATCAGATTAGTAGTCCAGGCAAGTAATGTAAAAAGGGAGCTATATCCATTGCAAGATGATTCACAAAACAGGATAGCGGCCCATGACTGAACTGTGAAGGTGAACTCCTAATAGGATGCTGAACTGAGGGAACCCCAACATTGTTTTGCGAGAGGGTCATCAAGCCATACTGTGCTCACATGGGAGCAACCACAGGGTTAAGATGGCCAAGATGGCGCCAACTAGAGAAAGCTTTGGACGCCAATGGCATGTCGTCCTTGAAGCAGGGAAGGTCATCCTTCCAGAACCTTTGAGGTGGATGGCTGATGGGTCTACATGGCCATGCATGCTGGGTGTAGCCCAGGCAGTGTAGGTAAAGAATAGTGTCCCCGGATTGAAAGGCTGCAAAGACTCTCCTGAGGGCTCTCTGAGCCTTTGTCTTGATTTGCTCTTTATACTCAACTGTTATTAGCCTCATTTGAGGCCTTTGAGGGCGCTCTGTGAGGAAAAGTAAGGGTACAGAAATTGGCCCAGCATAGGGGAAACAGCACTCTTACACCTTAGCATGTTTCTCAAATCTAGTTTAGTTAGCCAATCTTTTCATCTAAGATTAGCTAAACTAGCAACTACAATATATCTTACCTTCCTTTTGCATCTCTCAACCTCCTGTAAGTATAGCTAATATTTGCCATGCTGCCTAAAAAAAAATATTAATGGGTAAAAAAAGAAAAGTAAAGAGTACAGCCAATGCACCCTGGTAGTAATGCTCTATAATTGTCAAACAGGTTAGCAAAAACAATAGCTTTCCAAACAAGCAATGGCAAAGACAATGGGTCTCACCTATGCAAGAGCTATTGGCTTTGCCAATATGTTTCAGTCATGTTGTACACCAGCGTTGCTGCTGTTCAGTATGGCTAAACGTTAGTGGGGTACAGGAGAGTTATGTGGAGTGGAGTGTCATAAAATGGAATAGAGTGGAGTGTTATGGAGCGGTGTAGAGGGGTGTAGAGTTGAGTGGCATGGAGTGGAGTGAGATGGGGTGTCTCGGAGTGACATGGAGTGATGTAGAGTGTTGTCGAGTGGCGTGTAGGGAGTAGAGTGTCAGCAAGTAGAAAGGTGTAGAGTGGGGCAGAGTTGAGTAGAGTGTCAGAGTGGAGTAGAGTGGCATAGAGTGTTGTTAAGTGGTGTAGAGCAGAGTGAAGTGACGAAGAGGATGTGGTGTAGAGTAAAGTAGAATGTTGTAGAGTAGCGTTGCGTAAAGCAGAGTAGATTGTCATAGAGTGGAGTGACATAAAGTGAAGTGGCGTGGAGAGGAGTAGTGGAGTGCAGTAGAGTGGAGTAGTGTGTCGTAGAATAGAGTGGAGTAAAGTGGCATGGAGTGGCATGGAGTGGCATAGAGGGAGTTTCGGAGAGCATCATAGAGTGGAGTAGTGTTGTAGAGTGGCACTGAGTGGAGTAGAGTGTTGTAGAGTGGAGTGGCATAGAGTGGAGTAGAGTATCATAGAGTGGAGTAGAGTGTCATAGTGTGGAGTATCATACAGTGTAGTGTCATAGAGTGGCCTCGAGTGAAGTGGTGTAAAGTACAGTGGTGCACAGTAGATTGGCATAGAGTGCATTGGTTTTGAGTAAAGTGGTGTAGAGTGCATTGGCATAGGGTGCAGTGGTGTAGAGTGGTGCAGAATAGATTGCAGTGGCATAGAGTGCAGTGGGGTAGAGTGCAATGGCATAGAGTACATTGTTTCAGAATAGAGCGAAGTGGCATAAAGTGGAGTGGCACAGGGTATAGTGGAGTGGTGCAGGGTAGAGTGCAGAGGTGTAGAGTAGAGTGGAGCAGAATGCAGTGGTGTAGAGTAGAGTGGTGTAGACTGCAGTGGCATGAAGTGCAGTTGTGCAGAATAGATTAGCATGGCGTGATGCAGAGTGTAGTGGCGTAGAGTGCATTGGCGTAGAGTAGAGTGGTGCAGAGATCAGCGGCAGAGAGCGCAGTCTTGCAGAGTAGAGTGTCGTAGAGTGCAGTGTCATAGAATGCAGTGGCTTAGAGTAGAGTGGTGCAGAGTAGAGTGGTGCAGAGTAGAGTGGTGCAGAGTAGAATAGAGTGGTATAGAGTACAGTGACATAGAGCAAAATGGTGTAGAGTGACGTAATGTGCAGTGGCGTAGAGTGTTACAGGGTAGAGTATAGTGGCGTAGAGTCCTGTGGTGCAGAGTAGATCGTGTAGAGTGCATTGGCTTTGAGTAAAGTGGTGTTGAGTGCATTGGCATAGAGTGCAGTGGTTTAGAGTAGAGTGGCGTAGAGCGCAGTGGCATAGAGTATAGTGGCGAAGAGTAAAGTAGAATGGCGTGGAGTGGTGCAGTATAGAGTACAGTGGTGTAGAGGGATTGTTTCTGAGTAGAGTGAACTGGTGTAGAGTGGAGTTGTGCAGGATAGAGTAGAGTGGTGAGGGTAGAGTGCAATGGCATAGAGTAGCCACATAGAGTGTAGTGGTGTAGAGTAGACTGGTGTAGAGTAGAGTGGCATAGAGTGCAGTGGCGAAGAGTGGAGTGGCGCAGAGTGGAGTAGAGTGGTGTAGAGTGCAGTGGCATAGAATAAATTGTTTCAGAGTACAGTGAAGTGGTGTAGAGTGGAGTAGTGCAGGATAGAGTGGAGTGATGCAGGGTAGAGTGCAGTGGCATAGAGTAGTGATGTAGAGTGCAGTGGTGTAGAGTAGAGTGGTGTAGAATACAGTGGCATAGAATGCAGTGGCGTGGAGTCACACAGAGTGAAGTAGGGTGGCGTAGAGTGCAGTGGCGTAGAGTAGATTGCTTCAGAGTGGAGTGAAGTGGCGTAAAGTGGAGTGGTGCAGGGTAGAATGGAGTGGTTCAGGGTAGAGTACAGTGGCTTAGATTAGTGGGGTAGACTGCATTGGCGTAGATTGCAGTGGCATAGTATTGCAGAGTAGAGTGGCATAGAGTGGAGTGGCGTAGAGTGGAGTGGTGCAAAGTAGATTGGAGTGGCCTAGACTGGAGAGGTGAAGAGTGCAGTTGTGCATTGTAGAGTGGGGTAGAGTGCACTGACATTGAGTAGAGTGGTGCAGAGTAGAGAAGTGTAAAGTGAAGTAGTGTAGAGTGCAGTATCATAGAGTGCAGTGGTACACAGTAGATTAGAATGGTGTATGCATTGGTGTAAATTGCAATAGAGCGATGTAGAGAAGAGTGGTGCAGAGTAGAGTGCAGTGGCATTGAGGGCAGTATTGCAGAGTAGAGTGTTGTAGAGTGCAGTGGTGTATAATAGAGTGGCATAGAGTGCATTGGTGTAGAGTGCAGTGGCGTATAGTGGTGCAGAGTATAGTGGCATAAAGTGCAGTGGTGCAGAGTAGATTTGCATAGAGTACAGTGGCATAGAATTTATTTGCTTTGAGTAGAGTGCATTGGCATTCAGTGCAGTGGCATAGAGTGCAGCGACGAAGAATCGACTAGCGTGGAGTTCAGTGCCGCAGGTAGATTGCAGTGGCATTGTGTGGAGTGGCGTAGAGTGAAATGGTGCAGAGTGGAATAGAGTGACATAGAGTGCAGTGGCATAGAGTGGATTGCTTCAGAGTAGAGTGCAGTGTTGTAGAGTGCAGTTTTGTAGAGTGCAGTGGTGCTGAGTAGATGAGAGTGGCTTAGAGTTGATTGGCATAGAGTGCAGTGGCATACAGCACATTGGCATAGAGTGCAGCAGAGTGGCATAGAGGAGAGTGGTGCACAGCAGAGTGCAGTGGCATGGAGTGCAATGATGAAGAGAAGAGTGGTGTAGAGTGTAGTGGCAGAGAGTACAGTGTTGCAGGGTAGAGTGGCGTAGAGTGAAAGGGTGTAGAGTGGAGTGATGCAGGGTAGAGTGTAGTGGTGTAGAGTGGAATGATTCAGAGTGGAGTGGCACAGAGTGTAGTGGCATAGAATGCATTGGCGTTGAGTGGCATACAGTAGAGTGGTGCAGAGTAGAGTGCAGTATCATAGAGTGCAATGACGTAGAGGGCAGTGGCATAGTGCAGTGTTGCAGAGTAGACTGTCATTGGGTGGAGTGGTGTATAGTAGAATGGAGTAGAGTTCATTGGCATTGAGTGCAGTGGCATAGAGTGGTGGAGAGTAGAGTGGCGTAGAAAGCAGTGACATAGAGTACAGTGGTGTAGAGTAGAGTAGCATAGAGTGCTGTGACTTAGAGTGCAATGGCGTAGAATTCAGTGGCGTAACATGTTGCAGAGTAGAGTATAGTGGCATAGAGTGACGTGGTGCAGAGTAGATTGGCATAGAGTGCAGTGGTGTAGAGTGCATTGGTTTTGAGTAAAGTGCTGTAGAGTTTATTGGCATAGAGTGCAATGATGCAGAGTAGACTGCAGTGGTGCACAGTAGAGTGCAGTGGCACAGAGTAGAGTGGAGTGGCACTGAGTGGAGTGGCACCAAGTGCAGTAGCGTAGAGTGAAGTGGCACTGAGTGCAGTGGCATAGAGTATATTGTTTTAGAGTAGAGTGGAGTGATGCACTGTAGAGTACAGTGGCATAGAGTAAAGTAGCGTAGAGTGCAGAGTACATTAGAGTGGAATAGAGTAGATAGGCATAGAGTGCACTGGCATAGTGTGGAGTGGTACAGAGCAGAGTACCTTGGCGGAGAGTGCAGTGGCATAGAGTGCAGTGCTGCAGAGTACAGTGGCATAGAGTAGAGGGGCGCAGAGTGCATTGGTGTAGAGTGCAGTGGCAAAGAGTGCAGTGGTGCATAGAAGAGTAGTGTGGAGTAGAGTGCATGAGTAGAGAGGTGTAGAGTGAAGTGGCATAGAGTGGAGTGGTGCAGAGTAGAGTGCAGTGACACAGTGTGCAGTGGTGTGGAGTGGCGTAGTGTGCAGTGGTGCAGAGTAGACTGCAGTGGTGTGGACTGGTACAGAGTAGAGTAGAATGGGGTAAAGTGAAGTATGCATGGTGTGGTAGCGTACTGCCATTGTGGACAACACATCTTCAACTGAAATGACCATTATAGTTGCACAGACATACAGTTTTACTGTAAAAAGTATATAGTGCACAAATGATATTGTGGAAAAATGTCATCACCTAGTGTATTAATTTGTTTTTATCGTATTAATATATATGTTTCTCTCACATGTCAGAATTACCCAAAAATCTGCTTCATTGGTGCTTTTCGAATTCTGATGTATTCCGAAATATCTGCTCAGTTCATTTACAGATATTTAATTTTTGTTGTGTGCTGGAAAAAAAATAACATTGTAGAGCCTTCCTCAAGCACACCCCATTAGCCTGCATGACTGTCACATAAATCCTCTCACTTTGAAGTCAGAGAAAAAAAAGTAAACACCAAGCTCCCTTGGAAGACAGAGCCTTTACATTTGACCTCTGTCTTTAAATGCACAGCAAATATGACAAAATAGGAACAAGATTTAAAGGCCTGTTTACAGAAATTGAGCACTGGTGGAAGAGTACAGTAAATAGGGCTTGGGCAAGGGAAGGGACCAACTCAAGCTGGATAGCCTAAAAGAAATAGAGCCAGCAAATAGAAAGCAAGAAATTGTGAGCTACAAACCACAAAGCCAATGGTAAGCAATGGATGAAATGCATTCCCATGGAAGCTTTCTGAATGTCTCCAAGATGCTGTTAGTAAACCAGAGACAGCTGTGCTGCCTGGGAGGCTTCGACCTAAAAAGTTCATCAGTACACGCAATGCTGTGCAATTGGCTAAAAACATGGCAAGATGGTGCCTTATTTGTGTGAGAGATCATTGTGAGCTGCCAGCCCTGCTGCAAAAGAAACTAAGAAGTAAAGTGCAACCGATTTGCTCAAGAGCTCACTGCTCTTGCACATGTGGCTGCAGGCACAGTGGAAGTGTGCACAATCGTGAGAACAAAAGATGTTACAGTGAGAAAGGTAGAAGGAAAGAGGAAGCTGACCTCCAGGTTTCCCTGTGGTGTATGCAGTCTGAGAGTGGGGGGAGGGCCACGCTGGACTAGAGATCTTTTCACTCTAGCATTTCCTCAGCGGGCTGTAGACCAGGAAGCTGCTTTCACACCACGGTGGTCTGCTATGACCTAAAAATGCCCACTGGGCCCCATTCTGACCGAGGTCTCTGGCAGTGCTGTTGGGCTGATAGGATCATGTTTTGCCAGGGCTGATTTGGCTTACGTCTGACTGTGAGGGATAGATGGAAGTAAAAAAAAAAAGCT
Organism: Calotriton arnoldi; assembly: GCA_963921515.1. Taxonomy (NCBI): domain Eukaryota; kingdom Metazoa; phylum Chordata; class Amphibia; order Caudata; family Salamandridae; genus Calotriton; species Calotriton arnoldi. The sequence goes on along the minus strand of CAWUFW010000322.1, from coordinate 4,084,301 downwards.
CATGAGAAAGGCAGGGTCGACACACAGTAACACAGAGTATGGGAAGAAGTCTATAGCAATGACTGAAAAAACTAGGATTCCTAAACAAAATATGCAGAAAGTAAGCTGCGAGGAAGCTGTAAGTGGGATGCGACTATTTTATACTCAATTGTAACATCACAGTTGCTATGGCGAAGCATTGTATTCATTCTTGTTGCTGGGTGAGTGGCAATAAAGATGCTTGTCTGATGTTAGCATCTGTGTCTTGTGGGAACATTGAGGAGGTAACAATAATTTATTACACGCGCTACACCTTTAGATGTATCACACTCTAGAAAGCAAAATATGCATTACATTCCCCTACTAATAATTAGCATTGCAAACAAAGTGAAAACATACGCCTACGCGCTATTCCATACTACAGAAAAATGTCTGAAGAAAACAGCTTGACTGCAGGCAACCCAAATTACAAGAATTAATGACACATATACTAAATTTCATTACACATAATAGAATTTGTCAAGATAAGCTGAAGCAGAATGAGTTAAATCATAATTATCATAAATCTGATTTGAATAAATTAGAGGTGTAAATTGCATAAAACTCACCTTGGAAATTGTATCCTGTCAACGGCGCTAAACACAACTATGTAATACACTTGTTATAATCGTGTCTGTGGGAGTTAGTAAAATGTGTTAACTCTTGAATGTTTTCAGAGTGTAAAACAAAAATATGGGGTACAAAACATTTCTAGCTAAATTGAAACAAAAATCACCGTAAATTAAACATGTTTATATGGCATGTAAATGGCAGCATACAGTTTGAAAATACTTGTCAGTTGCATCAGACTATCTCTACTAATAGGTTAAATTATGTTTTTTAAAACTTTAAACTATTTTTTTAAATTACATTTTTATTGGAACTTTTTACTCCATTTGTTCCATAAAACGTTGCATGATTTGAGATCAAACACATAAAAATGTACCCTAGAAACTTACTGATTTAAATGTGTTGCCATAAATGCAATGCTATGCTGTTGGCCCAAAAGTTAATAGAAGCTCATGACCGTAGTTAATTATAACACAAACTCCACCATCGAAACTTTACATTGTTAAATTCAATAAATCTAATAATTTTGCTCGCCCTTGTTTCATAGCTCCTGACACACATTTCAAGTTGCACAAACAATAGTCTTTACTTGTTGATTATTATCAGTGGTTAATTTGTGAAAAACATAATTGCGGGCCTCCCGTCAGGAGGCAGCTTGTACCAGCACATTTCTCCTGTTAGCACCGCCTAAAACAGAACCATGAAAGTGGGGAGAGGATGTGACGTTGATGGAGCAAGGTCTCGTAAGAAAGAGACTTGCTCGGAAGCAATCCTCTCGTTTAACTACATAATGGCCAGAGCTGCCGACTTAAGAGCTGGGGTACCAGGTTCGAGTATCGGCGTCGGCTCAACATCCTGTGATTCTGGGCAAATCAATTAATGCCCGTGTCATTTTGATCATGGTGCTCATGAAAAGCGCTGGAGTTGATGATTAAGTGACGATGCTGAGCACTGGAAACCACCAGCTCAAATTAAGCACTGATTATTATATTTTGAATTTTGCAGGGATATCTCTTAAATCCAGCTGCTGAAATCGTAATCTCATAAAAGCATAGAAGCAAGACGAGGGAGTGAATGTAGGCCTGACGTTAAGTAACCCTGAGATTTGTGTACACAATAATGTTCTGAAGTTAACTATCCCTGAGGTTTGTGTACACAGTAGTGCTCTGACGTTAAGTATTCCTGAAGTTCTGGAACACAATAATGTTCTGATGTTAAACGTCCCTGACGTTTGTGTGGACATATTCTGTCAGAGAGGGGCCATTTTTAGATTCGACACAGACTCTCTACCCAATAAGAATCCCGCCATATATTGTCACCCAATATCTTTTTCAAATCCCTTCGTTGAAGGTTAGATTTCCTAAACTGTTTCAAGCCATGCTAGACTTCTCTAACCAAATCTCACTTTACATTATTTCCATACTAGTGCGTCAATGTATTGCCAGGGACTTTGATCACATTTTTGTGATGAACCTGTTGCACACCTGCCTGTTTCTCAAGTGCTGGGGTACATAGTTGAACTGAGTGTGAGTGGAGCTGCTGACAACTATCTTCCCCCACCCCTTAACCAAACATGTTGGACCTATGATTCCATGTTATGGTGGCACCTCAAGCAAGGAGTGTTGGAACCAGCACTTTCTGGTTGGCTGAAGGCATGCTCCCAGTCAGGCAGAACCTACCGCTCCCATCAAAGGGGGGTGATTACACTCGCTGTATAACCTGTGCTCACCCTTGGGTAGCTTGGCACTGAGCAATCAGACTTTCCTCAGAGGCAATGTGGAAAGCAAAGGCACAGCAGTCAATCGCAATAAATACGCTGAGCATCAAAAATGAAACTTCACACAGGATGTATGTAAATAACGTTTATATTCAGCACACATATTCAATCATTATAACAATAACATCATATACTTTCGGGCATAAAACACATTTGGAAATATTACTAGCAATACTAAGCCCACTCGCATTGTTATGATATTAATAGTATGCACACTGTGGACAATTCCTAATCTAACCACCTCCCACAGAGAGAGCACTCTAATGCGATGCGACCCCCTGTCCACCACAGGCCCACCTGAGGAATCCTGATAATACAGTCCCACACAGTTAGGGGATACACCCCAGGTCACAACGATATCAAAGATATGTACACACAACAAACAACAACACTTTTTAGCAGCACCACGGACTGGAGTCACATGGGTAAACCCAATGTCAAATGTATCGTGCTTTTGGCATGAAATCAATGTATAAAGAGGCACAGCCGGCCAGAGTCATGAATCATAGGCCGTCCGCTGACTATCACTCCCACTCACACACACTCACTCTGCACCGCTACATGGTGCAACAGGTATCAGCCCAGTCCGCACGGAATGCTCTTACACACATACCCACTCAGCACCCTAATGTGATGCTACTGGTACTCAGCAGGTCAATGGATAACACCCTGCAGACTCCGTGGCCCCAGCCTCTCTCCACCTTCTAGTTCACCTCGATTGTCCTATGCCCCTGGATGGAAGATAACCAGTTCCGCCTCCCGGATACTAGGCCACACACGGCCGAAGTCACACTTAGCCTGGGTCCTCGGGAAGCAAATGGGGATATGTAGCAAGTTTTAATTTTGAGGTAGACGTAAACAAGGGGAGTTTAGCAGCCACTCTGGAGGTTTATCCACAAGTCTCAAATCACAATGGAGTTGCACAATCTCTTGACCTGTTTCTGAACTGTCTCGGAAGGGTTCCTTCAACCCAGTCAATCTCTCTCGCTACTACCAGGCACCAAGATATCTTCAGGAGGGGCCAGGTGTGGAGAGGGCTGTCGGTCTGCCACAATGAGGGTCAAAGGGGAACAACCGATGAATGGGGAGTAACACAGCGGAATGCAAAACACACAAGATGATGGACGGAATGCTGCACATTGGCAAACATTCACCCCCAGTCACAGATCTGGGTTTAATCCATCGTTATTTTGCTTCACCACGCCACCCCAGTTCAGACATAGCCATATGCAAATCAGTCTTGACCCTGTGCCTCATGGGAACAGTCCAGACCGAACTGCCAATGTCTTCCCTGGACCGGAATCAAGCATCCTAGGACCGGTTTCAGGCTATCAGCCTTCATCAGCCAGGATAGCTTGACTCCAGTGGCGTAGTGAGCACGGGACCCACGTCTGGGCATACCCTTCCCACATAGGGCGAAATGCAAAACACACAAGATGATGGACGGAATGCTGCACATTGGCAAACATTCACCCCCAGTCACAGATCTGGGTTTAATCCATCGTTATTTTGCTTCACCACGCCACCCCAGTTCAGACATAGCCATATGCAAATCAGTCTTGACCCTGTGCCTCATGGGAACAGTCCAGACCGAACTGCCAATGTCTTCCCTGGGCCGGAATCAAGCATCCTAGGACCGGTTTCAGGCTATCAGCCTTCATCAGCCAGGATAGCTTGACTCCAGTGGCGTAGTGAGCACTGGGGTGAATGTATGACATTGTTCTGCATTCTGTCCATCAACTGTTGTTTTTGCGTTTGTCACCCCGAGTGGGACGGGTATGCCCAGACGTGGGTCCCGTGCTCTCCATGCCACTGGAATCAAGCTATCCTGGCTGAAGAGGGGTGAAACCCCGAAACCGGTCCTAGGATGCTTGTTTCCAGTCCAGGGAGAACCTGGCTTGGCAGTTCGGGCTGGACTGTTCCCATGAGGCACAGGGTCAAGACTGATTTGCATATGGCTGGGTTCAAACTGGAATGGCATGGTGAGCAAAAAACAATGGATTTAGGCCCAGATCTCTGTACTGGGGTGAATGTATGACATTGTTCTGCATTCTGTCCATCAACTGTTGTTTTTGCGTTTGTCACCCCGAGTGGGACGGGTATGCCCAGACGTGGGTCCCGTGCTCTCCATGCCACTGGAATCAAGCTATCCTGGCTGAAGAGGGGTGAAACCCCGAAACCGGTCCTAGGATGCTTGTTTCCAGTCCAGGGAGAACCTGGCTTGGCAGTTCGGGCTGGACTGTTCCCATGAGGCACAGGGTCAAGACTGATTTGCATATGGCTGGGTTCAAACTGGAATGGCATGGTGAGCAAAAAAACGATGGATTTAGGCCCAGATCTCTGTACTGGGGTGAATGTATGACATTGTTCTGCATTCTGTCCATCAACTGTTGTTTTTGCGTTTGTCACCCCGAGTGGGACGGGTATGCCCAGACGTGGGTCTCGTGCTCTCCATGCCACTGGAATCAAGCTATCCTGGCTGAAGAGGGGTGAAACCCCGAAACCGGTCCTAGGATGCTTGTTTCCAGTCCAGGGAGAACCTGGCTTGGCAGTTCGGGCTGGACTGTTCCCATGAGGCACAGGGTCAAGACTGATTTGCATATGGCTGGGTTCAAACTGGAATGGCATGGTGAGCAAAAAAACGATGGATTTAGGCCCAGATCTCTGTACTGGGGTGAATGTATGACATTGTTCTGCATTCTGTCCATCAACTGTTGTTTTTGCGTTTGTCACCCCGAGTGGGACGGGTATGCCCAGACGTGGGTCCCGTGCTCTCCATGCCACTGGAATCAAGCTATCCTGGCTGAAGAGGGGTGAAACCCCGAAACCAGTCCTAGGATGCTTGTTTCCAGTCCAGGGAGAACCTGGCTTGGCAGTTCGGGCTGGACTGTTCCCATGAGGCACAGGGTCAAGACTGATTTGCATATGGCTGGGTTCAAACTGGAATGGCATGGTGAGCAAAAAAACGATGGATTTAGGCCCAGATCTCTGTACTGGGGTGAATGTATGACATTGTTCTGCATTCTGTCCATCAACTGTTGTTTTTGCGTTTGTCACCCCGAGTGGGACGGGTATGCCCAGACGTGGGTCCCGTGCTCTCCATGCCACTGGAATCAAGCTATCCTGGCTGAAGAGGGGTGAAACCCCGAAACCGGTCCTAGGATGCTTGTTTCCAGTCCAGGGAGAACCTGGCTTGGCAGTTCGGGCTGGACTGTTCCCATGAGGCACAGGGTCAAGACTGATTTGCATATGGCTGGGTTCTAACTGGAATGGCATGGTGAGCAAAAAAACGATGGATTTAGGCCCAGATCTCTGTACTGGGGTGAATGTATGACATTGTTCTGCATTCTGTCCATCAACTGTTGTTTTTGCGTTTGTCACCCCGAGTGGGATGGGTATGCCCAGACGTGGGTCCCGTGCTCTCCATGCCACTGGAATCAAGCTATCCTGGCTGAAGAGGGGTGAAACCCCGAAACCGGTCCTAGGATGCTTGTTTCCAGTCCAGGGAGACCCTGGCTTGGCAGTTCGGGCTGGACTGTTCCCATGAGGCACAGGGTCAAGACTGATTTGCATATGGCTGGGTTCAAACTGGAATGGCATGGTGAGCAAAAAAACGATGGATTTAGGCCCAGATCTCTGTACTGGGGTGAATGTATGACATTGTTCTGCATTCTGTCCATCAACTATTGTTTTTGAGTAACACAGCGGAGCCTCTCAGTAGGAGGAGGCACCCTGTTCGGTACACAATGATCAGGGTCGTGCCCAGGCAATCTGGGCACAGCGTCTGGTGCGTATTGGTATAGGTCGTACCAGACACTTCAGATCTCAAACATGAAGAGTTGTAAATCTGTGCCTCCCTGGAAATGAGGCACAATGACTGGTGCACGTTGAGATGGGTTGAACCAGGCAATTCCGGTCACACACAATGAATCGTTGCAAATTCCCTCCCTTCCGGGAAATGAGGCACAACGTACATGCACAATGATACAGGTTGCACCAGACTAGTCTGGTCACACACAGAGGCGCCAGCTCAACAGAGCCACAGGAGGTAAAGTGAGGCACTACTATGGGTACACCCCACCTCCAAGGGTCGCACCCTGTAAATCGGACACCGCAAGCAATGAGCATACAGTCAGTGTGTCACACGAGAAAGATGCAGCACGATCAACGAAACGGGCCATTGGGGTCCCACAACCAGTGAATCCGCTCACCACCAACTAAACACTTATGAGTGTCTGGCCACTATTTAGAAAGGGCACGTGGTCCACTTCAATGGCAGTAATCCTCCATTTGCACAACAGAGTCCTCTGGCAATGTGCACCATGCAGTCCGGGTTCTCCAGTCCTGTGTCCCCACAAGCATATCTCATCCTTTTGCTGAAGGATGGCACCAGTAGTTATACTATTGTGTGTCTTTGAAGTTAGGGGTGGTTTAAGGGGTTTCCCTTTGAATCGCAGTTGTCTCCCCTAAATTGTAGGCCTGTCTGCCATGGGGCTGTGGAATGCAGATCTTAATCTTTCTTGGGGCCATGATCTGGCCTGAGAGGCTAAATGTCAAAACCTCATTCTCCAATCTTCCCCATCCGGCCCTCAAATGGCAGAGGTCTTGTCGTTCTAGTGGTATGCCTATTGTTTGTGACTGATGCTGGGGAATTCACAGATGTGCTTCCTCGACCCCTGGTGTACACCGGAGCCAGGCACCATGGCACACAAGACTCTTAGGGGCAGATTTACAAGCCCCTTACGCCACTTTTGCGCCGCCGTTGCCTCACTTTTGTGACGCAGCGGCGGCGCAAATCATGCGCCATGCTGCGGGGGATTTACAATGTGACGCATCTAGGGAGATGCGTCACGTTGTAAAGCCCTGCGCCACATGAAACCTGCGTCAGGTTTCATGTGGCCGTGCCGGCGCAGGGGGGGGCGTTCCTGCGCAAGGAAGCCCCGTAAAAGTGACGCAGTGAAATCTACAAGATTTCACGGAGTCACTTTTACGTCCCTGCTGCGTCAAATCCTTACGCCTGCTTCACGCAGGCGTAAGGAGTGACGCAGCATGTTAGGTATAGGGCACCCCTGAGCAGTACTGGAGTTACGTCGCACTTGCGACACGACTCCAGTACTGCGCCACCCTTCCGCCGACAGATGCGTCACGCATCTGTTTATCCTTGCGCCATGATGCGCCGCATTGGAAATGCGGCGCATCTGTGGTGGCGCAAGGGTAAACTTGAGTCACGCATCTTCCCTGGCGCATCCCTGCTGATTTGCAGGGATGCGCCAGGGAACGTAAATCTGCCCCGTAGAGCATAGAAATGTCTATATTCTATAAGTGGCATTTCTAAGCGAGTTATGCCAAAACCCCTTTTACCATTGGAAAGGGTTTGGCATGGCAAATCCACTGATAGGAAACATCATGAGGCTGCTCCACTGCAATCCACTATTTCAGCCCGAAGTAAACTCATCCACTTCCCTATGTTAACCTATGGGAAGAGCAAGACTCATAGGTAGTGAAAACACACTCAGGTATTCCTTGCTACCTGGGCGCTAGTAAGCACACAGACCTGCGATGGCAGGTTGGACACATAGTTCCCAGCACCAGGAGTGCAAGTGCGCTCGTCCGAGTCTGCAACGGCAGACTGGACACAAGTTTACTAATACGTGTGTCAGAGCACACGCACAGGCCTGCAATGGCCGGCTGCACACGAAATCACGGGTACCATAGGTCCAGTGAGAACATATAGCGGCCTGCAATGACAGGCTGCTCATGAGTTTAATCACAATAGATACCAGTGCACACACACTGATCTGTGAAGGCAGACCGGCCCATGTTTCAGAACATCAAGTCAGGTCTCCTTTCCCAACACAGGTAGGAAGGGTGCGCGCACTTTCACACTGTATTTCCAGTGGGAAAGTGCCCAGAGCCCAGAGGCCACACAAGAGAATCAACAAAGCCCAGGCAGAAAAAGTTAAAAAGTTTAGGGAATTGCTACCTGACGAGTATCAGATCCAACATGGAGGTACTGTGTTACCATGACATAACTATGGCACTACCTCATTTGATGGCATCTCACCCATGTGTGGCACCTACAATGAACCAGATATTGCCTTGATGCACGTTTCTCCAAGGTGAGATATGACTGGTGCCCTGTGAGCAAACTGTTACCTTAAGCTACCGAGGCTAGGCTCTGTCTTTGCAGGCCTGTGGTAGACTATCAGTATCTCTTTCCTGCTGTGCTAACAAGAAGATATCTTCAGAAATAAATGGGTGTTCCTGAGCTGCCTATGCAGCGTGCCACTAATTAAAAGTTCTTCATTTGCGATTCACTTGCTAAAATGGAGTGTGAGACTCCTTCAAAGTTCTCGAAATGCACTAAAGTTCTAAAAATGGAGCAACTTTGCTGTTTGTTGAGCAGACTATTCCAAACAATTTGTCCATCTTTCTCAGTCAGGTGAATCTGTGCAATGTTAAATGGGATAAGATGGTGTGTATGCTCAGCTTTGGGTGCACCATTTACAAAACTGTCACCCTTGGATAGCCTCCCTTTCCTGGACAAATAGGACCGGTCCAGTTTCCCGGTCAGCTGTCAATAACTCCATGCTGGAAGACTTATCCCAGCCTTCGTTATCATTGGTTCACAGCCATGGGTTATATAGTCAGTCCTTGAGAAACTTGCGCCTTCCAATTACACTACCAAAACCTAGTTTGCAAACAAAACATGACTCAGCCCTGACAACTCAGGAAAACATTGTCTTCCCTGAAGCTTGCTTAGGTAAATTATGAAATTGGGGGAGCTGCTTACCAAACAAACATAAGCACCAAGGCACATATCATTCCCAAATTGCAACCCAGAGGTTAACACCTGTGTGACCCCCCACCTTTGTTCTAGACTTTTGAGTTGGAGTGGCATTTATCTTACTCATGTCCTGACAACGGATCTGGAGCAAAATTGGCATGACCCAGCTGCTGGAGAGGGGAAACAAAACAATCTAAGCTGAGTTGTCAAATGCCATGCACATCAGGTCACCTTGACAGAAGCATCAGTGTAGTTAACCAATACATAGATAAAAAGCACAAACTAAATGTTTCTTCCCAAAAGAAACACTACACTACTTGATGCTAGCTTGACCTACCAAAGAAATGTGAAGACTACCGCTCCTTAGACCTATGTGATGCCCTAACACAGCATCTGTTGATAGATATGTCCCGAACAGTTTGCCATGACATCATGTTAGACCTGGCATCCTTAGGGTTGTCTTCCCCTGGTCTTTTTTCCTTTCGCTTTCATGCTTTGCTGATTCTTTTTGTTGGCCTTAGGACTCTGAGCACTTTACCACTGCTAACCAGTGCTAAAGTGGGAGCACTTCTCCCCTAAACATGATTACAGTGGTGGATACCTGACTGAAATATTTGTTGTAATGGTAAGTCCCTTGTAAAGTGGCATATCAAAGACCCAGGGCCTGTACCTCAAATTCTACTAGTGGGCTGCAGCACTGATTGTGTCACCCACAGAAGTAGCCTTTCAAACCTGTCTCAAGCCTGCCAGAGCACGGCCTGTGTGTGCAGTTTACTGCCACTTCGACTTGGCATTTAAAACTACTTGACAAGCCTTAAACTCCCCTTTTATTACACATAAGTCACCCCTAAGGTAGGCTGTAAGTAACTCTAAGGGCAGGGTGCCATGTAAGTAAAAGGTATGACATGTACTTGTATGTTTTGCATATTGTGGTAGTGACAAACAGCCTATTTGTTTTTTTTTACTGTGAGGCCTACCCCTCTCATAGTCCAGCATTAGGAATTCCTTAAAACACTTATAAGCTGCAATTCCTGATCAGAGAGGAGTAGCTTTTTCATATGTTTGGAATGGTAATGATAAATTCTCCTTACTGGTGAATTTGGATTTAACATTACTGTTTTAGAAATGCCACTTTAAAAAAGTGATCATTAAAACCTATATAATTGAATCAAAAAATTGGGGAGTAATAAACCAGGGCTTTAGGCAATAATTCATGAACCTAAACAAATAAAAGAAGTGTGGTAAATGACTCTAGCCAAGGCAACAAACAGGTTTTTATTTTAAGTGTGGTCGAGGCTTTGGCTAAGGTAATGACCCCCTCCCAGTTAAAAAGTGGACATTTCTCTGTACTTACTGCTCTTTGTGCCTGACAGCCTTTGTCCAATACACGTCTGAGTTGGGTGACAGCTACACTTTGTGCATTCCCTCTAGACAGCCACAAACACAGGAAGGTGAGGCTCATCTGCATTCTGAGAACTCATCTGCATTCATCTACATTCTGATGGGTCTTCCTGGGCAGGGAGGAAAGGGAGGGACTGACACTTACACTTCAATAAGTAGTTTCCTGTCCACACACAAAGCACTGATTTACTCCCCAGTGCTAGGCTGGCAGACAGGACTGGGTTGAAAGGGATTCTTGTGCACTTTAGAGAGTTTGTTCCTTTGAAGTCACCACCTACATCAAAGGCACTTTTGGGTATAAGTACTGGGTCTCAGACCCCTTAAATCAGGCACTTATCTTGAACTGAACCTCTACCAGAAGGACTGCTGTTCTGCTTAAAAGACTCAACTGGACTGTTTTCTGAAATGACTGCTTTTCTGTTTGTTGCCCTTCTGCCTTTTGCTCCCTGACTCTGCTGGAAGGCCTCTACCTTCCCTCCAAGTGAACTTCAAGGGCTTGCTGGCTTGCCTCCTGTTTTCGGAAGTCTCAGGGACACAAAATACTCCCTACAGTTAGTCTGGTGCTACTGGACTCTGTCTTCTGTGAATCGTAACCTTTGCCTGAGGTGCCCCCTTCAAGCTCTGGGCCTCAGAAGTGGGTTCTGCAGCTGTTTTCATCAAAAACCGACACATAGCATCGACTGCGTGAGAAATTCTGCTGCATCGCCCATTGACACAGAGGCTGCCCAACGACAATGGTTCCGCAGCCTGTGCAGCTCGACGCTGACACTCTGTGTGGCTCGATGATGATGCATTGCATTTACTTCAACGGAGCTCAATGACATGGGACCCCCTTTGTGTGCAGCCGCGGCCTGTGCAGGTAAGAGCAATGGGGCGGTGGGGCCGGCTGGGGGATTTCGAAGTACGATGATGACGGAAAATTAAATAAATAATTAATTTTCCTTCGTCATCGTCTGTCGAAATCTCCCCCCCCACCGTCCCACCGCTCTTACCTGCACGGGCCATGGCTGCTTGTGCGCCTTGACGACTACGCAGTAGGCTCTCGATGTCGAATTTTGCTCTAGCCAAGGTATTTCTTCAGCTGGACCTGTCTGGGTCCTGTAGCCGGCCTGCTGTCAATCGGGGTCGGCCTGGACTTTGGATTTGCACTGGTCCCTCATGACCTCAAGTAACCTTTTGACCACTAGTGACTTCTAAGCACTATTTTTGATTTAATCTTTAAAAATTCATATCTTGAATTCTACTGATTGTGTTTTTGTCGTTTTGGTCTAATTTTGCTCAGATAAATAGTCTCTATTTTACTAAACCTGTGTGGAGTCTTTTTGTGGTGTAGTCATTGTGTTACTGTGCATGTGTGTTGCGCAAATACTTTACACATTGCCGTTGTAGAGTTGACTGCTCTGTGCCAAGCCACCAGATGGTGAGCACAGGCTACCTTATAGTGTATCTAGCTCACCCTGAGTAGAGGGGTGATTCCTGCCTGGCCTGGGTGCATATCTCAGCCAACCAGGAATCCCATTTTTAATACACCCTGACAAGGAAACTCCATATTGGCCAGCTAAAACCTTCTACAGGCAATGAGAGTATAGGAACTAGCTAGATGACCGTAAATTATTGAGAGCCTCTGACTGAGGTGATATCAAGAGAAATTACATAAAATGAGCAGTGGTGGCAAGCATAATCTCACTATAATCCCTCTCATAGTAATGAGTATAGAAAGCCAGATAAGGACCAGAGATGCGAACTAACTACAAACTGTTCTCAACTATTTAGGCTGACGGTATCACTCCTTCATATGTAAGGACATTAAGACTTACATCTGACTTTATCTTTAATTATTTATGTATCCAAAACAACTGAATATATTTGTTTTGACACTGCTCCATCTTTTTAGGATTTTGTAAGATGTGATCAATTCTTGGGTCATAACGCGTCTAATTAACCAGCCATTAAGAATATCCCTGCTGAGCTACCTACCTATTCTATGCAGTTAAACGGGTAAACCATAACCAACTTTTGTGGCATTCAAGAAATACCTTGCTCAGATGGTTTACTTCCCTGGTAGTCAGCATACTAATGGCTTTTCACCTTTGCTCAATACACCTTATTATTCTGCCAGTTGCGTGAGATGCTAGGAGAGGATCTTTATGCAGTGCCTCCCCTTCTGCCCTTTACCCTTCTTAAAGAAGAGTCACACTCCTATGGGGATAGGGAATGTCCAGGACAAATAGAGGGAAGGAGTACTCAAACCTAGAGGAACTCCCTTTGGTTTCCCTTTTAAAATAAGCTTTTTACCATACAGCGCTTCAGGTGTTTGCAAACACAGCAATGGTAGCTAACTAATTGTAAGCACTGTTACTGAGTGGAAAGGTTAGGTACCTGAGTTGGTTTTGACAGTATTTAAAATCTGCATTCTGAGTATAAATTCCTGTCACACCTGAAATCATTTCAATTTAATGAGTCATTCAATTGCTTCCTGATAAGCCATCACTCAACAGTTTTGTTGTTGAAAGCAACCACTGCTTTCCAAATGGGCTTACAGGCCAGCACTAGGTGAAAATACAAGATAAAACATTTTGCCCCTTGGACCTAGCATGATTGGGCGTCTCAATCCCCTGACCCCTGTCATCCATTATGAACATCTTGACCAGAACGACGTGTGTCTTCATTGCTGGAGGTTCCATTTATGTCGGCTGAAGTTAACATGCACCCATGTAACAGAAACCCACATAGGCAAAGGTATGATGGGGCCTGGCAGAGCTCGACTGCCTGATTAGGCAGTGACCCTACCTTTGCAGGGTTCGCGGAATTGAGCTTGGGCAGTGTTACTCTAGTACCTAGAATTTCCCCAGTAGCATATTCTGACCCCATTGGACAGGAGCGAGCAAACACCTTGTACAATAGCCAGTGGCCAAAATTAGAGCTTTGATTGGCAGGCTGTCTCAAGTTTTTTAAAGCAGTGATCCAAATGATTGACTTCACCTGCCATTGTTGTAGAACCCAGGCTGTGGGAATAAGCAAGGACCCCTGCTAATGCCTGCCACAACCTGACGAATTTACTGCCTCACCTCGTTCTGTGTTCTCTATAACAGCAACTGTTTGCTCTTGTGATACCCAGTACTCCAAACATAACTGAAACAACACAAGGCAGCAAAACACATTAATTACCAGCCAGGGAAACAATACAGTGAACACTTTCGCTGTCGAAAGCGTGCAAATGACTGGTGATTTTTCGTTCCACTAAATTTGGACCTAGGGCCTGATGTGGTCATTAGAGTTCCGGCTTCGTTTGTACCCATTTATTCCTCCTTCCGTCTTGTCATATCTTCCTGAGATGATGTTTTTGCAGTCTTAGTGATGTGTGGTCCTCATGAATGAATGTGAAACCAAGAGGAAAAAACACAGAATCATCTTTAAATCATCGCTTGATAAAATGTTTACAATTGTTTGTCATTACTGCTTTTAATATCACTTGGAATCCTCAAACTCAATAGGGTAATGACCTTAATGTACACTTTTGGATTGCCCATTTTCTTGGAAGTGGCAAGTGGAAATGAGAAGCAAACCATGTTGCTTAGTCCATTCTTAGACCGATAACTTACAAAGGCTTAGGATGTGCGCCATCTCTTTCACAGAATGCAAACTGATTCACTGATTGGAAAGGCGCCAACATAAAAGCCCTGCCACACATATTAAAAGATTTTTCCTAGTATTAACTTTCCAAATTCAATGTGTTGAAACAGACACAGCCAGACTCGAACTCGCAACTTTATTTAGTAAATTCTAAGGTGCCCGATTCACAAAGGGCCTCCGCACTCGTGGCGAGGCCATGCACTCGTGGGGGGACCTCGGCATTGCAGTTTCTCATTGCGGAGGTTCCGCCACGACTGCGGGTCTACCTCCATGACTATGGGGCCTCCACTATGAGTCTGGAGACCCTTAGTGAATCCAGGGGCAGCTCCTCCGTTGGAGCGGAGGAGCGTCGCCCCACTTAAGTGCCCCCCCAAAGTCCCATAGATGAAAAATAAAATGATAATTCATTACCATTCCATTTTTCATCGTCCCATCCTGAACGATTGTCAGGAAGGGGCGCGGCCTGCTGAGTGACAGCAGGGAGGAGTGGTGAGCAGAGGTCTGCCTTTGCACATTTTCAAAGTGTGCACGTCGTTTTGACCAGCCGTCTTGCGACGGCCAGCCAGACATGCGCACTTTAAAGCTCTCAACCCAGCTGTCTTAAGACAGCTAGGTTGAGAGCAAATGCAGGCATCCAGTGCCCTCGGGAGCGCCAAGAGAGGCCGCTCCCACCAGTCAGAGCACTGCTCACATGCTGGTTACCAGCACCTTAGCTGGCCAGGATTGGTCGAGGGAGCTTCCTGGGTCCTGCACTGCAGTCCCTGCAGAAGGGGTCAAAGTGAGGAGGACGTCGGCCGTCGGCCGTCACGTTTCAGGTAAGTGGTTTTATTGATTTATTTGAATTTAATTTGTTTGCCCGCCCCCACCCTCAGCAGATGTCAGCCACTACTGTGTGAATCACGCCACCAGTTATTAACCCTTAGGCCACATGACGTTAACATGTCATTAACTACAACCCGCTTAAGGAGGTTAAAATTTCTTTGGTCATCTTTCTGATTTGACTCTCTTTACTACCTCAAACCTGATAAACGTGCAACTAGGATTTACTCATATTGCAGTTTGGTGTGGAAAAAGGGCACTGGACTAGGGAATGCTCACAGCACTGGCCGGGCCAGCAAACCTTGTGTGCACACAAAGGCTCAGATTACATAATTGATGGAACTGCTGAACCCCAACATCCTGGTCATCCTGGGCCGGATTAAACTCCTTGTCACTCTCCATGCAGCACTTTTGGTATGTGAGGGAATCAAATGAATTCGAATCTGTGCAAAAATCTGTGTCCTGCTGCAGTATATGCAGATTTGCACTATTAGGCCACAACGTCTAACTCCCCGCAACAAAAAATTATCTATTACAAGGTTACAACTCAGACGCGTCTGGGGAGGGAAAAGCAGAGGCAAGATGAGATGCTTCTCTCTCATAGGTTCAGTGTCTGGCAACATCAGTGTCTGGGTATGTAGAGTGAGTACGCAGGATTTCGAGGAAGAAGACATTCCTTGGCATGTCATTCATACCTCCTTACCTGAGCAATTTTCTTTGTCCCCGCAGCCAAACAACAACTCTCCCAGACAGATTGACAATTCTAACGCTGCTCCCCAGGAGACCTTCGAGCGTGGTCACATTGGAGACATTGAGCCCTCCGAGTCCGGTCACGTGGAAGCCTAAGAACCAATCACGGCACAGACTAAACCCTTTAATGGGAAGGATACAAAAGGAGACCGTTGGAATGTAGAGGAGGAAACGGTCAGCGAAACGGAGGAATGGAAGCTAACTAACCAAGGACACAGGACGGAACCAAAACCTTTGTTGTCATCCACGGGTGTAAGTCTCTTCGGGAATGGATCTCTTCTATCCCTATACCTTGTGAGATAAACAAGTAAAAAGGACTAACCCCTGGCCTTTCTTCTCTTTTGTTTAAGGATACGCTCCGACTGGCTGGCTGAATCTGGAAGGACCTTGAAGCCTGGGAAGGGAGAGAAAGAAGAAGAAAGACTATATTAACCATTGTTTAGTTAATCCAAAACAAAGGAATACACAAAATAAAGAGAACATTAAAGCACATACAATTGTGAGTGTATTTAAGATCCACCCAACCGTGACAAGTGGTGGAAAATGCGGGAAGTTTAACCTCCATTGATAAAAATGGAAAACGTTGTACAACAATTAATACAAGGCCAACGTAAGTTAGAATGGGCTCTCGAGAGACAGATGCCCTCTGCCAAAGTGGATCGTGAGATATTTAAAGATTCTATGAAGTCCCAGTTAGAAAGCCTTCATAAAGTAGCAGTGGACCAATTTCAACTGACTTCCAAACTTTCTACCTCCTGTAATACTTCTTCCCTAGGACCTCACATTTCATTACAGAAGTACGTACCTGGGAAAGACCCTGACGCCTTCCTATTAAACTTTGAATGCGCTGCTAAAGTTTGTGTGTGGCCTCCAGAGAAATGGCTTTTTTTTCTTGCCCCCTTGTTAGTAGCGAAGGCCAAGCTGCATTCCAAGTAGCAAATCCATATGGTACTACATCATATGAAGAAATCAAGGTTTTCATATTGGGTCACTTCGGATTGGATGCCGAGTCGTACCGCCTGAAGTTTCGGAAAGAAAATGGTGCACCAGGGGATAACCCCACAACCATTTTCTTTAAGTTAAAGTTGGCTGCTGATAAGTTGCTCAAACCATTAGAGAACACAAAAGAGGAGATTATGAATCTGATATACTTAGAACAATATTTGAAGGCCCTCCCCCTCGAGACACAGAAATGGTTAAGACAACATACTGGGTTGACAGTTGAACAAGCCATAGAAATGGCCACTACTTTTGCTAGAGCTCAACCAAGGTCCAGTTTTGGGAAGCCCAAGAGAAATCCCAGAGGAGGTACCAGGGGTCAGATTAAAAATGATATGAAACCTAGTCGAGCCCCCACAGAAACTCTCAAACCTAGAACCTTTAGACCGGAGACACCCCCCCTTTAAAAGTCCCCAGTGCTTTGACTGCGACGAGTGGGGACACATATCTCAGTATTGCCCTAACAAGAGGTCTACAGAGGAACCCATGGATGTCGGCTCTATACCACACACCATCCTTTACACTCAAGAGCTGGGGCATGGTTTCTATGTAAGTCTTTTTCTTAAAGACCGGAACATTACTGCTTTGCTAGATTCAGGGTGTCGTCAATCGGTTATACAAAGGAGGTTAGTACAACCCTCCCAGATTCTTCCCATTAGAAAAGTAGACATTAGGTGTGTACACAGAGATGTAACAACTTATCCGGTAGCTGAGGTATTAGTGACTACTGAAACAGGGAAGGAATTGTACAACACCTCCCCGAGGAGATAATACTAGATACAGATAATGCACAATTGCTATCCATGTTCCAGAAACAACTTCAATCTTTACACCCTCAAGAGAAAACAAAAACACAACCACAATGTCACAATACTTTACTTACCTCAGAGCCCTGGCAAATAGATAGAGATTTTCACCATGCCCAAAGGAATGATGGAAATTTACAAAATGCCTGGAGGGAAGCTAGTGAGAACAAGGAAAAAAAACCCTCTCACTTTGTCATTAAAAAGGGTCTTTTGTATAGATTGTGAAAATCGGGGGTTAATCTACAACTCCTATTTCCAAAGGAATTCAGGGAACAAATCCTTTTTTTTCTCATGCTCACCTCCTGGCTGGACACACAGGAGCAGAAAAAACATCCCAAAGGGTTTTAAGATCTTTTTCTTGGCGAGGTATCCTTGACGAAATAAGAAAATACTGTCAAGAGTGTGAGGTTTGTCAGTGTAAAAATTCATACAGGCCTCCATCTGTTCCTCTCCAACCATTACCTATAATTGGAAAACTGTTTGAGCGTATTGGCATGGATCTGATTGGGCCCTTTCAGAAGACCAAGAGAGGTCATTCATATGTCCTTGTAGTTGTCGTTTACGCAACTCGATATCCTGAGGCTATTCTCCTCAAAGCAGCCACTTCAAAAAACAAAGCTCATGTCCTCATTGAAATATTCTCCAGAGTGGGATTTCCTAAGGAAGTTATTACTGAGCCAGGGCACCCCTTTCGTCTCCAAACTAATACAAGAGATATGTACCACTTTAGGGCTCTCCCACATCAAAACATCCATATACCACCCCCAGACTGATGGATAGATGGAACGTTATAATAGTACTCTCAAACTCACTCTTTGGAAGATGCTTATAGGAGAAAGAAATAACTGGGACCTCCTTCTACCCCTGGCTCTCTTTGTCATTAAAGGGCAAGTTCAGTGCAGCTTGGGTTGGTCATCGTCTGAGCTTTTATATGGTAGACAGCCCAAAACCCTACTTGAAATGACAAGAGAAGCCTGGGAAAAGGACGTGGGAAAGGAAGCGCAGGATCTTTTAGAATACATCCAACAGTTAAGGTCTCGTATTGGTGAATTGAGGGACTTAGCTCACACTCAACTTGAGAAAAGTCAAGCTAAACAAAAGCACTTCCATGATAGGGGGAAGAAGTGAAGAGAATATCAAGTAAATGACTGGGTCCTTGTCCTGCTCCCCTCCTCTAACAAATAAATGAAGGCTGAATGGAAGGGACCCTACCAAATTGTAGCTAAAATAAGGAAAGCTACCGCTTATATTAGAACTAACCCTTATAAATACAAAATATACCACATAAACCTTCTAAAACAATGGTTGGGAACCCCACCAAAAAAGGGCTGTTTTCGTCAAAAGGAGGTCCCTCAAAACAGGTCAATTAAAGAGAGAGTTATTAATGATGAACTAAACAAAATACAGAATGATACAAAACAGAAACAGCGAGACCATACATACACATCACTGTGTGTATGTGACGCACCTCCTTCTGAAGGAAGAAACAAAAGTTCCCCACAAAAGTACCCCACAAAGAGTCCAAATACTTGGAGTATTATGCTCCAATGGTGTGCACCTCCACCGCTCCCGCTGTCTCTAGAGAGCAGTCTTCACGACCAAAGTTAAACTTAACACAACTGTGGGCTGCACCACCAAACTCAGGTTCCACAAATGATTCGGTCCATCCAATGTTATTAATGTTAATTTTCTTTATTCTTCTTTTGTGATAAAAAACAGCCAAGCAGCGCATGGAGCTCATGGAGTAAGACGCGGATTGCTGGCGTCCTGTAGTTGAAAACTGTTATGGCACAGGAGCCAATTACTATCGAACTACTCTGGATACCGGAGGGTACAGTCCGAATGCGGAGTAACATACATACTGAATATCAGAGCGTGTTTGCAATTCCTTACAGAGTTATAAACTTGAAATCTAAATCTAAAAATGAGCCCTGATGAAGTCCACTGAAGCTGGATGCAACACGTTGGCTGCTTGGCTGTTTTTTATCACAAAAGAAGAATAAAGAAATTTAACATTAACAACATTGGATGGGCCGAATCATTTGTGGAACCTGAGTTTGGTGGTGCAACCCACAGTTGTGTTAAAAATACAGAATGATTCTTTTGCCTCTGTCTTGCAATCCTCCTCAATGATTTTTTCAGACTTCCCCAGCCGTACCCGTTTAACAGAACATGCCATACCCACAGAGAAAAGGGCAGTTGTAAGGCAAAAACCTTACAGGATACCTGCTGCCAGAAGAGAGGCAGTAAGCAAATAGATATCCCCTATGCTACAGATGGGAGTGATTTTCCCCTCCAAAAGTCACTTGTCCTCACCAATTGTACTCGTCCCTAAACCGAATGGATCAATCCAATTCTGTATAGACTTCAGGGCAGTTAATCAAGTGTCTAAGTGTGATTCCTATCCTCTCCCTAGGGTAGATGAACTAATTGAGAAGCTAATGGAGGCTAAATACATCACAACACTAGATTTAACAAAAGGGTATTGGCAAGTACCCCTAAAGAAAGAAGATCAGGAGAAAATAGCCTTTTCCACACCAGACTGTCTTTTTGAGTTCACAGTTCTACCTTTTGGCCTACACGGTGCCCCAGCAACCTTTCAGATATTGATGAATAAAGTACTAGAGACTCATCAAGTCCCCTCATCTGCATACCTAGATGATATAGTGATCTTTAGTTCCACATGGGAGTTGCATCTTCAACACCTTCAAGTTATACTGTACGAATTACAACAAGCCCAATTACATATCAGTGCAAAAAACTCCCATATTGGTTTCACCAAGGTAAAATACCTAGGCTACTTATTAAGGAACTGGTTGATTGAACGACAGGAGGAGAAGGTTCGGGCTATCGCAGCCACCCCTTTCCCCAAACCCCACAAAGAAGTGCATGCTTTTCTAGGTCTTCTTGGTTATTATAGGAGATTCATTCCCCGATATTCTGAAATAGCAACTTCTGTCACGGACCTTTTGAAAAAGAACATTTCAAAGCAGAATCTCCGAGTCCTTCACTGACAGCTAAAGAAGCATTTCAGGAACTTAAACAGGCTATTATATCTAGCCCATTCTTATTTCTCCTGATTTCTCTAAACCATTCATTCTTCAAACTGATGCTTCCGAATTTGGGGTTGGAGATGTTCTTTTACAATCCAATAATGAGGGACTAGACGTACCGATTCTCTTCATAAGTCGTAAACGATTTCACCATGAGCAGAGATACTCCATAATTGAAAAAGAATGTCTCGCTATTAAATGGGATATTGAAAAGTTGAGGTACTGCCTCGAGGGCAACCCCTTCATTCTATACACTGACCATGCCCCTTTGACTTGGATGATAGGGTAATAATCCCAGGGTCCTCCAGTGGTTTTTGTCTTTGCAACCCTTACGGTTTGAGGTTTGTCATCAAAAGGGTAAAGATCACACCAAGGCTGACTTCCTCTCCCGGATGCCTCTTTTCCCCAAGTGGGAAAATCCTAGGGAGGGGATGTGTAGAGTGAGTACGCAGGATTTAGAGGAAGAAGACATTCCTTTGGATGTCATTCATATCCTTACCTGAGCAGTCTTCATTGTCCCCACAGCCAAACAACAACTCTTCAAGACAGGTGGACAATTCTTACGCTGCTCCCCAGGAGACCTTCGAGCATGGTCACGTGGGAGACATTGAGCCCTCCGAGTCTGGTCACGTGGAAGTCCAAGAACCAATCACAGCACAGACTAAACCATTTAAAGGGGAAGATATGGAAGGAGAGTGTTGGAGTGTAGAGGAGGAAACAGTCGGCAAAACAGAGGAATTGAAAACAACTACCTGAGGATACAGGAAGGGAACCAAAACCCACCTGGTTTCTGTCCCAAGAATTCAGGAAAAGAGGAGCCGCCCAAGGGTTTGCGGCTCAGAGGCAGACTGCACCTGATCGGCAGCTCAACATTCAAGACCGTGAGACCCGAGAAGACGCAGAGAGTACGTCGGAGCCGGCGTCCTTACTATCGGACCGGAGTGGAAGACTGTGGCAGAGCCCCCGGTCAGACTCACAGCCCGCTACATTTCTGGAGAAAAGTGGCTTAGCCAGGTACAGGGCCAGATCTGGGGAAAGTGGGAGGGAAGAGGGACTTAAAGGTTTCTCCCTCTTCCCTCAATTTTTTGGTGTAAACTGCGAGCACACAATTACCGGGAACGTTAACCACCAGATTAGAGTGGGGGCTTTTATCTTGATTGCTAACAACAAAGACTTCGTGAAGTTAACCGAGTCTTTTTGCAATCTTCTAATTTTCTTTCTTTTCAGGCTGAAACTATTCTTTGCTTTGGTGTCATCCACGGGTGTAAGTCTCTTCATGAACGGATCTCTTCTTTCCCTATACCTTGTGAGATAAACAAGAAAAAGGACTTACCCCTGGCCTTCTCTTTTGGTTGACGATACGCTCCGACCGGGTGGCTGAATTTGGAAGGACCTTGTAGCCTGGGAAGGTAGAGGAAGAAGAAGAAAGACTATATAAACCATTGTTTAGTTAATCTAAAACAAAGTAATAAACAAAACAAAGAAAACACTAAGGCACATACAGTTGTGAGTGTATTTGAAATCCTGCCAACCGTGACAGGGTGTCCCTCTGGTGCGATGAAGTTCGCACCTGTTCCCATGTGCTTGCACACTTGTTCTGTTTTCCCCAGGGACAAGTTTTTTGGTTCTCCATCTTATCCAGTGTGGAGGTTAAGCAGTGGTATTCCAACTTGGAATATCAGACTCGCTCTGACAGCAGCATATGATATCTTGGCAGGTCAGAAATTGTACTCTTGATAAGTTTTTGGTCAGGCACTGTGAGATCTTTTCACCTGGGTACTTACCCACCTCCTCCTTGCTGGCATCCCAACTAGTGAAAGCTGCTCACAAGTACCGCTCACATCATTCCAATGTTCTGAAACACCTGAGTGGTTCAATTCCTGTGCCTTGAAGGTCTCAATTGGCCACTTCTAGAAAACCTGTGCTTTCTCTCTCTTACCGATTACCCCTTTTCCCCACATTGGTCACCTTATAGTCCTGATTTCAACAGGCTTTGGGCATTACCTTATGACCAAATGTTGGACCTGGCCCTTTCTGCAGAGTCTTCCGATATTATTGCCTCCCTCTGCCTTTCTTTGCTGAACCCGCTTTTGTTGGCCTTTAGGACTCTGTGCACCTTTACCCTGCTATGCAATGCCAAAGTGCTTGTGCTTTCCCATTAAAACATGGTAAAATTGGCCTACGACTGATTGGTACATTTGATTTACTTATAAGTACCTAGTAAATGGTACTGCCTGTACTGAGGGCCTGGAAATTATATTCTGCTAGAGGGCTGCAGCACTCACTGTGCCACCTACTAAAGCAACCTTTTAAAACTTGTCTTAGGCCTGCCACTGCAGCCCTGCCATTTAAACCTGACAAAATAAACCTTTTGCTACGCTTGTCAAGCCTAAATCTTCCCTTTCAATACATATAAGTCACCCCTAAGGAAGGCCCTAGCCACCCCTAGGGCAGGTTGCATGGTATTTAAAATGTAGGGCATGTGGGTTTAAGTTTTACATGTCGTGGCAGTGAAAAACTTCTAAAGTCATTTTCCACTGCTGAAGGCTATGGCCCCCATAGACTAACACTGGGGTGCCTTATTACACTTAATATGTGCAAACATCAGATTTGGAAGCATCTAAAGATATGCAAGATATGCTGTTTTCACTCAAATAAATTGCAATTTAATATCCTCTTAAATGGTAAATCAGATTTTAAGTTTGAATTTTAAAAATTCCACTTTTAGAACTTTGGCATTTTCTTGCCCAAACCAACTATGCCTTTCTGACAGTGTCCTGGGTCACATGACTGAATAGCTTTTCTGTTGTGGTTTGTGTATTGCTTCCAGACATGGAACAAAGAATGCCTAGGTGTGATGTGAGATGGTCTTCATGACACTGGGAGGAGCTGTCTTCTGCCCTCATTACACTTCAAAAGGGCTCTGCCTGCAGCACACACACAAAATAACCTGACACCAGGCCTGCCCTTGTCACTGTAGACAATTTGGAGTCAGGACCAATGGAAAGGGACGACTGACCAGAACCAGTTTTGGGGGCAGGCCAAGGAATTCCCCCACACAAAGATTGGCACTCAGTATAAAAGTGGTACCTTCAGAACCTCTCATCAGAAAACTTCTGGACCTGTGAAAGATTCAGAAGAAGGACTGACTTGCTGTCTGAAGAAAGAAAATTGGCCCTGCTTGCCTTGATCCCAGGCTACCCAGAGTGACTCCAAGGGTCAGTTGACTGACCTCCTGTGTGAGCTATAGGTACACAACAAGCTTCCTTACACAGGCCTCCCTGCAACTGCCCAGCTGACATCACCAACTGGACTTGCCTGCACCTGCCTATTCCCTGCTGCTGGCCTCTGCTGGAGTGAATCCTGCTGCCCAAGAAGTGCCCCCAGGTCCTGGACCCTTGACTGGCATCAGTGTGAACTCCTCCTCAAGAAAATTTGAAAATCCTGACCTCTTTGCGCCAAGAATCAACCACCCATGATGACCGGCTCTTCGTGCTACAACAATGACCATGCGTGACACTCAACCTGCTCTTCATGTCGGAAGCGTTCTCCTTGTGGCTCCCTACAACGCAAATAGAACTCTTCACACTGGATTGGAGAATGTAACTCTTCAGAGGGACTAACTAAGGGTGGGCGGAGTTCACTGAGTTTTTGGCACTTCCCACTCCTCTTGGAGCGTGAAGTTTGGTAAAAAAAACTCTGCCGAAACCGCCAGCGGAGCGGAGTTTATCAACCCGCGCACTCACCCCCTTGAAAACAATATATACTTTCCGAATCCCCCAGAGGTGAGCAACCAACCATATCTTTGATAGCTCGTTTTTCTGGTATGACGAATGCAACATCCAGTACATATTCATTAATGTGTCATTACTTTGCTGTCAGTATTCCTAAAATAGCGTCCCCCACATGGCTTTATTCAAAGCAGTCACTAACAAAGAAAAAAACAAGTGAAAACATGTCAGATAAAATATTGAAAGCCTTACGTGGAACAGATTAATTTAACTCACTTTGTCGTCGCTGCGTTGTCTCTGACCTGTGTGCACACCTCTGAATGTCATGTATTATAAATGAGTCCGAAGACTCATCTTGGTGTGCAAACCACTTCTTTTAATGATATCTGTGTGATGGCGAACATAATCAGGGAGTATCGCTGGCTCTCCTGAGCATCGAAATGAGAAGGCAAAAAGTTCAGTTAATTGCATCAAGCTCGCAAGATGGCACTTTCATTTGACACAATCCTAGAGTTAATATATCTCAGTGGGAGATGTCAGTGAGTGCTGTGTCATAGTCATTTAAAGAAGATTAAAAGTGATTAAAACAATATTGCACAGACTACTGTTGCCCCTGGGCCTGATACCACTGATACAAAGAGTCAGAGCTATTGCTCAGAATGTGATGGAAGCAGAACATTTTTTCCACTGATTTGACGTTATTAATTAACCAGAACATTTCAATGAGAGAAGACAAAACAAGTGCTTTTAGGGAGCAACGTTAAACTGAATGGATGTGGAGCTGCACAGACACACGAGGTGATGTGATCATTCACCATACGCTGTACTCTACTGTCTGACTGAGCTTGCAATTAATAGTGTTCCGTGACTGCCAGAACTTGATAATTCAGCACCGAGCCCCACACGATGAAAGTTTAGTGACATGACGTGTTGCTTTTAAAATGGCGATGGCTCTCCGTCACTGAGATAGCACTGTGCCACTCACGATGCATTACATTCTGAAATACAATTCTGTTCTGTTGTTTATGACTGGAGGAGCGCTATAATGGAAGTTTGTACGTAATATGTACATGTCTTGTTAGTTTTACTGTACGACAGTTGCACGACAATTCGGCAGCACTGGTTTCAATAAAATAAAAAAACACAATGTTTGTCCTCATCAGAAAAAATCCTGGGTGGGGGAAACAGCGAGCCAATAAGGGCAGGGGTGGGTACACTACTTACTGGATCTGCATGTCAGGACTCGTGTGGTTTCCGAGAAGCCTGGTTTTTCTTCTGTCCTGGCAGTCCAAGACGGGGGAGAGAGTGCTGCCGTTATCCACGGGCAGAGTCCGGGCCCTGACAGGTGAGGTGGAGAATGGGGCACCCAAGACTTCTGCTTCATCTATAGTTGGATCCGGAGGAGGTGCAATGTTGTATTCACATCATGAGAAAGGTTTTGAAAGAGGCCTGAATGTTCCCTGAGGTGTTCTCCAAAGGGTAAGTAGCAGGCAGGAGACAAAATGTAGTTGAAGAATCAGGAGAAGTTTATTGTACATCTCATACAAGGGACCTCAGCCACCAACAGTCAAGGCCAACTGACAAAAGCTTTAAAGAACAACATTCTCTCACTTGAGAGAGAGTTCCACATTAGAACACATCCTAGCAACCTCAACAAAGGTAGATTGCGTAATACAAGGCAGAGATAGAAAAGACATAAATGCAGAATACCACATAATTTACCCCTTATAGCATAAACATGAAGCAATAAAAAAAAAAACACAAAATTGAAACACTTAGCGAACACAATCTTGTAAGCGACGAGGAGTGGTTCTCAAACGAGAAGAACACCTCCTGGGCGCTTGAGGAGTAGAGCAAGTGCCATGAGAATCACGAGGAGAACACCTGGCAACCCTACCAAGGTTCCAAATCCTATGGTCACTGGTCTTGACAGCATTGTTGAATAATTTAATAATTTGCAAGGGATTACCAAACTTAGAGACGGCAGCACCCTTCCTTGGTAATTTCACTCTGACCCAGTCACCAACACTTACGGAAGTCTTCTTGGCAGCCTTCCTCACATCAAACAAATCTTTCCTCCTCTGCATACACCCCAACTCTTTTTCCTCCAACCAGCGGTACCTTCAGACTCACAGTTAGACATTGTCCTGCAGGAGGCCACCCAAGATGGAATTATATTAGTAATGGCCGCCCTACCCTTAAATAATCTAAAGGGAGCCACCCCCGTGGATGAATGAGGTGTAAACCTATATTCACGAACCTTTCTTTTGATAGCCAACTCCCAATTATCACCAGAAACAACTGCTAGCTGCATGGCATCTTTCAGCACTTTGACAAACCTTTCCACGGCGCCATTACACTCTGGGTGATATGAGGCAGCCATTTTATGTTTTATGCCCCTTTACTCCAAATATTTCTCAAAGAAATGAGAAGTAAACTGAACTCCGTTGTCAGATAATAAAGACATGGGAAACCCTTCTCGTTCAAAGAGCTCTTCCAAAAATTCCACAACAACCTGAGATTCAACAGAATTGACAATCTTAATTTCAGGCCATCTAGAATATAAGTCAATACAAACCAAAACGAAACGATCCTGAGACCTTAACTTCACAGGTCCTAAAATATCAATCGCAAGATCAACCCAGGGACCAGAAGACTGTTCCCGGAAAATCATTGGTTGGGTCCTACACTTCAGCACCTTGTCACTCCCAGCACACTGAGGGCAATTGCGGACAACTTTTTCTATGAAAACATCCATTGCTGGCCACCAGTAAGCATCTCTAACCCTTTCTTTGGTTTTTGCTATTCCCATGTGACTCACATGAGCATTGTCTACCAGCTTATCTTTCAAAGCGTCAGGAACTACCAATTTAATACCTCGCATCAAGATACCATTCACCAAGGTCAACTCATCTTTGACATTTCAAAAGCCTTTAAGATTTATGTCACAATCATGCTTGTTGCCCCAGCCATCACGAACTTTCGCCAACACAAGTTTCAAGACATTATCCTGATCAACACCTTCTCGCCACACTTCCTCTGAAAAGAAAAACTCAGTGATAACACAAACATTCACCTCCTCCTCAAACTCCTCGCCAGAAAAGAACTCAGAATCCTCTGGCACATCAGAAATATCATTTTGACTACAAAGCCTGGAGAGGCAATCTGCCAAAATGTTTTTAGAGCCGGGAAGATAAGAAACATCAAATTGAAACTCTTGTAAGGCAACAACCCACTTCCTTATCCTGTGTAAGACAAAGTCAACCCCTTTTTTGCAGAAAATACCTCCAAGAGGTTTGTGATCAGAAACAACTTGAAACGGTTTACCCCACAAAAACTTTCTTAGCTTGCGAATGGCGCAGTAGACTCCCAGAGCCTCTTTCTCCATGACCGAATTTACTCTCGGCACCTCTCAAGGGTCTAGAAATGAAAAGAATAGTCTTTTCAGAACCACCAGCTTTCTGTACTAAAACGGCACCTAAACCTTTTGAACTAGCATCCGTCATGAGATAAGACTCAGACAAGGGATCAAAGATGGATAAAGAAGGAGCATTATTCAGACACTGTTTGATGACATCAAACTCATCACAACAGGCATGACTCTACACAAACTCACAACCCTTTTTTAGCAAACTACGCAAAACCTCAGTTTTTTGTGAAAATTTGGGAACAAACTTATTATAAAATACCGCCATACCTAGGAACTTTACTAATTCCGCTTTGTCCTTAGGGTAATCCAAGTTAGAAATGGCTTGTACCAAAGAGGGTTTGGGTTTAATACCAGATCCAGAAATTAAATGACCGAGGTACTCGATTTCTCCAACATTGAACTTGCATTTTTCAGACTTCAGAGTGAGACCAGCAGAAAAGAGCTTTTCAAAAACGAGGGTTAATCTTTTATCATGTTCTTCAAGATTAACGCCATGGATAAGGATGTCGTCATGATATATTATAATCCCAGTAACACCCCTGAGGACTCTCTCCATCACCCTCTGAAAAAGAGAGGCCGCTGAGATGAGACCAAAAGGCATCCTGAGACATTTGAAAGAACCAAAAGGCGTGATGAAGGTGGTAAGATCTTGTGAAGTTTGATGAAGCTTGACCTGATGGTACGCTGATGAAAGATCCAATATGGAAAAGTGTTTGGCTCCAGCCTAACAGGACAACATTTCAGTGATATTAGGGAGAGGATAATGGTCCACTATGACTTCTTTATTCAACTCCCTCAAATCTATGCATAACCTAGCTTCCCCATTGGCCTTACGAGCCATAACGACTGGAGAGATCCACTCAGTCGCCTCTACCTCTTGAATGATCCCATTTTTGACAAGCTTATCTAATTCATTCTTCATGCTATCTTTCACTAATAAAGGAACACCCCTGACCTTTGCTACTTTGGGTACGGCACCTGGTTTGATCTTTAAGTGGTGAACATAGTTCTTGAGGCAGCTTAATTCCTTGCTAAAAACATCTGGATATTTCGCAATCCAGACATCAGCCCCATCATTTACAGCTTTAACAGCTGGCATATCTTTCAAACACACTGAGGGTGTTTGATTGGGGTCTAGGTATACATAAAGACCCAGCTGGTGGAACCAACTAATCAAAGAGTCCCCTCTCATAGAGATATACATTTTTCCAGGAACAATCCTGCCTTTGAATTCAATGGTGCCCCAGAAATACCCCTAAAGATCAATAACTTCCCCTCCATAACCTCTGGGTTTGATGTCTAGCTTGACTAATTTGACCTTATTCCATAGCTGTTCATCATAAAAACTCTTAGGGATGAGTGTGATTTTGGCACCAGAGTCAAATAGCATTTTTACAGACTGATCATTTATTAATACATTCTCAAAGGGTCCCTCATTTCTTGAATCAACGATTTGACAAATCTCAACCACCTCACCATCTTGCTCGTAAACATCAACTTCCCTAACTTTCTTCTGCTCCCTCTTGGATCTACAGCAACGCGAAAAGTGACCTTTCTTGCCACAATTGGAACAGGAAACCTTCCACCCAGGACAGTCTTTAAAGTTGGCCATGTGACCAGGATTACCACACCTAAAACATCTACCTTGAAACGAAGTGCTACTAGAAGGTGAAAAACTCTTAGAAGGTTTGGCTGACACCGAAGACCTATCCGAACCACTCTTAGAGGGAGGTTTGACACTAACCTCTTTAACCACATCTTTTTCATTTTTCTCAACAGCACCGTTTTTTGAACACTCCTTTCTAATGGTGTCGACACAAGCTTTAGAATGTTCATGTAACTTTAAGATAGTAATAACCTCTTGTAAGGAGGGATTATCTTTTTGCCATAAACTGTCCTTGGCCTTATCAATAAAACATCCAAGCATAAGTTGATCCCTCAACCTCTCCTCCAAGGCTGCACCAAAACAACAAGTGGAAGCTAATTTTCTCAAAATGGTGAAATATTGCTCCACAGTTTCCTCTTGTCTTTGCATTCTCTTCCCAAAATGATAACGCTCAAGAACCATACTTACTCTGGGAAGATAATGTATGTCCATTTTTCTAACACATATTTCATATTCATTTAAAACAGCAGCTTCACTGTCCGGAAGATCAGGGAGATGTTCAAAGACTTCCTGACCCTCCGAACCCAGACAATGCATAAACAAAAAGGCTTTCCTTTCCGCACTTAAAGAAGTGCCACAGACCCTAGCATAATTAGCAAACACTTTTTTCCATTTGATCCATGGAATTAAAGGATCACCAGGTGCAGCTAGAAATATTGGAGCAGCAGTGACATTTTGCATGTTTAAAAATTAATGAAAGAGTTTAGCACAAACGTAAACAATTGTGAATATCTTAACAAAAACAGCTGTGTGTAGAAGTAACCAAAATCAATTACAGCTGTGCACATCAGCACAGGAGTAAGAGTAATCACAAAAAGCTGTGTGCATCAGCGTTGACAACTGTGTGCACCATCAGAAAAATTAACACCAAGAATTGCAGCTGTGCGCATCAGCGCAGAGATAACAGTAATAAACTTATCAGGGTGAATTGCAGCTGTGCGCATCAGCGCAGAGATAATAGTAAAACAAAAAAAACAAAAAGTAAAAACTGTGCGCATCAGCGCAGGTGTAGAAGAAAAAAATAAGAGCTGTGTGCATTAGCGCTGACCATGAAGAAATAAGGTTGTTCCAACAAGCGTCCAGGCAAGGTCAAGCGACAGTCCTCCAGCCAAATTCAAGCAGAAAATTGAAGTGCGGGAGCCTGACGTACTTTGCAAAAAAAAAAAAAGAGTTAAACAAGTAAAGAGGATAATAGTGTAGCTGTGCGCATCAGCGCAGGTATAAGAATAGAAAATAAAAGCTGTGCGCATCAGCGCCAAGCATAAAGAAATAGGCCTGCTCCGAAAGGCCTCCAGGCAAGGTCAGGCAAACATAGGCCTCCAGGCAAAGTCAGGCAAAACAACAAAATGGCGCCTACGTTGCATCGGAGTGTGCCAGGCAAACGTAAGTCTCCAGGCAAAGTCAGGCAGAAAAGCAAAATGGCACACACGTTGCGTCGAAGTGCGCCAGGCAAACGTAGGCCTCCAGGCAACGTCAGGTTTGAAAAACAAAATGGCACCTACGTTGCGTCAGAGTGCACCAGGCAAACGCAAGAGTCAGGCAGGGCCAGGCAAACTACGTCGGGACGCACAGCTAGCGTCAGGCAAAGCGGACGTTAGGAGATAGGCCCCGAAGGCAACAGAAAGTAAGTCAGGCAAAGTCAGGCAATCGGGAGCGAGTGTGAGGAGGCCCAAGGCGGCGCAAGGCAGCGGGTTACAAAGCCAGCGTCAGGCTGGATGGAACGGGTGCCACAAACAGAGGGAACAAGACCCTACCGTGAGACTCCAGGATGTAGCACACCAGGGCGCTCCTCAGCAAAGCAGCAGCAGCGAGGCCGAGAGATCACCTGTGAAGGATCCACACGTTGAATGAAAGAAGTCGAAGGCAGGACACCGAATGGGCTTCACAAAAGAATTAAGGTAAAATAACCTTATATCTTCAAGCACAGAGTAAATCTTTGGAAGCGGCTGGGTTGAATTGTTGGGCTGAGTTGTGTTGAGGTCCCTCTTTGGTAGAGAAGTAGGTTCACTCGTCGCCAAATTGAGGTGTTCTCCAAAGGGTAAGTAGCAGGCAGGAGACAAAATGTAGTCGAAGAATCAGGAGAAGTTTATTGTACATCTCATACAAGGGACCTCAGCCACCAACAGTTAAGGCCAACTGACAAAAGCTTTAAAGAACAACATTCTCTCACTTGAGAGAGAGTTCCACATTAGAACACATCCTAGCAACCTCAACAAAGGTAGATTGCGCAATACAAGGCAGAGATAGAAAAGACATAAATGCAGAATACCACATTCCCCCTCTATCACAAAATGACATGGATTGTCCTACATGTCCGTAATAGAGGGGTGTAACTTCCAATAAAATAATGATGACTCTTCTGTTGCTGTGTCCAGATGTATGTTTATTCTTGGTAATCAAGTAATCAGGTACAGCATTTAGATAGGGTAGAAATCCAGTAAAGGTTCCAATAAAGGTTAAAGTAAAGGCCCCACCGGGAGCAGCTGCCCTGCTGCTCAGCCTCCAAGATAGCTGACAAATCCACATAGACTCACACAGATAGAACAGTACATGACATCACAGAGACTGGCTGAGCAGCAGAGAACAAGACACTAAGAAAGGACAAAGAGGAGGGAAAGAAGGATGCAACAAGGGGATCTCCGCCAGCTCACGGAACTCAGCGGAATTCCACGGAGTTTGTCAATGACTCCATGGAATTTCATGGAGTGGAACTCCGCAAACTCCGCCCACCCTTAGGACTAACCTGGCCCCTGTATCCAACTCACACTCCATTGCAGTTGGCATGAACTTGTGACTTTCCCCCAGTCTAGTGCGACCAGATGCCCACGAGTGGTACTTTGTGCTTGATGGAGCTATTTTTCCCTAAAATGTTTAAAATTAATATCTCCTGTTCTACTGATTATAGTTTTGTCATTATGGTATCATTTTGTTTAGTAAAACTTACTCTCTTTTTCAAAATTGGTTTGAGATTTTTCTTAAGTTGTATTTTAACTTTATTACTTTGTGTGTGCAGGATAAATACTTTACACATTGCCCTAAGTTAAGCCTGACTGCTTTGTTGCCAAGCTACTAGACAGTTAAGCACATGTTAATTTAGTGACTTTTGTGGTTTACGCTGCCAAAGTGTGTGTGTTTATTATTTGAATGTGGCTACCACCCCTATCACCTAATAACCCAATTTCTTACACTGAGATAGTGCTATTAGCTTCTGCTACCAGTTACGTCCAGGATTCTGAGAGTCTTACAGGGCTCACTGACTGAGGAGGCCTGTCAAGGCAAGGATGACCAGACCACAGCACAAATTGTTGTCAGAATTCAATCAATCAATCTAGAATTCTTTATTTCGCTAGTTCATAAATAGCATAAAAAGCATTTTGCATACAGTTAAATACAAGGTATTAAAAACGGCACATTACAATAAAACAATACATGCTATATACAATTCATAAAACTTACGGTTAAAATTAGAGGCAGGGAAATGGATTGTATCTAAATATAAAACCTGCCCTATTCTGTGTTGAATTGATACACTTTGACCCCCTGGCTCTTTAACTTTCCTGTTTTCCAGGTTACGGGTGCTGTCTCTTATGTTTTATAGCACACCATAAAAATTAAGCTTAGCAGTGACATGTAAAATGGTCAGGTAGCATTTGTAAAAAATATAAGGCTGGACAACATTGTTTAAACTTATTTTTTTTGATAATCAATTGTATTGATTTTTGAATAAACAAAGAGAACATTACAGCACAGGTAGCAGTTGGTACAGTGGCAAATTATTGATTTTGTTATGTGCAAACATACATGTCGATCTATTTTTAAGCATATTATCTTATGCAATCAGAGTCCGAGGAGAGACAGAAAACCCATTCATCTAAATTGGTTCAACCATTTGCCCCAGACCTTTGAGTGTTTAGCTGGACATCCCCTAGCCTCGAACAAAGGCTTCTCTTGCGCTGCACACAAGTCTACGCCCTTGCGCCATTTAGATAAACTTGGGGGGTCAGACTGTTTCCAGTGAAACCTTGACCTCTGGTCCAGGCCAGCTCTCTCCCCGGCAGCTCCACATTTCTGTGCGCCTCTCCACTGCGCCGAGTCCTCACCCTGGTGAGGGTTCGAGCCGGCTATCCTCTCCTGTCTCCTGCCTGACCCCTGCCTGGAGCTGTACCCATCTCCGCTTCTCGCCCCCTCATTGCGCTGAGCTCTTCTCGCTCCCTCTCGCCGCCCTCCTTCTTATTTTTCACCCTCCTTAATTGTTAATTTTCCCTCTCCTCTGCCCCGCCAGGTGTCTCCCCTGCCAGTCCTCTCGCTCCCCGTTTTTCCCGCCGCAGCGCACCTGCGGCCCGCCCCCTACTCAGCTCCCACTCCCGCCTCCCTACCTCTCGTCCCGCCCCCTCCCCTTCTTAATGGTGCCCGCTGCGGGGGAGCGCGAGTGAAACCTTGACCTCTGGTCCAGGCCAGCTCTCTCCCCGGCAGCTCCGCATTTCTGTGCGCCTCTCCACTGCGCCGAGTCCTCACCCTGGTGAGGGTTCGAGCTGGCTATCCTCTCCTGTCTCCTGCCTGACTCCTGCCTGGAGCTGCACCCATCTCTGCTTCTCGCCCCCTCATTGCACTGAGCTCTTCTCGCGCCCTCTCGCCGCCCTCCTTCTTATTTTTCACCCTCCTTAATTGTTAATTTTCCCTCTCCTTTGCCCCGTCAGGTGTCTCCCCTGCCAGTCCTCTCGCTCCCCGTTTTTCCCGCCGCAGCGCACCTGCAGCCCTGCCCCCTACTCAGCCCCCGCTCCCGCCTCCCTAACTCTCATCCCAACCCCCTCCCCTTCTTAATGGCGGCCGCGCGCAGTGTGCGCGCCGCTGTTGCGCCAAAGGTGCGCCAAAAGCAAGCCCGTCTGCGCCCGTCCGCGACCCAACCGCGGCCAGCGCCAGGAACCCTGGATCTCTGACCATCTATCGCTACAACACTACCACCCTCCTCGCACTCAACCCCGGAAGACTCAGATATTGCCAACAGGCCTCGCCGAACACGACTCACGGCCAGCTCTCCTGCCTCCACTGCTGCCAGACCTTCACCACCACCCCAGCCTTCAACATCCCAGACGCCAGCACCGGCGACACCCTAAGATGCATCCTCCTCAACGTGGGCTCCGTACACAAACACGCCATAGAAATCTGGAACCTACTCGACTCTCTCTCGCCCGACATCGCCTTCTTCACGGAGACCTGGACCAGCGCCTCCTCCGCCCCCGACATCAACACCGCCATCCCGGACGGATACAAGATCCAGAGGAAGGACCGCCCCAACCACCCGGGTGGGGGCCTCGCCATCGCCCCCAAGAGCACCCTCCGCCTCACCACCTCCAGCGAAACCTTCCCCTCCGCCGAACACCTGCACTTCCAGATCCAGACCAGCCCCAATGCCACGCTCCGAGGAACCCTCGTCTACAGACCCCCCGGCCCCGGGACACCGTTCGCCACCGCCATCACCGACTTCATCGCACCCCAGGCCATCGCCTCAATGAACTACATACTCATTGGAGACCTGAACTTCCACCTCGACAACCCCAAAGACCCCAACTCCACCATCCTTCGTGACAACCTCGCCAACATCGGACACGAACAACTGGTCACCACACCGACCCACAGAGTAGGACACACCCTCGACCCCATCTTCGCGGCAGGAAACAGCGTTCACTTCAGCCACACAACGCGACCGCCATGGACCGACCACCACTGCATACACTTCACCGTCGACAAACCCAAGGCACCCAAACCAGCCACACGCCTACCACGAAGGAACTGGAGCAAGGTCACCAACAAGCAACTCAACTCCACCCTCACCCGAGACAACCACACCTGGGCACCCGACGCAAACATCGCAGCCAGAGGACTCCACACCTGGATCTCCAACTGCGCAGATGAGCTCGCCCTGCTACGCAACCCCGACAAACAGCGCCCCAGGAAAGCCGCCTGGTTCACCACCGATCTCCAAGAAGCCAGACGCACCTGCAGACGCCTGGAGAAGAACTGGAGAAACACAAAGACACCTGAAAACTACTCCACCTACAAAGACGCCATGACGGACTACCACAACCAAATCAGAACCACCAAGAGGAACTTCATCCACAACAAAATCCTAGCCAACTCCACCAACTCCAAGGAACTCTTCAGTGTCATTCAGGAATTCACAAACCCACGCAGCGAAGCCACAGACATCACCCCGTCCCAAGACCTCTGCGACAAACTTGGAACCTACTTCCACCTCAAGATCAAAAACCTCTACGACAACTTCATCGACCATCCACCAGACGCCACAGCCGGCCCCCCGCCCCCCAGAGACACCAGCCAGCCCACCATCTCCAACTGGACACCGATCACGACCGAAGACACCGTCTCGACCATGAAAGGCATCCACTCGGGGGCCCCCACCGACCCCTGCCCTCCTCACATCTACAACAGAGCCGCGGCCGTCATCGCACCCGAGCTACAACGTACCATCAACACCACCTTCAAAATAGGCACCTTCCCAGACAACTGGAAGCGCGCAGAAGTCAGGCCCCTGCTCAAGAAGCCCACAGCTGACCCCACCGACCTAAAGAACTACCGGCCCATCTCGCTCCTCCCCTTCGCAGCCAAAGTCGCAGAGAAAACAGTCAACAGGGAGCTGACATGATTCATCGAAGAGAACGCCGTCCTCGACCCATCCCAATCCGGATTCCGAAGCAACCACAGCACTGAGACCGCCCTACTTGCCGCCACAGACGACATCCGCACCCTCCTGGACCAAGGACACTCCGCAGCCCTCATCCTACTCGACCTATCAGTGGCTTTCGACACCATCTCCCACCGCACACTAGTCGCCAGACTACACGACACCGGCATACAAGGAACAGCCCTGGACTGGATCCGATCATTCCTCACCGGAAGAAGCCAAAGGATCAGACTGCCACCCTTCCTCTCCAATCCCACGAAAATCACCTGCGGAGTCCCACAGGGGTCATCACTGAGCCCCACACTCTTCAACATCTACATGGCCCCCTCGCAGCCATCGTCCGACAACACTGCCTCAACATCGTATCCTACGCTGACGACACCCAGCTCGTCCTCTCCCTCACCAAAGACCCCACCAGTGCCAAACTCAACTTCCAGAAAGGAATGCAAGACGTCACAGTCTGGATGAGCAACAGTTGCCTGAAGCTCAATGCAGAGAAAACAGAAGTACTCATCCTTGAAACCACCCCTTCAGCATGGGACAACACCTCGTGGCCGACCGCCCTCGGAAGCCCACCTACCCCCTCAGACCATGCCAAAAACCTAGGCATCGTACTCGACTCATCGCTCACCATGAACCGACAGGTCAACGCCGTCCCATCCAGCTGCTTCAACACCCTCCGCATCCTCCGCAAGACCTTCAAATGGATCCCCCCTGAGTCAAGGAAGACAGTCACCCACGCACTAATTACCAGCAGGCTGGACTATGGAAATGCACTCTACGCCGGCATCAACAAGTCCCTACTCCGCAAACTCCAGACAGTACAGAACACCGCCGCCAGACTCGTCCTCGGCATCCCCCGGCACGAACACATCTGCCAACACCTACGAAGACTCCACTGGCTCCCCGTGGAGAAAAGAGTCACCTTCAAAATCCTCACTCACGGCTACAAATGCCTACACAACAACGGATCCAAATACCTCAATGACAGAATCACCTTCCACGTACCTAAAAGAAATCTCTGATCTACCAACCTCGCACTAGCCGAAACCCCGCGCATCCACAGAGCCAGAGCAGGTGGAAGATCCTTCTCTCACATTGCAGCCAAGACCTGGAACGAGCTACCGGCAGACATCAGACGCGCCCCCTCCCTGAAAACCTTCAGGAAGACCCTCAAGACCTGGCTCTTCGGCTAAGCAGATCTGCGGACCCCCCCCTCAGCGCCTTGAGACCCTCACAGGTGAGTAGTGCACTTACAATTACCCTGATTGATTGATTGATGTTGCGGCGATGTCATGTTTGGCCACCATGGTGGCGGTACCTAGGAAGAGCTTGTCCGTTCTGGACCTGTCTAGGCCGTCCATGACTCCCAGGAGGAGGCTCAGGGTGCTGTGTGGCACCTCCCAACCAAGGAGACCTGTGAGTTCACATTCCAGTATTTCCCAATATGGGGCGAGGTGGGGGTAGGACCAGGCCATATGATAAAAGTCAGCCGGTTCCTGCCTGCAGCGCGTGCAGGATGACGAGGATCGCAGACCTGCCTTATAAAGGCGATCCAGGGTTAGGTAGGCATTATGAAGATAATATAGGTGGATTAAGTGAAGCTTAGCTGAGGTGGTAATGGTCTTGGGGGCCATTAAAGCGTCACGCCAGTCCTTGTCCTCTAGGGGACCCAGCCACCCCTTCCAGCGGTGTCTGAGCGAGTCAAGCGTTATTGGGTCATTGTTGGTTAAGGAGCGATATATCCGCGACATCCCTCCCTTCCCTAAGTCCCCCATCATGATCTGTGCTGAACTGAACTCTGGAAGTCTAGTGCCAGTCGATAGGTGTGTACTGAGGGCGTGACGTAACTATAAATATCTGTAAAAGTGTGAGGGGTGGTGGGTGTAGCGGTTCTGTAGATCTTGGAATGATCGTATGTGGTCCCCAGCCCACACGTCACCCAATTGTGATATACCAATAAGGTCCCATCCCCTGACTCCCTCCAAAGCTCCCACCTCCCAGAGCCAGATGCCCTGCCAAAGAGGTGATTGTTGGGTCAATTTGTTGTCCCACCGAGTGTGACGTAAGGCAGAGCGCCAGGCCAGCAGGACCGCTCGAGTCACCGATGGTAGGGCTTTGGGCACAGGGTCTCCATACAAACTTGCCTGGATTTGTGAGAGTCCTAATTCCCTTAATTCGGTCCTGTATGCTGGATCAAACCAGCCGCCATTAAACCAATCGTGCAGGACGAGCAGTCGGGTGGCTAAATAATATAGATAGAGATCAGTCATGCCCATGCCCCCATCAAAAGGTGGGATCTGGCAGTGGGCGAGAGCTATACACGGTCTCGTGTTCCCCCAGAGGAACTTCATGGCCATGCCGTCTAGTTCCCAAAACCAGCTTCGTGGGAGGTGAAATGGGGTATTTTGGATAATGTACAAAAACGGGGGAGGATCATCATTTTAAAAAGGGCCACTCTACCCAGCAGGGTAAGTGGTAAGGCTTGCCAGCCTCGGAGATCCTCTTTAGCTTTCTTGATCAGTGGGGTGATATTAAGCGCCCATTCCAAGTCGGGGAGTAATGCAATCCATATCCTAAGGTATTTGAATGACTGCCGCCTGATGGGGATGGTTGATTGCCAGTTGAACATTCCCTTGAGAGATGAAGGGGTACGAAGGTCAACTTGGCGGGGTTTAGACGTAGGCCTGAGACCCGTTCAAAGGTGTGGAGGACTTGGAGGCACCTTGGTCCAGACTGGTCCGGGTCCGCAAGAAAGAGCAGTACATCGTCTGCGTATAGGGCAATTTTGTCAATGTGGGAGTCCTTCCATTTCCAGCCCTGGATCTGGTCATCAGCCCGGATGAGGCATGCCAAAGGATCCATCGCTAGGGTGAAAAGGAGGAGAGAGAGGGGACAACCTTGTCTTGTACCCCTTCTAATCGGGAACGCCTCTGAGAGAGCTCCATTTATGAGTATTCTCGCTCTCGGTTTGGAGTATAGGACATGGACGAAGCGGCGAAAGTGCTGCCCCAGACCCACTGCGGCTAACACACCGTCCAGGTATTGCCAGTCAACTGTGTCAAAGGCTTTTTCAAAATCAACTAGGAGGAATGCTAGATAGGGGGTGAGTGATTGGCGATTCGCTAGGGCCAGGTGCAGACCCCGCAGACAATGTCTTGTACTACGCGCCGGCATGAAGCCGCATTGGTCCGGATGGACCAGTTTACTGAGGGATGGTCGTAAGCGTTGGGCCAGGATTGTGGCGTATATCTTTACCTCCGTGTTGATTAGCGAGATTGGACGGTAGTCCATGCAGGCGGGTGAGGGTGGTTGAGTCTTGGGGATAACGACAATAGTTGCTGCATCCGTTTCGGGCGGAAATGTCCCTGTCTCTGTGACTTATTGGAATAGGGCGAAGAGGTGGGGGATCAAAATGTCTCAATATGTAGCATAATATTCTTGTGGGAACCCTTCGGGGCCCGGTGTTTTCCCTGCTGCTATCAAGGAGATGGCGTCACCTATTTCCTCTGGGGTGAAGGGGAGATCTAAGCCAGCCGTCTCGCTCGCATTGAGGCGGGGCAGACGAACACCTCCCAGGTCGGTCAGATCGGTAAGCGAGGCTTCAAGCCTTCGGGCTGAATAAAGCCAGGAATAGTAGTCGTCGAAAGCCTGGGCTATTGCGGCTGGCGTACGATGGGTGACTCCAGCGAGATCTCGGACCTCAGGAACTATACGGTTTGCTAAGGGATACGCCCTCGCCTGTGCAATATTTTCCCGTTCTTGTCTCCCCAACCATACACTCGGGCAATGGAGGATCTCCATAGCAGCTTAGCTGATTCTAGTGAGATTTGTTTAATCTCTTCCCGTAGGATTGCGAGCTGCCTTTCACGCAAATCGTCTGACACCTCAGTTGAGTTCCTCTCCAGGCGATTTGCCTGTGCCTCGAGGAGGGCAAGGCGGCTATCCGAGGATAGTCGTTGTGCCTTGAGTTGGCCCCTGGCAAAGCCACGAATAGTGGCCTTACCCGCTTCCCAGAGGGTACCTGGAGAGGGGACAGAATCCTGATTAGTTAGAAAGTATTGTCGGAGTTCCTCCCCTATCGCTTTTTTGATATCTTTGTCCTGACATTGTCTGAACTTAAGCCTACGTATATGCGGAAAAATGTATCTTTTCCTTTCATCAATATACAGTTTGCAGGAAAATAAAAAGTGCAAATCAGTTTGATGGGATTGTCCATCACATGGACAGATGGTGAGGGCCTCTACAGAATACTTATCAGTGGGATAACCTAACATAAGCGGGATGTAATTCAGTCAAAATCTAATTAGTATGAATCTATGTTGGAGATTTGAGACAAAAGTTAGATAGGAAGGTGTATCGATGATTATACTGGGGCTATTGTCTAACCATAGCCTTGTTTTAATTAATCTCCCACCTGTCTCTTCGCATCTTGGCTTAGAGTAATCCCTTTAATTTAGCCCTTGGGATAGTCAAGCAAGTAGGCAGGTTCTCAAATAGCTTTTGGTGGCCATTGGACTTCAGAGTGCACTTGATATATTGCAACCACGTAATCTTGTATGCTTGGTCAAGTTTTAAGCAATATCCTGGGAAATGTTTACAGTTTCCCTTCTCCACACTGGGTTGCCAGAGTAAAATATGGGCTATGCGCACATAGTCCGTAATATAAGGTACGTCTAGCTCAATGTGGCAATTATAGTTAGAGCAGCTTTGAGGAACATCTACCAGTCTTTTGAGGAAACCGTCCTCTGTTCGTTGCAGGATTGCTATGTCTACCACTCCCCATACAGCTGCCCCGTATGTAACAACAGACATAGCTTTTGCCACATACACCTTTTTTATTGTCTGCAGTGGTTTGGATCCTAACTTTTTTATGAATCTAAAGATAGCCCTGATGCTCTTTTCCATTTGGAGCACTCTATTGGCTACCATATTTAACCAAGTATTCTTGCTGTCGAATAAGATCCCTAGATAGGAGAAGGCGTTCACCATCTCCAACCTTCTCCCATCCATGTACCGTTTTGGTGGTTTCTTTAATCTTGCCCCTGCCACGAGTATGAAAGATTTTGACTCGTTAACCTGAAGATCCAAATTATTCATGAATTTTGTATACTCCCCAACGAGCCTCTGCTGTGCAGTACTAGTCCGAACTAGCAGCACTGCATCGTCTGCATAGAGGAGTATCAGTACTAGGGCAGAGTTCATTATGGTGACATCTGTGGTAGACCCAGCCAGAGCAGCTTCCACACCATTAGTGTAGATCAAAAACAGGAATGGCGCGAGTACGCATCCCTGCCTGACACCGCGAAAGATGCCAAATTGTTTCGTACACTCCCCGTCTGTAGGAAAGTAGGATCTGCTTCTTATGGTTACCCCCATTTTTTGCTTTTTGCACCCACTGTTTTGACTAGTCTGGCTGGGATCCTGCTATTCAGGACCCCAGCCTATCTGCTTTCTCCCTTAAATTGATATGTATGTACTTTGGTACAACTCCAGATTGGATACTGGGGTACCCTTATCAGTCCCTAGTATATGGTACACATGTACCCAGGGCATAGGTACCCCAGAGGCCTCCCATGGGCTGAAGCATGTATTATGCCACCCCTGAGAGGCCATGCAAAATGGAACCTCAGGTCTGCTACTGCAGCCTGTGTAAGCTGGTGCTTGCACCACTTACGAGAGATAGATCTGGACTCTGTTTCAGATAAGGGACTCAGTCTAGGTCCACTCTCTCCCCGCAGCTCCGCTGTGCCGTCTCTTGCCTCCAGACCCCGACCTCCTCCTTGGGAGGTTCGAGGCTGCTGCCCGCTCCTGCGCCTGCTGCCCCCTCCAACTGGGACCAGACTGCCTGCAACCACCGTAACCTTTTTTTCTTAATTTTTCCCTGTTGTGCCACTGTTATTGTGCCCATCTGTGTCTTGCTCTAATTCCACCACTGTTTTTATTTTCTCGTACCTGCCTGTTCCTTTCGCCTTTCGCCGCTGCTGCCCCTGCGGCCCCTCCCCCCTGGAATTCCCCTCTGGAATTCCCCTCTGGAATTCCCCCGCTCCCGCCTCCCAGCCTCTCCTCCCTCCCACCTCCCCTACTTAATGGCGGCCGCTGCGGGGGAGCGCGAGTAAGACCTCCGACCCTCGGTCTAGGTCCACTCTCTCCCCGCAGCTCCGCTGTGCCGTCTCTTGCCTCCAGACCCCGACCTCCTCCTTGGGAGGTTCAAGGCTGCTGCCCGCTCCTGCGCCTGCTGCCCGCTCCAACTGGGACCAGACAGCCTGCAACCACCGTAACCTTTCTCAGCCGTTTTTTTCTTAATTTTTCCCTGTTGTGCCATTGTTATTGTGCCCATCTGTGTCTTGCTCTAATTCCACCACTGTTTTTATTTTCTCGTGCCTGCCTGTTCCTTTCGCCTTTCGCCGCTGCTGCCCCTGCGGCCCCTCCCCCCTGTAATTCCCCCCCTGAATTACCCCACTCCCGCCTCCCAGCCTCTCCTCCCTCACACCTCCCCTACTTAATGGCGGCCGCTGCGCGGTCGCGCCGCCGGCACGCCAAAGGCGCGCCAAAGGCAAGCCCATCTGCGCCCATCCGCGACCTGACCGCGGCCAGCGCCAGCAACTCTGGACCTCCCACTACCCATCGCTACAACACCACCACCCTCCTCGCACTCAACCCTGGAAGACTTAGAGAATGCCAACAGGCCTCGCCGAACACGACCCACAGCCAGTTCTCCTGCCTCCACTGCCGCCTGACCCTCACCGCCACCCTGGCCTCCAACACCGCCGACGCCAGCACCGGGGACAGCCTAAAATGCATCCTCCTCAACGTACGCTCCGTACACAAACACGCCATGGAAATCTGGAACCTACTCGACTCTCTCTCGCCCGACATCGCCTTCTTCACAGAGACCTGGACCAACGCATCCTCCGCCCCCAACATCAGCACCGCCATCCCAGACGGATACAAGATCCAGAGGAAAGACCGCCCCAACCACCCAGGAGGGGGCCTCGCCATCGCCCACAAGAGCACCCTCCGCCTCACCACCTCCAGCGAAACCTTCCCCTCCGCCGAACACCTGCACTTCCAGATCCAGACCACCCCCAAAGCCACACTTCGAGGAACCCTCATCTACAGACCCCCCGGCCCCCGAACACCCTTCGCCACCACCATCACCGACTTCATCGCACCCCACGCCATCGCCTCAGCAAACTACATACTCATTGGAGACCTGAACTTCCACCTCGACAACCCCAGCGACCCCAACTCCACTATCCTTCGTGAGAACCTCGCCAGCATCGGACTTAAACAACTCATCAACACACCGACCCACAGAGAAGGACACACTCTCGACCCCATCTTCGCGGCAGGAAACAGCGTCCAATTCAGCCACACAACGCAGCCGCCATGGACCGACCACCACTGTGTACACTTCGCCATCAACAAACCCAAGGCACCCAAACCAGCCCCACGCCCACCTCGAAGGAACTGGAGCGAGGTTACCGACGAGCAACTTAACTCCACCCTCACCCGTGACAACCACACCTGGGCACCCGACGCAAACGACCAAACAAAGCAGCCAGAGAACTCCACACCTGGATCTTCAACTGCGCAGACGAGCTCGCCCCGCTACACAACCCCGACAGACAATGCCCCAGGAAAGCCGCCTGGTTCACCACCGCTCTCCAAGAAGCCAGACACACCTGCAGACGCCTGGAGAAGAACTGGAGAAACACCAAGACAACCGAAAACCACACCACCTACAAGGACGCCTTGACGGACTACCATAACCAGATCAGAGCCACCAAGAGGAACTTCATCCACAACAAAATCCTGGCCAACTCCACCAACTCCAAGGAACTTTTCAGTGTCATTCAGGAATTCACCAACCCACGCAGCGAAGCCACAGACATTACACCATCCCAAGACCTCTGCGACAAGCTTGGAACCTATTTCCACCTCAAGATCAAAAACCTCTATGACAACTTCATCGACCATCCACCAGGTGCCACAGAAACACCAGCCAGCCCACCATCTCCAACTGGACACCGATCCCGGCCGAAGACACCGCCTCGACCATGAAAAGCATCCACTCGGGGGCCCCCACCGACCCCTGCCCCCCTCACATCTACTACAGAGTTGCGGTCGCCATCGCACACGAACTACAACGCACCATCAACACCACCTTCAAAACAGGCACCTTCCCAGATGACTGGAAGCGCGCAGAAGTCAGACCCCTGCTCAAGAAGCCCACAGCTGACCCCACCGACCTCAAGAACTATCGGCCCATCTCGCTCCTCCCCTTCGCAGCCAAAGTTGCAGAGAAAACAGTCAACAGGAAACTGACA
Source organism: Calotriton arnoldi (assembly GCA_963921515.1). NCBI lineage: Eukaryota > Metazoa > Chordata > Amphibia > Caudata > Salamandridae > Calotriton > Calotriton arnoldi. Next base: position 4,039,825 of record CAWUFW010000322.1, on the reverse strand, counting down.
CGATTCATTGAAGAGAACGCCGTCCTCGACCCGTGCCAATCCGGATTCCGAAGCAACCACAGCACAGAGACCGCCCTACTCGCCGCCACAGATGACATCCGCACCCTCCTGGACCAAGGCCACTCCGCAGCCCTCATCCTACTCGACCTATCAGCGGCCTTCGACACCGTCTCCCACCGCACACTAGTCGCCAGACTACACGACGCAGGCATACAAGGAACAGCCCTGGACTGGATCCGATCATTCCTCACCGGAAGGAGCCAAAGGATCAGACTCCCACCCTTCCTCTCCGACCCCACGAAAATCACCTGCGGAGTCCCACAGGGTTCATCACTGAGCCCCACCCTCTTCAACATCTACATGGCCCCCTCGCAGCCATCATCCGACAACACGGCCTCAACATCGTATCCTACGCCCGACGACACCCAACTCATCCTCTCCCTCACCAAAGACCCCACCACTGCCAAACTCAACTTCCAGAAAGGAATGCAAGACGTCGCAGTCTGGATGACCAACAGCTGCCTGAAGCTCAATGCCGAGAAGACAGAAGTCCTCGTCCTCGGTACCACCCCTTCTGCATGGGACAGCACCTGGTGGCCGACCGCCCTTGGAAGCCCACCTACCCCCTCAGACCACGCCAAGAACCTCGGCATCGTACTCGACTCATCACTCACCATGAACCGACAGGTCAACGCCGTCACCTCCAGCTGCTTCAACACCCTCTGCATTCTCCGCAAGACCTTCAAGTGGATCCCCCCTGAGTCAAGGAAGACAGTCACCCACGCACTCATCACCAGCAGACTGGACTATGGAAACGCACTCTACGCGGCATCAACAAGTCCCTACTCCGCAAACTCCAAACAATACAGAACACCACCGCCAGACTCGTCCTCGGCATCCCCCGACACGAACACATCAGCCAACACCTACGAAGTCTCCATTGGCTCCCCGTGGAGAAAAGAGTCACTTTCAAAATCCTCACTCAAGCCTACAAATGCCTACACAACAACGGACCCAAATACCTCAACAACAGAATCAACTTCCACGTACCCAAAAGAAATCTCCGATCTTCCAACCTTGCACTGGCCGAAACCCCGCGCATCCACAGAGCCAGAGCAGGCGGAAGATCCTTCTCTCACATTGCAGCCAAGACCTGGAACGAGCTACCGGCAGACATCAGACGCGTCCCCTCCCTGAACACCTTGAGGAAGACCCTCAAGACCTGGCTCTTCGGCGAAACAGATCTGCGCCCCCCCCCCTCAGCGCGTTGAGACCCTTACGGGTGAGTAGCGCGCTTACAATTCCCTGATTGATTGATTGATATAGGTTCACTATATCTATATATATCACTACACTTAAAACTTATGTCACCCCTATAGCAGGCCTTAACAATCCTGAAGGCAGGGTGCTGGGTTTTACGTGAGAGGGTGCTCCTGCATGAGCAGGGCCCCTCTGCAGTCCTCGGGGACCATTCTCCTGGGCTGTACGTGATACTACCAGACATATAGGTAGAGGTGCATTATAACCTCGCGGAAAAAGCTATCTCGAAAACGACTGCAACGAAGTATGTCGTGTTTGGTGTCAAACACCTTGGAATCATACCTCCACACCAGTAACTGGTGTGGGAGGTATGATTCCTCCCCTCAGAACCGAGGTTCTGGGGGTACCTAAGTCTACCGGTACCAACTTTCTCGAGCCTTACAGCACAAAATGGATGCTGCCAGCCACAGACACGAGTCTGCCCTCCTGCTGCTGAGCCAAGCTCGAGCAGGGGAAGGCAGCACAATAGGCATCCTGTCACAGGGAGGTGTGACCACCTCCCAGTCAGGATTTAGTGTATTGGGGCGGGGTGGGTGCACTGCTACAGTGCCAAAAAGTCTGCACGAGGGGCACACTTGGTGTCCCTGTGCATAGTCCAGTTCAAACCAGTTCTAGGAGCCATTTGCTCCTGCTCTGGCGCGAAACTGGACAAAGGACATGGGTGTAGCCACCCCTCTGTCCTGTCCCTCCCCTAGGAGGGTCCCTAGAATCTCTCCAACCCCTTCCCATGGGTATAAAATGGGTTACCTAGCTACAGGACGTTAGATTTTCCATGGACAAGATTCTGCAAGAAGATACCACTACACTTCGACCGTCTGGACACGCTGGACTTCGCTGGACCTCCCTTGGGCTCGACTTCATCTTCCCTTGCCGTCCCCAGTCTTGCCACTGTCCATGATCCATACAGGCTCCGTGCAGGACCCTGTGGACCTCCAAGACAACAGAAGAATCTCCCTGGGAGTGAAGGAGTCACACCCCTGCAAACGCAGGCACCATAATGCATCTGACCGGTTTGCTGATCCTGAGCTCCTGCGGACTCCGAAGGCTCCAGCAACACAGGAGGTGGGTTTCTGAAGGTCTCCGAGGTAGAGCTTCCCTCTACCAAGTTTAAGGTGGATATCCCTTGTGGGGACCGTATACCCATACCCCTGTGCACCGCGCTTATTTGCAGCTGCACATGCTTGTTGCTGTGCAACAATTCCGTGCATTGGGCCATTTGTAGCCCTGAACCCAGCGCATCTTTTCTGAGAAGGATTCCAGCATCCTCACACTTTGTGCCCTGCTAGCTGGTATCCTGTGAAACCGCCTGAGGTCCCCTTGCAACTCCTGTGCCTTCGGCCTGTGGGTCCACTTGAGGGTCAACTTTGCTTTAATTGGGCTCCCCTGGTTGCTCCAGGCCTGCCCTGACTCCCCTTGCTGTGGTGAGTCTCCTGGTCCTTGCTGGGTCAGATCGACACTGAATTTGACTATCTGCATTGTTTGCCGCTGCCAAGGCTTGTTGGTGCTCCCGCCGGACACCGACCCCTCAGCACTCGACATCCATTATGGCACAGCTTGCCTCCGGCTTCTGGTTGTCCTAGACGTCTCCGGGTCCTCGCAGCTGAAGAGTCAAGATCACTGTCATCACACCTGAAGCTCCCAACATCGGTGGGCATTCATCTACCGAGCCCCTGGTCACTCCAAAGTGACCCAGACTCTGTCCCCTCTGCTTTCAGGTTCTTCTTATCTAGAATCCACATTTGGATTCCACCGGACACTTTTCTTACTTCCAGCAGCATCATTTCTTGGTCAACATCCATAGAGAACGACGAGGGTTTGACGCCACTTCGTGCCTATGCACCCGGCTCCTCTGGGATAGGTAACTCTGGTACAAAGGTATCCACTGGTGGGGTGGCTCTCCAAACACATAAGTTCCAAGGGTTATCTTCGTAACCTGCTGGGAAGGGTCCTTAATCTCTGATTTTCCAACCGCGACTTTCCCATTGAATTGTACGGAGCACGCGGTCGTGTTCTCACACTGCACCCGTCCTCCGTTGGATCCCTACTCACTCACCTTGGGTGGTTCCTTGGGGTCCCAGTGATTCTACACCTTCTAGACTAGGTCTAGTTCTGAGTCGTGGTTCTTATACCACTTATTTAGTATATGGTTTGGTCACCCCCGGGAGCCCACTGTGTATTGTGCTACTTACGTTTGACTCTTTGCAACTGTATTATTTGATTTGTGTTCTATCCTCGTGTAGAGGATACTAGAGAGTGTTATATATAATAAATACATATTTTTATAACTACTGTGTGGTTTCCCTTTCATTTAACCAATACTATAAGGTTGCATTCTGGTAAAACAAGGTGCTTAACATTCCTTCAAGACTTAGCCTGAAGGCTGCTCTCCATAGCTTCCACTAGGATAGCTTTCAATAAAGGTTATCTTTGACCTAATCACCATAAGGGTTGTTTGGACTGGTACAAGGTGCCCACTTTAACTAGTGGACAGCATATACCAGGCCAACTTCTCACATTGGTGTGCAGCGGTTGGGATTCAAGCCTGCATTGTTTTACCAGATAAATCTTTTGTATTGATTAACTGAAAAACCACTAGTATCTAGGAACATATAATACTAGCTTAACCCCTTCGGTGCTTATGACGAGCTGGACTCGTCATGGCACACAGTGCTCGTGCGCTCATGACGAGTCTAGCTCGTCATAAGACCACCCACGGGGAAGCGCTGGCGCTCCCCCGTGGGAATCCGATCGTCGGGTTTTTTGGGGAAGGCAGGGGAAGGACTTCCCCTGCCTCCCCCCGCCCCCGCCCTCCCATCAATGACGTCAGCGCGCAGGCGCGCTGACATCATTGAGGGTTTCCCTTTCTTCCCCGACGCGCTGGTAGCCATTTGCTTCCAGCGCGTCGGGAAATAAGGTGAGTTTTGGCTCGGGGAGGGGGGTTTGATTCTAAAAGAGACATCGAGGGAAAGGAAAGGGTTTTCCTTTCCCCGATGCCTCTTTTGTGCATTCCTGCTGCACGATCATGTGATCGTGCAGCAGGAATGCCCACGAGGAGGGAGGGCGCAATTGGTGAGCGTGGATATGTGCCTTCTCTCCATTTACACCCTGAAAAGTTAGCTGTAATACTTGATGGAGGTCTTTGCATCCTTGAATTTCTCGAGCGCAATGCTCGTGTAGTTCCTGTGACCAGGAGGTTCCTTCTCCTCGTCTGCCGCTGCGATCCTGCTCTGACCCTTTATAAACAAGAGGCATGTGAACGGGCCTAGAAGCCCCGCTCGTTTGGCCCCGCCACACATACACTAGCGGTATGCAACGTATGCCTGCCCTTTCCCCACTATGATGGACAGCTTACTCAAAGGATCCCGGTGCTTTCGGCGCGGTGGCAAAGTTACAGACACACAGGTCACTGTTCGTGAGCGTGGAGATGTGCCTTCTCTCCATTTACACCCTGAAAAAGTTAGCTGTAATCCTTGATGGAGGTCTTTGCATCCTTGAATTTCTCGAGCGCAATGCTCGTGTAGTTCCTGTGACCATGAGGTTCCTTCTCCTCGTCTGCCGCTGAGATCCTGCTCTGACCCTTTATAAACAAGAGGCATGTGAACGGGCCTAGAAGCCCCGCTCGTTTGGCCCCGCCACACATACACTAGCGGTATGCAACATATGCCCGCCCTTTCCCCACTATGATGGACAGCTTACTCAAAGGATCCCGGCGCTTTCGGCGCGGTGGCAAAGTTACAGACACACAGGTCACTGGAGACAATTCTTCTGGTCCTTTACGCAGCTGTAGTGTAGGAAAGGCTCTATACATTTACCCAACGAGGTAGCACTTACTGATTAGCCAGTAGAAAGTACTCCAGTTGAGTAGAGGTATTGCACAAAACGGTGGCATCTTCGTGGATAAATATGCAGGGCAGATGTGCCTTCTCTCCATTTCCAACGTGAAAAGTTAGCTGTAATCCTTGATGGAGGTCTTTGCATCCTTCATTTTCTCGAGCGCAATTCTCGTGTAGAATTCGTGAGCGTGGAGATGTGCCTTCTCTCCATTTACACCCTGAAAAGTTAGCTGTAATCCTTGATGGAGGTCTTTGCATCCTTGAATTTCTCGAGCGCAATGCTCGTGTAGTTCCTGTGACCATGAGGTTCCTTCTCCTCGTCTGCCGCTGAGATCCTGCTCTGACCCTTTATAAACAAGAGGCATGTGAACGGGCCTAGAAGCCCCGCCGTTTGGCTCCGCCACACATACACTAGCGGTATGCAACGTATGCCCGCCCTTTCCCCACTATGATGGACAGCTTACTCAAAGGACCCCGGCGCTTTCGGCGCGGTGGCAAAGTTACAGACACACAGGTCACTGGAGACAATTCTTCTGGTCCTTTACGCAGCTGTAGTGTAGGAAAGGCACTATACATTTACCCAACGAGGTAGCACTTACTGATTAGCCAGTAGAAAGCACTCCAGTTGAGTAGAGGTATTGCACAAAACGGTGGCATCTTCGTGGATAAATATGCAGGGCAGATGTGCCTTCTCTCCATTTACACCCTGACAAGTTAGCTGTAATCCTTGATGGAGGTCTTTGCATCCTTCATTTTCTCGAGCGTAATTCTCGTGTAGAATTCGTGAGCATGGAGATGTGCCTTCTCTCCATTTACACCCTGAAAAGTTAGCTGTAATCCTTGATGGAGGTCTTTGCATCCTTGAATTTCTCGAGCGCAATGCTCGTGTAGTTCCTGTGACCAGGAGGTTCCTTCTCCTCGTCTGCCGCTGAGATCCTGCTCTGACCCTTTATAAACAAGAGGCATGTGAACGGGCCTAGAAGCCCCGCCGTTTGGCCCCGCCACACATACACTAGCGGTATGCAACGTATGCCCGCCCTTTCCCCACTATGATGGACAGCTTACTCAAAGGACCCCGGCGCTTTCGGCGCGGTGGCAAAGTTACAGACACACAGGTCACTGGAGACAATTCTTCTGGTCCTTTACGCAGCTGTAGTGTAGGAAAGGCACTATACATTTACCCAACGAGGTAGCACTTACTGATTAGCCAGTAGAAAGTACTCCAGTTGAGTAGAGGTATTGCACAAAACGGTGGCATCTTCGTGGATAAATATGCAGGGCAGATGTGCCTTCTCTCCATTTACACCCTGAAAAGTTAGCTGTAATCCTTGATGGAGGTCTTTGCATCCTTCATTTTCTCGAGCGCAATTCTCGTGTAGAATTCGTGAGCGTGGAGATGTGCCTTCTCTCCATTTACACCCTGAAAAGTTAGCTGTAATCCTTGATGGAGGTCTTTGCATCCTTGAATTTCACGAGCGCAATGCTCGTGTAGTTCCTGTGACCAGGAGGTTCCTTCTCCTCGTCTGCCGCTGAGATCCTGCTCTGACCCTTTATAAACAAGAGGCATGTGAACGGGCCTAGAAGCCCCGCTCGTTTGGCCCCACACATACACTAGCGGTATGCAACGTATGCCCGCCCTTTCCCCACTATGATGGACAGCTTACTCAAAGGACCCCGGCGCTTTCGGCGCGGTGGCAAAGTTACAGACACACAGGTCACTGGAGACAATTCTTCTGGTCCTTTACGCAGCTGTAGTGTAGGAAAGGCACTATACATTTACCCAACGAGGTAGCACTTACTGATTAGCCAGTAGAAAGTACTCCAGTTGAGTAGAGGTATTGCACAAAACGGTGGCATCTTCGTGGATAAATATGCAGGGCAGATGTGCCTTCTCTCCATTTACACCCTGACAAGTTAGCTGTAATCCTTGATGGAGGTCTTTGCATCCTTCATTTTCTCGAGCGCAATTCTCGTGTAGAATTCGTGAGCGTGGAGATGTGCCTTCTCTCCATTTACACCCTGAAAAGTTAGCTGTAATCCTTGATGGAGGTCTTTGCATCCTTGAATTTCTCGAGCGCAATGCTCGTGTAGTTCCTGTGACCAGGAGGTTCCTTCTCCTCGTCTGCCGCTGAGATCCTGCTCTGACCCTTTATAAACAAGAGGCATGTGAACGGGCCTAGAAGCCCCGCTCGTTTGGCCCCGCCACACATACACTAGCGGTATGCAACGTATGCCCGCCCTTTCCCCACTATGATGGACAGCTTACTCAAAGGACCCTGGCGCTTTCGGCGCGGTGGCAAAGTTACAGACACACAGGTCACTGGAGACAATTCTTCTGGTCCTTTACGCAGCTGTAGTGTAGGAAAGGCACTATACATTTACCCAACGAGGTAGCACTTACTGATTAGCCAGTAGAAAGTACTCCAGTTGAGTAGAGGTATTGCACAAAACGGTGGCATCTTCGTGGATAAATATGCAGGGCAGATGTGCCTTCTCTCCATTTACACCCTGAAAAGTTAGCTGTAATCCTTGATGGAGGTCTTTGCATCCTTGAATTTCTCGAGCGCAATGCTCGTGTAGTTCCTGTGACCAGGAGGTTCCTTCTCCTCGTCTGTCGCTGAGATCCTGCTCTGACCCTTTATCCCCTTCGGTGCGTATGACGAGCTGGACTCGTCATGGCACACAGTGCTCGTGACGAGTCCAGATCGTCATAAGACCACCCACGGGGAAGCGCTGGCGCTCCCCCGTGGGAATCTGATCGTTAGGTTTTTTTTGGGGGAGGCAGGGGAAGGGCTTCCCCTGCCTCCCCCGCCCCATCAATGGCGTCAGCGCCAGGTGCGCTGACATCATTGAGGGTTTCCCTTTCTTCCCCGACGCGCTGGAAGCCATTTGCTTCCAGCGCGTCGGCAAATCAGGTGAGGTTTGGCTCGGGGAGGGGGGGGTTTGTATCAAAAGAGGCATCGAGGGAAAGGAAAGGGTTTTCCTTTCCCCCGATGCCTCTTTGTGCATTCCTGCTGCACGATCATGTGATCGTGCAGCAGGAATGCCCACTAGGCACCAGGGTTTCTTTTAATTTTTGTGTTGGGGAGTGGCCAAAAGGGCAAGGGTTGCTCCCCTTTTACGGGTGTGAATATTTTATTTATACTGTTAGGCCCACCTACCCCTTAGCTTGGCTGGTGGATTGTGTGTGGACTGGTGCATTATTTGCATATGTGATTGTAATGTTTTTTTCCTCCTTTTTATTCTAGTGTAAAGCTTTTGATTCCTGTTTGCGGTTTCGGCAGTTGTGGTTCTGCAGTTTTGCATAATTGCATTTATTTGGTAAGAAAAATATTTTTGTTGTGTGTACTCCAAATGAGTATTATTGTCATGCATGAATGAATTTTTTTGTAAGTGGTGCCATAATGGCAGCATATTTGTTAGTGTTCAGAGCATGAAATTCTTTGCGATGTTTTGCATTGTCTTATGTGTAATTTTTTCTTCTTCTTTTTTAGTGGGATATTGTTGATCCTTACTGTGTCTGTGCAAAGTAGGTGGTGGTGAGTCTAGCTGCTTCTGTCACGTGAGTGGTATAGTGTTGGAGTATATAGGTCTTTGTGATAAAGCTACATTTTGTTTATTTCTTTTTTTTTACAAAGGGTTTGTTGTTGTTGACTTGTTTGACAAGTAACCTTTATTAGTAAGCATTATGGCTAGCCGTAGAATTACTGCTCAGCAGGTGGTTGGTTTGCTTCTTGAATCTTCCTCTGAGCAGGATTATGAGACTGACAGTGCGTCTGAGGGAGAGGAGGGAGGGGAAGATTCAGGCAGTGAGTTTTCTCTCCACATGGAATCATCGGATGATGAAGGTACTCTCAGTGCAGATGAAGTGCCTGATTTAGAGGAGGATACTACTGTGCCGATGGTGCAAGAGGCATCTGGATTGCAGCCTGGGGCTGCTAGGCTTCCTACTGGAAGTGCTGGACTCTGGGTTGATCCAAACATGGTGCAGCCGGTGTTGCCTGCCTTTAGTGGTTATGCAGGGTGTAGAGTGGATTGTGAACATTATTTGCCTATACAGTAGTTTCAGTTGTTTATGGATGATGTATTTTTGGGTGAGATTGTTGAGCAGACTAATTTGTATGCTGAACAGTTTTTGAGGGACAACAGTGCCAGACTTAGGCCCCATTCTAGAGCTACCCGGTGGAGTCCCACAAATCTGGAAGAGATGAAGAAGTTTTTGGGTTTGACTTTTTTGATGGGTTTGATAAGGAAGCCGTCCATGAGTTCATATTGGTCTACCAGTCCCTTGATGGCAACGGCCATATTTCCTGCAGTTATGACTCGTGATCGGTATTTACTTTTGCTTCGGATGCTGCATTTTGTTGATAATGGTTTGGCGTTGCCATGAGATCACCCTGAATGTGACCGTCTTTTAAGATTCGGCCTGTTCTTGATCACTTTGTAGATCGATTTTCAGAGATCTATACTCCAGGGAAAGAAATATCTATTGATGAGTCTTTGGTGCTGTTCAAGGGCCGTTTGGTTTTTAGGCAGTACATTCCTAGCAAGAGGGCACGCTATGGAATTAAGCTGTATATGTTGTCTGAGAGTAGGACAGGATATGTTTTTAATTTGCGTGTGTACACTGGTAGGGATTCCACTATTGACCCCCTGGTTGTCCGTCCACTTTAGTAGGAGTTTCAGAGAAAATTGTGTGGGAACTTGCTAGAGGACTGTTTAACAGAGGCCACCATTTGTACATTGACAACTTCTACACTGCTGTGCAATTGTTTAAGGAATTGTTCAAAGTGGACACTTTTGCTTGTGGCACAATCCGCTCTAACCGTAAAGGTTATCCAAAAGAGCTTGTTTGCAAAAAACTTCAGAGGGGACAGTGCAGTGCCTTGCGTAGTGAGGAACTGCTAGCTGTGAAATTTGTGGACAGGAGGGATGTGTACATGCTGACTACCATCCATGATGAGAGTACTTCACCTGTGGCTGTTTGGGGTCAGATTGCTGAAGTGCGCAAACCTGTGTGCATTTTAGACTACAATAAGCACATGGGTGGTGTTGATAGAGTAGATCAGAGGTTGGAACCTTATGATGCTATTCGTAAGTCTTACATTTGGTATAAGAAGTTGGCCATCCATCTCTTCAATTTAGCAACTTTCAATGCTTTTGTTGTGTTCAAGGAGTGTTCTCCTGCGTCAAAGTTGACTTTTGTTCAGTTTCAGGAGTCTGTCATAGGCAGCCTTGTTGTTGTGGAACAGGCAAGTGTTCCTAGAGTTGGAGTGGTGGAGGATGTGGCTCGATTGAAAGATCGCCACTTTCCTGATCACATTCCTCCTACATCCTCAAAAGACTTTCCCACTAGGAGATGTAGAGTCTGTTGGCGAAGAGGTACATGGAAGGAGACTCGTATGTACTGCCCTGAGTGTCCTTCTAACCCTGGGCTGTGTGTGCCTGCTTGTTATAGAGCGTACCACAAGCAAAAGAATTATTGGGAGCAACCATGAGTGGTAAAGTGAACTGCCTGGTCTGTAATGTTTAAGAATTATTGTTCTGTTTCAAGGTTGGCATTAGTGCAATGTTTCTGATTTTGTGTTAGTAGATTTGTATCTATTTGCAATTTGTTTGTGTTTTCTTTTTTGTATAAAAAAATCCTAAAATGTGATGGTGGTGTGTGTAGGCTGGTGCTTGGCTGGCGGTGTGCGTGGAGTGGCGCTCGGCTGGCAGTGTGTGAGTAGTGACTTGCTGCTGGTCACTACACACACTGCTAGCCGAGCGACACTCCACGCAATCCATCAGCTTGTGTGGTTGCTGTGTTAGGAATGTGGGCGTGTGAAAGTGATGGGCCCTTGAATGGCGCTGTCTGCTGGTGTGAGTGTTGTAATGTGATGGGCCCGCGGCTGGTGGTGTGAATGGTTTTGTATTTGTCACACGTATGAAAGGTGTATGAATGGCCTGTAAAGAGGTTGGTGCCTTGTCGTGGCTTTACAGCTCACGAGCTGTGAGTCAATGGTTCAGTTTCTCGTCCTTTCAATTATTAACAGTGCATTTCATTTTTGTGAAATCACTTGTTAATACAATTGTATATACTGAACCATCACTCACCCTCGTGCCAAATCCAACCAGTATGTGTGTGTGTGCTTGAGGATTAGATGGCTGTGCAGTAATATATTTTTTTGTCTTTCTCAAGCAGGGTGTACCTTGTCCCTTTTTGTGAATGTTGTAATGTGTTTGTTTCGTGCCTGGGGGTGTGAATGGTCTTGTGTGTATCACGTATGAAAGGTGTGTGAATGGCCTGTAAAGCGGTTGGGGCCTTGACGTGGCTTTACAGCTCACGAGCTGCGAGTCACTGGTTCCGTTTTTGTCCTTTCAATTATTGACAGTGCATTTCATTTTTGTGAAATCTCTTGTTAATAAAATTGTATATACTGAACCATCACTTGCCCTCGTGCCAAATCCAACCAGTATGTGTGTGTGTGCTTGAGGAATAGATGGCTGTGCAGTAATCTTTGTCTTTTTAGTCTGTCTGCCAAGGTGTACATTCCGTCTAAGAATAACCTACCAACTGTAGATATTGTCGTAAACGAAACACCCATGGGAGTACATGGTGATATCTCTCTTGTGGATCCCAACAAGTTATGGTACCCACAATGTCCTGCAAACCTCAAAATGTCTGTCACATTTTCCTTGCAATATTGTGCCAACATTTTCACGCTGCAGAAATAAACAACACATTATCTCATTATGACCTGGTTTTGCAAGGGGGTCACCTGGGTTTTTGGCCCGGGGCTCGGCGGCCACATAGGGAAACCTACCAAACCCACACATTTCTGAAAAGTAGACACCCGGGGGCTTCCAGGGAGGTATGGCTTGCGTGGATCCCCCAACGTTTCCTTACCCAGAATCCCCTGCAAACCTCACTTTTAGCTGAAACAATCACTTTTTCACACATTTTTGTGTGGGAAAGTGTGGCATCACTGGCCTCACACAAATTTCCTACCACCCAGCGTTCCCCCAGGTCTCCCGATAAAAATGGTGCCTCACTTGTGTGGGAGGCCCAAGTACCCGCGACAGGCAAGGGCCCACAACGTATTGAGGCGACCTCAAAATGGCCTTTCACAAAACCACCTGGTTTTGCAAGGGGAGTCACCTGGGTTTTGGCCCCGTGCTCGGCGGCCATCTAGGGAAACCTACCAAACCCACACATTTCTCAAAACGTAGACACCCGGGGGCTTCCAGGGAGGTATGGCTTGCGTGGATCCCCCAACGTTTCCTTACCCAGAATCCCCTGCAAACCTCACTTTTAGCTGAAAAAATCACTTTTTTCACACATTTTTGTGTGGGAAAGTGTGGCATCACTGGCCTCACACAAATTTCCTACCACCCAGCGTTCCCCCAGGTCTCCCGATAAAAATGGTGCCTCACTTGTGTGGGAGGCCCAAGTACCCGCGACAGGCAAGGGCCCACAACGTATTGAGGCGACCTCAAAATGGCCTTTCACAAAACCACCTGGTTTTGCAATGGGGGTCACCTGGGTTTTTGGCCCCGTGCTCGGTGGCCATCTAGGGAAACCTACCAAACCCACACATTTCTGAAAAGTAGACACCTGGGGGCTTCCAGGGAGGTATGGCTTGCGTGGATCCCCCAACGTTTCCTTACCCAGAATCCCCTGCAAACCTCACTTTTAGCTGAAAAAATCACTTTTTTCACACATTTTTGTGTGGGAAAGTGTGGCATCACTGGCCTCACACAAATTTCCTACCACCCAGCGTTCCCCCAGGTCTCCCGATAAAAATGGTGCCTCACTTGTGTGGGAGGCCCAAGTACCCGCGACAGGCAAGGGCCCACAACGTATTGAGGCGACCTCAAAATGGCCTTTCACAAAACCACCTGGTTTTGCAAGGGAGTCACCTGGGTTTTGGCCCCGTGCTCGGCGGCCATCTAGGGAAACCTACCAAACCCACACATTTCTGAAAAGTAGACACCCGGGGGCTTCCAGGGAGGTATGGCTTGCGTGGATCCCCCAACGTTTCCTTACCCAGAATCCCCTGCAAACCTCACTTTTAGCTGAAAAAATCACTTTTTTCACACATTTTTGTGTGGGAAAGTGTGGCATCACTGGCCTCACACAAATTTCCTACCACCCAGCGTTCCCCCAGGTCTCCCGATAAAAATGGTGCCTCACTTGTGTGGGAGGCCCAAGTACCCGCGACAGGCAAGGGCCCACAACGTATTGAGGCGACCTCAAAATGGCCTTTCACAAAACCACCTGGTTTTGCAAGGGGGTCACCTGGGTTTTGGCCCCGTGCTCGGTGGCCATCTAGGGAAACCTACCAAACCCACACATTTCTGAAAAGTAGACACCCGGGGGCTTCAGGGAGGTATGGCTTGCGTGGATCCCCCAAAGTTTCCTTACCCAGAATCCCCTGCAAACCTCACTTTTAGCTGAAAAATCACTTTTTCACACATTTTTGTGTGGGAAAGTGTGGCATCACTGGCCTCACACAAATTTCCTACCACCCAGCATTCCCCCAGGTCTCCCGATAAAAATGGTGCCTCACTTGTGTGGGAGGCCCAAGTACCCGCGACAGGCAAGGGCCCACAACGTATTGAGGCGACCTCAAAATGGCCTTTCACAAAACCACCTGGTTTTGCAGGGAGTCACCTGGGTTTTGGCCCCGTGCTCGGCGGCCATCTAGGAAACCTACCAAACCCACACATTTCTGAAAAGTAGACACCCGGGGGCTTCCAGGGAGGTATGGCTTGCGTGGATCTCCCAACGTTTCCTACAGAATCCTTGCAAACCTCAATTTTAGCTGAAAAAATCACTTTTTTCACACATTTGTGTGTGGGAAAGTGTGGCATCACTGGCCTCACACAAATTTCCTACACCCAGCGTTCCCCAGGTCTCCCGATAAAAATGGTGCCTCACTTGTGTGGGAGGCCCAAGTACCTGCGACAGGCAAGGGCCCACAACGTATTGAGGCGACCTCAAAATGGCCTTTCACAAACCACCTGGTTTTGCAGGAGGTCACCTGGGTTTTGGCCCGTGCTCGGCGGCCATCTAGGAAACCTACCAAACCCACACATTTCTGAAAAGTAGACACCCGGGGGCTTCAGGGAGGTTCGGCTTGCGTGGATCCCCCAACGTTTCCTTACCCAGAATCCCCTGCAAACCTCATTTTTAGCTGAAAAAATCACTTTTTCACACATTTTTGTGTGGGAAAGTGTGGCATCACTGGCCTCACACAAATTTCCTACCACCCAGCGTTCCCCCAGGTCTCCCGATAAAATGGTGCCTCACTTGTGTGGGAGGCCCAAGTACCGCGGCAGGCAGGGCCTACAACGTATTGAGGCGACCTCAAAATGGCCTTTCACAAAACCACCTGGTTTTGCAAGGGGGTCACCTGGGTTTTGGCCCCGTGCTCGGCGGCCATCTAGGGAAACCTACCAAACCCACACATTTCTGAAAAGTAGACACCCGGGGCTTCCAGGGAGGTATGGCTTGCGTGGATCCCCAACGTTTCCTACCAGAATTCCCTTCAAACCTCACTTTTAGCTGAAAAAATCACTTTTTCACACATTTTTGTGTGGGAAAGTGTGGCATCACTGGCCTCACACAAATTTCCTAACACCCAGCGTTCCCCAGGTCTCCCGATAAAAATGGTGCCTCACTTTTGTGGGAGGCCCAAGTACCAGCGACAGGCAGGGCCCACAACGTATTGAGGCGACCTCAAAATGGCCTTTCACAAAACCACCTGGTTTGCAAGGGGGTCACCTGGGTTTTGGCCCCGTGCTCGGCGGCCATCTAGGAAACCTACCAAACCCACACATTTCTGAAAAGTAGACACCCGGGGGCTTCAGGGAGGTATGGCTTGCATGGATCCCCCAACGTTTCCTTACCCAGAATCCCTTGCAAACCTCAATTTTAGCTGAAAAAATCACTTTTTCACACATTTGTGTGTGGGAAAGTGTGGCATCACTGGCCTCACACAATTTCACTACCCAGCGTTCCCCCAGGTCTCCCGATAAAAATGGTGCCTCACTTGTGTGGGAGGCCCAAGTACCCGCGACAGGCAAGGGCCCACAACGTATTGAGGCAACATCAACATTGCCTATCAAAAAATGTTTTGGGCCCTTGCCTGTCGCGGGTACTTGGGCCTCCCACACAAGTGAGGCACCATTTTTATCGGGAGACCTGGGGAACGCTGGGTGGTAGGAAATTTGTGTGAGGCCAGTGATGCCACACTTTCCCACACACAAATGTGTGAAAAAGTGATTTTTTCAGCTAAAATTGAGGTTTGCAAGGGATTCTGGGTAAGGAAACGTTGGGGGATCCACGCAAGCCATACCTCCTGGAAGCCCCGGGTGTCAACTTTTCAGAAATGTGTGGGTTTGGTAGGTTTCCCTAGATGGCCGCCGAGCACGGGCCAAAAACCCAGGTGACCCCCTTGCAAAACCAGGTGGTTTTGAGATAGGCAATTTTGAGGTCGCCTCACTACGTTGTGGGCCCTTGCCTGTCGCGGGTACTTGGGCCTCCCACACAAGTGAGGCACCATTTTTATCGGGAGACCTGGGGGAACGCTGGGTGGTAGGAAATTTGTGTGAGGCCAGTGATGCCACACTTTCCCACACACAAATGTGTGAAAAAAGTGATTTTTCAGCTAAAATTGAGGTTTGCAAGGGATTCTGGGTAAGGAAACGTTGGGGGATCCACGCAAGCCATACCTCCCTGGAAGCCCCGGGTGTCTACTTTTCAGAAATGTGTGGGTTTGGTAGGTTTCCCTAGATGGCCGCCGAGCACGGGGCCAAAACCCAGGTGACTCCTTGCAAAACCAGGTGGTTTTGTGAAGGCCATTTTGAGGTCGCCTCAATACGTTATGGGCCCTTGCCTGTCGCGGGTACTTAGGCCTCCCACACAAGTGAGGCACCATTTTTATCGGGAGACCTGGGGGAACGCTGGGTGGTAGGAAATTTGTGTGAGGCCAGTGATGCCACACTTTCCCATACAAAATGTGTGAAAAAAGTGATTTTTTCAGCTAAAAGTGAGGTTTGCAAGGGATTCTGGGTAAGGAAACGTTGGGGGATCCACGCAAGCCATACCTCCCTGAAGCCTCCGGGTGTCTACTTTTCAGAAATGTGTGGGTTTGGTAGGTTTCCCTAGATGGCCGCCGAGCACGGGCCAAAACCCAGGTGACCCCCTTGCAAAACCAGGTGGTTTTGAAAGGCCATTTTGAGGTCGCCTCAATACGTTGTGGGCCCTTGCCTGTCGCAGGTACTTAGGCCTCCCACACAAGTGAGGCACCATTTTTATCGGGAGACCTGGGAGAACGCTGGGTGGTAGGAAATTTGTGTGAGGCCAGTGATGCCACACTTTCCCACACACAAATGTGTGAAAAAGTGATTTTTTCAGCTAAAATTGAGGTTTGCAAGGGATTCTGGGTAAGGAACGTTGGGGGATCCACGCAAGCCATACCTCCTGGAAGCCCCGGGTGTCTACTTTTCAGAAATGTGTGGGTTTGGTAGGTTTCCCTAGATGGCCGCCGAGCACGGGTCAAAAACCCAGGTGACCCCTTGCAAAACCAGGTGGTTTTGTGAAGGCCATTTGAGGTCGCCTCAATGCGTTGTGGGACCTTGCCTGTCGCGGGTACTTGGGCCTCCCACACAAGTGAGGCACCATTTTTATCGGGAGACCTGGGGAACGCTGGGTGGTAGGAAATTTGTGTGAGGCCAGTGATGCCACACTTTCCACACACAAATGTGTGAAAAAGTGATTTTTCCAGCTAAAAGTGAGGTTTGCAAGGGATTCTGGGTAAGAAACGTTGGGGGATCCACGCAAGCCATACCTCCTGGAAGCCCCGGGTGTCTACTTTTCAGAAATGTATGTGTTTGGTAGGTTTCCCTAGGTGCCGGCAGAGCTAGGGTTCACAAACTACAGCTAGGCATTTTGCCAAAAAGGGTCATTTTTCACTGCGAAATTGAGGTGTGACCACGTTGCGTTTTGCGCCGTTTCCTGTCGCAGGCACTAGGCCGACCCACACAAGTGAGGTACCATTTTTCTCGTAAGACTTTGGGGGACGCGGGGTGGGTGGAAATTTGTGGATCCACGCAGATTCCAGAACTTTCCACCACAGAAATGTGGGGAAAATGTGTTTTTTTGACAATTTTTTATGTTTGCAAGGGATTCTGGGTAACAGAACCTGGTGGGAGGCAGTCAAGTCACCCCATCCTGGATTCCCCTGGGTGTCTAGTTTTCAAAAATGTATAGGTTTGCTAGGTTTCCCTAGGTGCCGGCAGAGGTAGGGTTCAAAAACTACAGCTAGGCACTTTGCCAAAAAGGGTCATTTTTCACTGCGAAATTGAGGTGTGACCACGTTGCGTTTTGCGCCGTTTCCTGTCGCAGGCACTAGGCCGACCCACACAAGTGAGGTACCATTTTTCTCGTAGGACTTTGGGGGACGCGGGGTGGGTTGAAATTTGTGGATCCACGCAGATTCCAGAACTTTCCACCACAGAAATGTGGGGGAAATGTGTTTTTTTGGACAATTTTTTATGTTTGCAAGGGATTCTGGGTAACAGAACCTGGTGGGAGGCAGTCAAGTCACCCCATCCTGGATTCCCCTGGGTGTCTAGTTTTCAAAAATGTATAGGCTTGCTAGGTTTCCCTAGGTGCCGGCAGAGGTAGGGTTCAAAAACTACAGCTAGGCACTTTGCCAAAAAAGGGTCATTTTTCACTGCGAAATTGAGGTGGGACCGCGTTGCGTTTTGCGCCGTTTCCTGTCGCAGGCACTAGGCCGACCCACACAAGTGAGGTACCATTGTTCTCGTAAGACTTTGGGGAACGCGGGGTGGGTGGAAATTTGTGGATCCACGCAGATTCCAGAACTTTCCACCACAGAAATGTGGGGAAAATGTGTTTTTTTTGACAATTTTTTATGTTTGCAAGGGATTCTGGGTAACAGAACCTGGTGGGAGGCAGTCAAGTCACCCCATCCTGGATTCCCCTGGGTGTCTAGTTTTCAAAAATGTATAGGCTTGCTAGGTTTCCCTAGGTGCCGGCAGAGGTAGGGTTCAAAAACTACAGCTAGGCACTTTGCCAAAAAAGGGTCATTTTTCACTGCGAAATTGAGGTGGGACCGCGTTGCGTTTTGCGCCGTTTCCTGTCGCAGGCACTAGGCCGACCCACACAAGTGAGGGACCATTTTTCTCGTAAGACTTTGGGGAACGCGGGGTGGGTGGAAATTTGTGGTTCCACGCAGATTCCAGAACTTTCCACCACAGAAATGTGGGGAAAATGTGTTTTTTTGACAATTTTTTATGTTTGCAAGGGATTCTGGGTAACAGAACCTGGTGGGAGGCAGTCAAGTCACCCCATCCTGGATTCCCCTGGGTGTCTAGTTTTCAAAAATGTATAGGTTTGCTAGGTTTCCCTAGGTGCCGGCAGAGCTAGGGTTAAAAAACTACAGCTAGGCACTTTGCCAAAAAGGGTCATTTTTCACTGCGAAATTGAGGTGGGACCGCGTTGCGTTTTGTGCCGTTTCCTGTCGCAGGCACTAGGCCGACCCACACAAGTGAGGTACCATTTTTCTCGTAAGACTTTGGGGAACGCGGGGTGGGTGGAAATTTGTGGATCCACGCAGATTCCAGAACTTTCCACCACAGAAATGTGGGGAAAATGTGTTTTTTTGACAATTTTTTATGTTTGCAAGGGATTCTGGGTAACAGAACCTGGTGGGAGGCAGTCAAGTCACCCCATCCTGGATTCCCCTGGGTGTCTAGTTTTCAAAAATGTATAGGTTTGCTAGGTTTCCCTAGGTGCCGGCAGAGGTAGGGTTCAAAAACTACAGCTAGGCACTTTGCCAAAAAAGGGTCATTTTTCACTGCGAAATTGAGGTGGGACCGCGTTGCGTTTTGCGCCGTTTCCTGTCCCAGGCACTAGGCCGACCCACACAAGTGAGGTACCATTTTTCTCGTAAGACTTTGTGGAACGCGGGGTGGGTGGAAATTTGTGGATCCACGCAGATTCCAGAACTTTCCACCACAGAAATGTGGGGGTGTGTTTTTTTTGACAATTTTTTATGTTTGCAAGGGATTCTGGGTAACAGAACCTGGTGGGAGGCAGTCAAGTCACCCCATCGTGGATTCCCCTGGGTGTCTAGTTTTCAAAAATGTATAGGTTTGCTAGGTTTCCCTAGGTGCCGGCAGAGCTAGGGTTCAAAAACTACAGCTAGGCACTTTGCCAAAAAAGGGTCATTTTTCACTGCGAAATTGAGGTGTGACCACGTTGCGTTTTGCGCCGTTTCCTGTCGCAGGCACTAGGCCGACCCAACAAGTGAGGTACCATTTTTCTCGTAAGACTTTGGGGAACGCGGGGTGGGTGGAAATTTGTGGATCCACGCAGATTCCAGAACTTTCCACCACAGAAATGTGGGGAAAATGTGGTTTTTTTGACAATTTTTTATGTTTGCAAGGGATTCTGGGTAACAGAACCTGGTGGGAGGCAGTCAAGTCACCCCATCCTGGATTCCCCTGGGTGTCTAGTTTTCAAAAATGTATAGGTTTGCTAGGTTTCCCTAGGTGCCGGCAGAGGTAGGGTTAAAAAACTACAGCTAGGCACTTTGCCAAAAAAGGGTCATTTTTCACTGCGAAATTGAGGTGGGACCGCGTTGCGTTTTGCGCCGTTTCCTGTCGCAGGCACTAGGCCGACCCACACAAGTGAGGTACCATTTTTCTCGTAAGACTTTGTGGAACGCGGGGTGGGTGGAAATTTGTGGATCCACGCAGATTCCAGAACTTTCCACCACAGAAATGTGGGGAAAATGTGTTTTTTTGACAATTTTTTATGTTTGCAAGGGATTCTGGGTAACAGAACCTGGTGGGAGGCAGTCAAGTCACCCCATCCTGGATTCCCCTGGGTGTCTAGTTTTCAAAAATGTATAGGTTTGCTAGGTTTCCCTAGGTGCCGGCAGAGCTAGGGTTCAAAAACTACAGCTAGGCACTTTGCCAAAAAGGGTCATTTTTCACTGCGAAATTGAGGTGTGACCACGTTGCGTTTTGTGCCGTTTCCTGTCGCAGGCACTAGGCCGACCCACACAAGTGAGGTACCATTTTTCTCGTAAGGCTTTGGGGAACGCGGGGTGGGTGGAAATTTGTGGATCCACGCAGATTCCAGAACTTTCCACCACAGAAATGTGGGGAAAATGTGGTTTTTTTGACAATTGTTTCTGTTTGCAAGGGATTCTGGGTAACAGAACTTGGTGGGAGGCAGTCAAGTCACCCCATCCTGGATTCCCCTGGGTGTCTAGTTTTCAAAAATGTATAGGTTTGCTAGGTTTCCCTAGGTGCCGGCAGAGCTAGGGTTCAAAAACTACAGCTAGGCACTTTGCCAAAAAAGGGTCATTTTTCACTGCGAAATTGAGGTGTGACCACGTTGCGTTTTGCGCCGTTTCCTGTCGCAGGCACTAGGCCGACCCACACAAGTGAGGTACCATTTTTCTCGTTAGACTTTGGGGAACGCGGGGTGGGTGGAAATTTGTGGATCCACGCAGATTCCAGAACTTTCCACCACAGAAATGTGGGGAAAATGTGATTTTTTTGACAATTTTTTATGTTTGCAAGGGATTCTGGGTAACAGAACCTGGTGGGAGGCAGTCAAGTCACCCCATCCTGGATTCCCCTGGGTGTCTAGTTTTCAAAAATGTATAGGTTTGCTAGGTTTCCCTAGGTGCCGGCAGAGCTAGGGTTCAAAAACTACACCTAGGCACTTTGCAAAAAAGGGTAATTTTTCATTGTGAAAATGTGGTACGTCCACGTTGCATTTTGAGCCATTTCCTGTTGTGGGCACAAGGGCTACCCACACAAGTGAGGTACCATTTTTATCGGGAGACTTAGGGTAACACAGAATTGTAGAGCAACTGTTATTACCTATTGACTTTCGATGCATTTCTGCCTTCCAAATGAAAGACAATGTGTAAAAAATAAGTCATTTTGAAAAATGACCTATAATTCTCATGCTAGTATGGCTACTCCCAATTTCGGAAATGTGCAAATATCTACTGTTTCTAAAATCTACATTTTGTTCCCATTTCAGAAATACATAGGTGTCTTTCATAACAATTTTTCCATGTATACATTTTCCCAAAATAATTGCTATATACCCGGTACTTAAAAAAAAATCATTGCAAGATGTTGCTCAATTATTGGCTCTGGGTTCGTCGGGTTCTTGGTGAACCTACAAGTCCTATATATCCCCACAACCAGAAAGGTCCAGCGGATATAACGGTATATTGCCTTCAAATAGCTGTCATAATTAGAAGAAGTTACAGGTGAAAACGTTGACACAAATGGCTGTTTTTTTCAACTAATTTTCAATTTTTCCTTTATTTAACTGTTAGTTTCTATAAGGAAAACTTTAAGGATCTACACAAATGACCCCTTGCTGAATTCAGAATTTTGTCTACTTTTCATAAATGTATGGCTTTCCAGGATCCATTATTGGTTTCATACCCATTTCTACCATTAACTGGAAGGAGGTTGAAAGCACAAAAAATAGCAAAAATAGGCTATGTCCCAGAAAAATGCCAAAACTGTGTAAAAAAAGTTGGTTTTCTGACAAAAGTCTGCTTGTCCCTGAAAGCTGGGAAGATGGTGATTTCATCCCCACAACCCCTTTTTTGATGCCATTTGCAGGGAAAAATCAAGACGCTTTCATCTGTAGCCCTTTTTTTGCCTTTTTCCCAAAAAAACCAAAATTTAGCTGTATTTTGACTAATTTCTGGGTCCCCTCCAGGGGAACCCACAAACCCTGGGTACCTTTACAACCCCCATGATGTTAGAAAAAAAGGACGCAAATTTGGCATGGATACCTTATGTGGTCAAAAAGTTACAGGGGCCTAAGCGCGCACTACCCCAAATAGCCAAAAAAAGGCTTAGCACAGGAGGGGAAAAGGCCTAGCAGCGAAGGGGTTAATGTAGGCAGGTCCTTGGTTGTGTAGAGCTTTGTGTGCATGGATCAGCAGCTTGAATTGGCATCTCTTCTGTACTGGGTGCCAGTGGAGTTTCCAAAGGTGGGGTGTGATATGGGTTCATCGGGGAGGGCCGAGGATGAGTCTGGCTGAGCCATTCTGTATGGTCTGAAGTCTCAGTAGAAGCTGGTGATGAGGGCTTGTGTCACGGTGTGGCTTGTGTGTAGGGGTAACCAATTGAAGATCTTACATAGCATGCGCAGAGTGAGGAAGCAGGAAGAGAAGATGGCGTTGATCTGTGAGCTTATTGTCAATGATTCTGAGGTTTCTGGTGTGGTTGGAGGGAGTGAGTGCGGGTCCTAGGTCTGATGGCCACCAGGAGTCATTCCATGTTTTGCTGCTGTTGCCAAAGATCAGTACTTATGTCTTGTCTGTGTTCAGCTGCAGGCAGTTGTTCTTCATGCAGTCAGCAACGTTTGTCATGCATCTGTGGAAGTTAGTTCTGGTGGTGGTGGGGTCGTCAGTTAATGAGAGGATAAGTTGGGTGTCATCTGCATAGGAAATTATGTTTAGACTATGGGATCTGACAATGTTGGCCAGCAGGTTCACATATGCGTTGAAGATTGTGGAGCTGAGGGATGAGTCCTGGGAGACACTGCAGGTGATCTCCTTGGGTTCAGAGGTGAAAGGTGGATCATCTGGGTTCTTCCGGTGAGGAAGAAGGTGATCCATCTGAGCGTGTCCTCTTGGATACCGATGTGGTGGAGTCTTTTGATCAGTGTGTGGTGGGATACGGTGTCGAAGCCTGCCGAGAGGTCAAGGAGGATCGAAGCTGCTGTTTCTCCTCTATCAAGGAGTGTTCAGATGTCATCGGTGGCTGCGATCAGGGCGGTTTTGGTGCTGTGATTGCTGAGGAAGCCGTAATGGGAGACGTCGAGGAGCTGGTTCTGCTCCAGGTGTGTCATTAGTTGATTGTTGATGATCTTTTCCAGTACCTTCGCTGGGAATGGGAGCAGGGAGATTGTCAAGTAGTTTTTGAGTTTGCTGGGGTTGTCAGAGGGTTTTTGAGTAGTGGTCTGACTTCAAAATGTTTCCAGGCATCAGGAAATGTTGTGATGGTGATAGAGGTGTTGAGTAGGGTGGTGAGTTCTTGGCAGATACTTTGGATCCTGAGGTTGAAGATGTAGTGCGGGCATGGGTCTGTGGGAGCTCCAGAGTGGATGGATTTCATGGTGGAGTTGGCGTCCTGGGTGGAGAGGACGTTCCAGGTGGTCAGTGTGTGGTTTGTGTCGGTTACGGTGATGGTGTATCTATCGAGGAAGTCCGTAGGTGTGGGTTGGGGTGCGAAGTTTCTGTATATGGTTGAAATCTTGTCATGGAAGAAGTGGACGAGGTTGTCGCACAGCTTCTGTAAGAGTTTGATGTTGTTTTCGCCGGTAGCCGGGTTGGAGAATTCCTTAACAATATTGAAAAGTTCTTTGGTGTTGTTGGCACTGGCTTCAAATGCTTGCAGCAATGGCTGTCTTCTTTGTAGCAGTCAGCAGGCAGTGGTAGAGTTTGAGTGAGGTCTTGAGGGCTGCCCTGTCGGCGGTGTCTTTGCTGGTGCGCCATCTCCTCTCCAACTGTTTGCTGTCTTGTTTCACTGTTCTGAGTTCTTGGGTGAACCAGCTGGCCTTTTTAGAGGATTTTCTCTGGATGTTGCTCTTGATGGGGATGATGTTGTCTGCGCAATTGGTGATCCAGGCATTGAAATTTTTCACTCCCTGTTCGAGGTTGATGGCGGTAGCAGGGTTGGAGATATGATGGGTGTTCGCCGAGCTGGTCTCTGAGATTTTATTCCTCCGGTGGGGGGCGTTGGTCATCTTGGGGGTGGCAGTGTGGGAGTGGGAGATGCTGAAGTGGACGATGGAGTGATCGTGCCATGTGAGTTCTGTGACATGGCTGTATTTGACGCAGTTGCTGTAGGTGAAAATTGGGGTCCAGTGTGTGTCCTGCGGAGTGTGTAGGGTCGTGGACGATCTGGGTCAATCTGAGGCTGCTCATACTGTCGAGGAGTTGTGCAGTGTTTTTGTCATTGGGGTCATAGGTGTGGTAATTTAGCTCACCAAGGAAGATGTCGTGGAGATGGGAGAACGGCAGGGCGAGGAACTGTGTTCATTTGAGAAACCGCAATGGGTGAGAGAATCATGATAAATAAATGATGGCTTGCGTATTCACTACTTGAGTGACATGGATATTATAAACGTAGAGCCTTACTCACTGAGAGATAAATCAGTCATGCAAATATGGCGGACATCAAAAGAGGTGCAAGTATAACAATATACTAGTCCGTCTTCACTTACCAGGACACTGTTTTAAATGCAGCTGAAATTCATCATGTAAAAGTAATGGGCATTGAAAAAGACAGGAATGTTGAAACGCGTCTGCCTGCTTAAAGAATAAATGAAAGACATGACACCGTGGAGTGCTCCGTGTTGTCCTTGTGGGGATATTTGGTGAATATATATATATATATATATATATATATATATATATATATATATATATATATATATATATATATATATATATATATATATATTCATCCGAACAACGTACAACAAAGTCATTTAGCAGGTCCAAATGTTTTAATTTCCAAAGTGACAGCGTGCATCTTGCTTTTCCTTTCAAACCCCTCGGTGTGAGCCTTGATCACAGGTGGGAGGAATCACCTTGTTAGGGCCTCCTTTGCTTTTTAAATGCTGGCATCCTTTGCACGTAAAATACAGAGACCAGAATGCACCAAATATAATTCATAGCACCAATTGCGGCATATTAATAAAGCACAAAGCTGTCACTGTTCCTTGGTAAAAACAAAGGGAACCCGGAAATGAAAGGCGGTGGTAAATTACCCCTTCTCTCCCCTTTCTTGCTTCCCAAATCCAATAATCCTTGGTAAATCCACTGCATGGCCAAGAAGCAAGCGGATCGTAATATATATATATATATACATACACACACATACACACACTCCAACAGCTCGATGTTTCGCCAGGGCCCGTGAGGGGTGGAGCGTTATGCCGGACAAGCCACCTGCAAATTTTTTAAAACAAGAAATCGTACACGAAGAAGGAAACATTCCCTCAGACTCGTGTAGATGCAAAAAGTTTATTTCCAAACATGACGCGTTTTGGCCACAGCCATGGCCTTGATCACATGTTCACATGTCTGTGATATCCTTGACTGGTGGATTCTGGATTGTGATATATATATCTATATTTATACATTTATATATATATCAGACCAAAATCCCAAAGTATTCAGTCGCAGCAGCGTAACACAAGGGCACAGACTCCAGTAGCGAAGGTATACGAATGTTCTTTATTGCAACATCAAGGTCCAAATGACGCGTTTCGGCCGCCGGACTGCGGCCTTGATCACATGATATGATATATATATATATTATATCATATATATATTACCTAGTGGCGGTTGCCACTAGGTATTTATAGTTAGGTCTGCTTTTCCTTAGGAAAAGCGTTTTTTTCTGTTGCTATTAACTTTGGAACCATTTGAAGAATCTCCATGAAACTTTCCAAAAAGGTGCTACCATTTGACTACTTTGTGCATGGCAAGCTTCAGGTGATCTGTCAAGCGAGGAACGAGAAAAAAGGAGGGGTCCCAAAAAGCAAAATCCCCATGCATTTCCATAGACCTCTTTAGGCAGGGTTACAATAAAAACTGCTGAACGGTTTTATACAATTTTGGCAGGAAGGTAGACTAGGTCCACAGATTGCCCTTTTTGTGATTTGGTGTAAGTCAGTTCAGTCGTTTTTGTAAAATTAAGGGTAAAAAATAATAGTATATTTTGGCAGTTGGGCTCTCAATTATGAGAGGGGGGCCGCAAATCCCCCCCATGCCTTGAATATCCCCAGGGAGCCCACCCCGGGGGCTGACATTCATTTTTATGGGGAAGGGGGATACACAGCCCCCCTAACTGATCCTCTAAAGGCCCCAGAGAGTCCACCCCTGTGGCCGAAAGTGCAGAAAATGGGGAGGGGGCTGCACGGCCCCCTCCCCAAGCCTAAAATGCCCTGGGGAGCCCTGATTCTTTTATGGGTGGGGGTCACAGGGCACCCCTCCCTGAGCCATTAATGGCCCTGGGGACCCCATCCCGCAGGACATAGCTGATTTCCTGCCTGCACCAGCATGGGCAGGGAAACCTGTGTTCGCTCTCGCTTGGTGGGAGCATCTTGAAATCTCCCACCAAGTGGGAGCAAACACCAAGTCTACTCCCAGCTGGCGGGAGTTTCAAAATGCTCCTGCCCTCTTGGAGCGGACTTTAGATCCGTTTCCCTGCCCTGATATATATATATCGCTGACTTCGTCTAGAAGCTTCCACTCTCATTCGGACAGACGAACGCGGACCCAAAGTTCCTTGTGCAGTCGAATTTTATTTAATTGCCCTGCATCTCCGCCATTACGCGTTTCAGCCCCACCTAGGCCTTGATCACATGACGCGTTGCATATTTTTTAACCCTCATTTAAAGTGCTAGTGCAAATCAAAACAGGTGACTGCTGGATAGACATGAAAAAAATACTATATAGTATTTGTAACACTAAAAGCGCTTCAACAAAAGGTGCACCATGTGCAAATAGCATACATTTCATCCAATAAATACATAAATATGCAATAAATATATCAAAAAGTATATGCATAAATGCAAAATAAATATAATTACAAATCTAAGCATAAGACCTGATTTCCGGCATTTAAAATCTATTAAAACATTCAAGCATACGAATTGTAAAAAAGCTAAAAATGCCATTATTTATAACACCCAAATTTTGGTCATAAATATACATCAGTCTACATTGCACAAAAACCACTTCCATATAGAATTAAATTTCCACACATAGGGCTGTCAAAAATAGTAATTAATGTGGTTATAAAGTAAAGTTTATCACACTTAATAATAATGATGGAATCCTTTACTTATATGGTGTCAAGATGATATACTCTTTGTATATATTGCGCTTGGTGTAATGAAGCCCCAGTGGGCAAACAATTGCTACATGTCTAAAACCAACAGCATCTGTACTGTGCATAGACGTGTCACCCACTTGAACCAACTGGTTCAAAAAAGTGCTAAGTGCCATAAAGTGCAAAAAATAAATAAATAACAAATTCATGTAGTTAAAAAGGTTTGAGATGTAAATGTAAAACAAGGGAAATGTTTTTCATCCATGCATATGCAATACTGCATTTTACGGGAATAAGCTGGCACTACCACAGTACATCAAATAACTGGATACCCTCTCTCTCCCACTATAAACAAGTATAAAAATCTTCACTCGCATTGAGCCCTGAAGGTGTCTTTGTGTTGAGTTCCAATATATATCTCGTTTCGAGAAGACGGAGTTGGGCCTCACGATTCCCTCCCCTTCTCAGAGGGAGAATCGAGTCAATTACAAAATACAGTAGGTGTATCGGGTTGCTATCATGGCTCTCCTCAAAGTGCCTAGCCACTGGATAGGCTTGATTCTTATTTGTAATTGCCCTTATGTGCTGGAGTATCCTCTTGTGTGCTGGAAGCTTAGTGCTGCCTATATATCTTAAGCCACAAGGGCACTCCAGCACATATACCGCATACTCCGTCTTGCAAGTCAGTCTTTTACTAATAAGTATAGGGTCTGACTTAAATGGGGTTGTGTAGCTTGTTTTGTTGATAGCAAATTTACAAGCTTTACACGTCGGGCATTTGATAAATCCTTTGTTATGTGGTAAGCCAATTGGTAGGGGATCTAGTTTCTGGACTGTTTTTGACAAGACTGTTACTCATAGACCTAGCTTTTCTGAATGTCAATTCCGTTTTTTTAGGCAGATATTTGCCCACAATGGGATCACTACGTACCAGGCTCCAGTGTTTATTTAATATTTTTCTAAGGGCTTGATGCTGTTTGTTGTAGGTTATAATAACTCTACAAGATTGTTCTAAATGATCTGAGCCTATGCCCTGTTCGTTAGTTCTAGTGGCAAGTGCCTGATTTCTGGTGAGCAACCTGGTTTTGTTTATGGCCCTATCAATGACATCCGGAGTGTATCCTCTTTCCAGGAATCTTTCTTTACTGGCTAACTGTGCCATTTGGCAATCTTCCTCACTGCTGCAAATACGCATCACCCGTAGCATCTCCCCATATGGGATGCTCTGTATCAAATAGCGCGGGTGATGGCTCGTAGCATGCAGCAGTGAGTTACCAGCAGTGGGTTTGCGGTATAATCTAGTGGCAATTTCATCATCCTTAATGTAGACCTCCACATCAAGGAAGTAAACTGAACATTTACTGATATTGGCCGTAAACTGGAGGTTCAAATGGTTGTCATTGATCTGTTCAATAAACTGGAGAGCATGTGTCTCAGAGCCCCTCCAGATTAAGAACAGATCATCGATATAACGCAGCCATAAGGGCACATGTTGATCTATTGTGTTTTTAAATTGCCCCATGAGGACCTGTTCCTCCCACAGCCCCATATGCAAACAGGCATAGCTGGGAGAAAAACAGGCCCCCATTGCAACTCCCCTAGTCTGCTGGTAAATTTGGTTGTCAAAGAAAAAAAGGTTTTGTTCTAAACATGTAGTGACCATATTGACCAACATTTTGTTGTGCATATACAGATATGCTGGTCTACGGTTCAGATAGTGCTCGATGGCTTTAATGCCATCCTGGTGACGAATAGATGTATATAGCGAAGTTACATCCATAGTTATTAAAAGTAGGTCTGAACTCCACGAAATTTCATTAATTTTCCTGAGGAAATCTGAGGTGTCTTGTAAATAAGAAGGCAAACTCTTTACCCACTCCTGAAGAAAATAATCTACGTATCTTGACGTGTTTTCCATCAAACTGTTGATGGCCGAGATTATTGGCCTACCAGGGGTTTAGTTTCATTTTTATGAATTTTGGGGATGAAATAAAGAGCGGGGATAACTGGATGTTCTTTCTTTAAAAACCGATATTCATCATCACTCAACAGTCCCCCACTCTTCCAAGCCAATAATTTGAGATAATAATCATTCCATGCAGATTTTACAATATGGATATTGCTTTTTTTGTAACATTCATTATCGCTTAATTGAATGTAAGCCTCCTCCATATACAACTTGCGAGGCCACAAAACAATATTCTCTCCTTTGTCTGATTGTCTTACTATAAGGTTATCATTGTTTTGTAACTTTTTCATGAGTTGTATGTAGCAATGATTTTGTCGGCTACATATATGGCTCTCGTTGTTGATTGATTTATATAGATGTTTCAATTCCAATGTAACTTGTTCATGATAGACATCCAAGTTGTCATGTAACATGACAGGTTGAAAAATGGACTTTGGTTTAAAGGGTGTTTTCACAGTTCTGCTAATATCGGTCGTCTCCAAGCCAAGATTAGTAGTTATAGCAGATTGTTCATTCTGTAGGGCTACAAGGTCCTGAAATAAATTCACATCTCCTGCCGTGAATAATGATGGGCTGCCAGTTATTGGCTCCACAGATTTCGGTTGGTTTTTTGCCCGTAGAAGATGGAATTTGCGTAGTTTTAATTTTCTAATGAATCTAAAAACGTCCATCCTGGTTTCTGAATAATTAAAACTCATACCTAAACTCGCCAGACAGCGCCACCATGTGGCAGACTGTCATAAGCCCAGGTGCTGGCAATTAGGTGCCGGTGCCGAGCACCGGAAACCACCGGCTTAAATTAAGCACTATATATATATATATATATAATCGATTCCGTTGCTTCCTCTGAGTTTCCTCACAAACGGGCACGGACCATCAAGTTAGTGCAAATTAATTTATTGAAATGCAGCCATTACGCGTTTCGGCTCTTGCGAGCCTTGATCACATATATATATATCCTCAACGAAAATTGCACCTTCTGAAACCCAGGACCCTAGAGAAGTGGTGGAGCGCATTTCCTGATGCAATATGGAATGGATTCATTTATTTTGAAAATTTAAAAGATGCAGAGGATTTATTTTCGACATTTAAAAGATGCAGAGCTTATTGCGATTGGTGGAGGCATTTTAGAGAGTGAGCCTTTCAAAGTTACTTGTTGTATTATATATCTGGATGCAATGACAGAAGCAGCAATGACACAAGCAGCCAACTACAGATTTTCAGCTTACATGTTTTAAGCCACGCCCTTAAGTACATCGGCCACGCCCCTTTGAGAGACCCCCCCCCCACAGTTTTTTCGTTCCGCTTAAAGCCCAGAGTCAGTCGTTTGCGGACCAGGACAGAGGCAGTACATAGTGTGTGAACAGCCTCGCCAGTAGTAGAAGATTGCTTGTGTTGACTGGGATACAAATAATTAGCTCCCGACGTAGGTCGGTGCTATGATGTACCACAAACTCAGTGCTCAGCTGGCAGGAGCGTGCCCTGCAAGAGACCCCGTACAAACCCGTGACTTGACATGCTCCAGTATTGAAAGATGTTCAATATCAGTGAGGAGGAAAGTGACCAGGTGAAGGAACGCAGTTATAAATATGCCATCTGCTGAGGGGTGGTATAAATAGATTGCTTGTGATTTATTCCGATTACCCGAGCTGTATGCTCATGGATCCAGTTTTCCCAAAGCTTGCTGGTGGCACCTGAGAGCGTTTAGCTTGATACTCAACATTTCCAAATTGAATTCCGAATTGCAACCGCATTAGTTTTGTGACCATGCATCGAGTTTCTTCCTTTCTACAGACAGAGATATTTCGCAAGTAACGCTGCAGGCGCTCCTTTCGGGCAGGTTTTCTTCTCAAAGTCTGAAAATTAGCTTTTCACTGTGCATAGCGCCCGGGCTCCCGTGCCCTGTTCCGAATTAGAAATTAGATAAGTCTGCGAGCCAACTCTCTGAGCCAGTCCCCGTGCCCACCCAACAGGGGTAGGGCCACCTCGGAGCTTCCTCGCCAGTTGTCTGAGGTTCAGTCTGTTGTCTCCGTCTCATGCTTACTCAACTCAAGTGCGCATGCGCGTAGCATCCTTCTGCCGGTCAATAGCCGGAGCCCCGCGGGAGGTGGTGACGTCAGCAGCCGCTGCGCCCAGTCGCTGAGGAGGCTGAGCCAGGGAGAGCTGAGGATGGAGTGAGGACCACAGCTCTGCCTAGCAGCATCCCGCAGCATCAGCAAGCAGCATCAGCAGCATCCGGCGTAGCACACAGAGCCAAACACAGCCAGTAGCGGGCTGCGCAGAGCTATGGAGCTCAAGAAATCCATTTCAGGTGGCATGGAGGCGAACAAGTCCCACCGGCGCTACGGGGCAGTGGAGGAGACCGAATGGACGGCTGGGGGGCTGGGGCGAAGTGAGTACTCTGGGAATCTATGTATATGGGTGGCTGCTACATAGGCGTGTTTGGGCGGCGGGGCCAAGTGAGTACTGAGGGAACGGGAGATACCCCAAGATGTCTGTGTGGCTGTATGTCTATATATCAGCTGGGTTACCCTATAAAAATGTGCACGAGGTTTGTGTTGAGTAAATACTCACGACTATGTGGAGGTTGAATAATGAAAGGAGTATTGGGAATAGTAGACGTGAGTAGTAGTAGGCATTCTGCAACGCAGGGACGTGCGAGTACTCTGGGACATTCGACTGAGTGCTATAAGGAAAGAAGTACTATGGGGCAGCCCAGCAGTATTGATGGGTATTATAATGCAGACCAAGTAGTATTCAAGAGTAAAGTGTCCTGTGTGTAGGGGAACTGAGTTTTGAGAGCTCAATGTGGTGTAGGGAAAACTGGTGCATACTTCAAGCACGAGTACTCAGGAGTATTCATCTGATTGAGAAGACACGAGTACTGTCAGGAGTATTCATCTGATTGAGAAGGCACGAGTACTGTCAGGAGTATTCATCTGATTGAGAAGGCACGAGTACTGTCAGGAGTATTCATCTGATTGAGAAGGCACGAGTACTGTCAGGAGTATTCATCTGATTGAGAAGACACGAGTACTGTCAGGAGTATTCATCTGATTGAGAAGGCACGAGTACTGTCAGGAGTATTCATCTGATTGAGAAGACACGAGTACTGTCAGGAGTATTCATCTGATTGAGAAGACACGAGTACTGTCAGGAGTATTCATCTGATTGAGAAGACGCGAGTACTGTCAGGAGTATTCAGTGAGGAGACACGAGAACTGGTATGGATACTGGATGGTCAGGTAATTTGTTTTGATACATGGACAGTGCAGTAATAAATGAATTCGGATCGAGTGCTACTCATGTCTGAAATGGCGAGAGTACTGCTCTGTGGGGGGGGGGGAATAAGTATGAAGACTGAGGATGATGTGGGGGCTAGGAGAAGTGGGTTTGAGGGGCACTCTCAAGGCGCTGCAAGCAGAGGGTAATGATGTGTATGTTGATGGCCTGGGCAGAAGCTCGTACGTGGGGGTGTTTCACTCTATGGGAAGTGTCTATTGCTGGGATGATGGAGTAAGTAGCACTGGGTCCTGTGGTCCTGGATAAGGTATACATTAGATGAGGGAGTATGAAAGAATCATCCAGCACTGGGGGCATCTCTGAGGGGTATTCTGTATGGTTAGTAGGAATTATTGGAGGATTATTTGAGGGATTATGGAGTAACTGGTGCTGGATAAAGTAAGCATTGCAAGATGTGTGATGGAAGAAGCAAGCATGGGGAATTACTGAGGAGTAGTCTGTGTGGTTACTGATTTGGCATTTTTGGAGTATTATTTGAGGGAGCATTTAGTAATTCGTACAGGGGCCCTGTAGTACTGGGTAAAGTAAACATTAGATGGTGGGGAAATGGAAAAGCGAGCACCGGGGCATTACTGAGGTGCATTCTATATGGTTATTAGTAATTATTGGAGGATTAATTGAGGAATTATGTAATAATTGGCACTGGGGTTGTGGCACTGGATAATGGAATTATTATAAAATGGAGATGGAAGAAGCAAGCATTGGTGCAATACTGATTTGTACTCTGTGTGATTATTGATTAGTAAATGGTACTGGGCCCCGGATGGAAGAAGCAAGCACTGGGGCATTACTGAGATGTAGCTGATGTGTTTTTTGATTAGTAACTATTGGAGGATTATTTGAGGGATTAAGGGTTAATTGGATCTGGGTGCCTGTGTCACTGAGAAAATGAAGCATTAGATAGAGGGGAGTGGAATAGGCGAGTATTGGAGAATGTCTGAGGGGTATTCCATGTTGTTTTGATTAGTAGTTACAGGACTTTTTAAGGCCTTGTGAAGTAAGTGGTGCTGGGTTGTGTAGTACTGGAGAAAGTACCAATTAAATGATTGGCGGTGAAAGTACAGGATGGATATCTGCCTGGTATCAGGATATGTATGGATTTACAGAATGTATATATTCTTGAACTCAGTGCTATGTAGGTACAAAACAGGTAAAATCTGGGAGTAAATAATATACAAGGACAAGAAGTGGAAGTAACAGATGGACATTTTTGTTAGTGTGGCGATATGCAAATGTAGACTGGATATATTCTGGGAGGTAAGCACATGTAAGGAACGTTATCAGACAGATCAGATATATTCTGGGGAGTCAGACACATGCAGGAATAGGACGAATATATTCTGGGACTGTGAGATTGTAAGGGATTCCGTCAACAAATGGTGGCAGGGTAGACAAGGTTAACAGAATGTTGGGAACAGATCTGCCCAACGTCATCAGCGAAAAGGGAGCCAATAGGAAAGCTCTGCACAAGATAACAAAAAGCCAAAGGTCAGAAAGAAGAGGCACTCCAGAGGCAATTCAGCATTCAGAATAACTAACACCCAGGATGTGCAAGACATGCATAGAATTACATTAACAATAAATGGGATGAGGGTGGGGGTGGGGGGGGTAAAGCAATTGTGAGCGTCTCACTGTAAGACTGAAACTCAGGAAGTTCCTTGCCTACAGTTGCTGTTATAGACACTGATTGCTACATGCAAAGGCAGGTTCTGTGGAGCTGATACCTTTGGTGATGTTATAAAAGTACATATAGACAATATTCACAATGGATGAGAAACACCAACTAGGATGTTGGGTATGCCCATAAATCTGGCGATCTCACCAGGGCAGAACACCAAGGCTGTAACAGCAAGGGTGGAGAACTAAAATACGCAGCCACCATAGACAAGGAACTAGAGAGGAGGAATGTTTAATGGGAAAGAAGGGAAAAACAAGGGTGCATGAGGCAGAAAGTAAGTAAACAAGCATATTAGAAAACTGGAAGCTAAGGCCGGAGGGATAAGAAGGTAGCACACTAGACACTGAAACTAAGATAATGGGAAAGAAAAACGGGGACTGGGAAAAGGTAACTACAGAAAGAGTGAATGTTCAAGGATGCACTAAAATTGTGTTAGCTCAGGAATCAAGGAAGCACT
This sequence comes from Calotriton arnoldi, assembly GCA_963921515.1. Lineage (NCBI taxonomy): Eukaryota > Metazoa > Chordata > Amphibia > Caudata > Salamandridae > Calotriton > Calotriton arnoldi. The sequence continues at coordinate 4,005,347 of CAWUFW010000322.1, read as the reverse complement.
ACACTTAGTGCTGGTTCAAGGAACAAGCCTAAACTAAGGCTCAGGAATGTTCTGGAAACAAAAGCTCGGAAAGTCGAGAAACTGGGTCAGTCAAACGAGCAGTGCTACAAAGATCAAACGCTGGACTGAAGGACACTGGGCCTTAGAAGAGCTCACTCTGATCACATGCCTCAGGTGTGAGCAAGCTAGCACTTGCCAGTCACAGGTGTGCTGAATTTCTCCATCCGTCCTTGGCCTGCATGGGTGGAGAAAAAGAGGAGAGCATGGAATTCCAGGCATTGGAGTTTTTAGCAAGAAAAGCAGACTGGTTCCCTCAAAAGCCAGTGTGGATCTGGATTGAATAGGAATTTCGTAATAGTGTCCGAGAAGCTGGAAGTCAGTATGGGTATAGCACAAGGTCCAGAAGCATATTTGAACACTGGAAAGTCCCACAGGTAGGCCCCCTGGTGGTAGGTACAAGAGAGCAAGAAGTAAATTATGAAATGGGAATAAAAGTTACATATATTTAGGGAAATACTGGATAAGTATGTACAGTGTGGATATGGTCTTTGAGTTGGGATATGTAATTTAAGGATGGATATATTCTGGGGAGATAAATATATGTAAACAAAGACAATATATTCTTTGAATTGTGATACTTAACTAACAGACAGATGTGTTCTGGGAGTCATGGTTATGAATGTACAGAACAAACATACTTTGGATATGCAGGATATGTAAGAACATGATAGATACATTGTAGGAGTCAGAAATATGTAAGTACAGAATCAATGTATTCAGGGTCATTTAAGTATATGTAAGGGTAGTATGGATTCAGTAGGGTGGTCAAGCGGGTGCAGACGTAGCTGCAAAGATAGGTATCTGTGACTTGTAAGTCATTGGTTTGAACCCCAGAAAGGTTAACCGAGCCTTTTATCCTTACATCATCGATAATATAAGTCCATTAGACCGATTGATTGTAACATCTATTATTAAGTAAAATGTGCAAAATTTTGATCTGAAACTGGTTGAAATAGTATGTATTCTGTAACATCAGTTGTATGTCATTTTAGAGTGAAAGTATTCTGGGAATTGAGCATACATGATGGATATATTTTACAGAACCAATAATAAGCAAAGGACAAAATTATTCTGGGTATTTGTAAATATAAGTGCTTATTGATATATTCTGAGGAGTTCAGGATAAATAAAAACATCATAGATCTACTTTACTTTCAGAGCCTTAGAAATGTAAATACTGGAGGGCATTGGGGGTAAGTAAAGGAAGGCTATTTTCTGGACGCAAGGGACATGTTAATAAGGGCAAGTATATTCCAAGGAGTAAGGATATGTAAATATATGATGGCTATATTACATAAGTCAAGGATATGCAAATATTGGATGAATGCATTTCGGGGAGTCAGGAATATGTATTTACAGGATGGAATTATTGTGGAAGTTGAGATGTGCTAGAACAAAATGGATATATTCTGGGGAGTTGGGTATAAATTAGTGCAGGATGGATTTTTTCTGCGGGGCAGGAATACAGAAGCATGGGGCCAGAAGTACTCAGATTTTTTGTGCTCGCAAATGGCCCAATTCGCAAAAGTGAGCCATTTGCAACTGCAAAAAAATCATTTTGCTATGTAACAAACAAAAATTGCGATTCAGTAAAATGTTACCGAGTAGCAATTTGTGTTTGCGAGTACCTGCCAGATCTCTATTTGGAAGGAGTCTGTTTAGGGCGCCCCTTCCAAATATAGATTCTCCATGGGATGTATTAATGTTTTACCACCGAAATCCGGTTGTAGAACATTAATATTTTAACTGCTACACAAAGTTAGTGGTAACACATTTGCAAATGTGAATGTTGACAAAAACATTTTTTAAGAGTAGGCAGTAGTCCCATGGACTGGTTCTGTGTAGCTCGTGAGAGAGCGCAGCAAACAGCAGAACATTACCACACTTGCTTGCCAAGAATTATCATTTCACAAGAAAGTTCCTAACTTAATGAAATATTGGTTAGTGTCCCGGTGCTTAGCAAGAGATGCGAACTTCACATCAAGAATAATTTGGTTTGGTCCTGATGATGACCCCAAAAAAAAGATAAAGGTGATGAAACAGGTTGGCAAAATCGGTTCATTTGCTATTAAATAATAATAATTAAAAAAAAAATATATATATATATATATATATACACATACACACACACACAATACTGCTGAGGCAAGTGTAGTTGGCTTGAGAATTCGTCTTTATCCTTCAGTCATGATTTTACATCTAACCTCTTTCTGAAAAGTAACTGGTAATATGAATAGTATTCCACTCGGTGTGTTTTGTACTGCTTACATGTTCTCGAAGATGTTATAAATGTAATTGTATATATGATGTCAATTTAGTTTTTGCTCTGTTATTTATGTTGGTATGTTTATTGCAGCATGAAAACAGATTTGTACTGTACAATTTAAATAATTAAATTCGGTGCTTTGTCCGGAGATATGCATTGTTGTAAAATTTTGATTAGCCAGCTGGCCTCTCTTCTTGGTGTGCAGCAGCAAAACATTGTCAAACAAACATTATCAACCTTATTTCTAAATCTTTGCAAAGGACAGTCTGAAAAATCTTTTCTTTGCTTCTTTTGTTAGATGAAGAGCAATCCCTTCAGAGATGCCAAGCAAAATTATAGAGTCATATGTTCTACAGTATGTGTCACTTTAAATGTGAGACTGTTCTGATTTCATTAGAGGGATATAGCTGAAATGTTTTGAGAGTGGGAAAATAGTATATACACCCTAGTGATGTGTAGAGCAAAGAAAAGGGGAAACTAGTAATGCAACAGCAGCAGGACAGAAACATATTTACATCCAACCACCTTTATGCATAGGATTATGGTACAAGGCAATGCACTTTACACCACAGGCAGTTCATGCTGTTCCACCCTGATACCACACACAACATACACATAAGAAACTTCACATGCACATGGCTTCACAACCTGCTTTCCACTTCAATGGCTCACTCCCTCAAAGACCCTTCCTTCCCTCTCCTTCTTCAAGTGCATGGTCCAGATCTACTCTCCCTTACAAGATGAGAAACCAACTCTCTACACAGTGTTAACATTTGTATCAACAACACCGCTCTTGGTAGAACATAAACTCAACACTCTTCCTCCCTCTTCACAGAACAAACTTTTGCCCTCTGTGTAATATATTCAGGTTGCAGCTTGGCTGCACTCTTTTCTGTCAATATGTAGCATGCTTCAGTTCTTGCCCGCCTTTCCCTTTCCTTCCCTCTAGAAGGGTAGGCCTTTCCCTTGATACTTTAATGTGATTAGGCCTGAACGTCTGCATTCCCATTGGTTGGCACATTGCTGCTTGCTTCCTCCATAAATCCCATGCTCCCTAGCAGCAGTCTACTGACGACTCTAGACCGTCCAGCCACTGTTAGATCTGCCTCAATTCTCAAAGAACTGTTGGCTTTGAATGAACAGGCCTAAGAACTTTTTTGTTTGATGGAGGCATGCCATTTAAGTTTGCATACATCCCAGTTTTGTGGGATTTTGGCCAGTGTATGTGCCACAGTGCATTCTTTCCACTTTGGTAATCTCAGAAAAGACTCCTGATCTTTACTCAAATGCTTCCATTTAGGATCTCCTCGTTGGACTAATGGTCAAATCTGTAAACTACAGTATCATGTTTGCTTCTACGATGATCTCTTAGTTAGGTTGAACAGTTCCTCATATTCCTTTCGTAACTGTCCATTGATATGCGATGCCCAGAAGCCTCAGATGTCTAATTTATACAGTGTAAAACCAAAGAGATAGTGCATAGATTCATAAATAAGCAAAGCAGATAAGTAATACATATGTAAAAGAATTATCCTTGTACAGTTTAGTATGCTTCCATATCTTAACAGAGGCCATTCATATCTCTGGAGACACTTGTCTATGCCAGTGAGATCCTGAGCATCCTAAATAGGAAATATTTCACTCATACTGGATTTGTCCTGGATAGCAGCCTCTTAGTTTTAAGTTTAAATACTCCACTCAGACTGGGACAATAGACTACACAAATGTATCTGTGGGTACAAAAGCTCTGATATAAGCATAATCCATTCAGTAATTACCCATAAACTTCCCCTCTCATCTCCCTTCCTTATCTTGAGCCTATGAGTTTCTCCCCCATTTGGGGTAAATTGTATCTAGTCAAGTCATTTTTGCAATAATCCTACACACCCTCTCATCTAGTATTCAGGCCCTCTCACTATTGTTAGCTTTTTTTCACCCCCTGCTCCATCCTAATCTTGAGCACTTCTTTTCTCCCTAATTTTAGGTAAACTCTGTCTAGTCTAGCCATCATTTCAATACATTCAGACATCCTTGCCTCGAATTATCAGGAGGTTGTGTGTCAAAATATAGAGTACAGAAATGTTGTGGTGCCAAAATATTTTGGCCTAAATGCGAGAACAAAATATCATGAAGTTAAGTACATATAGTTAAATTGAGATTTAATATTCTTAATTCTACTGCACAGCATGACAATATATGTTATCAACCTACATATATATGGAGTTGGGATCAATAAATCTATATTACCTATATATAATTACGTTAACAATATTTTGGTTGACAAGATATAGACTACAATATTTTTGCACCACAATATTTAAAACTCAGTATTCCTGTGACACTTCTTTTCCTTAGCTTTCCTCTCCCTCTCCTCCTCCATAACAATCATGAGCCCATTCTTCTCTCCTTCAATTTTGGGTAAACTCTGACGAGTCTAGTTCCCTCTGAGATACTCCCAGAAACCCTCTACTTTAATTATGCCCCCCCCTTCCTTACCATTTGTTCCTAATCGTAACGCCCCTTATATTTCTGTATTTCTTCCCCTCTATCTCTTTTCATTATCTTCAAATCTTTGTTTTTTCATCACCTCCCAACTGGGGAGGTTAGGCCTGACTGATTAATATTTCATTCTTCAAAATCAAACCGTTTGGCTTAGAGTCATTGCTTGTAGATTCATATGAAACTCCACTTTGTAAACACCAATCTTGGCAAATTCAGTTGATCTGTATTTATCCACTAACACATGCTACCAAGAAGGCTAATAGCCAGTTCCCTAATGATGTACAAATCTAGACTGCCCAGCAACTTCTTGAGTGGAGCCCATTACGCTACTAGGATGCCTGGCAGGCTACATTGCATAAGTTAAGTTTTATTTCAATAGTAATCATGCAGTATAATTTGATATTTTCTTTATTCTTGGCTTCGTTTGGCAAAACTTTTAAAGTTCAGTGTCGAATAGCCATTGATTTACAAAAGCATATGTAAACTCTAGTCCCAATGCATTGTGGGACTTAAAGCCCCTTCATCAGGGAGTCAAGGTAATCATGCATTGCAATTCACTTCGATGTCAGAGTTCTGCCCGGTAAATTTGTGCAAAATGGAGAGCCGAGTCTCCTTCTGCTGCCATCACTTAACATATTGTTCAAGGGTTTTGCTTTAACTCCATGCTTTTTGCAGAGGCTGCTGTCAAATTCTTTAACTATTGTTACTTGACAATGTTCTTATTATATGTTAATGATAGTTCTTAGTAAGGAGTTGCCATGAACCCCCATGTTGTTTTTAGAGTTCAGTATACTGACTCCCGTCATAAAAATTTGAAATAAATAAATAAAAATTGGTCTACGGGTACAACATGCACATTAGTAGCCCGGAACCTATCTCACAGTACAACAGTGATCATTCTCACGTTAGGTCTAAAAAGTTCTGCAATGATCTGTTAAAAAAGAGTTATTAAAAAAAAGAAAAAAAAAGAATCTGTGCTACTAATTCTGAGATAGATCTTCCGCAAGACCTTCCACCATTTTTCCTAGTTTTGAATTTATTGTTAGTATATAAAATGTTGGAGATGGGCGAGATAATCCTACTGCCTTTTTGTAACTCTGCACCTTTTATTGTGACTATGAAACCCTGACCGGCACACTATGAGCAACTGACGGATCTTAATTTGAGGTAGTCGCTATGCAACTGTGAAATGCCTAGTGAACTGCCTTTTGTTGTGGTGTGATACATACGTGAAAAACTGACATTTTCTTGGTTCCAGGTGGTGTGTAGTGGTTCGTGGTAGTTCATTGGACCTTGCGTGGGTCGCAAAGTTCTGTCTATCAGACAAAATTCTTAAAAAAAGAGGTGAATTCCTTCCAAAATTAGAAAATTTCTGCAGGTGGATTTTACGGATTTCACATTTTGACGAAATGTTTTGCCGTCCGCTTAGTCACGAAGGCGGCAGCTGAATGTAAAGTATAATGGGAACCTTCCATCCTTTGCACTCTCTCTAGACATCAGCAGGAGGTGATTGAGGGGCGAAGGGTGGATTGAGGTGCCAGCCCCTGGCATTTTGGTGAATGTATGCCCATGAAGTGGATCCATTTCGCAACCTATTTAGATAAGTGTCTGAATCCAAAAAATCCCTTTTCTTCCTGAAATTTCAGATTCAACTTGTAAGTGTTGAAAATATTTAAAAGGTTTATCCTGAGATAACTGAGAAACAGTTGCCAACCACATTGATGCCTGACACCCAATAAACAAGCATTGGCAAATCCAATAGGTCTCGTTTTCCAAGGCATTTAGCATTTTTTTGGGTTTGCCAACGATTGTTGCTGATGCTGAACAGCATCAGTAAAAAAAAAAAAAGCCAGAATGCCCACTGCAACATGATGATGTATGTGTACTTCTAGTGTAAGTGATGCCACTGCAGGCGCTGGCATTCTGTGCACCAACATTATTGGCTTTCAGACATGTGTAGGGTATGTTGGATACTCATGCAGTGCACCACTTCAGGTAGTTGATGCTTGTTTATGTGCCTGGAATGTATGGTGTGGTTACTTGGGATGATCAGTTAGACCAGCGGGCGGAGCCGGCAAGCTACCAATAATCCTGGCAAGTTATCCTATGGATATGCCTATATGTGACAATTAAGTGTAGTAAAGCTTTACTGAATAAACCTAACCACCTTTAGATTCATTATGCGAATGGATCTTAATAATATTTTATTCTGCCTGTACTCCTATCGGTTGAACATCTATGTCTTGAGGTCCTTCCTGAATTGCTGGAGCGATGATGAGGCTCTGAGATGCAGGGGGAGGTCGTTCCAGGTCTTGACCGCCAGATGGGAGAAGGAGCGGACTCCGCTGGTTGTCAGGCGGATACGACGGGTGGCAGCTAGGGCGAGGGATCTGGATCTGAGTTTCCTGGTGGTCTGGTGAAAGGTCACATGTTGGTTGAGGTACTCGGGTCCTTCGTTGTGTATTGCCTTGTATGCGTGGGTGAGGAGCTTGTACTGGCATCTCTTCATGACTGGTAGACAGTGGAGTTTCTGGAGGTGTGGGGTTATGTGCATCTGCCATTCAAGTTGTATGTGTTGTGCTTGAGCTGTTTTCTGTCCCTTGTGTGTACGTGTAGCATTTCTGGTGTCTCAGATGGGTGATAGACAATTCTTTTAGGTCAAAGACTGTATAGGTAAAGAATCCAAAATCTGGCTGCCTTATGTCTGTTACTAAGAAAGTAACCTAACCCAGCAAGAGCAGTTGAAATTTCAAAGTCCAGACAGCAGTTCCTTTAGACAGAGGTGTTAGCTCCTAGCTCCCATCTCAGAGAACCAAGCCAACACTGGGGAAGATGTTTTAACAAGCATTTCTTATAATATAAAATAAGCAAATAGAATAATGTATCTATCTACATCAGGAATTGAAAGGATATCTATAACCAAAACAACTAGAATTTCTCCCGTTTAGGCTAATGTTGCAATGTTTGGTTTCTTGTTAGTGCACAGTCACAACTCAGAGATAAATTCTGCTTTGTCTTGATGCACACTCTTGGGAAGGGCAGCCGTGTGACGCAACACCATGGCCCAAGGTCTGCGTCGAGTCTTGTCCACATGTATGCAGTGTAGACTTATGTAGACAAAACATTGCCAACTGTCCATTCGAGAACCTTGTTGCTCAGGAACCACCCAGGCCCTACGCTGTGCATTATGTGTTGAACCCTGCCTGCATTCTGGTTCCTGCTTACAGAAAGTAAGGGTTAGTTGTTAAGAAGTGTCTGGTCAAAATAACACATGATTAGGCACCTGCATGTTCACACTCTACAAAACTTTACTGTTGACAAAATGAACACTTATTTATGACCAGGCCTGCACTTCTGCTGCTATGAGGTAATATCTTATCTAAAAAATGTTGCCTTCTCATATCAAGGCACATCTCTACTTTGATTTTTGTGTCACTGTCGAATCATGCCATGTCTTCTTAATAATATAGGTCACACTGAGTAATACCACTCGTGTTCTGGAACACTAACTAATCCTGCTCTATTCCTACCTATCCTTACCTACTCTTGGGTGCTAGCCCTGTGTCTAAGCACTACTCTAAGTGTACACGAACACCAGTACAGTTTATTTTGGCACACTTGTGGTGTTTGCAAGTGCATGATTGATTTGTAAGGTGATTGGGTATTTCTGTGAGTGCATGTATAGACACACAGAAGCACAACGCTCACCTTGCACTTACACAGGCACACCAATCATCCTGCACATACACAGACACTACTCTCCCATCACACATAAACACACCTTCCACTGAAACAGGCAGGCAGTTTACTTTGCATGCACATAGACACCCCTGCACTCACACAGGCAAACTGCTTACTCTGCAGCCACACAGGAACATTGTTCACCCTGCAGCCATATAGTTCGGAGACTCATCCTGCAATCACCTTGGCACACCCCTACCCCTTCACTCAAATAGGCACATCACCACTCACCCTGTGCTCACACAGTTTACCTTACACTCACACAGGCACACAGTTCACCCTACCTGTACACAGGCACAACCCTGCACTCGCACACTCACAAAGGCACACTGCTCACCCTGCACTCACACTGGGACAGTATACACCATGCATGCACACATGCACATTACAGTTATACCCTGCATGATTACCACTCACTCAGCACACACACAGGTACACTGCTCATGCTGCACTTACAAAGGCACATTGTACACCTGTGTACACAGCCAGAACTCAGTCAATCCTCATAGAGACAAACTGCTGTCTGTGCCCTCAAACAGGCATACCACTCACCTCAGACTCATTCAGGCACTCCCGGTAGGTGCTTGTGCAAGTCTTTAGAGATCTAAATCTCCCTGGTGAAACTGTTGCTGGAGCTGAGGCTCAGTATTACTTAGTGAGTCTAGTGAGTGTCAGTACTTCAGTTGCAGCAATCCATACTTGGCAGTTTTTCATGGAGTCTTAATGTCTGCCAGTGAATGCACTCCGGGGCAGATTTACTTTCAATTCACACAACACAGTGCAGCAAGACACGTTGCTGCGCAGCATTGCGTGACTGGGAGAGAGCTGAAAAGTGCCATATCAACTAAGATATGATGTTCTTCAGCTCCTACCCTGTGTGGCGCACTTGTGGCTGCCTAGCACCATCGCAGGCACCCGTGCGCCATAGTGCAAGGTTGCCTGCATTACAGGCAGGATTGATTTTGTGCAGAAAGGGACACCTTCCTGCATAAAGATAATACTTTAAGGCGTTTTCCTCTTTCTATGTGTGCTGCAGAATGAGCTCGCTGCAGGCAATGTTTGTTTTAATATCAAGGAAATCAAGGACAAAACCTAGCCCAGCAGACCATAAAACAGGCACACAGTCAAAAAAAACAGCCGACACACTGATCTGCCAGAGCAACCCTGAGCAGTACCCTATAGGCCAATCCAACACGCCTTCTGCCCAATTAAATGTACTCATGGTAACGAACATGTAGGTCGAGGCAAAGCCCCTCGTTTGGAAGTGCTTCTTGAAGCTCTTTTTAGCAATCACATGAGGTGTGGAGACAGCTGCGCTGTCAAGCCAGAACTGCACACCGCCTCCCAGTCACAACAGTCCCTGAAAGCCCTTTTCATACTAATGTTCTATACAGTTGTTCAAGCTGAATGTACCTTATTTACAGAGTGGGTGGAAAGGCGAGTTGAATGTTGTCACCAATGAGTTTTCGCTTAGCCTGACTGGATTTAGGAGGTGTGGAGCTGTTCTGAACCCCAGGACCTCACCTCTGTCGTGAGTTTGCTAGAGACTACTCGCGTCGAGTGTCTGCCTCTTTCAAACGTGACCTCAAATACAGCCTGCCTGCTGATTTCCACTGGTGGGCCAGCACATAACTGCGAGGGCTAGCCAGCATCAATGAGCGAGGGTCCCCTTTACAAGCGCAACATTCTGCCCTTTGTGAGGGCAATTGTAGAAGGTGTCACCGAATGGATGCATTATTCACGACATTGTCAAGATAATGTTTGTGTTGTCGGTGATAGAAGGCGGACTAATCTGATTTTAAAGGCTTATGTTAAACCTATTCTCTTAAACCCAGCTGGCTCGTGAAGCAGCACAGCTTTGCATATACCTGATCTGGAGAAACGGTGCATCGTTAGGGCTGGAAGCGGAAACAGTTTACACTAGGGTGGGATGCCATCATTGGTGGAGATGGTCTGGCAGCGGAAAGGGGCGGAGTCAGGAGCGTGACAGCCATGAAGAAAGAACCTGACATCTGGGCTGGAAATGAAAATATACATGTACAGGTAGTCCGTATACCAGCGTATCAGTTTACTCCTTGCAGTAAAGCCCTGAGATTTCTGGATAGGCACCATGGAACTGCATGTAAACTGCAAGGAATAAGTGTAGAACCCTGATGTTTTTTTCTCAATATTTTATTATTCTGAGGTTGCTATAAAAAAAGGTTTAGTTTGGTGGCAAGAAATACTTATTAGTTAGTGCTGTATAAATGAATATTAGTGTAATTAAATTATGCTTGTGTACCGGTTCAGGGAGGACCTGGCGTGGCAGTTTGGGCTGGACTGTTCAGATTAGCGGAGGGTGAAGACTGATTTCTATATGGCTGGGTCTGAACCGTGGTAGCATGTTGGGCAAAAGAACAATGGGTGGGAATGCTAACCCGAGCAATTGCCAATTAGACTTATTGCAAGCATTCCTTCCATCACCTTTTGTGTTTGATATTAGTGTAATTACTCATACAGACAGATATGACCATGTTACAGTGTTGACATAATTTAAATATAGAGCTTGGAAAACCCATCACCTGTCTCCAAACCATAGTGCGTAAGCACTTGTGAAGCGACACCCTGAATGTTTTTGTTTTGGCGGTGGCATTAGCATCAAAGTGTTAAGCTCCAGCTAGCTCCCATCCAGGATGAGAGCTGTTCAAAAAGAGTGCTGAAGGCCCTTTAATTGAGGCATTTGTGCTGGCTTCAGCTGTAACTGTAAATAAGAGACCTCCCTCAAACACCTCTATGATCTTCCTCTGGACACAGATCAAAGTAATGGCACCTCTGAATGTGTCCCGGTGTTGCAAATTGCACGGGAACAAAGTCACATTTCACTGAAGCCATCTCGGTACCCACTCTTTATACCTGACAGCCAACCATACCCTTGCTGTACTGAAGGGATTTCTATGTTGGTCAGGCCATCTCTTGTGTACAGTCAGTTTATACTATAAAAGGTCGAGAGGCTCACAGGAGGCATGGCATGCAGTAAATGGATCAGGGTGAAAGCAAGTAGAACCTACAAAGTTAACGTTCTTTCGAGTGGGTTTTGCTGGCACCTGTATTTGTCTTCAGCAGAAGTTCTCCATCATGAAAGGCTGCAACTCTCACCCATAATGCAGTGCTTAATTGGAGTCGATGGTTTAGGGTGCTCGGCACCAGCACTTAATTGTCAAAACCGAAGCTTGTGACAGCCTGTCACAACGTGGCGCTGTTTGTCCAATTTAGAGATGAGGACAACACCAGTTGTTTATTCATTCACTATACAGTAAAAAAGACTTGTACCTGCTGCGCAAGCCATTCTTATAGTATTGGGGGCCTGGAATAGTCTGAATTCTCACGCTTGTAGGAGTGTGACGGTTAGTAGTAGTGTTGTTACTATCACTGGCAGCACTGGCAGGGGCAGTATGTGGTGCAAGCTGCACTGGCCTCTTGACAGGACCCTGGCCTTATTTCTTGTTTACAAATTAAGCACTGTCATGATGTATGGAAAAATTTCAAACATCCAGGGAGATTGGTCAAGCAGCAAACCAAACTGGTTGTTGCGTTGCCAGCTACAGAAATAGTAGCAAGGAGAGGACGCCTCTCTTTCATCGATGCACTATCGCTACCAGGGGTACATGTTCTGAAGCAATACCTTGAAAGACTGGTGTGGGTGAATGAGGGCCGAAAAAGTAACTCGGTGGGGGTGCATTTATTTTATAAAAATAAGACCTGGGGGGGGAGGGAGTAACAGTTGAGCTGGAGGCAACATCACAGGCACAGTGCAAAGTGGGGTACATGTGGATTGGGAAGCAGCACACAGGGGAAAGGGGAAGGGAGCAAGACAACACATATAATCCCATGGCGTGCTAAAAAACAATGCAATCGGTCTCGCCTTTGGGACCTTATATGTATTTATCTATGAAGCACATTAGCCTGGGTGCTGAAACATCTACTGTTCTTTAACATGGAGGGAAAGTAAGCACCAAACTGAGGAACACGCCAGGTATAGGAACACATGGAGAGAAATACTGCCTATCAGCGGAAATTGTATTGTCCAAAGCTCTGTTTTTAATATAAAATCAGTGCATTCGGTGGTGATATCACAGAAAATACAAGATTTGAAAAAAATATTATTGTCTAAGGGTGCTCATTGAATACAAGTTTCTATGGCCTGGAAACTAGGGAATGCTAAAGTGATTCTGGTATTTTACTGGCCTCTGCTGGTCGTTTTCTATCAAGAAAGTTAAATAGAGGCAGTTGCCAGAAAAATAAAAAAGAAAGTCCCTAAGTAGAAAGAAATTCTGGTATTTTGCTGACCTCTACTGGTTGTTTTGTATCAGGACAGTTAAATAGAGGCAGTTGAACAGAAAAAAAAGTCCCTAAGCAAAGGCGGAAACAGACAAGTCCTAGGGCTGATCTTCAGATCCCACAAAGTACATACAACAGATCTTCCAGACAGCGCAAGCTCTGTCTAGGCTCGATCTAAAAAACACACCTACAAAACCCAGGGGTCAAGCATCCTGCTCCGTGGTCTCCAGCGTCCGCAGGTAGTTCCTGAGTGGTTGCCAGATATCTTTTGGCCTCCAAGTCGGGGGTTGGAGGGTGGCATACATTTCACTTGTATTAGACTATTCAACCAGGCTTTGGCAGTGGGTGGGCCATTGCTACCCCAGTAAATGGCAATTTTGAGTTTAGCCAGGAGCAACGCACAGACCACCTTCATTTCTACATGTATTTGCAGAGGCATTAGCGCAACCCTGGGAAACCATTCAAGGACCCACAGGGGAGTGCGCACCACAGTTTGAAGAGCGCTGCTCTATGCAGAAATGGAACTCCTCTGTTACTTTCGATATCCTTATAATGTACGGCATGAGGTACTTTATCCCATATATAGCCCCTGCTCACCAACGAACATCTGATGTATTTGCACATGCGCAAAGGGTTCCTCAAAGGGTTAATGGAAAGCCACTGCAGACCTAAAGTCAGAGAAAATGCTAACCTAGTAATTGCTGCACATGCATCTAAGATATTCCACTAGAGATGAGAGGGTGCGCCCTTGTGGTACCCTGTCCCCCAGGTAGTAAACCAAGATTGCTCAAACCTTGAACTTTGAGACGCTCTCAATTGATCTAGCCCGTTTGGAAATTATTATTTTTTCTCTGCATTCTGGTACTTGTAGGACTCGTGTATTCACTTTGATCGGTTTAAGCAAGCACATACAATTCCTAGAATGTAAATTGTTGTTAGTTAAATGTCACAATGGTATGGGGCTGTGGCAATAAATGCACAATCCTGTCTGTGCTAACAAGTAGAAGTACGTACCCGCACCGCCTTTGGCCTGCGCCCTTCTCTGTACTTGGCTCTGGAGTGGCAGGCAGCCCGCTGCGCATGGTGGCCGCACACCTGCAGAACCTGTTGATGAAGCCCACTTGTCTGTGATTCCATTTCGTTCCTTCACCCACTAGAAAGTCAGATAGGACAAGTAGAGCATTAGCTCGAAAGATGTGAACGTTAGGCTCGCACACCACGCGGCCATCTTGGAAGTGGGTTTGTTCATTGTCAGTAATGCAGCATAGGGTCCTCCTGCTGGAAAAGGTCTGTCCCATCAGTTTTGGTATATAGGTAGATTTGGAGCTTAACCAACAGGCAAAATGGGCGTGAGCTACGACCCTGATTACCCCTCTCAAAACATAGATTAAACCAATAGTGAATAGTATTGCCCACAGTAGTGATTTTGTTGCTCGTGTTTATGTAAAACTACCAAACTAACTACATTGATGCTTTATAACTCTCATTGGTATCTACAGTAGGCTGTCTTCGAAGTTCCATGCTAGAGCACAGGAGACTGCATTTGCCTCTGAATCCTAATTGGCGGAACCAAATAACCTGACAAAGTCAGAATTCATACAGGTTCAGTCACACACTGATCTCAGAACTGCCGATGTTTACAAACCAGCCAATTGGAAACAGAAAATGGACAACAATGTTTTGGCGGCCATATTGGATTAAAATAAAAACAGCAGTTTCTTCGCTCTATCCGGGGAAGCTGATCATGCGCGGTACAGCATCACGCGCTAGAATCCCAACTTGAGATGGCAGGTACTACCCTCTACCTGTTACATGGTGGGGGGCAACTTGGGTCACGCCTCCAACCCGCACAATTCAGATCATGCTGGAGTCAGTCGTCAGTGAATGGCTGTACTTTGCTGTATTAGGAATACCTCCGCCTCTAGTCGGCGGTTGAAGGATGCTGGGTCGCGGGGTTCTGGGGGGAGTATCGGCCTTATGTCTAAGGTTCACAAACAACAACAAGCATTTGCAATGCAATAGGACTCGCATTTATGCGAGACCTATTGCATTGCAAACGGTAGACATCACGGACAACGGGAGGGAGGGCAGGGGGGAGGCACGGACAATGAGAGTGAGGGGGAGAAGGCACGGACAACGGGAGTGCGGGTGGGGGAGGGAGGGAGAAGGCACAGACAACGGGAGTGCGGGTAATGGGAGAAGAGGGCGAGAAGGCACAGACAACGGGAGTGTGGGCGGGGGGAGGGGGTGAGAACGCACTGACATCGGGAGGGAGGGGGGAGTAGAGAAGGCAGTAGGAGAACCTCATTAAAGAAAATAGTGCTCACAGTCTAAATAACAAGTACTGTGTAACACTCGAAGTTAAGGGGCCAGTAGCCATGGGAGGATACAAATGACGACATGGCCGTAATAAGGAGGGACTAACAAGCCTATAAACGAATCCGAAGGCAGCATTTACGAAGGACAAAGACACAAGCCAATGAAAATTATGGGCTGGGGAGTGGGCGTGGCTTCCCTCACATACTGAACTACAGCAGATCTGCACCAGAGCAGCGCTTGCGCGCTGACTCTAGGCTCGACCTTAAAAGGAGAAAAAAAAATAGTTCCCTAAATGTGAGCAGTGCAAGAATACTGGTCATCCAGTTACAACAATGGTAAATAAGCTATGATTCAGGCAAGGGACAAACACAAGAAAAGCATGGAAATCAATTGAATAAGAAGCAAGCAAATGTAATTGATGCAAAAGCCTACCCATGACGAGCAATGGACCAACTCAAAGACCACTTTAAGTATGGTATTGTTCACGATGAGCTTTTGATAAAGAGGTCTGTGGGCGAAACCAAACCATATGAGCGTTGCTCTTTTTGGAATGTAGTTGCACCTGAGAGGGGTTGTCAGAGGAGCCCCATCTGTGTCACAAGCCGGCAGTGCCTCTGGTATGATGAAGATGAAATGAAACTAATTGGGCAATGCTGCTATCGTGACATTTCAGCGACTGCTGTATTGTCTTGAGATAAATGGGCCTAATGGAACGCAAAGACGCGTCTCTTCCGGAGTTTGCTGACCAGGAAGCCCCCAGGCACCTCTTTCCTCTGTCCCTGCACACCTCGACCTTAGCACTGGCTGCCTGTGTTTCCCTGGCTGTGACTTGTTTTTGCAAACTGTGGCTGCTGAAACTGCAGAATCACGTGTTTTTCGCTCTAGGCTGGAAATCTGCACTGTGCTTATTTATTCAATGCATATATTTGTTCATGAAAAGCGTTTGATGTAATGCCCCCAAATTAGAATTTTGCATATGTAGTAATTGTCGACTAAAGAAATCTATTTCTTATGTCAGGTAATTTTCTGCCGTTATGCTGTTTTGGGCAAGGGAATGCAGTCTGAGCAGCTGTGGTTCTGGATTGGGTACCCAATCCCGATCCTGCTCTGGCACTTCATCAAAAATAGTGAAACTTGCATATCGGATCATTTGTCTTAGAATTGTATCTGCAGCGTAACCTTGATATGTTATACCCCCCAAAAATCGAACTTTATTTCGTGCTTTAGATAGTACAGTCCTAATTGCCTGCTCTATCCCTGTTACATTTTCGTTTCTACTTCACCAGCCCTTCTTTCTGTCTTTCTCTCTCAAACACACACACGCGCGCACACACGTACGCGCGCACACACACGCACACGCGCACACACACGCACACACACACGCACGCATACCTGTGCTGTTCTATAAAATTAAAAAACTCGGTTGATAAGCGATGCGGATCCCTTGTCAGCATTTCAGATGTAATTGTCACAAATAGAATGTTCAATTTCAACATGACAGTTGGCGCATACCAAGCTGTGATGTGAGAGAAGGTAGAATGTCATAGACCATCACAAAGAAGTGATTAATACAGCTCAATATAACGTTCTGCATACAACACTATGGGGCATATTCACAAGGAAGTGGCGAAGCGTGTCGTTAAGCCAATCTAATCCAAGGATTGGATTGGAGTGGATTGAATTGGTGTGGATTGGATTGGATTGGTGTTGAATGGTGTGGATTGGTGTGGATTGGATTGGAGTAGGGTGGAGTGAATTAAGGTGGGTTGGAGTGGGGTGGATTAAGGTGGACTGGAGTGGATTGGGCTGGGGTGGATTAAAATGGATTAGATTGGAGTGGGATGGATTGGAGTAGGGTTGCAGTGGATTGGATTGGAGTGGGGTGGATTGAAATTGGGTGGGATGGGTTTGAGTGGGTGGATTGGTTTGGATTGGAGGGGGTGGGTTGGGTTGGAATGGGTTGGATTGGAGTGGGGTGGTTTGGATTGGATTGGAAAGGGGTGGATTGGAGTGGGGTGGGTTGAATTGGAGTAGGGTGGGTTAGACTGGAATGGGGTGGATTGGACTGAGTGAGGTGGATAGGAGTGGGATGAGTTGGACTGGAGAGGGGTGGATTGGATTGGAGAGAGGTGGATTGTACTGGATTGGATTGGAGTGGGGTGGATTGTGTGGAGGATTGGAGTGGGGTGGATTGGATTTGTGTGGGATGGATTGCATTGGAGTGGGGTGAATTGGGATGAAGTGGGGTGGTTTGGGATGGAATGGAGTGGAGTGGAATGAGATGGATTTGATTGTGGTGAAGTGGATTGGATTGGAGTGGGGCGGATCGGATTGGAGAAGGGCGGACTGGATTGAAGTTGGACGGATTGGATTGAAGTGGGGTGCATTGTATTGGAGTGGGGAGCATTGCATTGGAGTGGGGTGGATTGGATTGGAGTGGGGCGGATTGTTTTGGATTGGAGTGGGGCACATTGTTTTGGATTGGAGTGGGGCAGAATGTTTTGGCTTGGAGTGGTGCAGATTATTTTGGAATGGAGTGGGTCAGATTGTTCTGGATTGGAATGGGGCAGATTGTTTTGGATTGGGGCAGATTGTTTTGGATTGGTGTGAAGCAGATTGTTTTGAATTGGAGTGGGGCAGATTATTTTGGATTGGAATGGGGCAGATTGGAATGGCATATATTGTTTTGGAATGGAGTGGGGCAGATTGTTTTGGATTGGAGTGGGGCAGATTGTTTTGGATTGGAGTGGGGCAGATTGCTTTGAATTGGAGTGGGGCAGATTGCTTTGGATTGGAGTGGGGCAGATTGCTTTGGATTGGAGAGGGGCAGATTGTTTTGGATTGGAGTGGGGTAGATTGGAATGGGACAGATTGTTTTGGATTGGAGTGGGACAGATTGTTTTGGATTGGAGTGAGGCAGATTGGGTGGGGTAGATTGTTTTGGATTCGATTGTGACAGATTGGAGTGGGGCAGATTGTAATGAGGTTAATTGTATTGGAGTGGGGTAGATTGGATTGGGCTGGATTGGATTGGTGTAGTGTGGATTAGATTGGAGTGTGGTGGATTGGGATGGAGTGAGGTGGATTGGATTGGAGTGGGGCAGTTTATTTTATTTATTTATTTATTTTATAAACTTATATAGCGCCTGAATCACCCCCGAAGGGGTATCTCTGCGCTGCGGAACATGCAAGAGAAAGCTGAGATGTAAAAAATTAGAACAGGACTGTTTTAAGGAGTCTTCTGAATTGAAGATGATCTGGACATTGTCTCAACGTAATGGGGAGTTCATTCCAGTACCGAGGTGCAAGATGCGAAAAGCTTTCCCCCCATCCTAGACTTCTTGACCCGGGGAACTACAAGAAGAGATTTAATTCCTGAGCGTAGATCCCTAACGGGGGCATAGTGGATGAATTTCTCAGTAAGGTAAACAGGGCCCTTGCCAAACACAGCTTTATGGACGGTGCAGCAAATTTTAAATTTGATACGTTTGCACACCGGCAGCCAGTGGAGCTGTTGAAGCAACGGGGCAGAGGCAGTTCTAGAAGGTACGTTTAAGACCAGGCATGCCGCAGTGTTCTGGACTACCTGGAACCGATCCAGAGAAGACTCATTAGCTGATATCAACAGAGCGTTGCAGTAATCCAGTCTGCTTAGTACCAATGTCTGGATGAGGGTTTTACTTGAGGAGTCTGGAAGAAAAGGAAAGACACGTCTCAGCAGACTCAGTGCATGGAAACAGGAGCCGACAGTGTGGGCCACATGTTCCTTCAAGGTTAACGCCTGATCTAGGCGAACACCGAGATTTTTTACAACTGTCTTAGGTGCAGGGGGAGAACCGAGATCCAGTGGCCACCAGTTTGGTGACCATAACAATAAGGCCTCACCAAAAAGCATGATCTCGGTCTTCCCTACGTTGAGTTGAAGGAAGTTACTCCTCATCCAATTAGATATCGCTATCATGCCCGAAGAGAAGGTAGCCTGGGCAGAGAAGGTAGATTTATTGAAAGAGAAGATAAGCTGCGTATCATCAGCGTATGAGATTGGCGTGAACCCGGAGGACCTCAGGAGATCAGCCAAGGGAGCGACATATATGTTAAACAAGGTTGGGGGCGTGGCTAACCGCCGAGCATGGCGGCCGCAACTTAACGGAGCCCCTGGCTGGGACCCATTTATCCTGTCTATATTGCGGATCCTGGGGGCTACTCTGCTGTGCTTTCCCCCCCCCATGCGACGGTGAGACAGAGGGGACTGCCTGACCGCAGCGCTGATTCCGGAGGTGCCGAGTCTGTGTGCGGAGAGCCTTGGAACTTCGCCGCTGGTCTCTCTGGCCTGACGACATCGTGGCCTGCTGTGGACCGGCGTCTGGGGGATGCCCGCTGGTCGAGCTGCGGGGAGGCTCTTCAGGACGACGTGCCCTGCCCCCACTGCTCACTGACCTTGCCTCTGGGGGGCATCTGCTCGAACCCAACGTCAACCATCGGAGCCCTGGGCCTGCGGACACCGGCAGCTCCCGGAGGTGGGATGACGCACTTTCCCGGTTGTGGCTGAGAGTGCCCCGGGGGCCGCTGAGAACACAGGTGCCTCACGGGGGACACGGTACGACGGCGCCCCACCTTCTTCGATGCTGTGACCCCCTCCCCCGGTGGTACCTACCTGCGGCCGGGAGGAGCGCCGCCCTCCTGCATCGGGACAGCTGCGACGCTGGGCCTTGGAGGCGGCGGCTGCCCTGCTGCTGCCCGGCGGTGCTCGGAACCTTGCCTGGGCCCATCTGGTGTGTCTCCTTTGCGGGGTGGGCCTGCTTTCTTCCGGCCCCTTCCCCCTTTGTGGACCCGCTGTGCGCTCCGGTGACGCACACCTACTGGCATTGGAGTGGGCTTCAGTGCTTGCCGGACGCCTGGAGGGCCTGGAGCCCTCCGCGACTTCATCGCCGCACTGCCCCCCCCTTTCCCGGGACGGAGAGACATGGCCCGTCTTGGATGCTTGGTGGTGGGGCCTGATTCCTTGACCCCCTTCACTGTCGCATCATCTGTGCGCCAGAGACTACCGGTGGCGTAGACTGTGTCCCGGGGATTTGACTTACCTACCATCCATCGGTGAGCACCGACTGCCGTAAGTTTACCCACCCTCCAACTACAATGTGAAGTGGCCCGCATTGGTGCATATTCTTGCCTCCACCGTCATCTCTCTGGGTGAGCCCGGTCTGTTTGCTGTTTTGCTCTGGCCCCCCCCCCTTTTTTGCTTGTGTCTGTGCTGGAGTGCGGTGCCAGCTGCTAGGCGGTAGCACGCTGCGGCCTGTGAACTTTTAGACATGGTAGACTGGCTTATTGGTTGCTGACTGGCTGCTCTTTACCGGTCCTGACCTCCCACTGTGATACGACCGATCCTCCATTGTTCAGGCCGGGTGTGGTTCCTGCAACCTGGCGTACCATTGACTTGGTTAGTTGTTCCGCCCCTCGTTCCACTCCTATTGCCACGGTCCCATCGCGCCTGGACAACTTGCTGTTTTGGTCTCTTCTCCATTGGGGATCCCACAGGGCTTCTCCCTCTTAATTCCACCACCACGTCACGGTCGGTGCAATGGGGCGTACAAAGGGACGGCAGCCTGACATGCCTACCACGGGCATGTCCACCCAGAGGGACCTCGATATGGACTCCCAAACATCCTCCATAAGCTGTGTCCCGCCGACAGCTTTGTCGCACCCCTCTGATAAGCTGGACCAAATCCTTCTTGAAATCAGGGAGACGCGTCAATCGCTTGAACAACAACTAGGCACGCTTTCCACTGGCCTCACTCTCCTGCGTGCCGACCACGGTAAACTCAATGATACGGTCAAAGACCACGCACAGACATTGTTAGACATTATACTGCAGCATAAAGAACACTCCGTCCAGTTGTCGCAGATGCAAAAGCAGTTGACTACCCTCCATGATAGAGTCGAAGATGCCGAAGGACGGGCCAGACGCAATAATGTCCGCATTGTTGGTCTGCCGGAGCGCTCAGAGGGCCCAAATGCGACCCAGTTTGTCGAACAGTGGCTGAAGGACTATGTAGCCCCAGAAGGCCTTTCTTCCTTCTTCTGTGTGGAACGGGCCCATCGAATTCCTATGGGCAGACCAGCGGCTGGAAGGCCGCCCAGACCACTTATAGCCCGTATCCTCAACTATAAGGACCGTGATTATTTACTGCAAAAAGCCAGTGAAAATGCTCCCATACGATACGAAAATACCCGGATTTCTCTTTATCCGGACTATACGGTGCAGGTGCAACATCACAGAGCTTCCTACCAGCCACTTAAACGGAAACTTCAGGCCCTTGGCCTACAGTATGCCCTGTTGTTTCCTGCACGTCTGAAAATTATCCATAATCAAAAATCCTACTTTTTTGAGGACCCTGAAACAGCAAATGCCTGGATTGAGGCTACTCTCCCTTCACAGGCTCTGGACAATATGGATCAACAGTTGAGATACGCTCAACCGCAGACGAGCAGGCCTGGGTCCCGTCGCAACAGAGCACTGCGAACTCTTTCCACTATCAAACCAATGCCTGGACAGGCCCTGTTGGAGCAGGAATTGGCACTGGTGGTAGCTGCCTCCCTGCGTGACCCCTTGCGGGTCGCGTCCCCGGAACATTCAGACGATAACACCCTGCCGTCGGACTCTGAGAGCAATGATCCCCTGTTCCCGACGATAACCCCGCAGATTGTGAAGGACCTCTTTGGCTGATGCTGCGGTTCGGCCATATGAGTCTCTCATACTCAAGGCCCTATTCTGACCTCATGGAGGGAAGTACAATATTACCACTGTATGCATAATCTAACCCCCCTGTTATTTTCTCCCCAGGGTTCCGTTCAGTATAATTTATTATAGGGTCCCGGCATATGTGTAGCTCCAGGAGTATGGGTTACTGCAAGATCTGTATAGGTACCACCCCCCCTGCAGATACTGCAATGTATAACCGTTTGGAATTAGTTCGTTTTCGCACATGTTCGGACCAACGTAGTTTGACGGTTGGCCCTAGTATTGGGTGTTATGGTTCATGGGGGGTTAATTGGTTCCTGGTCCAGCTGGTATTACCTAACATTTTGTATTCTACCTATGTACCTATGGCAATTCTCTATATTGGTCTGATCCGACATGGCAGGGGTAGGAAAATATAAAATACTGACATGGAATGTGCGGGGCATGGGGTCTGTCCACAAGCGACACAGAATTCTTGCCCAGCTGAATAGGCGGAAAATCCAAATAGCTCTTATTCAGGAGACACACTTAACGAGCTCGGAAGTCAATAAACTGCGTAAGAAATGGAAGGGACAGTTTTTTAATACCTCTTACTCAGCCTTTGCAAGGGGGTCACTAATTTGGTTTCGGAATGGGGTACCCTTTGTGCTGACGGAGCAATGGATAGACCCAGCCGGGCGTTATGTACTCTTGTTAGGCAAACTAGATGGGGTCCCAATAGTCATCTGCAGTGTGTATGCTCCCAATTATGATCAGAATACTTTTCTCAGTAACCTAAACACATCACTAACGGATTGGGTGGGATGCCCCTGGGTCATTGGAGGAGATTTTAACTCTGTATTGGATGTCGGTTTGGATCGCTCTCACCCCCCTTTCAGAGGTGCTGTAACCACCAATAATGCGGACTTCCTACAAGCTTGGGCGGTGGGTTGGACATTACACGATGTATGGCGTATATTACATCCCAACAGCCGGGAATATTCATTCTACTCCCCTCCGCACCAATTACACACCAGGATAGACAGAATTTTCTGCTCTCTGCCCTTACTGTCCCAGATTGTTGAGTCTACCTACCTTGGAAAGACTCTGTCTGACCATAACCCACTTGATATTCTCCTGGGATGGGGGAGGGTTCCCACCCCGGTCCCAACTTGGCGTCTTTGGCCACAAACTCTTGAGGACCAGGTTTTTAGAAACATATTAGGCACAGCCATTACTAATTACTTCACCGAAAATGACAAATCTGCCACCTCCCGCTTAATTGAGTGGGATGCATTTAAATCAGTGATCAGAGGCACGGCAATAGGGGCTACCGTAGGGGCCCGGCAGGAAACGCACAAGAGCCTAACTTCAGTTGAGAACTCTCTACACAACCTGGAGACCGCAGCTATTACTAATCCCTCGCAGCAGGCGCAGTCACAAGAAGCCAGAATTGAACATGCAGAACTTCTTGAGCGACTTCGCCTAATAGACTATAACGCGCACACGCAGTATAGTCATAAAGATGCAGATAAATCAGGGACCCTATTGGCACGTCTTATACGTGACGTTCCCTCCCCTGTCCCGATCACAGAAATTTCCCTTCCGGATGGTACTGTTGTCTCTACTCAGGCAGATATCAATATGGCTTTTTGTACATATTACAGCAACCTGTATAGCGCACCACCGGCTGCTTCCCCTGAACACCTGATCGCCTTCTTGGAGGACCTCACATTCCCCACATTATCCACAGATGATCAATCAGAATTGGAAGCCCCTATCACTCAACTTGACATTAGGGAAGCCATTAAAGACCTTCCCAGAAACAAAACTCCCGGCCTGGATGGGTTGCCTGCAGAGTTTTACGCGACATATGTGGCACAACTCACCCCCCGTCTAGAAATCCTCTACAAAACGGCACTCGAAAAACATACTCTTCCCTTGACAACTATGCAGGCGCTAGTTACTTCTCTCCCCAAACCAAATAGAGACCCACACGACATATCAGGGTATCGCCCCCTTTCATTGCTATCCACCGAGTACAAAATACTCAGCAAAATCTTGGCCAGGCGCCTCCTTCCCTACCTCCCACAGCTTATTCACACTGATCAATGTGGCTTTATACCGGGCCGCAATACTTCTTTAAATATCAGACGGCTCCATTATATATTGGAAGCTGCGGCAGACCTTTCTCGTACGATCGGGTGCATTTCTCTTGATATGCGCCAGGCGTTTGATACACTCGATTGGAATTATATGATGATTGCTATGGAAAAGTTTGGTATCCCCAAGGGTTACTTGCAGTGAGTTAAACTATTATATTCCACTCCTACAGCTCGGGCCAGGACTGGCTCTTATATCTCTTCGGTATATCCTATAGCTAGGGGTACACGGCAAGGATGCCCCTTGTCGCCGTTGCTGTTTGTTTTAGCATTAGAACCCCTCCTGATTAAACTTCGCAGTGGGGCCATGGGCCGGGGGATTGTACTCAATAACACCACACATTTAGTGTCCGCATATGCAGACGACATTATTTTATATCTAAACGATCTTACTACCAACCTGGAACCTGTCCCGGCCATATTTAAACACTTTGCACAGATATCGGGACTGACTATTAACGAAACTAAATCTTATGCTTTTTACATGCGCTACAGGGATACCCCAGAGGCTGTGCGCTTTGGTGACTTATTACTAACTACCGCCCCAGACACCTTTAAGTATCTCGGTGTACAAATATATAGAACCTCCCAAGACCTTATAGATGGCAATTTGCTGAAGGCTATTAAATCACTCCGAAACCAGGTCTCTTTTTGGACCTCGCTGCCCCTGTCGGTGATGGGCAGAGTAGCCATTTCTAAAATGGTGATGCTTCCTCGTCTCCTATATTTTTTCACTAATCTGCCGATCACTATCCCGGCCCCAATTTTTTGTACACTTGATACACTCCTGTTGGAACTTATTTGGGGCAAGGGGCGTAGGAGGGTCAGCCTTGCCAAGTTACAGCTGCGACCTGAGGAGGGAGGACTTGGAGCCCCGGATTTCCGAGCTTATTGTATGGCCAGTCAACTGCAGTGGTTATCTTATTGGCAAGCGGGACGACACATTCAGGAAATTGGCTATACGCCCCAGCTTCTTGACCGGGGTATCCTGCACACTTTATTCCTGCCCCAGGCTAGGATACCGCCTACAGCTCCCCCCTTGCTCAGAACCGCATTACTGCATTGGAAGAAGACACTCCAATACCCCAAAAAGGCCCCCCCATACTCTCCCAGCATACCCTTGCTTGGGATACCTACTACTACTGGTTTAATCTCGAACAGGGCCTTATCCCCGTGGGTTCAGGAAGGTGTGTCAACAATTGGAGCATTGTTCACTGAGGGCACACTAGCAGATCACGATAATTTTATCCGTACACAGGGGGTCCCTCCGACACTTTTTCTTCTACTCGCAGCTATCTCTCATTACATCAAACGCTGGTGGTCCCCTGACGGGATTGAACCCCCTAAGCATGAACTAATATATGCAATGTACCTAATGGGAAGGGGATGACACCTTATTTGCTGGCTCTACAGAGGTATTAGAGCACATTCTGGGTTACCGTTACTGCCACTACGTGTTAAATGGTCGCTGGAACTGGGAAAGGAAATGACAGACACGGAATGGTCCTCTGTTTTAGAATTTCCTAAGAAGGTGTCCCGCAACGCTAAATTTAAATACATACAATATATGATCTTACATAGGGCATACCTCACACCACATCGTCTTAATCGTATATTTCCTAACACACAACTCACCTGCCCTAGGTGTCAGGAAGCAGATGCCGACCTACTTCATATGCTGTGGGGGTGCCCGCGTTTGCGCATATACTGGCAAACTGTTGGTTACAGAGTGCAGGAAGTCACCGGTACGGCGGTTTGGTCATCGGCAGAAAGCTGTCTGCTAGGACTGCATAAACGACCCAAGAGGCAGAAGGTCCAGTATAGATTTGCTGACTTGGCTGTACTCATAGCAAAACGTGCCATCACAATGCGATGGAAATCTGCTTCTCCCCCTACACCTCTCTCATGGCAGACAGAAATGGTCCGCTGGGGTACCGCTGAGAGTACGAGTATCAGACAAGAAGAGTTTGGAGGACTGCGTAAGATCCCTATCTCTCTGGACTGGGACTCCATGCTTGAAACATTTAAAGCCATAGATATGCTAACCCCTCCAGCATCGCAGAGCGGGCCCATCCCACCCTCACATCCCGCAACCCCAAGAATTGGACTATCGGCTACCCAATAATGCCGTATCACTTCATAATTTAAATGGCCTAGAGGTATATATATATATATATGTTATGAAACTGTTTGTTATTTATTGTATGGATACAATCTTTATATGTGTTACACTACAAATTAGTGGACCAGGAACAGGGGGAGGGGTAGTTCTATGTTTTAGTATTAGGTTGGTAAAGTATAGCTTGTTAGATTTATGGGTCTGCTAATATTCGGATACCTCACTATATTAATGGTCTGCCAATTCCTTATCTTTTGCTCCTTCGATAACATGACGCTGTCTTGACGTGTGTTCTTGTAAACGAATATCCACATTGTCATTTACACCTTGCACATAACCTGTATATTCATGTTTGATACCCTTTAAATACTAGCAGCCAATTATTTGGAAGATGTGTCGTATATATTATGCTGATTGAAAACTCAATAAAAATATGTTTAAAAAGAAAAAAAAAAAATCAGTGGCAAAAATAAATAAATATATATGTTAAACAAGGTGGGGCTCAGACATGAGCCCTGTGGCACTCCCTTGGTCAACTCCGTGGTTCTAGATCGAAAGGGTCCGAGGTTGACTGTCTGAGATCGATTAGTGAGAAAGCTTGTCAACCACCGCAGGGCTAAACCTCCAATCCCTATTTCCTCCAACCTCCTAAGCAGAATCTGGTGATCAACCATGTCAAATGCGGCTGAGAGGTCTAACAGCACGAGAAGAGTGGGTTGGCCCTTATCTAAGGCCATCCTGATGTTATCCGTAACAGCCACCAGGGCTGTCTCCGTGCTGTACCTGATTGCGATGTGTCAAGGCTGCCTGAGGACTCAACATAGTCTGACAGCTGTTTATTAATAGACTTTTCCAGGAGTTTAGTCATAAGGGGTAGTAGTGAAATGGGCCGTAAATTGGAGAGGTCTTCCATAGGAACTTTCGTGTTTTTACGAATGGGTATGACAGTTTGGAGTGGAGCGGATTGGAGTGTGGCAGATCGATTTAGATTGAAGTGGGGCAGATTGTTTGGATTAGAGTGGTGCAGATTGTGTTGGATTGGGGCAGAATGGAGTGGTACATAAAATTAAAGAACAAATTAGAGAGAAACCCTTCAGGTACAAAGGGAACTGGGTTATAATAACTAGTAACAAGACGGTGTTCCCTATGTTAATATTTCTAGTTTAACTACCAATTTGACAACTGTTTTGTATTGTTTTAAAAAAAAATGTTTTTATAAACTGTAAATTTTGCATGTATGTTTTTAAATATGTGATGTAATGTTTTATGCTTTATTTGCACATGATTGCTTTACCGTTGCATATGTATTGAGTAAACAATATTGTATTGTGTGGTTCATAAGCGAAAGATACGTGTCATTCAAATATTGTTTAATAGGAAAGGACCAAGACACACAAGATAAAGTATTGATAAGAATAGAATTGTGGCCTCTCTTGCATCGGATTTTTATGCTTATATGTATTGATTGCATCTGTATTATGTATACATAATTATTTTTTACCAATAAAGGAGGATATATATTTCTACTAGAGATAAGACTTATGGTCTGTATGTGTTGGATGGATGAATGGGTATGACACAAGGCATTGGTAGTTAAACTAAACATATTAACATAGGGAACACCGTCTTGTTACTAGCAGATTGGAGTGGGGCAGATTGTTTTGGATTGGAGTTGGGCAGATTGTTTTGGATTGGGGCAGTTTGGAGTGGTGCAGATTGTTTTGGATTGGAGTGGGGCAGATTGTTTTGGAGTGGGGCAGATTGCTTGGAGTGGGGCAGATTGCTTGGAGTGGGGCAGATTGTTTCGGAGTAAGGCAGATTGTTTTGGATTGGAGTGGGGCAGATTGTTTGGAGTGGGGCAGATTGGAGTGGATTGCTGGATTGGAGTGGGGGCAGATTGGAGTGGGGTTGGATGGGGGGATTGGAGTGTGGTGGATTGGAGTGGATTGGGGTGAGTGGGGTGGACTAGATTGGTCTGGGGTGTATTGGATTGAGTGGGATGGATTAGATTGAGTGGGTTGGTGTGGTGTGAGGTGGGGTGGATTGGCTTGGATTGGAGTGGGGCGGATTGGATTGGAGTGCGGTGGAATGGGGTGTACTGCACTGCATTATTTAGATAATTACATATAAGAAAGAAACAATGTCACTTTGCAATATATAGATAATCATCATCTTTTG
Organism: Calotriton arnoldi; assembly: GCA_963921515.1. Lineage (NCBI taxonomy): Eukaryota > Metazoa > Chordata > Amphibia > Caudata > Salamandridae > Calotriton > Calotriton arnoldi. The sequence continues at coordinate 3,976,965 of CAWUFW010000322.1, read as the reverse complement.
AGAACAGCACCCACGAGCAAAAACAAAACAAAACATTAGTGCAAAGTGAGAGAAGAAGAATTGGCAAAATAAAAGTAAGTGGAAGTTAAAAAGAACAAAATAGAACCTCAATCACACCAGGAGCAGCGGACGGGCTCTGAATAAGTTGAATCAATCAGTGCTTGGTCCCTGCTCTGCACAAAGGAACGAAAATGATGTTAGGCCTGCAGTGACCAGTTATGAGACTGTAAAGATGAGTGCCACACAAGCCAACAAATTGAAACAGCAGGGTGGGCTCCAAGCTCTTTTTGTTAACTGCGGCTTGCAAGCGATATGCATGCGCTAGCGCATGCTATCGCAGGCTCGACCCTAAGAAACATGAGTGCAAAGTGAGAAAAGAAAAAATGGCTAAATAAAAGATGGTTTACTATAGAAAATAAAACTTTGCAAATGTGTTTGTACTGCTGGGCATGTTTTTGCCAGTCACACGCCTTCTGTTTGCAGGGCACTGGAAACTAAAAAGACAAAATAGTACCTCAATCACGTCGGGAGCAGCGAATGGGCACTAATAAAGTTGAATCAGTCAGTTCTTGTCCCTGCTCCACACAGAGGAACGGAAATGATGTTAGGCCTGCAATGACCAGTTACAAGGCTGTAAAGAAGAGTGTCATGAAAGCCAGAAAATTGTAAGCAACAGGGTGGGCTCCAAGCCCTTTTTGTTAACAAGAGCGTCTCACAAGCGATACACATGCGGTAGCGCATGCTATTGCAGGCTCGACTATAAAAATGCTCTTAGCTGCGCCAGTCCTGCACACAAAATCACATCCACAAACTCAAGGATCACAGAGAACTCCCCATACCACAACCTCGGACAAGGATCAAAGTCAGTAGTGAATACTTCCCTCCCCTGCCTATCACAAGAGGCACACGAAAGGGTTGCCCGCTTTCCCACTAATCTTCTCACTCACGATGGAACCTTTTTTATCCAAAGAGCGTAACATAACCCGTGCATTAGGGGACTCAAAGTGGGCGTATAGGAAACAAACTGTTGCTTTCTGCTGATGATGTTCTGTACTTCTTGACTTAGCAGGAATCCTCCGTCCCGGCACTGAAACAGGAATTTGCACTTTTTGCTGAGGTCTCAGGCATCCTGGTCAACTATTGCAAATCAGGTGGCATGAGAATCCCCTCCACATTCGTGGACTCAGGCACAATCCTTGACAATAATGGCTTCTCCGGGTCACAGGGGCCTATCGAACATCTTGGTATATATCTGTATAACTCCATGATGAGCCTCTATCAGTGTAATATTCCTCCTGTCTTGCGGGCTCTATATAAAGACCCATACCTTTGGGGACGGCTAGAAATTACATGGTTCACATCAGTAAAGATGAACTTCTTGCCGAGATTACTATATATAGCACAGACTCTCCCGCTTTGGTTCTCAAGCTCCATGATAGATCAGAATAAGACGCTCCTCCTTAAGTTCGTCTGGAAAAATAGCTCTCCCAGAGTTGCCAGGTACACGTTTTACAAAAGCACAATGGAGGGTGGGTTGGGGTTCTCCAACATACGCACATACCTTCAGGCAGGCCAACTCAGACCAGCCCTAGATTGGAACTAGAACCCAGACAGCAAAATCTGAGTCCAAGTGGAGCAACACTTCTCACAGGTACCCCAGTACCATATCCTCTGGCTCCCCCAACAACGGGAGGCCCCCCTCTGCTAATGACTACACCGATCCTGTTAAACACTTGGCAACAGGTTGCACGCAAGGCCAGTTCTACCACATTCCCCTCTCCAATGTCTCCCATAGTTACAAATCCTGACTTCCCACCCTGGCATCCATGACCCCAGCTTTAACAGCTGGAATGCCAAATATAAGAAGAAATCACTTCAAAACTATTTGATGGCTGCATAAACTATTCCTTAATAATTATTTATGCAAACAGAATCAGAATTGCCATGTTAAAACAGAGGGAAAAGTGTTTTATACAAAGTCAAATTCCCTGCCCTTTCCATAATCTAAAGACATAGACAAAACACCAGTATTTTGCACTGAATACATAATATTTAACAACGTGTACTTTTGAATACAGCAATAAATGCACCTTGACTCAGAAATAATTTTGAAACAATGTAACATTAGCCACTTTTTCAGAGCTGAGAGGAGGGTTTTTTAAAACTACCCAATGTATAATAACAAACCATAGCAGATACATTTATGCATTCGTAAAGTTTTTCACTTAGGATGTCCTAACATGCATTTCCTAACTCTTGGATATTTGCTTTGTCATGTTCTGCTATGTTACACATTTTTTGGTATAGCGCTGAATTCTCCTATTACTTGGCCTCTTGGTGCTGACAGTAGAAGTGTCATTGTATAATCTTTGACCATTTACAGTGACCGACAACAGCGAACATGCCATAATGAGAGCAAATCTCAGTCACCATAGGTTACAGTTAACATTTCATGGGTGCCATTTAAATTATGGGTAGTACGGATCCCACTACCTGCAGATTCGGGCACTCACCCTCAGGAGTCATAGCGGCAGCCTCAGGGACTGAAAGTAAACAAGACTTTCAAGGCTGTTTACTTTCTGTGGCTTCCTCTCCTGCCCAGTCCTTCAGCTTTTCAGTCGCAAATACCAGGCTGTTGAGGTACCAAAAGTGTTCCAAGGGATCAGCCATCTGATTTAATTGGGGGTGGGGAGAGGTCAATAGCTGGCTGATGTCACTTCCGCTGTCTTTGGCATTTTGATGAATCAATGTCTGTGTAGCATTTCTTAATCTGCATTGTTATAGTTTGTAGCAAGTAGCACTTCCTGAATATTAAAAACATGTAACTGTATCATTACAAATCCCTGCACTGCACAAATGTTTAAGGTTTTATACAAACCCAGTTTTATTTTTTATGTATAATTTTTAAAATAGTTTTTCTAATGCACAATAAACGTGCAATTTACTTGATGAATTCTGTACCTTCATAGACCCTTTACTGAAGTGTCTGTTGGTCATAATGCTTTGCACCGCATCCGCTGCTGTGTAGGCCATATTAACCTAGGGGAATAATGTTAGCTGCTAACGTTAGTATGCATCTAAATATAGTTCTATTAGTGGATAAAATCAAGGGGTTTGGCTCTATTCCCTCTGTGTGGATTGTGTATTTTACTTATGGCTCAACAGTGGCTCAAGGTACGTGGCACCCTCCGCCCCTGACTGAACTCCATACATTAATTTACTGGCTGTTTTACAATGACTCTTGGAATTGAGCTTCTGCTACTACTTGCTAGACTCCATATATTATAGCCTTAGAGACCGCCGTAGCGGGCTCTGCAACCATTAAAGGCCCCCTCCAGCGTTTTCGGCTCGGGCCTTTAACAAGGGAGCGGGTCTTTAATAGCCGGTAGGGCCCGCTAGGAGGGCTCTAAGGCTATTAGAACATTCCGCCCCTAGAGGGCAGAATGTTCTAATTACTAAAAACAAAGGCCTCTCGGAGCCTGATGGGGATTTAAATCCCCTCGGGCCCTGAGAGGCCTTTGCTCACAGCAGCAGCTGTGAACAAAAACAACATTGGAATGTTGCTCTGCGAGCTTCTACCAGCCCATCGAAGCCCGGAGAACTCCATTGTATTCAATGGAGTGCTCCACATTCCAATGTTCTAATATATGTTGGTGGCTTAACATTGTGTCTGAAACTCCAGGCGCTGACATGCTGAAGGTTGGCTGCAGTGACTTCTGAGTAGGCTTCCACCAAACCTGCATCCGTGGGAGCTTTGCCTTCTCTGTCCAGACGCCTCCTTGGAATAGCCTCTGAAGGATAATGAGGATCTTTAAAGCCACCTTGAATTCAGAAAGCAGCAGAGACTTGGCTACTCAAAAAATTGGGTCTTTCTGTCTAGAAACATAGACTGCCTTCAAAGCTATCCCTCATGCTTGCTTTGAATTCCATTCCATAACTAAGATGCTCCTACACACCTCCATGACAAGCCTGGAGCACATTCAGGGCCCGACTGGCCATAGCAGGCGCTGGGCGTTTCCCCGTTCCCCGGTGGACCGCCAGGGTGGGGGCCGGTTTTGGACCCCTGGGGAGCTGGTTTTGTTACTGGGGGCCGGTTTTGCCCCCTGTAACAAAAGCGGCAGCGGTGAGACGGGAGTGGTGCTTCCAAATCGCACAGGTCAGCCAAGCTGTTTTCCTGGGCTTGTTTCGGTTCCCAGTCCGGCCGTGAGCACATTCTCTGGGCCTCACGCAAGACACCCAAACACACTACTCATAAGTGATACCACTATCTACACCCTTCTGTGATCATACATAACAAGTGCAGTAGCTACTTGTTCAACAACCCAGAAATCGCTTTCGAGCCTCAACAATCAATCAATGAATTAAGCAGATTTCTAAAGCGCATGGCTACCCAAATAAGGTTTCCCAGCACTAGCAGAACAAAGACCAAAGATTGTCAAGCTAGACTTCAAAGAGCCATATTTTCAGCAACTTCTGAAACAGCGCAAAGGTGTTGCACAAACGCAATTTGTGAGGCAGAACATTCCATAAATTTGTCCCCAAAAAGGCAAAGGGCTGACCTCCCTACTTAGCCAGTTTGATGTTGGGAATAGAGGCCATAATCACTTTGATTGAGTGTAGTTCCTGCTAAGGAGTGTAAGGATGGGTCAAAGACCGTATGTAGAAAGAGCCAGTCCATTCATGGCTCTCTGTACATAACACAGAGTCTTGAACTTTGTACGCTGGAGAGCAGGGAGCCAATGCAGCTGACGCAGATGCTGTGAGACTGAGACGTTACGAGGAGTGTGACATAAAAGGTGGCATGCAGCATTCTTGACAGTCTATAGCCGCATTAGCCGGGACTGTGTGACACCTAAGTACATTGCCATAGTCCAATCTTCAGATTATAAGGGTTTGCACTACAGTTTTTTGCCTGTTTAGAGGAAAGTACCATAAGATTTTTCTTAAGCACCCAAGCAGTCCAAAGCAGCATGCCGCTGCCTTGGTGATCTGTCAATCCATGGTCAGTCTGTCATCCACCCAAATGCCAATGTCATTGATCGACTGCTGACTAGGAGCAGGGCATGTGCCTCTTCAGTTGGTCAGTAGTGAGGCCCCCCCATAGCTGTGGTTGGTTGCCTAATAGCAGCACCTCAGTTTTGCTGCTGTTTAGTTTGAGGCAGTTAATCTGCATCTGGTCTGCCTCTTCCTTAAGACGATGACCAATACCGGGAGAGGTGCTCATTGCGGAGAGCGATATTGCAATCTGTGTGTCATCTGCATAATAGTAAATGGAGAAGTAATATTTTCTACTGTATCAGCCAATGATTGCACTTGTATGTTAGATAGGGTGGGACTTAAAGAGGATCATTGAGGAACTCCATGAGGCAGATTGTGTATTCCTGATTTGAAAGGTTTGGCAAGTACCTGAAAAGTACAGCCATGCAAAAATGACTGAAACCAGGCGAGAGCTGGCTCTTGAATCCCAACCTGTGCCATTCTATTAAGGAGCACCCAATGCAACACGGTATCAAAGGCAGCACTTAGATCAATCAAAATCAGTGCTGCTGTTCCTCCTCTATCGTATTCCTGCCTCAAATGCTCCGTCACCCCTAACAAAGCCGTTTCGGTACTGTGCGCTGAACAAACGCCAGACTGAGTGGGATGCAGTACCTTGCAACTTCTAAGAAAGCGGATAGCTGGCCGTTGATGGATGTGCTTTTCAAGAACCAATAGTGTGGAAGGGGAGGACAAGACACAGGGAAGTGCTATAGAAATGCTTCAATACAACATAATACAAAACTATGAGTTCTTCTTTCATTTAGCAGCTCTCTTTTCACTGATCCTTTGAGTACTGTAAGCCAGTGCAAAATCACAATCAGAAGGTATGGTGAGGCCATAGTTTATCTTTTACGCACCTGCCATAAATTGCAGCAACATTCTAAAACCATTAGCCCATCCTGCTGCTTCTGGAGAAGACTATGGCAGAGTTGAACAATAGGGACCTGAGTGATGCTGTGTCTTTTGCTTGAGCATGAATCGTGTTGGTCACAAGCGTTTATTATCGTTTTATTTTTCATTTTTTTCGCTGCTGGCGGGGGGGGGCAATGCTCCTCCGCCATAGTGGAGGAGCCGCTGCTGCAATTTACACTAAAACCTAGAATATGATACACCCCCTGTCTGAGTTTCCATAGCGAGGTGTACTAAGAAAGGTACTAAAATGTCACTGAGGCACTTACTAGGAGGCAGAGACTTATGTACAGGTACAATTTCATTCAAGGTAGTTATACGTTTGAAAATACAAGATATTGAAATAATTATGCAATTAAAGTAAAATTAAAATACAAAGAAACAAAAAACTCATTAAGCATGTCATTTCAAATATGCAATGTACAACATTAACAGGAAGAAATGTATCAATTCTATAGGAACTTGAAAACATCTGTAATAAGATCTAAATTGTATGAAACAAATAAATTAATGCTATTACTCTAAAAATAATTCATGGAGGTTTAGGCACTTCTTCAATTCTAGGAGTATGTAACTGTGAAATGCGGGCAGGAGTGTTTAAAAAGGTAGTTATGGGTAGCCACAAAAGACCCCTTTTAATAGCAAGTGCAACTGGATAAACGTACGCTCTATCAAGTCTGTGATTGTGACACACTCCATACCACCAAGCCTGAAAGGGTACCAGAGAAGTGTCCTTCCAGGATTTCGTAATTTGTTGAAAGGCAACAGCCAGAAGTAAATCTATTATATAAAAATCCTTGGAATGGGAAGTCCAATAGTCGGAAATACTACCTAGAAAATTTTTATTAAGATTAAATGGGGCTTGCATATTAACAATGGTATTTATCTGTTGCCAAACTCTCAACCAAAATTCATAAATAAGAGGGCATTCAAAAAGCATGTGTTTAAGATCTGCTGAGGGTTGAGAACAAGACCAACAATTAAAAGGTACAGCAGGATCAATTCTATGAAACGTAACAGGGGTGATCAAAAGGCAGTTATAAATAAAGAATAAAGTTTGAGTTGCATTAGCCGCTCTAGACGATTTCCTTATTTTAACCCAAATTTTATTCCAAATTGGAATAGAAAAAGTAGTTAGTAGATCGATTTCACAAAGATTCTCTACCTCTGTTTTATCTCTATCCTCCGGAACAAGAGTAAGATGTTTATATGGTTAGGATGCAGAAGGCAATACATCCAATAAGTTATGAATAGGAGGAGGTGAGGGAGAGGTTATTTGATCAAGAGAGAGTTTGTTATAAGGGCATTGAGTTGCCGAGATAAGCAAGCGGTATTTGACTTCATATGAATCTGGAAAGGAGAAAAGTGACTGTACTACTCGAAACGGCAAGCAGGTACCATCTTGAAAAAATTGATGAATTCATTTAAAACCTCTAGCGTACCAATCTTTCCAGAAAATAATTCTATTATTTATTTTAATAGAGGTATTGTACCAAATTGATGAGTTCAGAAATTGATCCTTAGGAGTTTTATAAGAAGTAAAGATGGGAGATAAAATTTTGCATGTGTTCTTAAAAATCGGAAGAGATAAGGATAAGGGTCTAGAAGTAATAGACAAGCACTCCATCAGGGAAAAAGGATGCCAAGAGGATTTTTCAAGATCTGTCCATAAAGGATAAAGTGTAGAATCATTTTCTTGTAATAAAAGCGATGTTTGTTTAAGACAAAAGGCTAAGTATTACTTATGGAAATCTGGAAAATTAACTTCACTCAGATGCTTTGGTTGTTTAAGTTTGAGAAGCGACATCATAGGTTTTTTATTATTCCATAAGAAATTAGATAAAACAGAATATATCTTTTTATATTGGGATTGTGGAATATTAACTGGTATATTTGAGATATAGAACAATATAATAGGTACTAACATCATTTTTATAGTGCCGAGGCGACCCCACCAGGATAAAAACAAAGGGTTCCAACGATATGTATGTGCAAGAAGGACTGAGTGTAGCGTTTTCAAATTAAAGGCTAGAGTATCTTTAACTGTGTCAGAGAACCACAGACCTAGATATTTAATCTTATCTGGATTCCAATGAAAGGAAGACGAACGAAAATCAGCATGAAAACATAACTTATTTAGAGGGAGGATTTCACACTTGTCTGCATTTAATATATTGCCCGAAACAGACGCAAACTCATCTACTTCTAGTAAAAAAGCCGGTAAGGATGTTTGCGGATTAGAGATAAAAAGCAAAATATCATTGGCATAGACAGAGAATTTGAGCTGAGTGTCCCCATAAGCAAAACCTGTAATCTGTGGATTAGAACGAATCTTTATTAAAAATGGTTCCAATGAAAGTATAAATAATAAAGGGGAGAGCGGATAACCTTGCCGAACACCTCTATGAAGAGGGAAAAAAGGAGACATAAGGCCATTAACCAAAATAGATGATTTAGGGGAGGAATATAACAAAGAAACATAATTAATAAAATTAGGACCAAAACCAAACCAGGAAAGCGTGGAAAAAATAAAAGACCAACTAACTCTATCAAACGCTTTTTCCGCGTCCAAAGAGATAGCTGCCAAAGAAGATTTATACGATTTGGGTTTACTAAGCACATTAAAAATAGTTGTGTATTATCCGAAAGGTGCCTATCTTTAATGAAACCACACTGTTCTCTCCCAATTAATTGGGGTGATAATTTATCCAAACGAAGAGCTAATATTTTTGCAAAAAGTTTATAATCTAGGTCAATTAGGGAAATAGGACGATAATTTTTACACAATCCGTGGTCTTTATTAACTTTGGGAAGGAGACATATCAATGCCTCTTGAAAGGAGCCACCCCATGTATGAGAAGATATAAAATACAGGAAGAGTTGGTGTAATTTGGGTAACAGAAGTGAGGAAAAGTAAGAATAAAATTCAATGGTAAAACCATCAGGTCTGAGAGCTTTGCCACGTTTAAGGAAACGAATAGCATTAGAAATATCTTGGATTAGAATATCCTTTTCCAATATGGAAAAATCAATGTCATGGCTTGAAGGCAAAGGGCTGGATGATAGATAATGAAGAGGATCTTGGGAATTAGACTGAGACTCCAGAGTATATAGGGCCTGATAAAATTTTGTAAATACCAGAAGTATATCTTCATTTTTGTGTACACGTTGATTAGTAGAGGTTAAAATAGAATCAATTTTTGTACGTTCTTTTTTGATTTTAAGATAATTGGCAAGACGTTTCCCTGCTTTATTTTGACCCCCATAATATTTCGCACTAGATTTAAGTAAATAAGAATTGGCACTCTCTGTGGAAAGTGTATTAAATTAAACTCAAATTTAGCAGACACTAAATCATTTATGATGCATTCTGAGTGAGATTTATAAAAAGAATATTCTAATTGCTTAATTTAATGCATGTATTAAGTACTTTAAATTTATTGGAGGTAGATTTCCGTTTCTGGGAAACAAAATTAATAATAAAATCTCTAGAAGATGCTTTAAAAGCATCCCAAATAGTTTGAGGAGATATGTCAGGGGATTCATTTTCTTTGAAAAAGGTGTTAGCAAATTTCTCAAAGGTACGTGTAAAGTGCAAATCTAGGTGGAGAGAATTATTAAATCTCCACCGCTTAGTTTCCTGAGAGGGTGGAAGGAGATCTAAATCTAAGGTGACTGGTGTGTGGTTGTTGATCAAAATGGATCCTATATCAGAATTAATGACGTGCTGAGCAAGAGCATTAGAAATAAACATATAATCTATCCGTGATTGGGAAAAGTGGACAGGAGAAAAGAAAGTGTATTCCTGACGTGTTGGATTGCACAATCTCCAAGCATCAATAAGAGATCGTTGGGATATTGTTGACTTGAACTGAGAATGAATTTGTGAGGGTAAAAATCTAGATTTGGAGTGTCTGTCTATGATGGGATCAAAAACCATATTACAATCTCCCCCAACAATCGAAAAATCATCAGTATAAGTCATCAGTTTAGAGAACACTCTTGGCCAAAAGGAACTATCTGGATTAGTAGGTGCATACAGATTAACAATAGTGAGTGGGATTTTATCAATAAGTAAGGAGACTGAAACCCATCTACCTTCACAGTCAACATCCTGTGAAAGAGTTTGTATAGTATGGCGCTTATGACATAAAATAGCTACCCCATTAAGTTTCCCTGAGTCCGGAGAGGCAAAAACATTACCAACGAACTGTCTTTTGAGTTTAGTCACCTCTTTGTCTGAAATATGTATTTCTTGCAAAAGAACAATATCACCTCTTAAATTGGCAATGTGAGACAAAACCCTTTGACGCTTTATAGGGGAGCCTAAACCTTTTACATTCCATGAGATAAATCTTAAAGCCATCTATAAAACGATAATAAATTTAGAGAATACATAACAAGCAGTAATAATTAACATTCTATGAAAGCTATATAAAATAACAACAAAAGATATTTTAGTATAATCCTGAAAATGTAACATCTTGTCAGAGTATATTGCATATGAGGCAAAAATTAAAATCAGAGAAGAAGAGAGAGAAAAAAGGAGAATAGAAGACAGGAAAATAGAAAACGAAGAGCTGAGATACAGAGGAAATTTAAAAGAGAAAACAAGAAAAAAACAAGAAATTGATAAAGATCTTCCAAAAAAGAAAGTAAAAGAGGGAGATAGAAACGTGATGAAGCAAAAAGAAGAGAGAGAGACAAAACCCATACATTAAATATAAAAAAATAACATCCCAGAAAGAACACACAAAATTCGAGGGTGGTGGAGCCACATAAGGGAGACGGTACAACAACTAGAGCACTCTGAAACGTGCATAGGAGGAAGAAGGAATATCATCAAAAACGTAAGAGGAGTTACATGTATGACTTATGACAAAGGCAGTACCTGGGAAAAAGAAGAAGAAACAAGTTATACAAATATCAACAAAAACAATACAAAAACATATAACCAGGACTGTATTACATATTAACAAGAATTAATGAAGTAAGTTAAACATTAGGTCGAGTGACTTCCATATCTTCTAGCCTGCAGTTGTCTGAAAATTGCTGAAGAAGACAAGGGTCTTCATAGGTTGTGGTCTTGTTCTTATAAGTGACTTTAAACAGGCAGGGATGGATAAGACCGAATCTGGCATTAATGTTTCTCAGTGCTGGCCTCATGTCCAAAAACTTCTTTTGTCTGTCCACTGTTGCCGTGGCATAGTCTTGGGAAAAGAAAAGGAGAGAGCCATGCCAGGAGATTCTACCCTTGACCTTGACCTTGACTGCTTGCAGGATCTTCAACAAGTCTGTGTATTCTAAAAAATACAAAATAACTCCTCTTGGTTTATTCAATGAAGACACAGACTGTGAAACATGACCTAAGCGATGAGCTCTCTGAATGTTGAACGTCGGAGATTCAGGCAGATCCAGAAGTTTTGTGAGAAGTGATTGGAAGAAGGAGAGAGGATTAGGGCCTTCAAGTCCCTCTACTAAGCCGTAAATATGTAGATTGTTGCGTCTGTTGTGGTTTTCAAGATTCTCAATCTGTTTTTGAAGATGCTAGATCTGAGATTGCATAGAGGGGACTTGAGTGGCAACAGGATGAAAAGATTCCACTTTGTTTTCTAAATGAACAACCCTACTCTCCATGTGTGACCATTTATCATCCAATTGTTGAAGGCGAATATTGGTCTCTTCCATGTAAGGTTTAAGAGCCCGAATATCCTCAAGGATTGTTTCCATAAAGATTGAAGGAGGAGATATAGTTGGTGAAGGCAGGTCTTTTTTAACCCTTTTTCCCAGATGAGAGGGCTGATGTGTTCGATAATTTGGACGCCCTTTTGGAACTAGGAAGTGGAATACTTGAAAGCGGAAGATTTGATTCTGCACCTTGGTCTGAATCCGCCATGTTCTCTTGAAGTACGCAAAAAGGGTTGAAGTCAACCACAAAAGAAGAAGAACTATTGACAGAACGGCAAGCAGGTTTCGTTCTCCCCATACACTAGGTAGCATAAAAGGAACACGCAGCCAGAATAATGAGGAAACCTGACGAGGTCCACAGCAGAGCAGCAGAAAATATAGTATATACTTTGTCATGAAATTACAGTCACAAGGAAAAATAAGTGAGGCAATGTTAAAAAAACGCCAGAAGAAACACCAAAAATAATACAAATTACTTCAGGACCACTGAAAAAATATAAAGGAAGTAACTCCAATTGTAAAACATTATCCTTGAGCATCAAATACAAGCAGGAATTCCAAAAATTGAGGCTTTCATAGCTTCAAAAACTCGTTGGGATTTAAAACTGAAAAAAATACATCCTTGCGGCAAAAACAAGATGGTGGTCGCAATCCCTGAGGGAAACGAGACGGTGCAAAAGAATGCCAAATGCGGTTTCCCGCTTACCGCAAGGTAGCTGTCAATGACGAGAAGCAGATGCAGGTTTCTCCACTAGGCGACGCCTCACATTTTAAGCTCAACGGCAAGATCCTGCCGTGATGCAAGGAGAAAGTCTCCCGCGCTGCGACGGAGCTCACAGCGGAGCGGCCATTCCCGTCGGCGTCCAAGCCACGCCCCTCCGTTCAAGGTAGTTATAAGATTAATTTACAGGTTATGTAAGGAAGCAACAAGATTATGCAAATTCAATGGTATAGAGTTGATGTGATCATATTTAGTGAAGCTGGACCTAGGATATCTGTAGAGACCTTCCTTCTTGATCTACGCTATTTGGTAAAGGTAGAGAAGAGGCTGTCAGAAGTGGGCAGCATAACTGAAATAGTTATTAGGATTCCCAAGTTATCTGTTCATAAGAGACTGATTGATTTGTAACTAGAAATAATATGGTGTGTATTGAAAATTGGCCCACAAGGTGTCCTTCTGGATGGGGTGACTTAGTTAACCAAACCAAATAGTAAAGCTGGTAGTGAAGACACAAATTCAGATCTCCCAGTGGCACTAGATATTTAAGTAAATATATTAAGTAGTTGGCAAAGTAAGTTACAACACGTGTAGTGTCTCTTGGGTAATAGATAGTTAAACACAAACACGCACACACACTGTTTTGGGTTTCTAGACCCAGATCATTATTTTATTTACACATATGTGGCAGATCTGTACCACACAGGCTGGCACTGGTGACTAAATATAAAATCTAAATTAAAGGTTGAGAAATCTAAAATATTCATGGACATTTGTTTAAGAAAAAATGTCCATATTACATGTTGCTGTAAGTGGGCTATTATGAGGCACAGTTATTTAATGGAAGGCATCACCAACATCAGGAATATTATACATTTTGGAACTTTGCAAATAAACCACTTTTTAATAAATTGAGTAATTCACGAATGAGTGAGTAGCTTTCAGGCTGAAAGGAATGGTTCCATTTTAGGTCTGACATGACAGCATATCTGTTGTTATCAGTTCCTTAAAAAATACATAGAATGGGTTTCGGCACCACCCAGAGGTTTTCTTTCGCACCTCATGCTATTAGCTGTTTTATTGTCTTATTTTTCCTCCGTTGGAAAGCGTGCTTTACAGTGCATGAGTGACTATTTTATTGCTGAAAAGTACCCTGAATACATTAAATTCCTTATTTCATAAATTCAGTGTGTACAGAATTTTTTAGGTTGAGCCTGGGCAGCGCATGCGCTGCTCTGCCGCATGCTGTATTAGAGTATGCACTTTAAGCCCCACCCACTCTCCGCCCATATTTGTCATTGGCTTATGTTATTGCCCTTCGTAAATGCTGGCTTCTGGTTCGTACATAGGCTTGTTAGTCCCTCCTTAGTGCCGCCTTGTCTTCAATTGTAACCTCCCATGAGGTCTGGCCCTTTTACTTCGGATGTTACACGGTCTGCTTTATAAGTTGGTGAGCACTATTTTCTTTAATGCCCTATTCCACCCACGACATTGCAGCACCCGCCCGCTTTTATTTTAATAGTAATGTATTTTTATTCAAATTACAGCGCACTCCGCTTTATAGCGGGCACACTGATTTAATTATTTAATATACGACGCGGTCCACTTTCACTTTAGCGGCCGCGCCTATTTAATTATTTAATTACCAGCGCGGGCCGCTTTCACTTTAGCAGCCGCACTACAGAACCTTTTCAATTACTTTTTTTTTTTTTACTTTGGGTGAAAGCGCCATACACTCTTCCACTTTAATGTTGGCCGCACCCCTTTGTTTAGACCCTGCTCACGGTAACCTGAATATGCGAGCAACGTCAAAGAAAAAGGGGCGTGGCCGCCATTATAGTGGTTTCGCATTTGTGATAGTTTGAGCTCTTGGCATTAAAAACAACAATGCCTTTTATATATGTGTTCCTTTTAAAAACACATAAATAAAAGGCATTGTCATTTTCAATGCCAATAGCTTAAACGCTCGCAAATGTAAGACCTATTGCATTGAAAATGCTTGTTTTTTTTTGTCTGTATGAATTTTTCACTCCAGAAGGCGCTCTTTAATGTTTTATTTATGACTCAAAGTGCAAGCCACACCTACCATGTTTGCTAATACTTGTTTTACATAGTACTTAACTGCAGTAGTCGGCCTGTTTCTAAATGCTCCCACATTTGGCAGGGAAGTTAACTGAGGCACCAGGGGTGAAATGATAGACAAGAATCACAGATTTTGTTGGATGGGAATTGTTAGTAAATTCAGGTCTTTCACTTCCACTGTTGTCAATTTGGTGTCTGGACCCTTTGTCCTCAGTGTAGCACCTTCTGTGTGTTTAGCATTTTTGATTATGGCCAGAGCCACTGGAAGTGTGTGATTTGGCGGCCAGTGAGAGATCTGCATAATTAGGAATATGCTGCATTAGCCACTTTCATGATTCATCATCTGACTCCTAATCTGCAGACTTCAGCAAAAATGTTTCTAGTTCTGGTTGTAGCATAGCGCGGACTGCATCTCCTGAAGCTCTGAAGCAGACACCTGCTCACCCTTCTTCTTCCCATTGATGTGTTCCGACTTTGAGGGGTTTGTAAATTCCCTTCCTCTGGCTTAAATTTCCCCAGAATGCACCTCCTGATGGATTGTGGGAAGTGCAAGGTATTTTATTACCAGCACAAGCACAGATCTACATGTTTAAATGAATTTAACACATGTTGGAAAATGATTTATATAATTTTTCAGTGACTTTGATTTAATCAAATATTTTAGCAGTTTTTCTTGTTGAGAAGGAGCACTTAAAAGCAGAGAAAAAAACAATGTCAGATGCAGTCGCGGGCGGTGCAGGTAAGAGCGGTGGGGTGGGGGCAGTGCGGGGCAGGGGGGAGTCGACGGGCGACGGAAAGGGGAAAATAAATAAAACCGCCGTCTGTCGACTTGCCACCGCCCGCCCCACTGCGCTTACCTGCACCGGCCACGACTGGTCAGATGTGTAAGGATGTTCATGTCTAGCTAAATAGTCCACACATGTTATTTATAGTCCAGGTACTGTTATTAAAATTATATTTTTGCTGATACCTAAAATGTTTCACTCTTGATACCATTTCATTTTTACCCTACCATGTTCTCTCTTCTGCTAAGGATGTGACCTCAAAGTCCTGAACAGTGGAATTCTTCTGCAGTTCTTTAAGAGGCTGATAAAAGTATTAGAACCTCAGTCTTTTGACAGTGGCTTTTAAAGTCTGATGTCCTAAATCTTACAAATCCTTACTCATATAAATATGTAATGTACATCCTGTCATTTAAGAGGATGATTTAAAAACACAATTGGCACACGCAGAATGAAAGAGATGTTCCTTTTATTACTAAAAAATGTATACACGTGGGTTTGTGTTTTACATATACTAGTTTACTTAGAGGGGTGGAGACTGCTTCAGGAGCACAGTATCAAAAATTGTGTCCCTGTGATTCTGTGCAATATCAAATAAACAATCAATCAGGGTCAACAACATTTGAGCTGTCTTCAAGAAATGTAAGAAATCACTGTACACCATTCCAACAGTATCTGTATTTAACAGGTAGACAAATAAGTCACAGCATGTGCCACATAATTTGCATTTAATGGCAAATTAGAACACTGGAATGTTGAAAGCTCTATTGAATACAGTCGAGTGGATCAGTGCCAGTTATGGCTGGTATGGGCCTTCTGCTTCAACATTACAATGTCTGTCTTTCTATTTCTCCCTTTTTATTTTAGAACATTCTACCCACAATGGGTGGGTGTGATAGGCTTATAGCATTATACCCCTTCTGCCTCAGGCTATACCCCTTGTTAGAGGCCCTCTACCTCCTTATAGGCCTTTGCCTGCTGCATTGGCTTATAACTCAGGTCAGTGCCTCTAATAACCAATATGGCCCTCGGCAGCAGGCTATAATGCTATATTGTACCTCCTAAATTTGACTTTACCTTGCTCGTTAATAAGTAATCCTTGCCACATAATTTGATCCTTTGTTGTCACATAAATCCACTGGCTATCCCCGTTATAATTACTAAGTAAAGCACTTCATGTTTAAGATGCCCATGTTACAATAAAAAAGTTAAATTCCCCTGATTGACTGCTTTTTGCAGCTAGGTAGTCCGTACATCAAGTAAATTAGAGACTAAAATTACACTCGATTAACAGCCTTGTTCTAGGATTCAGACTTAAAAGACATCAAATAGACATGTTTTGGAAGGGTGAGCATGGTATCGCTATGAAGTTTGGCAAATGGGCATTAAATTATGCATTTTCTTTCTTGACTAAATAGAAAAAAGAAATTTAAAAAACACAGTTCGATATTAATGTTGAAATATTGTGCGACGGGGGCATGGCCAGAGATCGGAAGTTGGCGAGCTTTTGTTCCTGAGCAATGGCATGCTAATGCTCCAAAATCCAGATTGGCTCAAGTGCATCCATGCCATGCCTCACTCCGAGACTGCCTTCGGAGCTGGACTCGGGCTGCCGGGGGGGGCTGAAGTTTGCTGCACGTCATCTGCGGAGAGTTAAAATGTGGCCAAGTGGAAGGAAGGTTATTTCCCAGAGCCTCTCCTTGGGGTAGCATGGCCCAGGGGCGCAAGAACCAGCCGCGGCGCCCTTTGGGGGCTTTCCGGTTACTCAACTCCCGGAACTACGAGACCTGGACCCGGCAGTGGCAAGCGGTGTCCCTCATAGCTGGGCGGTGGCCCTAGGCCTACCTGTACATGGCTCGGCTAGGCTCCAGCAGAGCACGAGATGGCCCCCAGTGGGAGGTGAGGACACTGTACTGGCTATGGTGGTCCCAGGGGTTACGGGGTTGAGGGTGGTGCCTGCGGCCTCTCCCGTGTGTTAATGAGTACCGGGCCCCAGGGGGCTGGTGGGGGCTGTGCCTGCAGCTCGATCTCGGGTCTGGTGAGCACTGTTGCCAAGGATCCTGCTGATCTTCCCCCTCCTCGCCGGCGCAGGTAATCACGATTCAGGAGGTGGGGAGCAGCCCCCTGGTGCCTGGACCGGACCTAGGCCCTGAGCTCAATTGGAGTGCCTGTGAGGCATGGGGGATGTGACCCATGGGCCCGTACCCCAAAGAAAGACATAGTGGGTGAACTGGGAGAGAGGACCCGAGGCCTTGAGATTCTCTGTGTCACTGGTGGCCCTTGCCCGGGGCAGGGGAGATGCGGCTAGACTCCGGCTGGAGTGGACCAGAGAAGTGGTCTTCGTGGGGGCCCTTCTCTGTTCCCCAAGCAGGGGTGAGACCTTAAACCCCCACCCCATGGTCTTACTTCAAGATGATGAGGGATAAGATAACTTCCCTGTCCAGCCAGGCCAAGCTGGACAAGTTCACCAGGGTGCTGCCACAGGGTGCCGGAGAGAATGACGCGGCATTGGTAGAAAAGGGGAGGGGTGGTGCTCCTGCTAAGGACCTGGGCGTAGTGAACTCCACCAATGTCATCCTGAAAGCCATAGCGGACACTAGACGCACTCTGGAGTCGCAGATTGGTTCAGTGGGTAGCAGTGTCAATTTACTATGGAGGGCTGCCGTCAGGTGGCCGATCAGGTCTCCGAGGCGGCAGGATGCATCTCAACCCTGGAGGAGGAAATCAGGGCCATGCGAACAGAACTGCACAAACTCAGAAAGACCAATTCGGAACTGTGTGCCCGTGTGGAGGATGAATAAGGGTGGTCTCGCTGAAACATTTTGAGGCTCTTAGGTTTTCTGGAGGGGACTGAGGGGGACGATGCAACTTAATTTGTGGACCAATGGCTAAAGCAACAACTCCCAGATGCATGGTTCTCCACCTGTTTTCTTATCGAGAGAACAGTTATCCCGCAGCTGACCCTGGTGCGCCGCCAAGCACGATAATTGCCGCTTCCTCAACTACAGAGACCATGACATGGTGCTATGCTCCACACAGTTAAAGGGAGAACTAAGACATGAATCTATGAACATTATGATTTTCTCCGACTATGCGCAGTGGTACAGCGACAAAGAAGATTCTTCGACCAGGTGAAGGTGAAATTG